>JACGCM010000764.1:1200000-1939036 GCA_014058105.1 Kingdonia uniflora | reverse complement strand
AGTAGGCCTAGCTTCCATATCAGGAACCGTAAACAAATCCTCGTCACTTCGTCTGAATAGCACAACAAACTGTTAATCCAAAATAACTCAAACACATGAACAAGTTAGAGATGACAACAGACCTAATTCATTCTTCTCTTGGTTTGGAAGATTAGAGTTCCTCCATGATGTTGTTTGATTACCATTAGTAAATGACATCTTAGAAGAAGAAGAAGAAGATACTTGGACTTAGTACAAATTCAAGAAAGAAAAAAGCTCTAGGGAGAGAGAGTGAGATATAATGGAAGGGTTTGGTCAGAGAGAAAACACGTTGCTCATTCTTTTAAACCACCCAACTCTTCACATGCTATGGTACTACTAGTCTACTACGACACCAAATCAATACTAATGCATGATAGGCCATGGACTATCCCCAGTTGGTATTCCTGCAAGCCCAAGCTCGCCCATTTGACCTGTGGTGTAAAAAGCTCTGGTCGGTTTTCCTAGCGGTAATGTCTATAGTCACTATTGGTTTAGGCAAAAAAAATGTGGTAAGATCCCACCGAAGTGGGTAGCCTTAACCATGTGTGGTAACAGGTAAGCTCGAAAGCTGATCCCGTCCCTGTCAGGGGAGATGCCAACCGTCTCTCCTTTCTTCGAACACAACCTCTTAACAAATGAATGTTTGATATATAGAGAGATATGGCTATTACAAACAATGTGGGACTAAAAAAAATAAAATAAAAATATGAAGCTAAAAGTCTGGTCGGCGGCCATTGACCCTCGTGGCGTAAAAAGCTAGAATAACTCATTAATTGACAGCTAACGCTTTGTATTTAGATCTCTTCGCAGCTAACCCCCTCTCCAACAAGATTTTCTTTGGTTTATGCTAGAGAACGCTGGACAAAATGAAGCAGTCAAATACGGAGAGAAAAAATAATAATAATAATAATAAATTGTGGTAAGATCCCACCGAAGTGGGGTAGCACTAACCATGTACGGTAACAAGTAAGCTCGAAAGCTGATCCCTCCCCTATCAGGGTGATGCCAATCGTCTCTCATTTCTTCGAACACTACTTGTTAACAAATGGGGAGAGGATTCCGAAACCCTAACGAAATTGACCCTATGACAACCACAGATCTGTATGAGATGTGTGGTTCACAAAAAACTTCATTTTCTATTATAGAATGAGCTGGATTTACTTGTTGAAGTGGTTTTCTTTAAGGAATGAGGTGGCTCTGTTTGAATTTGAAAACCCATTTCCCCAAATATTCAGCCCATACCTCTCTGTAGACGAACTCTCTCACTCTCTGTCTCTCACACTCTTTGATTTGTGTTTCTCCATTTCTCACTTGAAAAAAAAATGTGATTCGACAGCAGAGTGATCGAAAAGATTGCAGTGGGAGAGAGAGCACGAGAGTGGAAGCAATTTGCTGTGAATTGGAGGTGGAAGCAATTTGTGGGTGGAAGGAGCTGCGAATTCAATTTCGAGCAACCACCTTTGTAACTGTTTCTTCTTTGCTTGTGCTTAGGGTTTGTTTCTGTATTGTATTTCTTTGTTGGAGTGATTTCTTATTTTTAGGGTTTGTGCACTTTATAAAATTATTTGTGGTTTCCCCTTTTTGTTCCAGATCTGAAAATTGAGAATTTCTACTTTTCTCAGTCGCCAAGATAATACCATAACTAGCAAGGTGAGTAATTGTATCCCCTGTACTGTCCAAATGTGGATTTTGATGACCTCAAGAAATACAGACCCCATTGTGAAACCCGTGTTATTGTCGTGGACCTGGTCAATCGATAAATAATCTGTAGACCTTATTGTCGGAGACTGCTGTGATCGACAACAAATTGTCGATCATCTTTACAATCGACAATTTATGGCCTGTTCTAATTTGACTTTCTGTTTTTAGTTTGGGGTTTGTTGTGATATGTTAAGTCATCTTCTTTTTTCAGAACCTTCAGAATGGCAATGGGGTTTAGATGTATCGCATGGGTGCATAAATTACTTACGGGGTGTTTTTGCATGAACGACACAGAGAGGCAGGATGATGTCCACATTGTAATTTCCACACCTGACACAGAGAGAGATGAGATTGTGGAACAAGTTGAGGAAGAAGAAAGTTCACAAGCTAAAATTGAGTTCGAATTAGAATTCTGTTATCTAGAAACTGAGTATTGGGAAAAAAGGGAGTTAGAATGTATAAATAGAGCAAACGATTCTTCTGATGACTCTTCAGACAGTTGGCAGAGGGGTCGATATAGTTGGGAAGAATGTGATTGCAATTAGATGTGAAAGTTAAAGTGTCGAACATTTAGGTTTTATAGGTGGGTAGCTAAGTGCGGGTGTTGAAGGGTAGTGTTTTGTTTTGCTTAGCGTAATATGTATTTTGTAATCTAACCATCTTACATTTTGACTACATAATGTAACCGTTTGAGTTTTTTCCCCTTGTTTCAAACTAAATGTTATATGATTCTAAATGATATTATCTATGAACGTGCCAGTGTGACCAACATACAATTGACGACTCTGTTGATGAGAATTGGACAAAAATTATTGCCGAAGAGTCACTAGAAAGGGCTGAAGAGGAACGTACAAGAGGTGTTCCATTCGATTATGCAAAATGTACAACATATCCGTTGTTTGCAGACCCCCCGTACGAGGGTCAACATTTCAAGACTGTTGAAGATGTACGTGTTTGCTATGAACAATATGGAAAAGGTCAAGGATTCTCCACGAAAAAGCGCAATTCCACTAAGAGAAACAAATCAGAGGAAATAGTTAGAGTTAAATTCTGTTGTTCAAATAGTAGATTTTTAAAGAAGAATATAGGGATACATCCGGAGAGTAGTGAAAGAGATGGGAGCAGACGATCATCAGATAAATGTGGGTGTAAAGCAACCCTAAACATCAATTGGAATGACAAACTCCGTAAATACGTTGTGACTAATTTTTTGGATTTCCACAACCATAAATTTGTGTCTCCCCGCAATCATCATTGTATGAAGGTGAACAGGTTTTTCCCAGATGCAGCCAAAAACCTTATAGAGACCTTTGAGCTCTACAACATTTCAGTCAGCAAGGTACCAACTTTGTTTTAAGATAAAACCTTCAGCTAACGAGACTGCTACAACCACAAGGCAAAGTTAAACAAAGAAAGGCTAGCAAGAGGTGACGCACAAGCGACATTAGAATGGTTTAGGAAAAAACAAATTGATGATCCAATGTTCTATTTCAATATTGAATTGGATGATGAAGATCGAGCACTTAATTTCTTTTGGATTGATGAACGGTCAAGGTGCGCGTACGAGACTTTTGGGGATGTGGTCACCTTTGATACTACGTATCGAACGAATGTGTATAAGATGCCCTTTGCCCCGTTTGCCAGAATCAACAACCACTTCCAAACGATACAATACGGATGTGCTCTACTAAGGAATGAACAAGAATCAACATTTGTATGGTTATTTCATACGTGGTTAAAAGCAATGAACAACAAACACCCTACTTCACTTATCACTTATCAGGATGCAGCTATGGGAGCTGCGGTACCCAAGGTAAGCATGAATAGGTTAATGTGTTGTCAAGGACATAGTGTCGTATACCACTATGTGTCGACAATATGTTGGACATGGTATATTGTCGATTACCATTGGGTGTCGACAATATGTAATGGACAATATATATTACAGGGAATCCCCCTTACGAGCTCGTGTCTACTAAGTTATGAAATTATTTATTTACAGGTTTTCCCAAACACTATCCATCGCCTTTGCCTATGGCACATCACACACAAATTCCCAAAGAAAATAGGCCATGTTTATCGTGTCTCATCTTCGTTTAAGCAAGAGATTGATTCACTAATGCATGACACCTATGATCCTGGGGATTTCGATACAAGGTGGATGAAACTAATGAAGAAAAATAAGTTGGATGATAACCATTGGATGCAAGGGATCTTCAATATAAGAGAGAGATGGCATTATGGAGCAGATCAACCTTCTTTGCAGGCATGAGCACTACAGGGTGTAGTGAGTCAACGAATAACTTCTTCAATGGTTGGTTACTTCCAACTACTAGGTTGTACAGTTTTGTGACCAAGTATGCCACCGCCCTGTTGGAGACATATGAAAGAGAGAGGGAAGAAAACTTCGCTTCTGAGAGCAAATATCGTCAAGTAGCTCCTCATCAAGCCCTTTTGAATGACGCTGCAAAATATATACAATAACAATATTCCATAAACTTAAGGAGCAGTTTGAACAAGTAGTTCGCTTCATTGCATTGGAAATATCAGTAGAGGGTAACGTATGTGTACATACCGTCAAATCGCATAGTGGCCATCTAGAGTCGTTCGAGCTGCATATATACTTGGAGAAACTAACCGGTCATTGTGGATGCAAGTTGTTTGAGTACGTTGGAATCCCATGTCGGCACCTCCTCGAAGTTTTCTCAAATATGACATTCTTAAAATTCTAGAGGCTTTCATTATGGGAAAATTGCGGATAGGTGCAAATAAATTATCTCGATCGTATGATGAGAGCCACTTATCGGTCGAGAACTTACGACAACCGTTGCGCCATAGCCACTTATTACTTCGGGCATCGTTACTATTTGACAAGGCTTCAAATATTAAAGAAAGTTTGAATTCACAATTTTGAAGCTAGATGAGATTGAGTCTTACATTGACCATTACAATCAGCCTATGACAGTCTTGGAACCATCAGAACCAGCCACAACAAGTACTTTTGGGGAATCTATGATGTCAGCAATTTCTATTTTAAACCCTCTTGTGGTTCAAACAAAGGGCCGAGCCAAATTAGATCACAAGAGAGGATGGAGATGGAAGGGGGGGATGGAGGAAGCTGCTGAGAAGAAGAAGAGAACATGTACAAGATGTGGAGTATTTGGCAACCACGACAAACGGACTTGCCCACTTCTGAAAATGAAGGTACCCGAAACAAGTAAGTATAACTTCGATACTATGCATAACCCCCCACATTCTATTTGATTAATCTATAACCGTTTCTAGCCTAAATTGTGGCACTCTCCATGTAGGGGGGACGCATGTGGAACAACAACCACGAGAACAACAACATCTAGGGGAAGAAGAAGCCAACCATGCATGAGCAACAAGTTTATTTCTTTTTCACTTTATTATAAATGTATGTCATAAGTGCCATGTCCTAAACTAAGCGACCATCCGGTGATTTCACTCATCTCAGTTTATGAAGTGTGATTATTTTGTACTATGACTTGGAATCCGTCTATTGTAATAATATTACTGAATTGTACTTTTCATAATAATCTGTGGAATGTTAAGATATAAATAAGTATATTCGCATAATACAAACAACCAAGAAATATATTTGTACTTTTCATAATAATTTGTGGAATGTAAAGATATAAATAAGTGTTTCCACAAGATAATCAGTAAGAACATACACATAATACAAACAACCAAGAATTTTAAGATATAAATAAGTGTATTCGCATTAATCAATATCCCAAAAGTTTTGCAATATAAACAAGTAATCCCTATAAATAACTAGATACAGCAGGGATTTCAGACCAACCAAATTGGCCACCATCAATAAGTGTTACAACAAAAAATCTTTTTAGTAGTGGTTATCCCCCACCCCCCCAAAAAAAAATGTACTATATACTTTCCTCTCTTGCTTAGTAGATGACTAATTGTTTATCCCCCAAAAAAATGTAGTGATTATCGCCTCCAAAAAAAAAACCAAACATACTATACACTTCCCCCCCCCCCCCCCCCCCCTGCTTACTAGATGAGGTCGTTCAATTTGTACCCCTTGACGTCGTTCAATTGTTTATCCCCCCAAAAGCCTTGAATAGCTTATTTGTTAGACCCAACCATTTTTGTACCATGTCCCTTTGAAAATCACCACGATGCCCCAAATCTACATGAGCAAGCCAGAGAGTAGAAACTGGAGGCATTGGTACTCCGTACCTCGTAAACAATCTCACATTTTGGTTGTCTGAACCCAATCCAACCCACCAAAACTTAGTAGTGTCCCCAACCAGGTTTTCAAACCTTTTATCATTCGATATGTGGTTGTTTTTCTTAACCTAAAATAGATGTAAGAATATTTATGCCTCACGATTGTTGATAAAGACCACAACCTTCTCATAACATGTAGCAAGCAAATGTCCCATGTGCCTATATTCTACATGTTGACCACCATATGAACAAGCACGACGCAACTGCTCGTACACCATCTCACCTCGCGAACTGAAACGGGTATCCAAAGACTGGCTGAAAACAGTCTTCCAAAATGCTGGATCCTCTGTCAACAAGGACTCCAGCGAATTCATTACCTTCTTAAATTGGTTTTGACTTTGATGTTTAATTGTTGCCGGTACTCTAAAAGCAGAATTGTCATCTTCCCCTTGGACACCACGCACATCTAGATGATACTTCACATACAATTAGAACAGTGTCTCATTTATCTTCATTTTCAGTACAGCATTTGCCCTCCTAACGTCCATAGGCTTGTCTTGATTTCCCCCCGTCACTGTGAAATCTTCTTGATAGTCACCTTTGGGCCCTTGTTGTGCTATAGTGTAGAATCTATCGTATTGATCAAATAGTTCCATGAACGTTGGATCGTCATTCTCTGTTAATTCTCCGCTGTAAAATTCTTTCTTCATTGCTTGACGCCAAGCCTCGTGCACAACAATGGATGGCAGTTAGTGAAAATGCATGGGGGCAGAAACAGTAATGTATTGTGAATGTTCAATTTATTGAAAAGGGATACCCATTCATAGTGCTCGACTTCAAGCTTATTTTTCATCTTTAGCAATGATGAGTTGGCAACGCTACAATCGCGGTATACCAGCCAACAAGGGATTAGGTATCCATTGAAGTACAACATTTGAAAACAAACCCTTAAGCTTGGCAACTTACGAGGGTTTGGATTTTCTTATCATGTATCGTAGTGTCGGCCTTGCACTTGGCTACCCACCTATAATTTAATGCAATTATCTGTGTAAAAGCATTAAAAGAGCTGAATAATGGAGTATTCGGTTATAGCATGCAGAATAATCGAGGATGAAGACTAGTTATAACATCTTTATAACATCTTAAGTCGATCAGTGTATCAACTGACAATAAAAATGTCGACGAAGGCAGCGTGGTCAATAGAAAAATTATCTGAGAGAACATTGATCGATAAATTGGTATACTTTTATTAACAAATACCCTATAGCATATCCATCAATCAAAGTATTCCTCAAAGTAATATTAACAGGGGAAGAGAACATACTTTAAAACACAAAAATAGTTATAATAAAATTACGAAAAATACTTTTAAACCCTTAAAACACAAACGCATAAATACTTTCGAGTATGCGACAATCAACGAATATGTCTCTACTTCCATCCATCCAAACCAACGCATAAGTACTTGTTACAAACGATTTTTTCTCTTTTAACCTCTTCACAGCCTCTTCATACTTGACAGTTAATTCATCAATCTTTTTCTGCAAATTACGTGAAGGCACTGCCTCTCCTTTTGGAATCACAACAAGCTGTTCAAATGCAACAAGTACATTCTATCAAAGAGGAATTCCACCACATAGGCTTACATTATGCAATAAATTGGGAAATGATAGGTTTAAAAACTCACCGGGACAGGTTCTGGGTATTGTCTTTCTGACTGCTCCTCCAACTTAGCATTGATATCTTGTAGTAACTTGCATTCTTTTCTCTGAAGATAATTTCCCATAACATAAATGGGATAATAATTAAACTCGGAGACAGGGTTGTGAAGACTTGTAATTGCAGTAAATAGGGTTAAGATGATACCTGTTTTGCCAACTCTATTGCCAGGCTTGCATTAAAAGCATCAACACCTATTTTTATTCTTATATCCTCTACCAACTTTGTGTTTTCCACTTTCAGAACTTGGCACTCTTTTGTCTGTATAAAAAACCAAATTTATGCAAAATAAAGTTGTACAGTTTTTAAGTGATATGATCTTGGAATAAAAAACCTAAACAAAGTTGTAAGGGAGTAAAGGTTGGGATGATACCTTCTTTGCCAACTCCTGTGACAGGCTTTCATTACAATCATTCAAAACTTCGCACAAATTTGTCTGTATATAATCATTAGTATGTATTTTATTTATGAGTGATGTCCCATCTTATAATAATATCATCAGATAAATTACTTAACCAAATGTAGAACGCAGTCAAACATAATTACCTTTTCTTCCAACTTTGCAAGTAGTTTTTCAATTGATTTCACATATTGTTCGTGAACAACATCATTGAGCTTTCTGTCCTGTTTAATTTGTTCAATTCTGGCCCTCAGCTGCTTGCATTCAGTTGCCTGTGATTAAGAATATATGTTAGGAAATAAACAATTGTCGATTATAAGCCATAAATCGATAATTCCAAAAATTCTTCTAAAATGACTTCTCAGTTAATACTAACCTTCTCAATTAATTTGTTCATCTCATATGTTTCTTTTCCAGTCTCCTACTTTTTCTGGTCTTTCATCTTTTGGACTTCCTCCTTCAAAGCCGATATATGTTCCACCAATTCTTGTTTGCATTCAAATGCCTATGATTAAGAATATATATTAGGAAATAAATAATTGTTGATTTTAATCCACAGATCGAGAATACCAAAATAATATTAAAAAGACTTATGTTAAGTACTACTAACCTTCTCAGTTAATTTCTCTGTTATCATCTCATATCTTTCCTTTTCATTCTCCTGCTTTTGCTTTTTCTGGTCTTTCATCTTCTGGACTTCCTCCTTCAAAGCCGATATTTGTTCCACCAATGCCTTGTATTCATCCCTCCACATGAGATATTGTTCACGTTCACAAACATTAGGGACCTCCCCAGTGACTTCCATCTATAGAACCACCCAATAACTACATGATTTAGAACAACAACTTCTACAAATAATGCAAAAACAATTATTTGGTTCATGCAATGTTTAATGATCCATCTGGTTTAGTGCTACTTACCGATACATCGCAATTATTTGATTTACTTCGCACCCGTTCTATGGGGTCACACGCTGGTAACCTGATATCGTCATCGACAGAAAGGTCAACAATTGGTGGACAAATTTTGGTCCAGGAGACTGACTGAAACCACTGCATGTATCCCTCTACACATTGTGCAGGTCCCCCCCCCTTAGCCGCCTTCTTTTATCACGACTCCTCACTATCCATTCCTTCCACAATCCCTTCGAAAATAAATCAACCCAGTCATACTTAGGTTTGTATTGTTTCGGCTCAGCTCCATCCCATGTTTTCAACCCCGACACTTCAACACATTTTGAGTTCTCAGAGATTGGTTGTATCCTTGAAAATTGCCTAACAACCCTATTAGAGTAGATGGGCTCTACAAGGTCTGGACTATATGTAAGCCCATTAAAGAAGGTATTCTCATTGAAGTCGTGGTCAGACCTTCTTTGTGCCCTATATGGGTCCCAGACAACCTATACAAGTACAACATCATTTTAGTTCGAAAAAAGGGGTTATGAAGGAAGTAATTTAAATGTAGTAGGCCTTATATACACAAAATGGGAAGGTTACTTACATCTTCAACCTTGTAGTTATCAAATGCTTCTCTATATTTCAACAATTCACAGGCACCAGTCCGTTCAGTAATACTTAAACCCCATTTCCACCTAGTACAATACTCTGGTGCATCTGACTGTTGCTCCTTAGGTATGCCATGTATCTTTGGAAAGTAAACAAATATCCACGACTGTATGTAGTAACAATAGAAGGCGTGGAAATAATATGAGAAATACAATTTTAAGCAACATAGTAAATTACAGTTGAATTTCGGTAGGGTGTACCTCAAGGAGCGTCGTATAAGCAGTAAAAATTTTCTGTCTGTTCGAGATGCTGCACCTAGGTTGTGAAACAAGTGCGCAAGAACTGCAGATCCCCAAGACCACTTAATGCTCGCTTTGTCCTTCTCAAAGAAATACAGATATCGTGCACTCACATAGCTTCCCTTTTTTGCAGGCAATAAAAAGGTACCCAATACATACAGCATGTACGTGCGCGCAACAGATAAGGCTGACATTGCCTTCTTCTTCTACCCATCTGGCCTTTCATTTTGCATGCTATCGTTATACTTTTCCAATTTCCCCACATAAAAGTTCACCAATTTTACTAGAGACAAAAAATTGCATTGATCTCCAGTTTTCATTGAGTTAAAAAAATCCTCATCTTGGTAAAGATTCTTCTTAAAAATCTCAACAAGCTTTGGCAACGACCAACTACCTTCAGTTATTGGAACATCACCATCAGTCGACAAACCTATCAAGTATTGCGCATCATCTAAACTCAGAGTCATCTCCCCCCAACTGAAATGGAATGTGTTTGTCTCTGGCTACCAATGCTCGCATATTACAGAAATCAGTCCCGGGTTGTAGTGCTCGTAGGAAATCTCACTAATCCTATCTAACCCTGCCAGTATAACCAGGTCTCGAACTATTGTTGGTTCCTTGCCAAGGTACCATGTTAGGGCATGGTGGTGCACGCGGAGACAACCAGGCTCCGGTATAAAAATATTAAAGAATATCATTAAATATTATGCCAATATAGTTAAAAAAAACAAAATAGCGTAGACAAAATAAGGGGATAACGACTAAACTACTTTTGAATACAGCTACATGGGTACCTAACTACTTTACCTGGCCAAGGTAAATAGATCTTGCCCGGTGGAATTTGAAACTCAATAGCAAACTCCTATCAAGTGGGTATGTATCCACAATGGGAGCTGCAATTTCTTTCTGGGCCAAATCAGTTTGAGGTTCTTCAAACATTGGAGGAGCTTCAACATTATCCTCATTCATAGCATCACCGTCATTTCGCTGGGCTCCCAATGCCTCTTCAGCGGATCCACCCCCCAAATCATTCTTTTGGGGGGCAGAGTCATCATTGAACTTATAAATTTGTGCTTCTTTATCAGTTTCTATTCCTTCATTCATGTTCTTCTTTCTTTTGTGACTTGGTTCGTGTTTATTAGCATTAGCGAGTCCTAGATCTTGCTCTATCTCACATTTCTTTGTATTTGATGTTGGCCGAGATAGCTTCGCATCCATTGTTTATCACTAAAAATAATGACAAAATTCATAGGTAAGAAAAATATGAAGCAAATAGGGGTTGTCAACATAAAGTGTAACAACTAAACATTTACACCATAAATAGTATTGTTAACCATGACTGCTGCTCGAAAAATTAAAATATTTGACATTGAAATCTACTATTTCTAAACATACCTAGCATGAGATATGGGATTACTCAATTCAAATATGGAATCTACTATTTTTAAACAACATAAAACTTCACATAGGGGATTAGCAACTTCAGGATGCATTGGAATCTTAAACTACTTCAATTACTTTACCTACTTCATGATAAGTATGATATATGGGATTACCTACTTCATGAATCAACATAGAGTTAACATGGGGGATTAACAACTTCAGGATGCACTGGAATCTTAACTACTTCACAAAACGAAGAAACTACATAAAATATTGTCGACTAATCTGTAGTAAACGACAATATTTAATTTAGTTTTCACTGCAGTAGAAATTCCACCTTCTAGGGGGTACTCTATAGTGGGATATCTATGCAATTTCTGGCATAAAACAAACACAAATGTTTACCCATTTCTCAGAATGCTTAATTTAGTAAAAATAAAATTAAAAAAAAGGCGCGAACAACTTATGCGGGAATGGCATAAGACAAACACAAATATGAGATGAAAAAATCCTTATATTCCAACATTAGGTCAACTCTAACTATCCCTTTCAACAAACAAGATTTTGTGTAAATTACAAATAATCAAAAAAGTTGACAAACCCTAACCACAACAATTCACTCCTCCAATAAACAAAAAAGCAAAGGGAAAACGAACTCTAAGCAGAAAAATTACCCAAGTTGCTTCTCCAAGTTTCTATGGTCCCTAAGTTCAAATCGAAATTCAATTCGTAGCTTCTTTTCTACCCCGAAATTGATTACACACCCAAGTTCAATTTTAAGTTTGTGGCTCTCTCCAAGTTTGTATGATGTGGCTCTCTCCAAGTTTAGGGTTTGTTTGTATGCTCTTCACAAAATGAAGAATGATGTGGCTCTCTCCAAGTTTGTATGCTCACCTATACCTAACTTCAATTTCCAGTTTCTATGGTCTTCCCTCTCTCACACTGCTATTCCCTTCTTCCTTTTCTCTGGCATTGAATCGCAGTTTTCCCTTTTTTATCATCAGGAGGCTGAGAGAGAGAGAGAGTGATTATCAGAGAGAGAGAGAGAGAGAGTAATCGTCAGAGAGGGATGGTGTCTAGCCACCTAATTCAAATATGAGAGGGGCCCATAAAAGAGAGGACATCATAGAGGCCACATCAGAGAGAGCCACATCATTTTCTTAATACACCTCATTCCCTAATATCCAGCTCATTCTTTAATAAGGAAAAGGCTATTTTTTGCGATCCACTCATCTCATACAGATGTGTGGTTCTGATTTAGGGTCTCCCTATGGTCAATTTCCTTAGGGTCCCCGAATCCTCTCCCTAACAAATGAATGTTAGATATATAGAAAGAGGGGGACGGATTCGGGGACCCTAAGGAATTGACCCTAACGAGACCCTAAAGCAGAGCCACATATCCAATGAGATGAGTGGATGACAAAAATCTGGCTTTTATATATTAGAGAATTAGGTGGATATTAGAGAATTAGGTGGCTCTCTCTTAAGGAATGAGGTGTCTCTCTCATGTAAGGTGGCTTGTTTGAATTTGTAATGCACATTCCCCAAAATTTTGAGCCCATCCCTCTCTGTCTAACAAATTCTCTCTCTCTCCCACACTCTCTGATCTGTGTGTCTCTCTCTCCATCTCTTCAGGAAAAAAATTATGATTCGACGGCAGAGTGATCGGAGAGATTGCAGTGTGAGAGAGAGCACGACAGGTATAGCAGTTCCGAATCATGTTGAGGACGAGAGTGAGAATTTTGGGGGCGGAAGCAATTTATGGGTGGAAGGAGCTGCAAATTTTGGAGCTGCGAATTTGTGGGTGGAAGCAATCTTGGTAATTGTCTCTCCCTTGTTTGTGCTTAAGGTTTGTTTCCCCATTGTATTTCTTTGTTGGAGGAATGATTTGATGTTTTTAGGGTTTGCCTACTTTCTGTTATATGAAATTTTTTGGAGGAGTAATTTACCCAAAATCCTTGTTTGTTGAAAGAGATAGTTAGAGTTGACGTAATGTTGGAATATATGGATATTTTTATAGAAGGATTTGTGCTTGTTTTATGCCATTCCCGCGTAAGTTGTTCGCGCCTTTTTTTTAATTATTTTTTTACTAAATTACTTTGTTAGGCAATCTGAAATGTAATGTGTTTTTAGCACGTGATGTTGGGGGAACATTTTTGGGAATGTTTCCCACATATCTGGCCCCCATAAATTACAGAGATAACTCCCCTAGAGCAGCTGTTTCACCCCATGTTGTAAATTGCATGATTTTTGACACCCACAAATTACAGAGATAACTCTAGAGTACCCCCTAGAGTATGTTGGGTAATTGGGGTTTCTACTGCAGCGAAAACTAAATGTTATTTTGTCGATGACTACAGATTAGCCAACAATATTTTCTCTAGTTGTTTTGTTTTGTAAAGTTGTTGAAGTAGTTAAGATTCCAGTGCATCCTGAAGTTGTTAATCCCCTATGGTAAGCTCTATGTTGGTCAGAAATAGTAGATTTCAGTGTATCCTGAAGTAGGTAATCCCATATGTCATGCTATATGTTCAGAAATTGTAGATTCCAATGGGAAATATTTTATTCTGTCGAGCACCTATCATGGTCGACAATACTGATAATGGTGTAAATGTTCAGTTCTTACAGTTTAGTACTATGTTGACAATATTTGCTTCATTTTTTCTTACCTATGAATTTTGTGATTATATTTTTAGTGATAAGTAATGGATGGGAAGCTATCTCAGACAACATCAAATACAAAGAAGCGTGAGGCAGAGCAGCAAGATCCAGGACTCAAACACCAACAAAGTTACAAAAGAAAGAAGAACATGAATGAAGGAATAGAAACTCAGAAAGAACCACAGATTGAACAGTTTGGAGATGTAGACTTCAATGATGAATCTCCCCCCCCCCCCCCCCCCCCCCCCCACACACACAAAAAAAAAAAAAAAAAGAAGAATGATTTGGGGTTTGGATCTACCAAAGAGTATTTGGGAGCCCAACCAACTGAAGGTGGCCCTATGAATGAGGAAAATGTTGAAGTTCCTCCAATGAAAAATCCAGCACAAACTGAGGTGTCCCAGAAGCAGAAAGAAACTACAGCTCCCATTGACGATACGTACCCACCTGATTGAAGTTTGCTATTGAGTTTCAAATTCCACCGGGCGAGATCTATTTACCTTGGCCAGGTAAAGTAGTTGGGGACCCAAGTAGTTGTATTCAAAAGTAGTTTAGTTGTTGTCCCCTTACTTTGACTACGCCATTTTGTTTTTTTAATATATTGGCGTAATATTTAATAATATTCTCCAATATTTTTATACAGAAGCCTGGTTGTCTTCGCGTGCACTACCATGCTTTAACATGGCACCTTGAGAAGGAAGTAATAATTGTTTGAGACCTGGTTATGCTTGCAAGCTTAGATAAGATTAGTGAGATTTTCTACGAGCACTATAATGCGGGACTGATTTTTGCAATATACGAGCATTGGCAGCCAGAGACGAACACGTTCCATTTCAGTTGGGGGGAGATGACTCAGAGTTTAGATGATGTACAACACTTTATAGGTTTGTCAACAGATGGTGACGTTTCAATAACTGAAGGTAATTAGTCATTGCCAAAGCTTGTTGAGATTTTTAAGAAAATCTTTAACAGGATGAGGACTTTTTTAACTCAATGAAAACTGGAGGTCAAGGCAATTCTTTGTATCTAGAAAAATTGGTGAACTTCTATGCGGGGAAATTGGAGAAGTATAACGATAACATACAGAGTGCAAGGCCAGTTGGACAGAAGAAGAAGGCAATGTCAGCCTTATATGTTGCGCGCACGTACATGTTGTATGTATTGGGGACCTTTTTATTGCCGATTAAAAAGGGAAGCCATGTGACTGCACGGTATCTATATTTCTTCGAAAAGGACAAAGCGAACATCAAGTGGTCTTGGGGATCTGCAGTTCTTGTGCACTTGTTTCACAACCTAGGTGCAGCATCTCGAACCTAAGGGAAACAGTTTGCTGGTTATACGACGTTCCTTGAGGTACGCCCTACCGAAAATGAACCGTGATATACTACGTTGCTTAAAATTGTATTTCTCATTTTATTTCTACACCTTTTGTCGTTACTACATACAGTCGTGAATATTTGCTCACTTTCCAAAGCTACCTGGCATACCTAAGCAGCAATATTCAGATGCAGTAGAGTATTGTACTAGGTGGAAATGGGGTTTAAGTATTACTGATCGGACTGGTACCCATGATTTGTTGAAATATAGGGAAGCATTTGATAACTATAAGGTTGAAGATGTAAGTAACATTACCATTTGGGGTATATACGGCCTATATTTAAATTACTTCGTTCATAACCTTGTTTTTCGAACTAAATGATGTTGTATTTGTGTAGGTTGTGTGGGACCCATATAGGGTAGAAAGAAGGTCTGACCACGACTTCAACGAGAACACCTTCTTTAATGGTCTTACATCTAGTCCAGACCATGCAGAGCCCATCTACTCTAATAGGGTTGTTCGGCAGTTTGTAAGGATTCGGCCAATCCGTGTTAAAGTGTCGGGGTTGAGAACATGGGATGGAGAATAGCATAAATAGTACAAACCTAAGTATGACTGGGTTGATGTATTTTTGAAGGGATCGTGGAAGGAATGGATAGTGAGAAGTCTTGATAGAGGAAAGATGCTAAGGGGGTGACCTGCACAATGTGTAGACGGGTACATGCAGTGGTTTCAAACTATCTCCCGGACCAAAATCTGTCCACCAACTGTGCACCTTTCTACCGATGACGATATCAGGTTATCATCGTGTCACCCAATAAGATGATTGCGAAATAAACCAGATAATTTTGGTGTACCAGTAAGTCACACTAAACCAGATTGATCATTAAACAATGCATCAACCAAATAATTGCTTTTTAATTCTTTGTAGAAGTTCTTATTCTAAATCATGTGGTTATTGTATGCTTCTATAGATGGAAGTCAGTGGGAGCTCCCTAATGTTTGTGAACATGAACAATATCTCATGCTAAGGGATGAAAATAAGGCATTGGTGGAACAGATATTGGCTCTGAAGGAGGAAGTCCAGAATCTGATAGACCAAAAAAGCAGGAGAATGAAAATGAAACATCATCCTTGATAACATAGAAATTAACTGAGAATGTTAGTATTACATAACATAAGTTCTGTTAAAAGAATTTTTGGGATTGTTGATCTCTGGCTCGAAATCGACAATTATTTTACAACCCATCCATATCATTTTGTCATACAGTGAATTGATTGGCAATCTTTGATGTCGGTACATGAGGTGGTCGACAAAACATTTTCTGTTTTATCCAACTTCTTACTCTGTAATATCTATTCTTAATCACATGCAGCTGAATGTGAGCAGCTGAGGGTCACAATTGAACAAATGAAAGAGGATAGAATACTCAATGATGTTGTTTACGAACAATATATCAAATCATTTGAAAAGCTACCTGCAAAGTTCGAAGAGAAGGTAACCATGTTTGACTGCGCTCTTCATTTGGTTAACTAATTTGGATTTTGATTATATGATGGGACATCACTCATAAATAAAGTACACACTAATGATTATATACAGACAAAAAGGTGCGAAGCTTTGAATGAGCAAAATGCCAAGCTGGTAAATGATTTAGGAATATAAGCGGCAGTTGATGATTGTAATGCAAGCCTGTCACGGGAGTTGGCAAAAAAGGTATCATCCCAACCTTTACAACATTGTTTAAGATTTTGATTCTAAGATCATATCACTGATATCTAAACAACACACTATATATGCAAACGAAAGAGTGTCATGTTCTTTATGAGCAAAAGACAAAGTTGGTAGAGGATTTGAGAATAAAAATAGGAGTTGATGCTTATAATCTAAGCCTGGCACTAGAGTTGGCAAAACAGGTATCATCTTAACCCTATTTACTGCATCTAAAAGTCTTCACAGCCATGTCTAGGAGTTAATTATTTATCCCATTTATGTTATTGGATATTATCTTCAGAGAAGATAATGCAAGTTACTACAAGATATCAATGTTAAGTTGGCGGACCAGTCAAAAAGATAATACCCAGCACCTGTCCTTGTGAGTGTTTAAACCTATCATTTCCCAGTTCGTTACATAATATAAGGTTTTATGGAACTCCTATTTAATAGCAATGCACTTGTTGCATTTGGACAGCTTGTTATGATTTCAAAAGGAGAGGCAGTGCCTTCCCGTGATTTGTAGAAAAAGATTGATGAGTTAACTGTCAAGTATGAATACGTTGTGAAGAGGTTAAAAGAGAAAAAATCATTTGTAAGTTGGTTTGGATGAAAGTAGAGACATATTCGCGGAATGTGGCAAACTCCAAAGTATTTATTCGTTTGTGTTTTAAGGGTTTAAAACTAGGGAAACTATTTTTGGTACTTTTATTAAAACTATTTTTGTGCTTTAAGTATGTTCTCTCTCTGTTAATATTAGTTTGATGGACATGCTATAGGTCTATATTTATTGTTCAGAATAGTTTACCAAATTGTCGATCAATGTGTTCTCCAACAATTTTGTTATCGACCTCTCTGCCTTTGTCGACAGTTTTAATGCCGGTTAATGCACCGATCAAATTAAGATGTTATAACCACCGTCTTCATCCTCAATTTTGTTCTGGATGCTGAAACCAAATACTCTATTGTTTAGGTCTTTTAATGTTTTTACACAGATAATTACATCAAATTATAGGTAGACATGCAAGTACAAGTCCGATACTGCGATACATGATAAGAAAATCAAAACACTCGTAAGTTACCAGCCTTAAGGATTTGTTTTCAAATGTTGTACTTCAATGGATAGCTAATCCCTTGTTGGCTGGCATATCGTGATTGTAGCGTAGCCAACTCATCATTGTTGAAGAGATGAAGAAGACCCTTGAAGTTGAGCACTATGAATGGGTATGCCCCTTTGAAAAAATTAAACATTCACAAAACACTACTGTTTCTGCCCCCATGCATTTTCACTAACTGTTATTCATTGTTATGCTTGAGGCTTCGCGTCAAGCAATGAATAAAGAATTTCACAACGAACAGTTGGCAGAGAAGGACGATCTAACATTTATTAAATTATTTGATCAGTACGATAGATTCTACACTATTGCACAACAAGGGACCAAAGGTGACTATCAAGGCGATTTCATAGTAACGGGTAGAAATTAAGGAAAGCTGATGGAGGTTAGGAGGGTGAATGTTGTACTGAAGAAGAAGATAAATGAGACATTATTCCAATTGTATGTGAAGTATCATCTAGATATGCGTGGTGTCCAAGGGGAAGATGGTAATTCTGCTTTTAGGGTACCGACAACAATTAAATATTAAAGTCAAAACTAATTTAATAAGGTAATGAATTCGTTGAAGTCTTTGATGACCAAGGATCCAACATTTTGGAAGACTATTTTTAGCCAGTCTTTGGATGCCCATTTCAGTTCTCGAGGTGAGAAGGTGTACGACAACTTGCGCCGTGCTTGTTCATATGGTGGTCAACATGTGGAATATAGGCACATGGGACATATGCTTGCTACATGTTATGAGAAGGTTGTGGTCTTTATGAGCAATCATGAGGCATACACATTCTTACTTTTTATTTTCGCTTAGGAAAAACGACCACATATCGAATGAGAAAAGGTTTGAAAACCTGATTGGGGACACTATTAAGTTTTGATGAATTGGATTGGGTTCAGACAACCAATATGTTAGATTGTTTACAAGGTACGAAGCACCAATGCCTCCAGTTTCTACTATCTGGCTTGCTCATGTTGATTTGGGCCTTCGTGGTGATTTCCAAATGGACATGGTACAGAAATGGTTTGGTGTCACAAATAAGTCATTTAAGGTTTTGCTAAAAGACAACAACGTTAAGGGTTATAAATTGAACGACCTCATCTAGTAAGCAAGGGGGGAATGTGTATAGTATGCTTGGTTTTTTTTTTTGGGGGGGGGGGGGAAATAACCAGTACATTTTTTGGGGGGATAAACACTTACTCAACTAGTAAGCAAAAGGGAAAGTATATAGTACATTTGGGTTTTCGTTTATTATTTTGGGGGGTAACCACTACTAAAAAGTTTTTTTGTTGTAACACTTATTGATGGCAGCCAATTTGGTTGGTCTGAAATCCCTGTTGTATGTAGTTGTTTATATTGTAATACTTTTGGGAGACTAATTAATGGGATTATACTTGATTCAGTATGATTTGTTTATTTAAAATTCTTGGTTGTTTGTATTTTGTGTATGTTCTTACTGATTATATTGTGGACAGCGTCCTCGTTCAAGATTGTTGGTTAGTTGGCGTAAACGACAATTTTAAATGTTAGATTAAATAGACGTATTTTGGTGGCTGCTGCATGAAGTTGTTTGATTACAATCCCCTTTTGTGGTAGACTGATTAATGGGAACCCCTGATTAATATATTTGGTTTGGTATGAATTGCATGTTGCTCAAGTTGTCCACCTATGGTGTAGTCTGAACTTCCATTGTCTGTTTTGTATTATCGATCAACTAGGCATCCGACAACCTTGATTTTTAGGATTGTCTTTTAGTTTACATAAACGACAATTTCTACAGTCTGTACAAGACTCGCCAACGCCTAGGCACAAGACATGGTCAACCAAATCCATCATTCGACAAATTATTATCTGATATTATTATAATGGAGGGATTCTAAGTCATAGTACAAAACAATCACAATGCATAAACTAAGATGAGTAAAATCGTCGGATGGTCACTTAGTTTAGGACATGGCACTTATGAAATATATTGATATTAAAGCGAAAAAGAAATTAACTTGTTGCTCATGCATGGTTGGCTTCTTCTTCCCCAAGATGTTGTTGTTGTCGTGGTTTTCTTGCAATGGTTCAACTTGTTGCTCATGCGTCCCCCCTACATGGAGATTACCACAATTTAGGCTAGAAACGGTTATAGATTAATCAAGCAGAATGTGGGGGGTTATGCATAGTATAGAAGTCATACTTACTTGTTTCGAGTACCTTCATTTTAAAAAGTAGGCAGGTCCATTTGTCGTGGTTGCCAAATACTCCACATCTTGTGCATGTTTTCTTCTTCATCTCAGCAGCTTCCTCCATCCCCCCTTCCATCTCTCTCCTTTCTTGTGATATAATTTGGCTCAGACCTTTATTTGAAACACAAGATGGTCTAAAATAGCAGTTACTGACATCATAGATTCTACGAAAGGACTTGTCGTGGCTGGTTTTGATGGTTCCAAGACTGTCATAGACTCATCGTAATGGTCAAGGTAAGACTCAATCTCATCTAGCTTCAAAATCGTGAATTCAAACTTTTCTTTACTATTAGAAGCCCTATCAAATAGTAACGATGCCCGAAGTGATAAGTGGCTATGGCGCAACGGTTATCGTAAGTTCTTTACAGACAAGTGGCTCTCATCATACGATCGAGAGAATTTGTTTACACCTATCCTCCACCTTCCCATAATGAAAGCCTCTGAAATTTTAAGAATGTCATATTTTGAGAAAACTTTGAGGAGGTGCCGGTATGGGATTCCAACATACTCAAACAACTTGTATCCACAATGACCGGTTAGTTTCTCCAAGTCTATATGCAGCTCGAACGACTCTGGATGACCACTATGCGTTTTGACAGTAAGTACACGTAGGTTACCTTCTACTAATATTTTTAATGCAATGAAACGAACTACTTGTTCAAACTGCTCCTCAAGTTTATGAAATATTTTTCTTGTATATATCTTTGCAGCGTCTTTCAAAATGGCCTATTGAGGAGCTACTTGACTATATTTGTGCTCAGACGCGAAGTCTTCTTCCCTTTCCCGTTCATATGTCTCCAACAGGGCGGTGGCATACTTAATCAGAAAATTGTACAACCCAGTTGTTGGAAATAACCAACCATTGAAGAAGTTATTAGTTGACACACTACTCCCTGTAGTACTCATGCCAGCAAAGAAGGTTGATCTACTCCATAATGATATTCATCTCTCTCTTATATTGAAGATCCCTTACATCCAATGGTTATCATCCAACTTATTTTTCTTCATTAGTTTCATCCACCTTGCATCAAAATCCCCAGGATCATAGGTATCGTGCATTAGTGAATCAATCTCTTGCTTAAACGAAGATGGGACCCGATAAACATGGCCAATTTTTTCTTGGAATTTGTGTGTGATGTGCCATAGGCAAAGGCGATGAATGGTGTTTTTGGAAAACCTGTAAATAAATAATTTCATAACTGAGTAGACACAACCTAAATAGAGGATGCCCTGTAATATATTGTCCATTAAACATTGTTTATGAAAATATGACGTGTACAACACCGACGATATATATTTTTGGGGACATTGTACGTCGACAACATATTGTCGACACCCAATAGTAATCGACAATATACCATGCCCAACACCGACGATATATATTTTTGGGGACATAGTAAGTTAACAATATATTGTCGACACCTAATGGTAGACAACACTATGTGCTGGACAACTCGTAGCCTATCCATGCTTATCTTGGGTACCGCAGCTCCCTTAGCTGCATCCTGATAAGTGATAATTGAATTAGGGTGTTTGTTGTTCATTGCCTTCAACCACGTATGAAATAACCATACAAATGTTTATTCTTGTTCATTCCTTAGTAGAGCGCATCCATATTGTATCGTTTGGTAGTGGTTGTTGATTCCAGCAATGGGGCAAAAGGGAATCTTATACACATTCGTTCGATACGTAGTATTAAAGGTCACCACATCCCCAAAAATCTCGTATGCACACCATGATCGTCCATCAATCCAAAAGATATTAAGTGCTCGGTCCTCTTCATCAAATTCAATATCGAAATAGAACATTCTTCAATTTGTTTTTTCCTAAACCATTCTAATGTCGCTTGTGCGTCACCTCTTGCTAGCCTTTCCTTGTTTACCTTTGCCTTGTGGTTGTAGCAGTCTCGTTTGCTGAAGGTTTTGTCTGGAAGCAAAGTTGGTACCTTGCTGACTGAAATGTTGTGGAGCTCAAAGGTCTTTGTAAGGTTTTTGGCTACTTCTGGGAAAAACCGGTTCACTTTCATACGATGTGATTACGGGGAGACACAAGTTTATATGGTTATGGAAATCCAAAAAACTTGTCACAACGTATTTACGGAGTTTCTCATTCCAATTGATATTTACCGTTGCTTTACACTCGCATTTATCCAATGATCGTCTGCTCCCGTCCCTTTTACTAGTCTCCGGATGTATCCTTATATTTTTCTTCGAAAATCCATTATTAGAACAACAAAATTTTACTCTAGCTACTTCCTCTGATCTGTTTCTCTTAGTGGAATTGCGCTTTTTCATGGAGAATCCTTGACATCTTCCATATTGCTCATAGCAAACACGTGCATCCTCAACAGTGTCAAAATGTTGGCCCTCATACAGGGGGTCCGCAAACAAAGGATATGTTGAACATTCTGGATAATCGAATGGAACACCTCTTGTACGTTCCTCTTCAGCTATTTCTGGTGACTCTTCACCAATGACTTTTGTCCAATTTTCATCAACAGAGTCATCCATTTTATGTTGGTCACATTGGCACGTTCATAAATAAAATCATTCAGAATTACATAATATTTAGTTTGAAACAAGGGGAAATAAAATACAGTAATAACTTAAACGGTTACATTATGTCGTCAAAATGTTAGATTACAAAATACATATTACGCTAAGCAAAATAAAAAATTACCCCCTTCCAATAAGACCTAAATGTTTTATCCCCAAGACACCCTAACTTTCACATCTAATTGTAATCACATTCTTCCCAACTATATCGATCCCTCTGCCTACTGTCTGAAGAGTCATCAGAAGAATCGTTCGCTGCATTCATACATTCTAACTCCTTTTTTTCCCAATACTCAATTTCTAGATGACTGAATTCTAATTCAAACTCAATTTTAGCTTGCGCACTTTCTTCTTCCTCCACTTGTTCCATAATCTCATCTCTCTCTTCGCTAGGTGGGGAAACTGGAATGTGGGCATCATCCTGCCTCTCCGTGTCGTTCATGCAAAAACACCCCGTAAGTAATTTATGCACCCATGCGATACATATAAACCCCATTGCCTGAAGGTTCTGAAAGAAGAAGAAGACTTAACACATCACAACAAACCCCAAACTAAAATCAGAAGGCAAAATTATAACATGTCATAAATGTCGAGGGTACAGATGATCGATAATTTATTGTCGATCATCGCAGTCTCCGACAATAAGGTCTTTTACGAATTATCGATTGCCTAGGTTGACGACAATAACAATCTCACACGTTGACCTAACACGGGTTTCACAATGGGTTTTGTATTTCTTGAGGCCATCAAAATCCAGATACTCATCTCACTGCAGGAAAGTAGCTTAGGACAGTACAGGGGATACATTTACTCACCTTGCTAGTTATTGCGTTAGGGTCTCGTTAGAGAAGCAGTAATTTCCAGATCTTAAATACAAAGAGGAACCCACAAAAAAAAAGTAGTAAATTACTCCTCTAAACAATTTCATATAAAAGAAAGTATACAAACCCTAAAAATAGCAAATCACTCCTCCAACAAAGAAATATAATGGGGAAACAAACCCTGAGCACAAACAAGGGAGAGACAATTACCAAGGTGGTTGCTCCAAGTTGCTAGGGTCTCATCACCGCAAATCCCACCTATTCCAACTTCAATTCACAGTTCCTTCCACCTACAAATTGTTTCCACCCCCAAAATTTGTACTCTCGTCCTCAACAAGATTCGGAACTGCTATACCTGTCGCGCTCTCTCTCGCACTGCAATCTCTCCGATCACTCTGCCGTCGAATCGCAAAAAAAAAAATCAGGAGAGAGAGAGAGAGTACGTCAGATAGAGGGATGGGCTCAACATTTTTGGGAATGTGTATTACAAATTCAAACAAGCCACCTCATTCTCTAATATACCTAATTCTCTAATATAGAAAAACCAGATTTGTCATCCACTCATCTCATTGGATGTGTGGCTCTGCTTTAGGGTCTTAGGGCCCGAATCCTCCGCCTAGAAAGAGATATGGTTCTCACAAACAATGTGGGACTAATAGAAAGAAAATAGGAAGCTCATAAGTCAAAAAGAATGGTAGTTTCTTATTAGAAATATGGGATATAGTAGAAAAGTTATAAGAGAAATTATTAGTTATCCTAGGTGAATTTTTCATAACGATAGAGCACGATAAACATATTGATCTTTTCATTCTCATCGTGTTTACATAACTCCAAATCAGGGAGCAGAATTTATGGATAAATCAACTGGGGGAAACCAACCAGTCCTTCAAGGCCCCATGAGAGTGACAATGGAGTGTCTACCAAAGTAATGGCTATTGTTATGGAAAATGTGTGAGCTCGTACTCCACAATTATGGTTGATTTTGATTGCTAATCAATATACGGCTTCCTATTTGTATGACCCCATCAGCTACCATGTATGTTTAGCTTGATTTATCTTGACAGGCATTAATACGACAACTCAAGCACATGTAATGTACTTAATGATCAAATAAGCTTCCTTTGCTCATTGCTAAACATGTTTTCTTGCCGAGGCCATTAAAGCCTAATCAAAGTCGAGGTCGCGAAAACAAACTTACTGGTCATGTGAATACCTGCACAAGTGCATGCATGTTTTATAGACACTAAAAGCTTCCTCTTTTTATCACATGGTATGGGGTCGGAAATCGGAATCTAACACAAGTTCTTATTGCAACTTGACGAGCTTTTTTTCTTCTTTAGAAAGATTACTACTACTTTAGAATTTAGCCAGATCAAATGACCTGACAAAGCTTTTCTTCCCCACTACTGAGTTATGATCATGGAGCCCAAACTTTATAAAGATAGATATCCCAACAAATATCCAAGATATCTTCATGGGGGAGGAACAATTTGGTTAAGACTAATTCTCTTCCTTTGCTGGCAAACCAAAATAATATGCGCACGGCACCATAGTTGTTGTTTTTTATTTAACACCCTAGGTGTATAATTTCAAAGCTAGGGCACCGCCCCAAGTCTAATCTGACTAGCATTTTATATTTTGTTTGCAAAAGGTAAGCAAATTTTATTGATAAGAAAATAAAGTTTAGTCGGCAGAAATGTCCTACAAGACTAACATTTTATAGTTTTTATTTATTTATTACGTAAGTTTCCCTGAGATTAAGAGGAGCTGAGTCTTATTTTGATGAGCGAAATATGTATAATAGTCCCCAAGTTTCACCGATTTATACAATTTTTAAGACTTAAAGATATATTTGTACAACATCATTTTCAACTTTCCATCTACAAATTGAATAATAGAAGGAGAAAATAAACATCAAATACAAAAACAATCCCAACTTGGATTTTAATTTTGTTTACCCAAACTAACTTAGTGAGCTACTCATATAATTTCTTTCAAATAAAAGAAGGAGATTCCAACACTCCCTCATCAGTATCACAAAGCAAAGCTTCTTCATTTCAAAGACCAAAAAGCCAAAACACAGAGCTTGAAACCAAACCCCACCATTATAATTTATAAGCAAACTAGGTTGTGCCACGTGTATAAGAAGACAACTAAGAACAGTTTGCTTTGTTGGAAAATCCAGCATTTATGATCCCAAAATAAGATTGGGTTTAAACTAAAATACAGATTGGTGAGCTGTTTTTATTTCTTTCTCCCTCAATTAAAGGGTTTCCACTAAAATCAACTCTCTCTCTCTCTCTCTCTCTCTTTTAGTCTTTGCTTTGAAATTGAGGGTTGCTCTGTTCTTGAAGAAGCCATGGCGACTGAGGCTGTTGTTGTTGCAGAACATACCACTACTGATGAGGTGAGCTACTTTGTGTTTATTGGTTTTGACTTTAGAGTTTATTAGAGTGATAAATATTCATTCTTTATGAATTTTGTAGTGATATTAAGAGTTTTTGTTGATACCCACTTTAGAATTGAAGTAGATTTTGCCAAAGTTTGGATCTTTTTATGTCATGAGTGAAGGTTTTGAGCAATACCCAGTTTGTGTTTTTGCACAAGGGTGATATGGTTTTGGTGTCCATCAATCCATGACAAGTATTGATGAGTTTGAGATGAGGAATTGGGAAAGGTTTTAGTTTTTGCAGATTAGTTCTCAAACCCCCTTTAGAATTGGTTTGATTCATCGGATTGAAGGTCTTCAGTAATATTATATCCTAAACTATGGCTATTTTAGCAAACCCCACTTGAGATTTGGGTTAAAATGAGGATTACAGTTTGTTTTCATAGAGTTGAGATAGGTTCAAATTTTGGGCAACATGAATTTAGATTTTTTATAGAAGATTTTGTGTGTATCATGTATGTGTTTTAAGTTTTCATGAGAAAGATCCATCTATGAGCATATTGTGATTGTTTATGCACTCTTCAGTAAATGTTCGAGTTAAGTTCCAAGAGAATACTGTATATGCTTGATCAAGTTAACTATACACACGAACATATTATGTATCCCCTTCTGCTTCTATTTAATGGTTAATGATTTCTCAAAAGCCTGCCTGACTGACTAAAACATATGAAACTTCTAATTTTCACACAGAAGAAGTTTCAAATGCTTTGTATTTGGTAAAGCTAATGGGTTTTTGGGTAATCCATTGTGAGATTCTTTAGTTACATGGACTCATTGTGATTATGCTATCTATGGGTTTTTTTGAAAAATACCCCATTTTGCCAGTTAGTTATATACTCTTAGTGGTATTTGGAGTTACCTAATTCCTGTTTTCTCTTCTTTATTTGTTGCTTTCGGTTCCGTTGTTTTTCTGAAATCTGATTTTTGCTCCATTTAGTTTGATAAGAAGTCTCAAAATCCTTTGTTACTCATTTGCATTAGTTTTTCTATTTACCAACTTCAATCATTGCACAATGTTCTTGTTTGTGATGGTTATAGGTTGTATTTGATTGTTTTTGAATTGTATGCAGCATGCTGAGAAAACACTAAAAAAAGAAATAAAACCTGTTGAGCAAGATGTTGTTTCTCCATCCAAGGAAAATGGAGGAATAGATGAAGAAGCAAATCCTAAAGCCGGGGAAATCTTACATGCTGTGGCTCCTTCAACTGAAATAGAAGAAAAGATAGAGGATAAGCAGAGTGAACCGTCCACACTTATGGAAGCTGAAAAGGTCGTCGACATCCCAGATTTGGGTGTTCCAGCTGAGGATAGTATAAAAGGGACAGATGATCTTGAACTAAAGCACGACGTTTCTGCACTTTCAGAATCCACTGTTGTTGTAAAAGAACAAGTAGAAGAACCACCAGTATCTAATCCACATGAATCCGCAGTTGAAGTGGGAGAACAAACACTAGTGGAAAAAGCAGAACCAGTTGTGGAAGAGCCAGGAGTAGTTCCAGAAGAAACTGAGCCTAAATTGGTAGAGAAATCTAAGCCAGTTGTGGAAGAAATTGAAACTGAGATAATAGATAAATCTGAACCAGCTCTGGAAGGGATTGAACTTGTAAAAGAGCCTGAAAAAACCTTAAAAGCGGAGCCTAAAATCGAAGAAAAAGTAGAATCGATTATGGAAGAAATAAAAAGTTCTGTGGAGGAAATTGCACCAGTGCCTACAAACGAAGTAAAAATGGAATCGATTATGGAAGAACTAAAAAGTTCTGTGGAGGAGATTGCACCAGTGCCTACAATCGAAGTAAAAGTGGAATCGATTATGGAAGAACTAAAAAGTACTGTGGAGGAGATTACACCAGTGCCTACAAACGAAGTAAAAATGGAATCGATTATGGAAGAACTAAAAAGTACTGTGGAGGAGATTGCACCAGTGCCTACAAACGAAGTAAAAGTGGAATCGATTATGGAAGAACTAAAAAGTGTCGTGGAGGAGATTGCACCAGTGCCTACAATCAAAGAAAAAATAGAATCAATTGTGGAAGAACCAAAAAGTATTGCGCAAGAGACTGCGCCAGTGCCTACAATAGAAGTAAAAGCAGAATCAGTTATGGAAGAACCGGAAAAAGTTTCAGAATTGGATTCTAAAATAGTAGAAAACTTTGAACCAGCTCTGGAAGATATTGATGTAGAAAAAGAATCTGAAGGAGTCTCAGTACCAGTGACTATGTCAGTCGAAAAGCCAGAAACGGTGGTGGAGTCGGTGGAGAAAGTACTAGAAAAATCTGAAGGTGTTGAAGAAGCCGAGAAAAAACCTGAGATAGTTGAGCCTTCAGAAAGTGTAGAGGGCAGAACTTCAAAGGATGAAGAGGCCTTAATTGGAAAGGTTGAGAAGGTTTCCGAGCCCTTAAAGGAGGAAGCTCCAACTGCTTTAAAAGATGAAGTGTCTGATACTCCTAAGGTCGTGGAAAAGACTGATACAGAGGATAAGAAGAAAGAAGAAACTGGGGTTGCTCTAGTCGAGGAAGAAAAACCAGAAAAGAATGACATCGAAGTTGTGGAACCAACACTGACCGAGACTACGAAAATCGCAGATGTTTCTGAGCCTACTGAAAACTCTTTTGAAGTAGAGCAAACTTCTAGAGATGTTGAAGTTGTCACTGAGGAAAAGAAAGAGCATACAACTAAAGATGACGCTGAGGTTGTCAATACTACTAGTACTATTGTAGAACCAGTTGACGAACCCAAGGAACTAGGGTTGGATGAAAAGGCAAAAGACACAGTAGAAACTGTTGTCGAGAAGTTGGATAATGCAGTGGACGTAGATGAGTCTTTGACGAATGTTGATAATTCTAAAGCAGATGTGAACCTAGCTAAAGAAGAAACTCCAGTGAAAAAACCATCAAATAACCTCATATCTAAGGTGAAACAGTCGCTTGTGAAGGTGAAGAAGGCGATCATTGGGAAATCTCCAAATTCGAAAACCATAACTACAGAGGCTAAAGATGAAAGTTAGATCTGCTAGATGTGTTTTGTTGTGATGAATTTTGTGTTGTATGCGTCAAATGCTGATGTCCAGTGTCCCTGCTATGTTGTGTATATAGAAGGTATGGATTGTTCACCCCTTGCTACATCTGCTATAGTTTTGGGTGGTTATTTTTTCCGTTTGATTTAGTAGTACCTATAGGTTGTCTTGGTTGTTTTTGTTGTGATGATTAATCACTTTGTACGACAGTTGTCAATTAATATGAATGGCGATGTATTGTTTTGTGTGAAGAAATTGTTTTTGTTAGTTGAACATAACCTACTAGTTTCTATTTTTTACCCTAAGTCTGCCTTTGATGTTGTATGGTTTTGAATGGTGGCACCTTGTGAACTAATAACCCTTTTAACCAGAAGTGGTGGATGTTCCGCAAGAGCCTCACTTTTCTTCTTCTTACCATAATGGCTCTAACAGACCACACATTACACAAGTGTTAACCAGTGAAATCTGTCTTGAAAAGAAATATGTCCTACAAGAGCTGGAAGCTCAAACTGTGGTTGTAAAGTAAAGAAACAAGTTTGTCGTTAACTCGGAAAGCAATGACTGTGAGGACCACCGACCACAGCTCCGTCCCCTGATTTACAAGTATTATAATTGCAGACACTGTGGGTTGTTCGACACCACGAGACGTCCCTCTCGCCTGCTCTGTCTAGCCAATGTATCTTAATCACTACAAAAAATATCCCATGGAAAACTAGGGCACGCTAATTAGAATAGAGGGAAAAGCTTTAAAGAATCAATTCATATCTGCTAAAAGTGAAATTATCTCTTCATGTCATCTGAAATGTTTTACATTCAGTAAAATACTTTTTATTAATCTCCAGCTGAAACCGTGTAGGTTACCGTATATAATGTACATCTTCGAACGTGAAAGCTTAATTATTATTCGATTTAACACTAAGTATGAACTAGATCTCAACTAGGGTTATTTGGAGAACAACTCAACTTTCTTTTTATAAACAAAAACTATTAACATAGATTTACACCACCCTCTTCCTTATAACCTAGTTTCCTAGGTCACTCCTACAATATCTCTCCTAACCCATCATATTACGAAACTAACCTAGAAAAGTAACCAACAAGCTAGTCATTTCCGATAGTGCATAAGTTAAAATATAAAAATAAAAATAAATTAAAGAGGTGGTAGACAAATATCCTATTAGAGGCGTGCCACGTCAAACCCTCCGTCAGAAAATTTCATCCACGAAATCAAAAAGACAAACCCTCCGTCTGAGAAAAATTCGTCCACGAAATCAAAGAAACGGTGCTCTCGATGACTCATGCACAAATGTGGTGTGCATCTCGTCTTCCTCTTCGTCTTTGTCCTGTAGAACTCTTTGAAAAGTCGCTATAACACTCTTACGCATACTATCCATGACTAACCCAACCTTCTTAGCAAATGCGGGACATGTTTCTGATGCCCAGGTTTCCCGCATCCGTAACAGTTACCCAAAACATAGGTACGCGGTGCAGTGACTGTTGGAATAGTTAGAACTGCCGTTGTAGGTGCTGAAACTGGGGGACGATACTGTGCATGTAGCTCGCTCGCCTGTTTGGCTAACTGTGCAATCTCTATTAAGCAAAAGACAGGCTGAAGTGCGGTCGCCTCTTACAATTTCTTTGTCAGCCTGCTCTTGTACTTGCTAACCCTCTACTGCTCAATCTTACAGAGACGTGCGCGTGCCTCAAGAAGATAAAACTGATATGTGTAGTCATCAAGGGAGGAGATACCCATTTTTAGGGATTGGAGTTTCCCGAACACGATCTCGTTGTAGTTCATGGGGATGAACCTCTTCTTCATCTCTCTCTGCATCTTCCACCACTCTGTGATGTAAGGGTAACCTGATATACGCCTTGCCTGTTGAACACTATTCAACCAGGTGAGAGCAAAACTAGTAAGTCAGGACTCCACAATTGTAACCTGTTTTGGATCCCCATATTTCTTGTAGTTTAACACCCGCTCAACTTTATTTAGCCACTCAATAAAGGCGTCGACATCAGACTTGCCATCGAACTCTGGTACCTTACTACAACAAATACGGGTATTTACGTCACTAAAAAAGTGACGTGAAAAAGAAATAACGTCACTTTTGCAAGCGACGTTGACCAAGGCGACTTGGTTAGTACTATGCATTTACGTTACTTTTATAATAACGTTTTTATGTTAAAAAAGTGACGTTAAAAGTTTTATTCATTAAATAATTTATGTTTATTAACGTCATTTAAAAGTGGCTTAATAGGTACTTTTTACGTCAGCTAAGAAATGGCATAATATAGGTATCCTTATCACGTTAAAAGTGACGTAATTGATAAATTAACGTCATGTGAAAAGTGATATAGATACATAAAGCAAAGAAATCTACATCACCGTAAAAGCGATGTTAATGGTTTGAAATTCAAAAAAATAATAATAATAAATTTCCCTGCAACTCTTGTATCGCATGCTATGCATATGAGGCACTTCAGCAGCAAGGTAGCCACTTACCTACATTTACACAAGATTTGCAACTATACTCAAGTAATAGAAATACCTAAAAATAAATCAATATGCACAGTACTTTTCAAAAAATAGAAACATATATTAATGTTATGTCATACATGTTGATTTCAAGTGCAATAACAATCATGCTTACAACCGAATCTCTATGTATTTATAATAAAATTAAAACCAAGGGATCTAGAAACACTGAGTGATACTAACATAGAGCCATAAACCGCCATGAGAAAAAAAAAAAAAAAAAAAGGAAGAAGAAATGAAATGAAGATTCACCTACATTTATTTCTCCGCTTTAAACTACCAAGGAAACAAACATGGCTCGCGAATGTTGGTCATTGATGCAACAACTTACCAAGACTTGGACATCATTTTCACTGCTCTCAACACTATCCTTACTAGTCTTGCTTTCATCTTCATGTGAGACATGATCTTTAGTTGATCTACATAGAGAAGAAGAAAAAACAATTAAATACATGATCATCCAGAGAAAATAAAGATTCATATATCAAAAGTAAAAGAGAGAGGACATTAAGAATATAAAACTTACAATTTTTATTTCTTAGAGTTGTTCTTCATGATTACTTAAGACCATATTCATGGCTATTTTCTGGTATTCCTTTGTCAGAGAATGCACATCTAAGCTGGGAATTTAACTGAATCTACTTGGGTCAAAATTTGAGAGTTTCACCTCTTAGTCCATATCAGATGGGTTATTTAAGTTCACCCTCTTAAAATCTGAATCTTCCTGAGAAGAATTTGCACTTGACACTGTTGGTAACTCGTCGCTTTTATAGCTCAAGTATGAGACATCTAGCACTTCTATTGGGTTTTGGGGCATAGATTGAACTGCCGTACTTCTTTGAAGCTCATGAATAAGTTCAAGACACTTGAAAGCTCTCTCCTTCATATCCAAAATAAATTCCCCATTTAATCAATATACAAACACTTTCAAGGATAATAATAAAAAGATGAGCGAAGGCATTAGTTTGATTGAGTAGTTCACCATTTGCACATTTTTTATGAAGCAAGGTTCATACTTGTCAAGGTTGGTTTCCCTTATTACAGATATTGACACCACTGCAGCAACCTCAGAAGGTCAGAATTCCAAGTATTCAATTCCTATATTGATTTCCCACACAGCATTATTAAGCTTTGGCTCCAATATACTTTGTTTCATATCAAAAGAGTGAAGATTTTGGAAGAAAAAGAAGAGACGAAAAATACCTCTTGTTAGCCTTAAAATGAGCTCAACTAATCGAGATATCTGTGAGCTTGGTGGAGGTAGATCATCATTGTTCTTACGAAAGAAGTAGTCCATGAAAGTGAAAGGTGTCACAGCCCTCATTCTGCACTTCAATGTGCTCAACACTAGAAGCTCCATTCTCTGTATAGTTTTAGCCTCGAAGATGAACTTGCATTCCTCAACCTCCAAGTAAACACGTAAACATTCAGGAATATGCACATGACTTACAATATAAAAAACATCTCAAACAAGTCTATATGTTTTTGAACCTGTAAATCTACAGATAGAGGATAAACAAGCTACATCTAAGGATAAACACTTATATCTTCTCCATTTTGGCTGCTAAGGATAAACAAGCTACATCTAATAACTGCATTATCAAAGCTTTCCCTCTCTACATAAACATACTAATAATTAACACAATCAGCATCTAAAACTAGTAAACTAAATTAACTAATGAAGAATACACATATGTACCTGCAAATCTGTAGTGACCACTCAGGCTATGCTCATGCTATTGACCTAAGATCACGGATGGACTATACACAAACTATTAGACCACTGCTCCCAAACTAGGCTATGCTCTAATAGTTTCTCCAGCATCAGTCATATATTCGGTAAGGTCTTCATGCCCAAGGATCCCAAGATTCACACTTTTAAAGACTCAAGAGAAGTTTCTGAGCTACTAGTCCTGTCTAAACCACTTAGGAAGCTTGAGCGTAGCTTTGAAAGAAAAGACGAGGCATAAGACGAGTCATGGGCACATGAAGTGCGTAGCCAAGGAACCTTTCCTCCCTTACCGCATATCATAATAGCGGCTTTAGTAAGTAGCTTTAGGGGTCAGGTCCGTAACACATGCAAGCCAGCGACAAAAGTAGCTGGAGGGTGCGAATATGTGCTGAGGGAAGCACTCCTAAAAGAAAGTTAGTCTATAGTGAATAGCAAGAAGAGCTCTGGTACGACATAGCACATCATGAACTCACTATAAAGGAAAAGCAAGAGAACCCCGACCACGCTTCCTTTTCAGAGCTTTGAGGGAAGGATAAGACCGAAGCACATAGCTACTTTCTTCCATACCGAATAGCTACTTTCTTCCATACCGAAGCACATAGCGACTTTCGCCGAGGATCCATGGAAGTCAGGTTCTTCGCTTTAAGGAAGCACATAGAGACTTTCTTCCATCGTCTACAAGACTCATGCTTTGGTTACAACCATCACACCTAGCAGCTCCACTACCTTTAACCTTTACCTAACTGGGTAAGATAACTTTCTTTTACTATAAGATAGGGGATGCTTAGTAGTTGCTTTGTCTCCTCCTCCCCGGAGAAAAGAGAATAGGTGTAATAGGTGCTGGAATAAAATGAGAATAGGCTTTAAGTAGCTGGAAGGATCCTCAAGAGAGAATAGGTGGGATTTAGTAGTTTAGGAGTTAAATAAGGGTTGTGGAATAGGCTTTAAGAAGCTGGAAGGATCCTCAGTAGTTTAAAAGCGTATGCAGGTTAGCAAGAGACTGGCAATTAAATGGGCGTTAGTCGCATCGCACCAGTAGACAGAGAAAGCCACTGAGGGGCGAACCTTCAAAGATAAACTACGCATGGCAAAAAAGAAGCCTCATACTAGGGTGAAAGCGTAGTAAAGACTTAGAAAGCATCTGCGAGTCAAGCCTAGCTAGACAGAGAAGAGAGTTCGCTACCTTTAGGGCATATAGGAAGCCCTGGCCTCAACCTGACTTGCATACGGGGAAAAAGGTGGGAGTAGTTTAGGAGTTTAAATCAAAGGATTCCTCTTCTTGCTACTGTCCTGAAAAGAGGATAGTTTGCTGGTTTCTTGCTGGTCGCACACTTAGTCAAAATCAAGGATTCTGGCATTTTTTTAAAATCTGGTTTCTATTGGGTTTCTTGCAGGGCCATTGATTTCTTGCTGTTTTCTTTTTTACAGATATTTGCCTGCTCTCGTTTAGAAAATGAGCATGTCTCTTGCTTTCTAGTGCCTTGGGGATTCCTCAATTTCATCGTGGTAACTTTCTAGTACTGGCTTTGGGGAACAACATCCTCCGCCATAGTAGGCTACGGAATGCATTTTTCATGAGGGCTTTTCATAGAACGTTGCCCCCTAAACTACTCTTTCCAAGCAAAGAAAGCTACCCGTACGCAAGTAAAGTAAAAAATGAAGCCTTTAAAGGCAGTTTAAAAAGCATCGGAAGGAGCCAACGCAATTTAAAAAGTACTGGTATGATGGTCCAATTCCAATGCAAGAAGACCGAAATCAATCAACTGCAACTAAAGGCGATAGAGTCTAAAAACTACTTTGAAAGACTAACCTGTTGGACAGGTATTACCTTACAAGGTCTTTCAAGTTCTCAAATTTCCTTCATTTCTTATCAGCCATTATCATCTATATGAACTCTGTCTCCTGTTCTTGTCCTACACCAGTTGCAGGTACCAAGATGACGCTGTTGCGATATTCTGCAGTCTACTTCTGACAAAGAAATGGAGATTGGTATTAGACAATGTAGAGATGAGGAACTGATATCCATGACTGATTAATAGCATATCCTTAATACTTGTTGCTGATACAAGAAAGTTTATCCTTCTACAAAGGTACTTCCATATTTATAAAACTTAGCAGCTTCATCTATCTTTTGTGAGTATTTATGAATATTACGAATTGTCTTCATTTTATAGTTTCTTTCTGATTTATCGGCTTAGGTCTTTCTATTAACCAGTTAAAGCGAGGAAGAACAATTAATAGTCTTGCTTCTCTATTCATTTCAGGCCATAGACAGCTATAAACATCATCATAAATTAACAAACCCAAGCATACCATGTGTGACTATCTAAAGCTCCACAATCCAGTTGAAATTTGGTATTGTACTTATGTACTGACGATATCTCCTACAGTAACTTACAGCTGAACTTGTCGCCTGAACAGATTTTCTCACCTATGTAAAAGAATTGTGAGAAGTACGAAGGAATGTTATACATTATTCTGGGCATAACTAGCGGACAAACATGAAGTCCCATTAATCTTACTTGTAAAATTTGTTATATGCATGTGTTCATTTCTGAAGCCTCTGTTTGAGGGAATGAAATAGTGTTTTACTCTTGAGAAACTCTGGGATATTTGCTCTTGCTGTAGAAATTAATGGATCAAGTATACTTTAGATGCCCAGGTTTACTGTTTTTTGTTTTTTTGAAAAGTGAACTTTATATAGGAAAAAAAAAGGAAATACAGGGAGAAAAAAGTAAGAAGAAAGCAAGACGACTCCTCACTCAGTAGGCACACTTACTGTTACACCAATAATAATTCCAATAATATGATTTAGAGTAAGTAATTCTACAAGGAATATAGGTGATCCAAATATTTGGTGTATATTAATATCAAAGAAGAGCTAGAGAAATTATACATTTACCTGGAATCTAATCTAATCAACCTCTTCAATCTAAAATTGAGAAGACAAAGATTGATACCCAATCAACTAAATTTCTTTAATCTGAAATTAAGAAGATTAAAATTTTTTTCTCCTTTACGGTTAATCTCCACAGGATCTCCTAAAAAACTCAATTCCCATGAAAAATTGTTTTGTGCATCTCTAACTTTAGCCTCGCGGGTTTTTTTAACAAAGAGAAACCACGTCAGGGAGGGAAATAGTGACGTGACTGAGATAAGAAAACTTTTAACATCATAATAAAAAAGACCTTACTTATATGACCTTACTGGAATACATTCTATGTCATCCCTAAAACGACGTCAATAGTATAAAAAAGATTGTATGACATCACTTTGTGAAGAAATGAAGTCGTAAGTACTTGGGTTATTAATGTTTCGTGAACAAAAAGTTAAAAATAAAGTTATAACGTCATTTTTTAAATAAATGACTTTATTTAGGTGACGTTAAAACCTTATTTTCTTATAGTGTGCACATCATATGTTTGTTCAACAATAGCTTTAGCCAAAGCCTCAATGTCGGTACCTTTACCCTTTCGGCGTGGCTGTGGTCGCTGCTCATCCTTAAAATCTAAACCATAATCATCATCTTGCCAAGTCGTACCATACGGGTATCTCGACAGACGTGGGGGTGACCCAAGTGGATGTTGTCTATGTCGATCCCGCAATGGAGTGTCAACTGGAAGGTTAGAAACATGGCCCCGGCCTCACCTGCTGAATTGCTGGTCTCTGTTCCAAGTCGGAACGTGAGGAGAACCCGAAAGTTTACGTCTCCCACTAGAGTGAATATTATAAACATCATCGTCACGCGGGCTCCAACTATCACAGTAGGGTGTCCATAACTCAAAATCATATTGAGAGTTCATGCCCGATAGTTGTTGTTTACTAGTTTCTGTGTATGGTTGGTCTCGGTATGAGCCTGCCGATGGTTGGGACGTATCTTAGGTGCCCAACGGTACTATTGTGGTCGAAGGTTGGTGGCGGTAGCTCTCTATGGGTGGTAGTGTTGTCAGTGTCGTTAACGGGATAGTCTAGTAACTTGGGTCCTCTGGTGGGTGTTGGGGGTCCTTTGTAGACTGTTGGAACGGTCCTGAGTTGATCAAAGGGTGGGATTCAGTGTGACCAACAGCCACAGTCGGTGTTAAGTTATGGTGGAGATGGTTCTAGGGGTCGGGGTGAGGGAGAGAAGTAGTGGTAGGCCCAAGGTGGGAGATAAGATTTAAATCTGTTAGGAGTTGGGTCCAAGCCCAAGCCAGGAACCCAACAGGGTTGGGGTGCCCTATTAGGACTCCTAACAAGCCCATAGTCCCTATAGGGTTATGGGGAAAGTTTGAGTAGGTTAGGTAACCTTTGTTGTAGGGTTATCCTTATATAACTGTATTACGTATAGAGAACACTATTCAAAATCAATAAGAAAACCTCTCTTCTCTCTCTCATTTTGTTCTCATGATATAGAACTGTTAGTATACTCTATATCGATTATCTCTCAACACATTATCAACACGCAAGTTTCAAGAATGAGGAAAGCAGAAAAATACATTCTAATCAGAGTTTTCAGGGAAACCAAGCGATCAGGAGAATAGGTATTTTACAATTTTTGAACTCCTATTCAATTTCTTACTAATCTATACTATATGATAGATTATCATGGTCCAAAAACATATTTTCCCTATTTTTTCAGATTAAATATTAGGGTTTTTGATATTTTTAACCCTTGAAAAAGGGATGTATTCAAACTTGAATATCTTTCTCTATGAACATCAGATAGAGGCAAGATTAATTCGGTTGGATGGCCTACTTCGAGAGATTTCCAACGGTATATGGCACGTTTCAGGAAGATGTCCCAGTCGCCATAATTTTATTAGAAAAGTTGCCAGACGGCCACTTGAATAGTCACCGGAGCAGTGACATGGCAGACACATACGAGGCACGTGTAGCACGTGTGGCACGTGTGGCACGTGTAACACGTGTGCAGCCCATGGGTGTGGCACGTGTGACCTGTACGTGCATGGCACGTGGCAGACCGGGTCAGACCAGTCAACCCGGTCCAGGCCTTGACTTTTAGACCAAGTCAGATTGGTCCATATACTAAAACGACTATAAATAGTCTATTTTTTGGTCAAATTGAGCCTAATTTTTTTTGAAAAATTCCTATTGACTGAAACTACTCTATGAGGGACCTATTTTGAATTTTTTTATGAAAAATATTTTTTAATTTTTTTGGGAATAGGTGCCTCGTATAGGAACATTGGTTCACTTATATGTGATATAAGTACACGGTGTAATACCTATTTAAGTATCTTACGATAGCTAATAGAATATTACTTGTATGCCTCTATGATACTAATTATAATGATAAGGGATCAAAAATAATATGAAATCAAGATTTAGCATACGACTGTGAGTCATATCTAAATCACAGTTAATTGACACGGACAAATAACTAGAGCTCAATTGAGAATTGACTTAGTCTTATTTCAAAAAAATTGGTGTCTGAGGAATTAATTTTTTGTATCTAGGTGCAATTAGATGTTACAAGATAATATTTAGAGGTATATAGACATTAATAGCAACCTATAGTACCGTAGAATATTAGTTTAAAAACAGGTATAATTAACCTATCTTGTGAACCCAACAGACTTCGGGATGGGACCACTTGTCAGCTAAACATCTAATACCCCTCATATTCATAGCAAATAGGGTCATTTGGCTAGAATGTACCTACCTTTATAGAACTTGAGGGCTTAGAACACCCTAGTTCTCATAATAAGAAAAACACACATCTAGTGGTTTTGAATATCAATCTTGGCTAAGATTTTATTAAAGCACACATCTAAGATTAAGATCATCATTTTTACAAGTTAAAATTTGGGATTTAATTATTAAAAAAGAATTTCATGAGTATAAAGCCATGAGCATGGTTTACTTACAACTAATGATTGTGAATCATGTACTTCATTGCGCTATATACTATAAACCATAAGTAATGATTGGAAATCATGTACTTAAATAAGATTTCATAAGTAATAGGATATGAATAAGGTTCATCTACAAGTAATAATTGTGAATCACTGACTTGAATACTATGAATTGCCTCTATGCAAAGAATGTTTATCAAGTACTACTACTGGTATTGATCTGCATGCATAATAGATATTGGTAATACTCAGAATATAGAGTACTTCCCATACTTTAATTTTTATTTAAGGTACAAATAAACTTGACCTGTATGGATACTGAAATCCATCTGCTATTGTAAAATCTGGAAAAGACTATTGTTGAAAACAATGAATCTCTAAATAACTTATACTTAGGAAGCTTTGTTTGGCAACCTCTCCTCCATATTTAGGAAGGCCTGATAATAGATTAACTTATATTTTGATAATATTATATGACTGTTGTAAAAATTTTATTCAGCAATGCAACTCCACTATAATCTCACATGGAGAAATAGTTGAGGTAAATAGAGATATTGGGAATATTCTATTACAATTTCTACCCTTTAAATATTGCGCTTCCAAGGAAACATTTGATAGATCACTGTGCACGCAGATCTAATTCACATTTTCCTCATTTATAAGCAAAACAATGAGCTACTAGTTGTGAACCTCAAGCTTATACCTACTAAAAGTAAGCATGTGACAAGGTCACACAATGTTAGGTCTAGTGACAGGGGAAGTTACAAACAGGGTCACAACCGTGGATTAACGAGAGGTGGTAACAATGACAGGATTCAATTCCAGCCATCAGTAACCTGAAGCAAGAGGAACAAGAAGTTCACCAATGGACCAAAATGGAATAGAAAGAATTTAAAAATGGATACGAGATAGTGAGGTACGGGATTGCAAGGCACCCCAGATGATCCAAAGAGATCAGCCTCAGACTTATCACGTGATCGCAGCTAGCACATACCACGCTACGGCAGAGTCTGCAGCTTTAGATTCTTCCTATGATACCAATGCAGTATTGAATCAAGTTTTAAGAATAAACATTAGTAAATTCTCAATAGATGAATAATGCCACCTAGAGAGCATTGTCAAGTAGTAACTTTACTTATTGAAGTAGTAGTTTTGCTTTATTAGTTATATCATTGATTGAGTTGGGAACTCTTCAGTGTTTAGTTTAATTGAATGCTCGTGACATGCACTGGTTTGGTATCCCATCTATGTGAGATTGTTATTTGATTTTATTTTGTGAATTTATTGCTTGGGAAGTAGTTAAATTCTATGTATGATAGTTGATCTACTATATACAGCCAGCCTATGGATATATCTCCTCATTGAGCATGACAGATAATCGGATGAGTGGCGACACATGTCTAAGAGACATTAGTACCACATACTCGATCATTTTTAAGATATGCATATATTTCTTATCTAACCTTGTGCACCGGGGATAGCGCGTATATTATTGGCATGGCCAACATGATAGAATGCACTGGATGTGCCACGCTATTACTTTCTAACGGTACGATACAGGGTATCTAGTTTACTTTATAAACTAGTAAATCCAGTCGGATTTTACTGAGTTTAGGGAGATACATGTAATACTTATCACGTAATAACTATCAGAGAAAATGACAGACAATGTTCTGTAAATTAGCTCTATGTCTAAAGGTTAGAACACGATATTAGAACGGTTTTCAATACACTCCTCAGGGTTCGGATAGTGAGGAGGATTATTGGGACTACATCTCAACTTTCCTTAAAGGGAGATAAGATCTAGAGAGTGTACGTATAACGATTGCTTTAAAGGAAAACCTATTATTTCATCCTAGTATGACCAAGGTAGAGTGGGATCTCCAGCCTTTGCTCCAAACGCATCCATGAAGACACATGTGAACCTTTCCTTCCACATAGTGGCCCACTTAAATATTTATGGTCATAAAAGACGCATCTAGGAGATGGCCTTACGTTTGCCTACTCATAAAATCTAGGAATGCAACGCTAGCATGACTTCTCACTTAGATCATTCGATCGCAAGCTTAGTTCCTGGATTAACCGATCAAAGTCAATCGATGCGACTTTACGGGAGCTTGGGAGTTGGACTCAAAGGCTTTTGATGATTATTTTTCTACTAAATAGGATAGATGATTGAGCATCGTGACTACCCCATACCATACCCAACTCGGGATTGGCGGAGAACCTAATCAAGTGATTTAGGATAATCACTAGGCCACTGTTATTACGATCACAACTTTCGGCTAGTGTGCGGGATTTGCATTTTTGCTCTCGTAGCACTGATTAGGGTTCGCCCCTTAGCAAATCATTAAATTATTTTTTTCCCAAAAGCGACTAGTAACATGGTCGGATCCCGGTGTCGCCCATCGATGAACATTTGGATGTTCCGTACAAGTGCCAATCGTACTACAATATATGAAGATGGGACCCTCACGTCGGCCTAGTATTATGTGGGTTATGATTCGTATTTATCACTGGATATTTGGACCCATTGGCAACGTATATACTACAGGGCAGATAATTATTACTTTGATGAGACGATATTCTCATACCCTTATATATAAGTTAGGTGACAATAAGGTTCAACGGATTTCAAACCTCCAATAGGTCGTAAATGAATTGTTAAACACATTCATAGACACTATTGAAGTACCATAAGTGTATGTACCTGTAAGTAATCTACCTACACAGCAGAACGTTCTGGGAGAACTAGTACCGCAGCAGAACATTCTAAAGGAATTACTACCGTAAACAAATCTGAGGCTCGCGCTTAGTGCAGAGCACCGTTGTAAGAAAGTATTATGAGTCGAGGAGCTGCAGAATAAGAGACAAATATGACTAATGGTGTAGTCTATCGGTTCATCGAGAATAGAACCACCCATTGACGAGGCAATAGTAGCTACACGGCCAGTTGATGCATTACGAGACTAGCTCGGCGATGCACATACGTATGATAATAATAAGATCTCGATCTATTAAAAGTATGTAATAAGCACAATGTAGGATCGTTCAGCAGAGATTTATCGACATGGTATACATATTCGCTGTTGTACTCGCCATCAAGGATGAGTATTCAGAGCCACTTATTGAAAATAACTGTATATTGTTATACATTGGCCAAAATGGGTATCTGGAATCCAAGCGGAGCTCGGCTTGCTAGCATAATGCGAAATGATACAATTGAGCATGTCGGTTATAAATGTGAAAGGTACGGAAACACGATTAACTCGGAGAGATAATTTGGTCAAGGCAAGACTAGTTGACTAGAAAATCTTTAAGAGATCTGGCATCGATTGTAGTGTGATCTATTACCCGGTTATGGACGCTATAACGTTTCGGTACGGATTAGTCTGTCAAGTTGTCGAGGACAAGCTAGACATTTGTCTGATATATATACTACGTATTTATATGGGAAACTAGATACGAATATCTACATGAAGCTACCTGAGAAGGTATAAGCTTCTGAAAGCAACAAATCCCGGCATACAAAGTGTGTACGTAATAAAAAAACCAAAAAAGTTATTGTTGACTTGAAGTAATCAGGGCCCATGAGACATAGTAAGTTGACTGAGTATTTGAAGGTCGGGAACTTTGCAAATATCCTTATCTGTCCATGTGTTCATATTTAGGATGCAAAAACTAGCTTCGGTATCATCATAATAGTATACTAAATGAGTTGAATATAATTAGACCTCCAAGGGAGATCGTGAGAGCCGCCGAATACCTTAGGAAGGAATTCAAAATACAAGACCTTGGGAAATCAAGAATGTCTCGATTTGCAGATCAAACATCTTGATAGTGGCACTCATACACTGAGCAATATATATCGAAAGAGTTATCTAACACTTCAATATGGATGTAGCATACGGTGCTAAGTCGTTTATTGTGCGTCCATCACTTGGTGTAGACAACGACATCTTCCACCATCCTAATGGGGGGAGAAACTCCTAAGGTTGTGACGCCATAGCTTGGAGGTACTTTACTATAGTTAGTTGAGCATACTAGACCCAATGACTCATTCGCAGTGAATTATTTGGCTTGCCATAGTTCTATTCCTACCTAAAGGTATTGGATTGAGATCAGAGGTATCTGATCGGTATGAAAGACTGGGGTCTGTTCTACTCGAAATGGTAAACATAAAAGTAAATAGTACACCAATACAAAATACTTCTCAGACCCACATAGATGCCATTGTCAAATAGATTATGTGTTTATGTACAGGGATACATAAAGATTCTTGGAGATCGATGAAGCAGACGGCGGTAGCTACACCTCGAACCACGAAGATTCTTGCATTTCATGAAGCTGGCAGAGAATGATGGTTACGCTCCATGACACATCTCATCAACCAAAGTTGTGGCATGTTTTATCCAAGATAAAGCATATAGACTATGTATGAAAACAATTCAGCTTGCATCATTCAAGTCAATGACAATTTATCAATGACGGCAGAACGAAGCACATTTCACAGAAGCCATTCCATCCTTATGAATTATAAAAGGCAAATAAGATTGGCGTCGTGTCGAAGATATTTTAAAAGACATTTTTGCAACCTATTCATGAAGACCGTTGTACCACTTACGTTCAAGCAGCTAGTACACGGAATCAGCATGCAGAAGATTCATTTATTAATATCTCAGGAGATCGACGTCTGGGGGAGTTGTCCCAGCCTGGCGTAGACACATGCGTGTTGTACTTTTTTTCCTGATAGCGCAATTTTTATCCTAGGAAGTTTTACTAGCTGAAGGTTTTGATGAGGCAACATATACGCATCCACAGCCCATACAGGGCATAGGATTGTACTCTTTCCTTGCATAACTTTTTGCCTAATGGGGTTTTGCTAGGCTGAGATTTTAATGAGGCAAGTCGTCCTAGTATGGAACACCCCATGGGGGAGTGTTAGGAGTTGGGTCCAAGCCCAAGTTATGAACCCAACATGGTTGGGGTGTCCTATTAGGACTCCTAACAAGCCCATAGGCCCGATAGGGTTATGAGGAGAGTTTGAGTAGGTTAGGTAGCCTTTGTTGTAGAGTTATCCTTATATAATTATATTACGTACAGAGAACACTATTCAAAATTAATAAGAAATCTTCTTTTCTTTCTCTCCTTTTGTTCTCATGATATATAACTATTAGTATACTCTATATTGATTATCTCTCAACAAAATCTTCAAAAGTGACGGGTGATGGTTTATGAGGCGCCCACCACTTGGGAACAATGCCTTAAAAGTATGGGACTTAGAGTGATTGGTGGAACCCAACCAATGGAGCCCATAGGATCTGGGTCGGGTTCCGAGTTGCAGTGGGTGACCCAAGCATGTAGAGAGGTGATTTCGGGTTTGGTTGTTGACCCTGAACCTACATGATCTGATCCGGATTAGGTAATAGCCTTGAACCAGATTGAAAAGTTTGTTGCCAGGTTTGGGCTTCTCTTGCTAGGCCATGCTGCTTGTTGGCCCATGCGAGAAAGTCTGATTTTGCTAGAGCCACCGGTGTTGTTTCGGTAGAAACTATTGTTCGTACTCTTCTCGGTGTTATTGATGATTGGGGGATGTTTCCTGATGATGTCCTGATACGAGGGTCTCGCGGTTGGTCGATGCATAGGGGGCCGAAAGCCTCGATAAGCCTATCGAATATTTTCGTTAATGACGTTACATCTTGTACGAATGTAGGTTTCTTCGTCGCGGGTCTTCTACGAGGCATCTTGCTCTTGAAACTTGCTACACCGGGGATGTGAATGCGGTTCTGATGCCAATTAATGTAAATCTACGAATGCAGAAGCTTAATTCGTATTCAATTTACACTACGTATGAACTAGATCTCAACTAGGATTATTTGGAGAAGAACTCTTGCAATATCTCTCCTAACCAATCCCATTAATACTCCTAATAACCAACAAGTTGGTCATCTCCAATAATGCATAAGCTAAAACATAAAAATAAAGATATATCAAACAGGTGGTAGACGACACTATTAGAAACGTGTCACGTCAGTATATGTGCACTGTCAAAAACTCGAACTCGGGACTTGGATCGCTCACAACCAATTCAAGTTAAAAAAAACTCAGACAAATCAGTCCGAGTTTGAACCGGGCAAACCACAATTTTTTTTCTTCTAATAATCAATCATAATTGACCTGGTCCGTGCCAATCTCTGAAGCAATCTACGCCTATCTGATTCGAGTTTTCGAACCATGAACATAAAATAGTGTGGTTCCGCGGAAAAAGAAAGAACTTCAAGCCCACTATGCTGGAGATGCCCTAAAGGAAATGTTTGGCAGTGTTTCCCGAAGTTGAGGGTCACCACCAAGCAAAGATTGGCATAAACACTCTTCCTCCCTCTTTAGCGGCAAAATGTTTCCGAATCTCTAAATAATCGACCGTTAGGTTTTTCTCGCGGGAAATTTTTGAAATCCAGAGTTTCCATTACTCTTTCTTCATTGATTCTTGATGAATTCGTCCTCTGTTGGCGAATTCATAAGGAGGGAAGTCCCAGATTGGGACGATGAAGTTGTTGCCACTGCTCGATTCAAGGCTTTTAGTGGACAGAGATCGGATTGGGAACCCAAATTCTTGTTTTGGAGAGATTTGATTCTTAAAGTCGCGAAACATTTCGGGGTTTTCATTACCCAATCATCCCAGGTTTTTTTTTTTTTTTTTTTACTAATTGAGGTTTTAGGGTTTTGATGATTTATGTGCAAATGATGCTATATTAATGAATGATGAATTGGGTTTTCTTTTATAGGTGAAGAACAGTTGGTTCATGCGAGGAGGATTAACGCCTTTGTGCATTGATCATGTACTGGTAAGATTTATATGTTTTAGCTTAATGGGCCTGCTTTCTTTCTTTATTATTGGCTATGTTTGATTTTCAGTTTGTACCTTTGTAAGTTCGTAAACGAGGTAATGTTAATGAATAGCTGACATAATTTAGATATGAAGTATGTAAGACATGACCAGTTTGACATACTGATTCGCCTAGTGTAGTTTATTCTATTAAAGTGTAGTTTCTTAAAATGTGAGAAGTGAGAACGAAAGGCAAGAGAAGAGATGTAAACTGTAATACGCAGAACCACATGTAGTATCCAACTTATATAAATGGGATGTGGTCCTTTTATAGCCGAAGATTGCCTCTGGGTTTTCTCGTGTAAGCTTCGATTATTTTTGACAGCAAAATAAAAATGACCATTAGTTTGCGGAAGTAGCCATTAGGGTGTATTGGCTGTTTATCGTAATTTTGGTTGTATCAATAAGACAATAACAACATTGAGGCGAAAAATGAAGGAAAGGAACAGGACCCAAACTAAATGGGCTACAAGAATATAAAGATATGGTTCGATGGGACAATCTAGTTAAAGGAAATTTTGTTGAGAGAGTCTAATCTTGGGTATAGAGATACAAAGAAATTCTATGTGAGTATCAGTTTGGGAGAAATGAAGATTTTAAACTTTTTGATTTGTAGAGTCTAGCAAGGGAAAGTCTAGGGGAGGGATTTTAGCACTGAAAAGATTGAGAAAATTTGCAATAGAAAAATCTAGAGAGAATTTGGATTAAGAGAATCTTGAGAAAGAAGTTATGTGGACCCGGTAGTTGATACCCAGATTTTCCTATTCCAGCTGCTGGGTCAATGGTCTAAACCTGTAAGTGCACTACAATCGTAACTCTGTTATGTATGGACCACATTAGTTATTTGTATTGTCTTATGATAAAATGTTGTATGCATGCTTTGCAGTTTGCATCAATGAATTTTGACATCATGTTTTATGTTAGTTCATTTCTCATTTTTCTTCCTTTTTTTTTCAGTTTGAAATGTATAACTCTGGTGACATTTTACTAAGTAGGGATCTTGTGGATCCAACTATGGGGCGTATGTCCCAGCTGATTAAAAAAATGAAAAATTTGATGGGTGTTTCTGGATATTCTGCTCCCCAGGATGTTCTTGAAGATCGTCTTTTCCTAAAGATTGTACTACAGGCATGTATCACACTGGCAGTTTTCTTTCTTTCTTTTACGAGGAAAAATATAACTGTCTAGTTTTTGTATTGTTACTATTTATGAGAAAAAAATCATAAATACTTTTACTGCATTTGAATTTTGTTTTCCAATTCAGATGGAGAACTTCATTAGGAATGCAGTTCTTGATGAAAGACGACATTTCAAATGTAGTTGTTGATATATATATATATATATAAATATTGCACTTCGGTTTTCTGGCAATGGTAAAACTTGATATAACAGTTTCTTTTTTCTTTCCTTTTTTCAAATACTAAAATATTTGCTTTCCCCAATATTTGAGTAAATTTCGGGGGGTTCCAAAGCTTTATTTTGTTTCATTTGGAGTTATCATTTCAAAAAGTAAACTGGGGTTCCTTACAAAAGGCCTTCTGTGGAATTGTGAGTCGGTCGACACAACTGTACTCTCAGCACGTGCTTGGAAGGGGTCACCCTGTAGATTTCCTTTGTTCAAAGTAAACAAGAGAATATGAATCTGACCATTTCATTAGTAGCTTTCTGATGTAGCTGTCTTTATCTATGTCTTGCAGGAAAGAGCTGATGAAGTTGTCAAACTTCTGTCCGAAAACCATTGGACTTCCTTCTGTATTATTACCATGAGAAATTTCCAACGCATATGTAAAGGGACCAATGAAGCTTCTGTGATATTGAGTTATTTGTCAGGAATTGGAAAAGCGCGGTTCCTTTCAGTCAATAAAACAGATATTATCGAGGTACCACAGTTATCTCTGTTAAAAATACAATTGATAGCAAGCAATAAAGAGAGCAAAAAAATAACACACCATTCCTTTTTAGTGAGTTGTAGTGGACTAACCGCTTCAATTCCATTTCATTATTGCAAAAAATCAAAGATGATAGAAGAAACTCCCCTCGCAACCTTCACAACTTTCTGCATATACAAACACACATAGTAACATAGTAAACATAGTTACGCAATGGTTTGAATCCTACTACTAAACAACCAAGGGAAATGGATGGATTGAATAGAAGCAAACTGGGATCAACAGATAATCCGAATGTTGATGGTTGCTTAATTAAAGACAGAAGATCCTATGGGTGTACATGTGAACTGCCAAATTGTTTCCTTGTTGCTGCCTTCAACAAAGTCTATCCTCAAAATCATGGTATTGGAGTGATTGAAGTTAAAGCCATATGTGAAGGCATCTACCTTGCTGAAGCTGACACTTAGTTTCTGTATTATGTCAGACTCAACCTATGTAGTTTAGGTCATGCAGAGAAGTGTTATTCTCCATGGGGATGTTGGTGGATCGAGTAAGAAGAGATATTTGAGGTTGTGATTCATCATTTGTTCATAAATAAAATCTGGTGAGGTAGCTTCCTATTTAAAACAAAAAAACTTACTATATATAAGGAATCTAGATAATCAATACTTAAATCTAAAACTTCAGGAACTTTTAAAAGGCCAAGACATTAAGAAACAATTACGAGACAAACTGGTTTAATCTACGGTATCCTCTGTACCCATAAGAACTAAGATAGAAAAGTTCTTATTCGCCAACGCCAAGCAATGGAAGTTCTGGTTGCATATCAAATGCATAGAACTCAAACCAAGCTTGATTAAGTTTACTTTGGAAATCTATGATGAATAAACATTGAATAATAGTCCATGTTTATTTGACCATATTTTTCATGGGCTACAACTTGATGGATACTTGGGAAAGTTGCTTGCAGGGTGTAAAAGTTTCTCTTGGCTCTGCGACTGTTTCTTCGATATCAAGTCTTGATGCCGATAATTTGCACTTGATTTGGACAGCCGAAAAGCTTCAACAACAACTTGATGTGATCGATCAACGCTATGAGACGTAATTATTGCTCACCCTTGTTATCTATTTCTTATTTTTGGACCTTTGGTATTTGTTATTTATTTTCACTAGCAAATGGTGGTTCCTTTGTTTCACTGGTTGGTTATATTTGCAGGTCAAAAAAGCATGCATTAGCTTCCATTAAGGCTGGGAAGAAGCAAATTGCAGTCCGCTATGCAAGACAATTAAAATTGGCCTCTGAGAGCAGAGAAAAGTGCACGACTCTCTTAAACCGGGTTGAGGAAGTTCTTAGCGTCATTGCAAATGCTGAATCAACGAAGAAGGTTACTTAACATTCAGCTAGAAGATTCACAAATTTATTTGTTTTATGAATTCAAGAAAGTTTGACTTTGCCAATTTTACAGGTGTCTGAAGCCATCCAAATTGGAGCTCGTGCAATTAAGGAAAGTGCAATCAGTGCGGAAGAAGTAGAAACTTGTTTGCAAGAACTTGATGAGTGTGTTACTTCACAAAAGGAAGTGGAACAAGTTCTAGGTAATTTTTTACCACAAATAATAATAATAATTTTTACTATTCCTATCTTACAAAAATTTCATTGAACTCTAAAAGATAATAAAATATAGGAGAGGAAGAGAACATGTGTTATTTAAGATGATAAGTTCCACTTTAGGACAGAAAAGACACTTCGCATTAACGAAAGTACATGTGCACCAGAACGAAGTGTACTGGTGTATTGATCATTATATATTATACCCGGATATTTTAAAATGCTTAACGTCCATGCCTCCACTTTAAGAAAGGGCACTTCTCACGGGAATGCCATTTGAACTAGGTAACAACGACACTTCACTTTAAAAAATAAAAACATGTCCGACACCCCGACACTCCGACGACACACATGTCCAACACTATTTAAAATGTAATTTTCTATTTTATGTCGTTTCACACCCCGTACCCGTGTTGAACACCGACAACCGTATCCGTGTCGTTGTTACCTAGCATTTGAACATTCTTAAAAGGATTCACACTGCTCATTTTGTTAGCTTTATTACAGGGTTTACTACATGTTATTCTTTAGATAGAAAAAAAGAGAGAACCCCTTTACAAATCTTAATTGCATTCAGGTTGATCTAATACTAATAAAAGCTGATATGATATGTAAAATCTAAATAATATGGCACGGCACTTCAATAAGTGATGAACGCAATCATATTCGTGTTCTAGATTTTAAATTTTTTTTTTGGAAAGTTTCTAGACTTTAAGACATGGAGAGTTGTTTCCACATCGATATCCGTACATGCATCCATATATATGGGCATCACTAGGTTACACCAATATTTATTTGAAATCGGTTAGTTGCCAAGTGCAAGAAATTTCCCTTTTTACTGATCACAAATTCATAACTACCCTATACTATTCAAGACGCGTGGAAAGTAATTTGCAAATTTCACCATGTTGGAATTTCTCAAACGTTTTGAATCACATACATCATGTAGAAAATATTTTTTTAGTTGAGGAAGATTTGCTGTAAGAGTCCATACAGGGCTTTTTTAATATATTAATCAGTCTATCCAGCTGGTCCCTAATTTAATCTTTTGGGTCTGTGGTTCTTGCAGAATCAACTCCCCTTCAATACACAGGCATTGAGGATGAAGATGTCGAAGAGGAATTCAAGAAATTGGAATTGGGACTTGGGGATGAAATTCCGCAAATGAAGATTCCCCAGACTGATGGGGATGGTTCATCAAGGCCAGACAAAATACAGCAGTCACCCGAATCTCCCAATATCAAGATTGCAGAGCCAGCCTCTGTTGAAACAGAAAGACTAGAATCCATAGACTCACTGAGCAATAAGCTCTCAAAGGTCAGGCTTGAAGCAGCTTAATTTCTTTCATATCCATGGTTGTTTTGATCATGGTATGTAAAGATATTTTTGTGCTTTGAATTAATGAAATGCCTTTTCTTTTTAAATAATTAAATGTATGTTGTCATTAACCATCTGTAAAAAGGGGCTGTTCATATATAATATAAGTGTTTATTTGGCATTAAGAGTATTAAATTTGGTGGATTGTTTAGAGAACAATGTGCTCACATATGAATGAGTTGATAGCCGATTTTGGCGAAAATCAAGGTGTTTAAAACTATGGAGATGGCAATCAAGGTGTTTAAAAACTAAGATGGCAATACTAGCTGAATCACAGTGAAATCTTCATTTCGTTTCACTAGTGGGTTTTCCTCTTTTATCAGGGATTTCTACATATATGCGCCGTGGTTTCCTTTTGGTCAGGTTTTGCTTCCATTCGTGGTTGTTCACTTCAAATTGTAAAGCATGTTCGTCTTACAAACAAAATGGTGCACGAATGGTAATAGAGATCATTAATATGATAGTTATACTGAAAGCAGGAAATAAAGTGACATCGTTGGAATTGGAATCGTTGTTGTTCACTTAAAATTGTAGAGCATGCTCGTCTTACTAACAAAATGGTGTGTGAATGGTAATAGAGACCATTAATATGATAGTTATACTGAAAGCAGGAAATAAAAGAGACAGCGTTTGTGACGCCCAGGCTTTGTAAATAGTATCCTTAGGTTGTAAGAAAGCTTTGTACAAATTTTCATTTATTTTTGTAAAGGTTAGCTTAGGAAAAAGAAGGAGTACGCTTCGTCTCCACTTTTGGATGTTTCCTTTTAGAACTTAGGTGTTTCCCATTTTGCTAAACATGTAGAGGACTTTTATCCAATACACCCAAGAAGGAATTTAAGCTTGTAATAGTGTTTTGTAATAGTTGTTGATATATGAATGAAATGATGCCTTCAAAGACCCTTTGTACAGTGTTTGTGTTGCGTTGAGATTATGTGATGCTTTGCGATGTTGTGTTGCTAAACGATTGATAGAGACGAGTAATTAGGCTTACTTGGGACAGGTGTCTCGAGTGCCGTACGTGCCAAGCTTGAGTTTAAGTTGGTCCGTGTCAGTTGGTATCAGAGCGATCTAGTTGTAAGCGATCCAGTTGTGATGGCGGAGGGTCCGAATGCTACCGACCCCGCCCAGGTCCTTGCCCCACATGTGGGAGGACCATCCGTTAATCCCCGACCCTTGAATACCCGAACGCGGTTGGACCAATTAGAGGAAAAGATGCAAGCTCTAAGTGGGATTATCGATCAAGTGACGACTTTGGAGGAACGATTGGACGGTTTCTCAGACGATCAGGCCTATATGGGCGAACGTCTCATTACATTAGAAGGAGTGGTTAAAGGGAATATGGCTACTCTTCTGGATTAGGTGGCTGAACTTTCCTCGAAGGTAAATATCCTAGTGAAGGTTGTTGGAAATGGAGTACCGGCACCTTTGGGCGGCGGTATAGACCGGCCCAGGATCAAGGTCCCCGAGCCCAAGGCGCACGAGGGAGCGAGGGACGCAAAGGAGGTAGAGAACTTCCTTTTTGATATGGAGACGTACTTCAATGTGGTCAGGCCTGATAGCGAAGGTGGAAAGGTGTCGATGGCAACTATGTACCTCGCCGGTGATGCTAAACTATGGTGGCGCACCAAGTATGCTGAGATCCAGAGCAGTTACTGTACTATTAGAACGTTGGATGACTTGAAGAAAGAGCTGAAGAATCAGTTCTTACCCGAGAATGTTGACTTCATTGCTCGGAGGAGTTTGAGACAACTGAAGCAGACCGCAACATCCGTGAGTATGTGAAGCAGTTCTCAGCCTTGATGTTAGATATCTGCGACATGTCTGAAAAGGATAAGTTGTTTTGTTTCTTGGAAAATCTGAAACCCTGGATCCATAATGAATTGCAAAGGCAACGGGTTCAAGATTTGGCCTCCGCTGAGCGTATCAACGACTACACCCCTATGCAGGGTGAGCGTCGACCGGCTCAGTCTCAGTCTAGTTCCCAGTCGCAACAAAGAACGGGATCCTCCAATAATTACAACAAGGGAAAGAATGGAGGGTACCAAGCTAGAAGTGGGGGAGACCAGGGTCATGGCCAGAATAGGAGTGGGGGAGCAAGTACAGGTGGTGCCTCGAGTTCCAATTTTGGGAGGGAGTACCACAGGCCGCGTAACAATAGTGGCGCTTCCTCCTCGTCCAGATTTCAAGGACGTCCTGGGAACTTGAAGTGTTTTCTTTGTGGAGGGAATCACAAAGCTTATCAGTGTCCTCAGAAGACGGCCCTGAATGCTCTAATGGCGTCGCACGGGGACCAAGCCGATGACACTACTTAGGGAAATGATAACGGTGAAACTCATATAGGTTCTCTTCACTTGCTCAATACCGTGACCACTCAGTCGCCAGAAGTTAAGCCTAAGAAGGGACTTATGTACGTGGGTCTCAGTATTAATGGGCATAGCACTTTGGCAATGGTTGAGACAGGTGTTACCCATAGCTTTATTACTATTCAAGAGGCGAGTTGTCTAGGACTGCATTTGGTAAAAGATTCTAGCCTGATGAAAGCTGTTAATTCTGCCGCGATGCCGATACATGGTGTTGCCAAGTTAGTTCCGGTTAAGATAGGACAGTGGAGTGGAAAGGTCAACCTCCTCGCAGTGACATTAGATGATTTCAAGATTATCTTGGGAATGGACTTTCTCCGCTACCACAAGGCAGTGTCGATGCCGTTTGTCAACTCCTTAGGAATTTTCGGTGACAATCCCTCAATCATACAGATGTCCACGTAGAAAGACTAGGGCAGAATATTATTAGTTCTTCAGTTGGAGAAGGGACTGAGGCGAGGGGAGTTGACTTACCTTGTAACCTTACGGTTAAAGCTGGATGATCAGAATCATGATGCCCTGCCGACGGAAGTCTCCCGGGTACTTACGGAGTTCAAGGATGTGATGCCGAAAGAATTACCAAAGGTGTTACCTCCACGAAGGCCTATCGATCATCAGATTGAGTTAGTCCCTGGAACCAAGCCTCCTGCAAAAGGACCATATAGAATGAGTCTGCCTAAACTAGCAGAACTTCAGAAACAGCTTGATGGACTATTGGAATCGGGCTTTATTCGCCCCTCAAAGGCTCCATATGGTGCCCCGGTCTAATTTCAGAAGAAACAAAATGGAAGCTTGCGGTTATGTGTCGACTATCGATCCCTGAACAAGGTAACGGTGAAGAACAAGTATCCAATACCGCTCATTGCCAACTTATTCGACCAGCTTACGTCTGCGAAGTACTTCTCTAAACTTGATTTGAGATCGGGTTACTATCAGGTCAGGATTGTTGCCGGAGATGAACTGAAGATGAATTGTTCCACTCGGTATGGGGCATATGAATTTCTTGTTATGCCATTCGGCCTGACCAACGCTCCTGCAACTTTTTGTACTCTTATGAATGAGCTCTTTCAGAAATATATTGACAATTTTGTGGTGGTGTATCTGGATGATATTGTCATATACAGCCGCACTATGGAAGAACATCTTGAACATCTTCGCCTGGTATTCCAAGTCTTGCGACAGAACCAGCTATATGTCAAGTTGAAGAAATGTTTGTTCGCGCAGGAACAAGTTATGTTTCTTGGACATGTTATTGGCGGAGGACAGATCCATATGGATATGGAAAAGGTCCGCGCTATTGAGGAGTGGAGAGCTCCTACAGAGGTTACAGAAGTGCGTTCCTTTCTTGGCCTCATGAACTACTACCGCAAGTTCCTCGAAGGGTATTCGAAACGCGCGGTACCTCTTACAGATCTTCTTAAGAAGGACTTCTCTTGGTCTTGGTCTGAGAAGTGCCAAGCAACCTTTGACGATCTGAAACATGCGGTGATTAGTAACCCGGTCTTAGCCTTGTCAGATATTACCAAGTTGTTTGAGGTACATACCGACGCATCTGATTTTGCCCTCGGTGGAGTATTGTTACAAGAGGGACATCCGGTAGCATACAAAAGCAGGAAGCTGAATGATACAGAGAGGAGGCATTCAGCCCAGCAGAAGGAACTCCTTGCTATTGTGCATTGTCTACGAGTATGGCGATACTATCTGTTGGGAATGAAGGTTCTGGTGAAGACCGATAACAGTGCGGCAAGCCATTTCCTTACACAGAAGAAGTTGACCTCAAAGCAGGCTCGTTGGCAAGAGTTTCTAGCCGAGTTTGATTTAGATCTCGAGCACAAGCCAGGGAGGATGAACAATGTCCCGGATGCATTAAGCCGTAAGGCTGAACTTGCGGCAATCTCTACAGCTGCCGAACAGTCTCACTCTTATGTTACCAGCGCCCTCCAAGATAGAATCTGTGAAGGGTTAGCGGTGGATCCTCAGACCCAGGCCATCATTAACTTGATGAAACAGGGGAAGAAAAAACGGTTATGGGTGGAAGATGGTCTTTTATACACGAAGGGACAGCGAATTTATGTTCCTCGGTTCTCAGGACTAAGACGGGAGCTGATAAAGAAGTGCCATGATACTTTTTGGGCAGGCCATCCGGGTTGGCGGAGAATACTATCCTTGCTGCACAGAGGTTACAATTGGCCAAATAATCAAAATGAAGTGATGGATTATACGCGGACTTGTCACATTTACCATCAAGACAAAGTTGATCGGGATTTGCCACTTGGATTGCTGGAACCACTTCCTGTACTGACACGACCTTGGGAAAGCGTCTCTCTGGACTTTATCTTTGGGTTACCCAAGACTAAAGAATATGGTTCCATACTCGTGATCATCGACCGATTCTCTAAGTTTGCAACATTCATTCCAACTCCACTTGTTTGTACGGCAGAGAAAACATCGTGTCTCTTTGTGAAGCACGTTGTAAAGTATTGGGGCGTGTCAAAGGACATTGTCAGCGATAGAGATCCGAGATTTACTGGGAAGCTTTGGAGGGAAGTGTTTAGATTATTGGGATCCACTCTAAACTTCTCAACTAGTAACCATCCGCAATCAGATGGTCAGACAGAACGCTTCAATGCAATGTTGGAAGAGTACTTCTGGCACTTTGTCAGGGTGAACAAGAAGGACTGGGCCAAACTTTTGGATGTAGCACAGTTTTACTTTAATATGCAGAAGAGTTCCTCCACCAACAAGAGTCCTTCAGAGATACTATTAGGACAGCAACCCCTCACACCGCACACAGTGGCCTCCGATTACAAAGGAAGTGTTCTGAGAGCCTACCAGTTTGCAAAGGAATGGCAGAGAAATACCGATATTGCCCGGGTCTATCTGGAGAAAGCGTCAGCCAGAATGAAGAAATGGGCCGACCAGAAGAGACGACCAGATCCTTTTCAAGTTAGGGACCTTGTTCTGATCAAGAGATCCCATCTCAAGCAGCGAAGTGGCAGAATACACCAAGGGCTAGTATCCAAGTACATTGGTCCGATGCCGATCATTGACAAAGTTGGGAAGGTTTCCTACAAGCTTCAATTACCTTCCCACCTTCGCTTCATCCATCCAGTGTTTCATGCCAGTGCTCTAAAGCCTTACCACCAAGACAAGGAAGATCCAAGCAGAAGTACCATCAGGCCTCATGTTCTGCTCAAGCCAGTCAGCTCAAGCGAAGTTTCAAAGAGTGTTCTTGCTCACAGAGTGACCCATGTTGACCCGGACACCAAAAAGAAAGTTTACGAGTACCTTGTGAAGTGGAAGGATCTGCCAGATACAGAAGCCAGCTGGGAGCACCAAGATTCTCATTCCCTTCTGGTCCGACTAAGGAAAATTGAGGCCAAGCAAGAGAGGAAAGAGAACAGGCAGATGTGGAAGCAGAAGAAAAAGTCGAGGAGGGCGTCTCCAAGCTGAGTGGGAGAGAGTGTGACGCCCAGACTTTGTAAATAGTATCCTTAGGTTGTAAGAAAGCATTGTACAAATTTTCATTTTTTTTTTGTAAATGTTAGCTTAGGAAAAAGGGGGAGTACGCTTCGTCTCCACTTTTGATGTTTTCTTTTAGAACTTAGATGTTTCCCATTTTGGCTATATATGTAGAAGACTTGTATCCAATACACCCAAGAAGGAATTTAAGTTTGTAATAGTGTTTTGTAATAGTTGTTGATATATGAATGAAATGATGCCTTCAAAGACCCTTTCTACAGTGTTTGTGTTGCGTTGAGATTATGTGATGCTTTGCAATGTTGTGTTGCTAAACGATTGATAGAGACGAGTAATTAGGCTTACTTGGAACAGGTGTCTCGAGTGCCGCACGTGCCAAACTTGAATTTAAGTTGGTCCGTGTCAGCGTTGGATTGGAACATGATCCATAAAATACATAACTACTGTTAGATCTACACACAATACAAACAAGTAATGCAAGGTTGGATGAAGATTTTATAGATTAATTGATATGCATTTTCATTTAATTTCAATCTTGATACATTCGGTGCAGAGTAGCTATTTTACATATGCTCCTTACATTTTCATTAAGTATCTCAGACTAGACAAAATACAAACACTCTTTTTCAACCTTTTGCCAGACCGCAGGGTCATGAGTTTCTCATCGTCTGGCATCATATTTCCCCCAGAAGTAAAAAGGTTAATGACCCACACCATCCCTGGTCTCAAATTGTTCCAAAGCTCAAGTATCTATCCTCTCAAGCTCAGCGATCAATCATTTAACCTTCGCTGTAAGAGTTGATTTTGTGTTGTACTTCTTTAGGCAAATCCACTGTTAAGTCTTCAACAAAGCTTCTATGGTTATCCAATGAATGATTAGGTTCTGCTCCCCATGTATATCTGCAACCTTCACATTTCCATATTCCTCAAAGTACAGACCTCCCCTCCTCATATGCCAAATCTTCAAATTGTAGAATACATTTTTTTTTCTTCTAGTTAAACAAATAAATTGCAGAAAGGAGCAAGTCCTATCTCAATACATCCCATCATTCACTTATTTGATTTTCCTTTTCCTTTTCCAATCACAAGCTATAATATAACTGGACTGCCAACCGTAGACTACATATACACTTGCACTTTAACAACCAAATAAGCAAACACAGAAAGTAGCAGACAGGTTCAACTAGCATATATGTGAACATAGGCAATGTTACTTACCAGTTTCTCTACTAGATGAGTAGATATTGATTCAGTTGCCACTAGTATGGCCAGTTTGATCAATTCTATGCGTCATGGTACACAGCTCAAGATCTTGTTTTGGTGCAAGGCACTGACCAAAGTAAAAACATGAGAAAGTTAAGGGACATGTACAAACAAAAGCATACACCAAAAGATGTGATTTCTATCTGGGGATATTTGTGTTTTTTTGTGTTCCACCTTGATACATAACTTCACTTATTAAGTGTATCTAGATTTTGTTCTCAGACAATCATCACAAACAGTCTCATTTTATTTCTTTAGGTAAGTGGAAATATGTTTATAGAGGTCAACATATTGCTAACAACTGCTAACTACTTCTTCTAGCAATGTTTGATTTGTTTTACTAACAATTATCAAAATGAAAAGTTATGCTCAAGGAGAAATGCATTAACCTGAGTAAATGTTTCCTTCTGTTGGCATTTTTCACTTTCTGTGGGTACGAGCTGTGAGTTTATGTCCTCTACAGGGTCCTTTGAACTCGGTTGCAGAGAAGAGTCAAACAGTGAAGAAGCAGACTTTGTGCATGTCCCTTGCGATGAAGGAACAATGGGTACATGAGGCGTCAACACTGGAAGTTCTTGACCAGGGATCCCGAACATTGGAAACCCAGGTCCTGTCGGTATGCCTAAGCTAGAGGGTCCTGGAATAGGTGGGCATGAGAACTGTGGTCCGTGCATTCCCATCCCAAAACCCATGCCCATGCCCATGCCCATGCCCAGGCCCATACTCATACCCATATTCATTCCACCCATGGGTGAGAAGTTAGCCATGTGCTGATGCATTCCGTTTTGCAACATTATTTGAGGCATATAGATACCAGCCCCCATTGACATAACCTGAAACCAAGTATCTTAGTTTCAGTCCACAAGAAATAAATAGACATGGAGATCTTCAAACTCTATACATATATGTGTATATACCTGTACTTGAAGCTGAAGAGTCTTCAGATACTCAATGGCCTCATCGAGCATTGAAGCTTTATCCACCTTATGTTGAAAAGAAGGAAATTAGCACAACGAAGAATAAATTATCAAGGATTATCAGCCTAGAGATATATCAGATATGGCCAGGAAATACGTAGTTCAGGTACAAACCTTATTGCAGTTGGGTATCAATTCTTGTAAGGCTCGCATCTTCTCGTTTATCCTATCCCTTCTCCTCTGTTCATTAAAAAATTAACCAGTTTGCTTTTAATCTCGGTAACTAACATGGAAGTATTTTAGATTCTTACGCCCAAGGTTCTTAAGGTAAAACTATGGTATAAAATGTTTATCACGAGATACATATAAATCACTTATAAATCTTTACTTATTTGGGCAGACAAGGTGTAAAAGACTAGTGATAAACAGCGTTGGAGCTTGGTATGCCAGAAACAGATTTAGATACATTAATCAAAACCCTCAGGCGAACCTCAAAAATTTTGAACTCATTGACTCTACCAACCCTTGTATTAGACAAGGGAAGGGTTTTTGAAGTTTAAGAGCAAAAAACTGTATTCATGTATCGCAAGATACCCAGGTGTTTCCCATACTTTAAACTGTAGCGCACAATACAAGAACTGTATCATAACGTACGAATCAAATTAGATAAAATCTAGCATAATTCTTTTTTTTCTCAGTAAGAAATGTATTATGACTAAAGTCAGAGCTTATACCCTCTCAGATAAATTGTGCACTTCTGCAGCTCTACTTCTCTTGGTGCCCTTTCCTCCACGAGCTGAGCCAGATTTCTTTGCATCCATTGATTCTTCTTCAACATCCTTGATCACATTTATAGTTAACATTAGATGAAATAAGGGAAGCATGAAGAACCTAAATGAAATGAGAAGATTTTGTCACTTTCACTTACTTCACTAGGATACTCAGACTCATCTGTATTCCGAGATTTCCTCTTCAATACATGTTTGACATCATTTGATGCTTCCCCAGCATTGTTGTTGCCTGAGCATACTGAAGAAGATGCAAGAACTGGCTCCGTAACCTTGTCACTACCCGACCCTCTCATGATCGTACTTGCTGTGAAGCTCGACGTCCGGGCAAGAACTTGATCTTGAGATCTATCCTTTTGAAAGGCATCTTCTTTAACACTAGAAGAACCACTAGTCAACTTCATAACAGTAGATTCAAGAGGGCTACTACTATCCATATTAGATACATTTTGATTGGCTTTAACAAGTGATGCTGGTCTCAAGAAATGGGAGAAGTTCATTAAACCCGTGGCATTCTGAGTTGCTGGCTTTTGTACCCTTTTGATACCGTGTCCATTTGACGTCAAAATCTGATTGGAATTTCCGTTGCTAGTGAAATCTGAAACCCTTGATCTATGAGGTGTATCAGAAGTCTGCCATTTCTGTATCAATGATGAATGTATCTCGTTGCTACTAGATCTATTAGGCCCACGAACTTCTCTAAGAACCTTAGAGGAATTCCCTTGCCCTAGATTCACTCCTTCATGATTATTATTCTTACCAATCGGTATAACATTATTCTGCCTTGAGTTTGTATTCAAAGATAACCCTGATAACTCTGAAAAGAACTCCGGGGAGTAATCGTCAAGTGGATAATTTAAAAAATGTACTAATTCCTCTTCTTGACCCGACTGCAATTGCCTAGACGACCCAGACAAGGAAAAATCATTCATGATAGAGTTTTTTTCAAGTCCATACCTTCCTCCAGTCTTTGGAACAACAGTATCTTCCTCATTCTTGGAAATGTGAGACTGAAGGACCTTTTGAGCTCTATTGGATTGACCTTGCATCGAAAGCTGACCATTTTCCCATACTAGCTCGACAAATTCGTTATCAGGCCTGTTTGAAATCCATATTCATATAAGATTATGAAAAAGCATAGACTATAAACACAATGAGGCATGAACTTACATTAAAGCTAGATCAGCTGAACAATTGGGCACCTTTGGTTTAGAATGGGGTGATGATCCAAATTCACTCTTCCCTTTCGCCATCTGATAAAGTTCATACAGAGGCATGATGTATCTAAACTCTCCCCCACACTCACACACAAGCAGTCAGACACACACACACACTTACTCAATCCTTAAGAGTTGAATACTAAGCTACTTCACCCAAAAAACAAAAATAACCATTGTTTTGGGATCCCAAACAACCTTGGTAAACAAACAACATATACATATATATCCTTCTTGCATCACAAATATTACAGCTCAAAAGCTTGTAGTAACAGCACAATGAGACAAATATACTTTTCTTTTTTAAGTTTAAAATTCCTTGATTTCACACAACTGAGTATTTTTATACTTACATAAGATCTACATTCCAATCAATAAAATTATAAACTAAGTGCTAAACTTCAGTCAAAACCCATTATTTAAAACCTTTGTAACATCCCAAAAGACCCTCCAAATTTAAGCTCCTTGAGTCAAAGGCTCAGTTTGGTTTACTGCAAACAGATGTAAATGCAAGTTCGATTTGCAATTGTAACGTGATGCCTTTAAAATACTTTTATGTGTTTAGTTCACTTTTGCAGAACAAACAATTTGTATTTTCATAAGCTTCTCTTTTTGCTTGCATTTGGTTTGAATTTATGCTTTCTACTTCGGAGAGAAAATAGGAGAAAAATAAATACATTTAAAAGGCTAAAAAAAGGTAGTTCTCATTTGCATAACAATGCACCTAACCAAACATAAACATCAATTAGTTGCACTTGCAGAGCGTTGCATTCCTGCCTATATTAAAAAAAAAACCCTAACTTTTATTGCAATGCAAATCATTGCAAATGCATAGAATTTGTATTGCATCGTACATGCAGCGAACCAAAGTGAGCCCTGATATTGAGTAGGAAAAAAAAAATCCCAGCAAATTGATGATTAATAATGAAATCTCCCCCATTTCATATTATACCTAAATCATTATAGACAAATTTCACCGTCCCTCAGTAATTATAGCTTCAATTGTACTTCTTCTTTGTTGGCTAAATTAAAGAACAATTAATCAAACTAAAAAATTAAACAGAAGGAGAGGAAAATAAGTAACATATGCACACACAAATGTGATGGAAATTAACTGCTAATTATGACTATGGTTGCACTGCCGGTTGTATGGTCCTTAAATTAAAATCTCACTAGACAGCTAAGGCTATTTGAGTAATTTTTTCCCTAAAGAAAGACATAGACTAGACAATAAACAGTTAAACACTTATGGGGTACATTTTCCTAAATAGTTGTTGAGACGATTGAGCTAGGAGTCACAGGGTGAGACCAACGGCAATTTCTAGTCAATGGTTATGATTCATTGCTTGTGAATACAAGTTTCTAGGAATATATAAGATAAGGTCAAGTCTCTCTCTATATTATTGTAAGTACATGTTTTCGATAACCATGACATATAAAAATAGTATATCTTATGGTTTCAATTACTAGAAATTTGGAATTGTGGGGTTTCATATGATATATTGTCTAATAGTTTTAGTATGCAAGGCTTAGTATTTTTAGCATAAGGTTTAAGGTTTTCGTATACATATTCATGGATCTTAATTATAGTACTTTCAGGGCGTGTTTGTTTTTTGGCTTATTGAAATGGTATTTCTTTTTTGTCTTACTAGCTAGAAAGACAATTAGTAGTAAGCTAAAACTACTAAGTTGTTTTGATTAGCTTATTAGTCATTCATCACTTGTCTTTTATTTTCCTCCCTATATTGCCTATCACCACCCACAATTTTTTTTACTTTGACAAAAAACCCGCAAAAAATCTCAACAAAGGTTTTTTTTTTTCTCTCTCTCTCTCAAACAAACATATGGCTATTGTAAAAATTATTTGGATATAGAAAAATGTATGTGTGATGGTGGTGGTGGTAATAGTAGTATTAATTCAAGCTATTTCGTTTAGAACGTAATGTTGTAACTTGTGTTATTTTTATAACAAGGGTATCTATTAGCATTCAGCACTTTATGAAAATAAAATACTAACATTCAGCACTTCAAAACATTTAGCATTCAACACTACAAGTCATTCAACAGTCAGCATTCAGCAATTAAAAAACAAACACCCCCTTTGTTAAATATAGTTATTTAGTTTGACGAAAGCGCGTGGAGCCCTTGTGAATATTATGTGATGAAGTATGCCAAGCAATTAAGATATGGTAGGATCATAGAATAATGGGGGATTAGGTTTAGGTTTAGTTGATGCATAATGCATGGGGCTAAGGGCTTGAGAGGACTGAGGAGAATGTTTGTATTGTACGTAAAGGACAACTTGTTTCGAAATTATTCATTGTATTATCACAAAACACGTTTTCACTAGAGCGAAAATGAGCTACAGTATTATATAATCATCTGATAGATTCCACACATTTTACCAAACATGCCATTTATTGGAGTACTATTGCGTATTTGCATTGTGGCTGAGTTACTACAATGGCTGAATTTCTTATGTTTATTTTGGCAATGGATTTATCAGGAGCAGAAACCAGTGCTTACTGAGCGACACAAACGTAGTTTAATCTGTCTATTGCGATCTCCATATGGTCTGATCAATTTTCTGCATGGTCTGATGAGGTTTCTGCTCTAGACATGCCATTTATGTTTTTGCTTATTTCATTTTTACGCAAAAAGCAATAAAGAAATAGACGGAATCTGTCCATTTTGTTTGGGTAGGCAAGAACAATTAGTGAAGCATTGGAAAAGAATTGGTAAATTCTTTGTATCCCAACAATAAGACATTTTCATTTTCACTTAAGTTCAATGTATCTTCCTTTTGAAGGGAAAATGTCAGTGGTGGGGGGCTAGTATATATGATTTGCCAGTACTGAAATCTTTCAGTTTCTCTTCAGATACCATCTGATGCTATTGCTTCCAACCTCAGGAAAAATTTATTTGCAGGTTCACATGTTTGTCAGTCTTGATTGCAACCTCAAACATGCTACATGCCTAGGGTAGGGTAGGGTAGGATTTCATCGAGAAAAGATGTAATTGCGTGCTCTTCGAATTTGTAAGTATGTTTTTCCTGAATGGGTCCAAACATGCACTCCATGAACCAAAATACAGGCCATGTTGCACCATTTGCGAATATGCAACATTATGATTGCAGAAACCAGGACGTAAATACTAATATGTCTCCTCAATCCCGGTTACTACTCATTTAAACACGAGTCCTTCTGCCTGAGACTCCCTAGTTGGGATTTTTCAAATGAGACCTCACCTAGTGGGGTGGGGACCTGATATTAAACGCCATTCTCGCTTGTTTCATGATATTATTCTTTAAAATGGTGGACTTATATAATTGCAGATAAAATAAGCAACCCCGGCCAGGTTAGATCTCCTGCCCATAATATTTTACTAGCAGTGCCAGGAGGGACTGAGATAGACTGGACCTTAAATAGACAGAGATCCTGACAAAGAATGCGTTACAAGGTGGAACAAACATCTTATATATTTCATGAGTTTCATCGCTACGCCATTTTTTTATTTCTGCACCAAAGATGACTGGCAGGGTTGGTTTGGGGCTTTGGGCTCAGTCCGGCCAAAAGATTGTTGGAAATTGGGTTTTAATTTATCGAAGCAGGCTGGAAGGATGGCATCAACACTTACATGACTCTAAGGCAGTTTCACGATGTCTTCTGGACGATCAAATAGCCAGTGTTGCATGGTATGTTGAACAGCCAAAAATGATTGGGACGAACCAGGTCCAGTTCAGTTGACAATTTTCCACAGTGACGAGCCTAAAGATTTTTTCTGCAAGTCTGTAAGATGCGCAAACTACAACGAATACAGTATAGGCGTACAACATCATTGCAGAAAATGACTTCGGATAGTAATCGAGCACGATGCCCAAGTGTATTTCATTTTTCACATCTCAAAGAGAAATTGAAGACTAGGTCCTGCAGGCAATACATAGCCTAAGATCCAAGCCTTATTGGTTGTATAATTGCTCAAATAGACTATGATGCGGCCCGGTTATAATTTAAAAGAAATGAATTTCCTTTGGTGAGGATGTGTGATCATTAGGCCCAACTCAGCTATAATTAAGTTGTCGATAAACGCTGGTCTAGATGTCATCCTGAGGACATTCTTACATGAGAAAATCAAACACATAAACTCGAATTTAATCTTAAGTTTGACTGACTAGACAAAGTGTGTTTAGTACGCTTTATCGGTCTCTCATAATTTCTTTTCTTTCTAAAAAGCATATATGAAACTATAGGGGGCAATGAGATATGTTGTTGGGAGGTTGGTCCATGAGGGTTTAGTGACAATGAAATTTTAATGTCTTTGTTTAGTGTTTGAGTCTCTACTTTGAAACACAAAGCAAAATATGTATGCTTGAAATATACACAAAGTTCATTGCACCAGAAGGAAAGAAAAGGTCATTGGAGCAAGATAAAGATGGGCAAGGGAAGCAACATAGGGGGAACACAAACATGAAAACAATCTTTGCTTTTTTCTCTTGTTTCTACCAACAATTCCCATCTTCTCGTTGGCTTTTCTTTAGGACTAAACTACCTTATCTGTCTCCTAATTATGATGAAAGAAGCGTGTTTACTACACACAAGTGCCTCCAATTTGATCATGTATGATAGGGTTTATTTTGCCTGTAACGGAGCAAAATCCCGGGACTTACAACCAAGGGTCAAATAGTCTCCTTGAGGTGAGTTGAAAATATGGATTCGCCTCCATATAATGACTGATGGAAGCATCTTTTTAACTGGGTATGACAATTGATCTCCACTCTAGAAACTGAAGGAGATGGTATAAGGAGACACATGAATAGATGCCATGATATATATCTAAAGATTATAGGCCTCTGGAAACTACGGCTCTTACCCACGATCATAGTTTGCGCCTTACGCAATATAAACATCGCAAACTAAAAAAAAGGAAATATATACTCAAATGATCTAGAAGATCTTCCTCCCTCATGTTTACTTGGGCGTGTGCATTCATGTATTGTAGATTACACTTATTCTCTCCTTTTGCTTTTGTTTCTAGGAAGGATTGAGTTGATTGCATGTCTCCTAGACTTGGCTTCATGTCTTCCCTTTAAAGATGTCTTTCTCATTAGTTTAAAACACGCTTTTTTTTAACTCCTTTGCCCCATCTTGTCTCCTTACCCCTTCATGACCAATAAACAACAATATCAAATTTCAATATCTTTCTTTCGAATATCACAGACAACACCACTTGCTTAAAAAAAGAAAAGAAAAAAAAGACAACACCACCACTCTTTTCTACAAAGTTTATTTTCCTCCTAAATTTGTTGAATCAACTTTTAGTAATCTCTCTTGACTAAACACTGTGTATGTTTTTGTTTTTTTTTTAAAATTTGATTAGGGACATCTCCTTTAGCATATTATCAAACATTGTGAGACACAGGTTGAGGCATATGTTTGGCGCATTGATCAGTCGTCTTAGCTAGTTTCTTTATACAGGCTCTCGAGCATGCCAGCTCCAAGAGAAAAAAAAACTTGGATCAAGATTCAATCTGGGTACTGTATGCATTTATATGTTCGTGTATCGATCAAGGTTTATGGTGAATGGTGACCACTACCAGTTAATAATCCTATACCGACGGGATGGATGGGGAATCTGCCATGCCAATGCACTTAATCAATTATATCTTTTCCTCATCTCGTTTTAGATAGGTGGTCCTTCTATCACATTTTTTGGGGACCAGACTAATACCAATCCCGTTTCAGTAGATCACGGTATATGTAGAAGCTATCCTATTTATATGGCAGAACATTAAGGAAACCCAGTTACTTTTATTCAAAAACTCGAAGCGAACTAGTCGAGTTAAGCTTTGGGGTTAAAGCAACACTGCCTTAATGGTCAAGCAATGCCTTTTAGGTTATCCAATGCCTCAAGTTAAACATAGCCCACTGAAAATCTTAGAAACTATAATTTGTGTTTAAAGCCAACTAACAAAAGTTATCAGTCCTTGTATTTGCTAGGTGTACATGTCGGCCACCCTGACTACATTTTAAACTATCACCTCTCCCTCTATCTTTCTCCTCCATATTTAGGCTCAAGGTGCCAATACTTCTCTCTTTCAGGACTCATTAAACAATGGGGAGGGAAAAATCTTCTTCTTCATCAATTAACAGTAGCAACCATCCTTGTCTATCATCTGCATCTTCTCTTCCTCAAACAAACAGAGATTTAAGCGTAGATCTCAGGCTTGGACTCAGCATTTCTGTCTCTCAGAATACCCATTCATCAACTTCAAGGTAGATATAAAAGTAGATACACCTAACTCAACTCCTCCTTCCTTATTTTCTTCTTTATTCTCAGCATTTGTATCAGATACCCATTGGTTTATTTTAATGACTTTCTGTTTATTATCGCGTTAGGGAGCAAGTACAAGACTGGCCGCCAATCAAGCAGCTACTAAGGAGTACACTTACAGAGAAAGGATGTAACCGCTATAAGAAGCAGCCCATCTTCTTCGTGAAAGTCTACATGGAAGGAAACCCAATTGGCAGAAAAATCAATCTGCATGCTCACCATGATTACAATGGACTAGTTACAGCACTTTCTCGCATGTTCAAGACCACAATCCTCTGCAACTGTAAGTACAATCAAGAGAGAATTTTATCTGAGATTACATGATCAATGAAACAGTCTAATTGCATTGACCGCTATACTGATTGCACCATTTATGTCCATTTTCTGAAATTCAAGTTTGTGCTGTTGAGAGAGTGAATTCGGACGAAGATTATGTCTTAACTTACGAAGACGAGGACGAGGACTGGATGATGGTGGGGGATGTTCCATGGGAGTAAGTTGTATACATGTTCAACTCTCTGATTATTTTTTTCTCCTCCATGTCTAATATATGCTAATTGAGTTGTGCTTCTAAATTGTCTTACAGCATGTTCTTGACTGCTGTTAAGAGGCTGAAGATTACAAGGGGAAACAACTGCTAATTTTTACAATCTCCAACTATTGTCTCTACATTTTGATGTTTGGGTAAAAATTTAGGAGAAGATCACCTATACTGTGAAATTTTGTACACACCTCAAACCAGATACCATATTTTTGCATACGTAGGAGAAGATCCATCAGTCATATCTCAGTGTAGAAAATTAAAAAGCTCTGGAAAATTATGAAGGTAGTAGTTTTAACAGCTTCACTTTTACTGTTGTGATTTTACTTTTTATTAAAATGTTCTCACAACTTTGATAAAGTTGCTTTCACCACCTTGGTTAATGAGTGAGATCCTAATACGATGTTGGACTAATAATAACACTATATGCACCACTTGATTATCAGGTTAGTCTTTCAACATGGTAAATCTCTTAGGATAGAATGTATGAACCCCAAACCAATGTATACATGATGCATTTTTTTCATGCCCTTCTTTCTATAATGGCGAAAACAACAATGGTATACAAGGCTGGTCATGAAGGTAGCCAATTGCGAAAGCCACTGCAGGATCCCTATTTCTAATGTTTTGAGAAAACCTGATGAATCACTCTAACTTTTGACTCTTTGATGATACCCTGCAAGATTTTATCGTGACCTAATTCCTTATATTGCAAATACTTAATGCTCGTGTAGGTAGGGTGGTTTTGATTTCCTTTCCTTGTCTCAGTTTCCTCCAAAAGGTTTCCATGGGAAGATGATATGGCTATTCGAGAGTACAGGTGCTCTAATAAATCTAAACAGGGTGAGATTGTGGTTATGGTGGCATCATTAGCTGGGCTTGGATATAGTGCTTCTCGTTATTCATTCGCAGCTAATGAGGTAGAGAAAAAGAACACTGAGAACCAATGAGGAGAGGGATAAAAGTAGTAATGCCACAAATTTCATTTTTCAGAATACTTATTCTGTCTTCAAGAAAATTACCTGAGTTTAGTGGGATACTCGCCTCTAGGTGTCAACCAAAATGTTATCAGTTTCAGACCTTGTGGAAGGAAGATTACCTCAGTTCAGTTCAAATCCTCGAAATGATGATCACGATAAACTCATACCATCTCATTGGAAACCACTAAATGTACCTGACATTTCCCATCACCTTCTTAGATTTCATCATATAGGTGAATCCGATTAAAGATTTTAGATAAACTCAAATCTTAAAATCTATTTTTCTTATCAAAAAATATCTGCCAAATTTCAAGAGAACAAAGCTTTGGCTTAAGAAAGGCATTCTTCAATTTTTATTTAATCAGAAGAACAAAAGCTTCAACTGTTAGATTTCATCTTCTTCAGTTTTTCTTCCAAACAAACAACTTAAGGGTTAAACAAGGTATAGAACCATGGCAGAAGCAAATAACTCATTGGCAGCAAGAGGAGCCTAATTTATTTATGGGTTCACTGCATATGGTTTTCTTTACTTGTGTATGGATTCTCCCAAATTCCCTCGACTTTCCGCGCTTTGCCAAATATTACCTTGATAAATTTCCTAATTCGGGAATTTGTGATTTAAGCCCAGTTTGTTTTGAGAGTAAAGGTTCTAGCTTTTTCTTAAGTTAACGAACATGAAAGAATATTAGGCATTATCTTGAAAAAAAAATAGTACATGTCACAAAATACAGAATACATTGTAAATACTCATGAAAGCAAGTTCTATAAATAAGAAATGCTTACAATTAGATATAACGGCAACTAACAATACTGTAGTCTTTGTTTAAATATAAAGGAAGCATGTATTCAAGATGTGGAGAACCATTAAACCCGATGTTTCAGAACAAAGGAAAGTCAAATGTTACCTTGATACAACTTCAATAGTTCAGGAGCTTCTTTCTCATACTTAGTGACATAAGATGGGAAAACTTTGCATTAGATTCTAGCATTAGTGCACCGATATTTACTTCGTTCTTGATGAGGCCCTTTGAGAGTAAAAATTGAAAAATTGCCCACCTTGGAATAATCCTTTTCTCTAAGCTCAACATGAGAAGGACTGGGTACTTGACAAGATATGAAGGCTCCATTTTCAGTTTGTTCATGAAGAAATACAACCCACTACTAAGCTTCTTCTCTGAAAGACCCATACAAATTGGCGCATTTCTGAACATGAAATGAATCTCGTTCTCAGAGAATCCATAGCTCCTAAAGATGTCCATTTTTGCTTCCAACTTAGCCTTGCTTATCACTGATTTTATATGAATGGCTTTAATAAACAACATGCTAGAGGGATTAAAACCTATATGAATGGCTTTAATAAACAACATGCCCTAGGATAATGGATTATGAATTTACGTATATTTGATTCTGGCACACCGAGTTCCCTCAACAATTCTATATTCGGTGCCATCACCTTGGGAAGATTGAAATGGAGAATCCAAGAGGATCTCGTGATGGCGAGGTGAACATTTTCATTGTTGAGGAGCAATGTCTTGAGATAATCAAAAGAAGGAATGAGTTAGGTTTCCAAGCTCCTAGTGAGGAAGCCGGGGTCTGAAGCAATGATATCAGGACCTGAATATCCAATTTGCTTCATAAACTCAAGTTTGGGCCCTTATTGGCCACTAGGAGCACCGGGAGTTTGGTAATGAGCTCTGAGATTTGGGTATTCGTGAATCTACGGTCTTGGAAGAATTTGAGGTTAGAATCAAGTTTAGTTGTGGTATCGAAGTTGATTTTCTTAGATGCTACAACTGCTGTTTGTGGTGAGAGATAATGAGGTAAGTAGTAACAAAAGAGGAATTATTTGTGGGTTTCTCTCTATTATTCAGAATGGGGTTTTGAAAGGAAAGGCTGGAATTCAAATCCCTTAATTTTTTGCTAACTTGAGACTATAAATCATAGGTTATTTATTCAAGAAGCAAGACCGCAAATTACTCTTTCTCAGAGTTAACAGAAACCAAGATATGAAATATAATTATGAACATTTGTCAAGAAATTTGGGAATAGACGTTGAAAGTTTCTTTCATTGGAAAACACATTTCTCGATTTATCAAAAAAGAATCTGAATCCTACAATAAGAAAGCACATACATTTCCCACGTAACACCAAGTGTCTGTTACTGCATGTAGTTTTTGTAACTTATTTGAATACAAGACTACGAACAAAAGGCACCATTGGTCACTCATCAAATGGGCAAGCTCTCTCGAACTCTTGTTGCTCTTTGCGACATAACTCAAACTCATTGGTATTGTAATACATGCATCCTGCATAGGTATCAAATTCTTTCGTGCACTTCTCATGCAGTCCTTTCAGCCTACATGCAAATAAAGAGTTGGAAGTCTATTAGTCTTTTACATCAACTTAATCAAAACTAAAGGTAGTTTAGCGAAGAAAACGTAAAAACCCAGGGGAAAAAACAAGTAAAGCTAGTTTCATTGAGCCATGGAAGGAAACCCAATGGCAGAAAAATCAATCTGCATGTTCACCATGATTACAAAGGACTAATAACAATACTTTCTCGTATGCCCAAGACCACAGTCCTCTGCAACTGTAAGTACAATCTACAGAGAATTTTATCTAAGATTGCATTAAGAATGAAACAATACAATTACATTAAGTGTTATGCTAACTGGCATGCTTTATGCCCATTTTTTGTAATACAAGTTTGTGGTATGGAGCGAGTAAATTCAGACGAAGATCATGTGCTAACTTACGAAGATGAGGACGCGGACTGGACGATGGTGGGGGATGTTCCATGGGAGTAAGTTATATATATGCTCAACTCTATGATTGTTTTTTATCATCCATGTCTAATATTATGCAACCGATGTACATTTGAGTTTTTTCATGTGTCCAAACCCGACGATTCTGTTCCTATCCGAACAACTATTATTTTCCTCCTCGTGCCTCACCCTTTGATGGGTAGAGTAGCCCATGTCAACTACTGCTGCAGCTGTATGATGACTTTAGTCATTCTAAACCAGAGGAAATACTTGACTAGGATCTGAATACCATGTCGAAACATACCGTGGCTCTATGAGTCTATGCTTATGCTCCTTTCTCCTCCCCTTTCCTCTCCTTTTCCTTTTTTTATTTTCTGATATCTTCCTTAGAGCTTTGTTGCCATGTCTTAGTATTATGTCGAAACAACTATGTCTGAGAGAGACGAGGAGAAATTTATGGGCAATGAAACACGACTTCACTTAGTGAATTGGACATATCTTTGTCTGTCCCAAATGCTTAATTTTACTAATAACAAGGGAAAATACTAAAATATCTCTGGTACTTTGTTTCATAGTAACTCACTTATATGTCAAATCCAACCTAAATGCAGATATAATGAAGAAATGTTACAGGGAACAGATATTCTAGCAGGTATTATAACTATGAAAATACCCCACTTCTCATACAAGCTTGGGTAACAGAATAACTAATAAAATGACATGTTAATCTGATAGCAATTTTACAATTCATTTCAGTTGAATTTTCTTACAATCTATTTAATATTTTATTCTTTTGCATCTATATTCAACATTTGGCATAAATGTATACTTAGAAGCACTTGTTATGCAAAAATGGGGGTTTGATCCTGCAAAAGAGTCCACCCTCAACTCCGCAACAGTAAAATACACAGATTTCTTGTTAGCAACAGGTTCTGGGAAAGTTGAAAGAGGAAAAAGTCTTACAGAAATTGTGACTGTTTGAGAAGACAAAAATTGCCACTTATACTTTTAAGTACTATGACAACTTGCATGAGGCTCTATGCTTTTTTAGGTCAAAGAGCTCCAAGCTCTTTTGGATCCTGATGAAAACAGTCATCCCTACAAGAAGTGGATCACGAATTATTCTTCAGAAAATTTTGAGGTTTGTATTATTGTGGATTGGCCAATTTCTCTTTCTTCGATATCAGTCATATCTCAGTGTAGAAAATTGAAAAGCTCTTGAAAATTTTGATGAAGGTTGTAGTTTTATCCGCTTCAATTTTACTGTTGTGATTTTACTTTTTATTAAAGTGTTCTCACAACTTTGATAAAGTATTGTTTTCATCACCTTGGTTAATGAGTGAGATCCTAATCAGATGTTGGACTAATAATAACACTGTATGTACCACTTGATCATCAGGTTAGTCTTTAAATATAGTAGATCTCTTAGGATAGATTGTATGAACCTCCAACCAGAGTAATGTATACATGATGCATTATTTTCCCATCCCCTTCTTTTTAAAATGGCGAAAACAGCACGTAGTCCTACATGTTTAAAGGAAATCTTAAAGCCCAATAAAAAATATGCTCAGTGGTTACAAAGCCAGCCATGTGGGATAGCCGCTGCAGGATCCCAATTTTTAACCGTTTGGAAAAGTTCCCACTTTTGACTCTATGATGATACCCTACAAGATTTTATTTTGACCGATTTCATGATGTTGTACATGGATCACCCTCTTGTCTCAGTGACCTCCAAAAGGTTTCCACGAGAAGATGAGATGGCCATTTAAGAGTACAGATGTAATACTAATTCTAACAGGGTGAGATTGTGATTGCGATGGCGCCACTTGCTAGACCTGGATAACTAGCTTCTACTTGTTTATTCACAGCTAATGAGGTAGAGAAGAACACTGAGAGCCAATGAAGAGAGGGATAGATGTAGTTGTGCTATGAATTACATTATTCAGCATATTATGTCTTTGGGAGGATTACCTGAGTTTAATTAAGATCCTTGCCTCTAGGTGTCAACCAACCTTTTTACCTCGACATGATGACCATGATAAACCCATACCATCTCATAAAACACCACTAAATTTACCTGACAATTCCTATCACTTTCTTCAGTTCATCTCAAAAAGTATCCGCCCAGTTTCAAGAGAAGAAAGCTTTGTCTAAGAAAGGCATTCTTCAATAGAAGAAGAAAAGCTTTGATAGTTAGATATCATCTTCTTCACTTCTTCTTTCTAGACAAACAAGGTAAAAAGCCATGGCAGAAGCAAATAGCTCATTGGCAATACGAGAAGCCTAATTAATTAATAGAAGCCTCCAATATGCATAACTGGGATTGCCTCAAGATTGGAGCCTACATTCAAATGAAGTCCTGAAACGATTCACACTACATCCTAACTAGCATAATTCATCTCCTCTCTATCTCCATTAACCACAATAGCAACTGATAACTTAGTATTACCATAAATAATACGCAAATGCCTCCTGACATTAACAAATAGGTAATTACTATTACCCATTGCCCGAACCTAATGAAGAAATTGAAAAATACTTACAAATTGAGAACGCAACTAGTAACTTGTCGACCCTTTTCGAGGCATTTCTCTGGGTTAGGGTCATTCTTCTTGCAATTGAGGAACGCCATGTTCTCTGCTCTGCATTTCGTCGAGATATGTTTAGATGCCGCAGTGAGTACAGCTGATGTTGGGATCGGATCTCCACTTGGATCGAAATTGCTGTTCTTCATCTCCAATTCGAGGCTTGGAGAGCCAAAGATAAAGAAATTGGAAAAATTAGGGTTAGGTTAAACAGAGAAACATGTTGTTGTGATAAACGACGAAAATAAAGGAGAAGATGAGTTCCAACCCCAAAGGGGTGTTAAACGACCTGACCTCATTCGATAATTGCCAGGTTCTTAGGTCGTTTTCCACGACTTCAACTAGTACAAATTACACAAGGAAATAAAAAATAAAAAATGAAATCTCTGCAAGGAACCTCTTCAAAGCAACCAATTAAGTTCAGAATGTAAGTTTTAATTTTTAAGGTTTAATTTGTTCTTCTTGTTTAGAGATTTGGGATTGAGGAGATATGTGTTTGAATTACAGTCCCACAGCTGAAAATTTAGTGCCAATTCGGCTTGATATCGATTTGGATGGGCACAAGTTCAAAGATGCGTTTACTTGGAACCCTAGTGGTATGTCATTTTATTAGTTTTACTTCAAATCACTCTACTCTTTTTGGGAATTCATTGTTGAGGAGGATAACACATTACTTCTACTTGTTATTATTAAGAAACCGGGTTTGGTGAAATACCCAATATGATATTACAAGGATAGGAGGCTGAGGAACAATCATATATATAACTGTAAGACAAGGTTTATATGGAAAACCAAAATCTGGGGTGAACTCATGTTAGATTCTCTTAACGTTTTGTCTAGATGTTAGGTATCCCAGTTCTTAGACCATATTTTGTTCAATAGTGGGATGAAGTTGGGTGAATGAATCCACTGATAAAACCTTACCGGAGGACTATTTGAACAAAACATCCTTTTGCAGTCAAATAAATAAATAAATGGAGAATCTCAAGTGAATTAAAAAGTCAAATCAAAATTTTAAACAAAGGCTGGTATGCATTTTTCTTCAATCCAGCCGTCCAATCCCCTAAGTTTCCTCAGCATGATTGTATTTTTGCACGCTATCACTAATAAACTCAACTTCAACTCAAGTATCGGAGGCCATATGCCCAATTTTCGCACTGAATTGAATTTTCTTCCTTGAATGAGAGATCCTCAATCTATATTATTTGAAATACCTAGCCCTAAGACTCCAAGAGAGGAATATAATAAATACCTTCTTTTATCTTCCAAAAAAAAAAAGGAACTTAATCTTCATTGGATGCTGGAATTGTTGAGCTTCAGTCAGAAACTACAGCTGTACCTCTGCTATGGCTCCTATCACAATCTCAATATTTTGAACTAGCACAGGTATTATTGGTGCCATTCTAGTTGTTGATTTAACTTCTAAATTTCCAAAAACCATCAAATCAGCAGCGAAGTTGTACATATATGCTTTTGTGAGCATGGAGTGTTCTCAATGGATGACATGATCTTCCCCTTTAAGAACTGTTGCTTCAACCTTCACAGAATTTAGGAAGTAGTCATTTCTGGTTAGGCTAATATAATGGATAGTAATGCTTAATGTGAAGCTCTTGAAAATATCTTTGATGAGAGAGTGATTCTTGTTTTGGTTAAGTTCATGAGGGATATTGTAGGAGCACGCTACCGTTAGCAACGAGGTGGGAGGTCGCTAGGCGACCCCACCACCAAGAGTAGGAACACTCTGGCAAGGTTATTCCACGAGTTTCTTTGAACGACAAACAGAACCACGGCCGAAACTTGTGCAACGACCATAAAGCCGCAACAACGACATCCCAAGCCCACGACCCTGAAGGGATAGCTTAGGGATTTCCTAGGGCACGTGAGTAGGGGCGCCCCTAGGTTAAACCCTCCATATAAATAGAGGGTAGGAGGTAACCCAGAGGGAGATCTTCTTCTTCTTCTAAAAACTTACTCTTCTTCTACTGCCTACGGTGTGGCTCTCTTCTAGAGACGATCAGCTAAACCAAGGAGACATAGAGAAACCCGGAGAGAGTCGAGTGGTGCCCTCCTCCGACATAGTACCAAGCCCGAAACTAACATACGTTCATTGTTGTCCCATAGAGGAATAACGGGACTACAATTGGCGCCGTCTATGATCCCCTCCTCAGCATCTTCCGAACAACGATGGTAGTTTCCACACGTAATCAATCACATGAGCAAGCTATGGCGGAGATGAGGGCAGCGTTGCTGTAGTTGCAGGAACAGATGTCCACCAAGGACGATCAGATACGCCAACTTCAACTCGCTAACGATACACTTCGTGACACCTTAGTCGCTGGTACTCAACCACCGCCAGACGGCCCGGTGGTCTCCACATCGGTCAGCGAGTCCTCACCCCATGAGCAAGCACCAGGAAATGGCGCGCTGCCCCTTAACCACGATCAAGCCTGCGATCACCAGGCCACACCGCTTCACCATCCGTACGTGCCGCCCGTACCACCAACTATTCCCCGACCGCTGATGCCGCCACCCCCCACGACTCACCACGGGGGCCCTCCGCCGCTACGGCCGGCTTATCAGCTTAGCCGTAATGACCCACCGCTCCCCGGGCGGTTCACCCCGCAGTTCTACAATCCCAGAGCACATGTTCCCATTACGGATTACGGTACACGTCTTAGCGACGATCAAGCCAACCACCCACCATGGCATCCACCTTACAGCCCTGATAACCCCTCCTACCCCCCTGGCCACTGATACCAACCTTACAACGATTGATACCACGCCTATAATGACAGGTTTCACGACCGGTATCCGGGTTTGCCCTCGTACGAACAACCCTACGCTCCACACCACGAGAGCCACTTTGACGAATCATGCACCAGGGGTGAGGTCGTCCCCAGATGAACCACCGGCATCAACGACCAACAGCCGTTAATAGCCACGTCCGTCGAGGCGCTAATCCGGACCATGCAAGGCACTGATCCAACTAGGCGGTTAACTAAGGAGACCCTCCACCGGATCCATAACACCCCTTTCACTGCGGCCATTCGGAGCTACGTTCCGGGCCAGAGCTACTCCCGACCAAAGATCGAGGCCTTCACAAGATGCCAGGACCCCGTCTAGCACCTCTCCAAGTTGCAATACAACATTGACCTACAACATCAAACAGATGAACACATGTGTTGCCTGTTCCCCTCAACCTTGTTCGATGAGGTCCTCGCCTGGTTTTAGAGTCTTGATCCCAATTCTATATCCACGTTCGAACCTCGCTGGCTTTCATCCGTTTGAGGCTGTAGGTCGATGCTGTATTGGAACTTGGAGAGGTGTTGGCCGGGGTCCTGGCATCCTGTGAAGGCCTCGATCTTTGGTCGGGAGTAGCTCTGGCCCGGAACGTAGCTTCGAATTGTTGCAGTGAAAGGGGTGTTATGAATCCGGCAGAGGGTCTCCTTGGTTAATCACCTAGTTGGATCAGTGCCTTGCATGGTCCGGATTAGCGCCCCGACGGACGCGGCTGTTAACGGCTGCTGGTCGTTGATGCCCGTGGTTCGTTTGGGGACGACCTCACCCCTGGTGGATGATTCGCCAAAGTGGCTCTCGTGGTGTGGAGCCTAGAGTTGTTCGTACGAGGGCAAGCCTGGATACCGGTCGTGAATCCTGTCATTATAGGCGTGGTATCGATCATTGTAAGGTTGGTATCAGTGGCCAGGGGGGTAGGAAGGGTCATCAGGGCTGTAAGGCCATGGTGGGTGGTTGGCTTGGTCGTCGCCAAGCCGTGTACTGTAATCCGTGATGGGAACATGTGCTCTGGGATTGTAGAACTGCGGAGCGAACCTACCGGGGGGCGGTGGGTCATTGCGGCTAAGCCGGCCGTAGCGGCGAAGGGCCCCCATGGTGAGTCGTGGGGGGTAGGGTCGGGGAATAGTTGGTGGCACGTACGGATGGTGAAGCGGTGTGGCCTGGTGATCGCAGGCTTGATCGTGGTTGAGGGGTAGCGCGCCATTTCCTGGTGCTTTCTCATGGGGTGTGGACTCGCTGACCGATGTGGAGACTACCGGGCCGTCTGGCGGTGGTTGAGTACCAGCGACTAGGGTATCGCAAAGTGTATCGTTTGCGAGTTGAAGTTGGCGTATCTGATCGTCCTTGGTGGACATTTGTTCCTGCAACTGCAGCAACGCCGCCCTCATCTCTGCCATAGCTTGCTCCTGTGATTGATTACGTGTGGAAACTACCATCGTTGCTCGGAAGATGCTGAGGAGGGGATCGCAGACGGCGCCAATTGTAGTCCCGTTATTCCTCTAGGGGACAACAATGAACGTATGTTAGTTTCGGGCTTGATATTATGCCGGAGGAGGGCACCACTCGACTCTATCCGGGTTTCTCTCTCTCCTTGGTTTAGCTGATCGTCTCTAGAAGAGAGCCGCACCGTAGGCAGTAGAAGAAGAGTAAATTTTTAGAAGAAGAAGATCCCCCTCTGGGTTACCTCCTCCCCTCTATTTATAGGGAAGGTTTAACCTAGGGGCGCCCCTGCTCACGTGCCCTGGGAAAACCCTAAGCTATCCCTTCAGGGTCATGGGATTGGGATGTCGTTGTTGCGGTTCTATGGTCGTTGGACGAGTTTCGGCCGTGGTTCTGTTTGTTGTTCAAAGAAGCTCGTGGAACAACCTTGCCAGAGTGTTCCTACTCTTGGTGGTGGGGTCGCCCAGCGACCTCCCACCTCGTTGCTAGCGGGAGCGTGCTCCTACAGATATCAAATCATTGTGCCCTGAAACTCAAAAAAATTTGTGCCCCAAGGCTAAGTACTGGAGCTTAGTTCATATTTTCACAAAGGACTCTTCATCATCACGACACACAAAACATCTCATCACCAGAGTTATTCCTTCTCTGTTGGTGGCAATTTCAGTAGTTACCGCACCATTTAGAAGTCTTTTAGCAAGAGTTTGCAGTGGTGTCTCTCAAACTAATGATTGCCACAAGACTTTTGGTCTATTAATCTAATAATCAAATGCCGATTTCACCGAGAAGTTCCCTGTGAGGTATTGTACATCTTGATCCTCGTATGTAATGTTGAGAACTGCATTATAATCATTAATGCTAAAATAAGCTAATATGTGTCCAGCTTGTGGTTTCACACATCAATCGTCATAGCACTGACCTCAGACTTGCAGTAAGGTCAAGCTGAGTCACCCCTTTCAATTTTGAGAAAGTTATATAAAATCCAATGGCCCTCCAAAGGTCAATATCTTTGATATCTCTAACTAGTCAAAAACAGTAAAATAAAATATCTGATTCAATAGCATCTTTCATTTCTGATTAAGTTCAAGATTTCTATTAAACAAAATCACGCTCTCCATTCTCTGTAAAGCAATTTAGCTCTTATGAACCGAGCCCTTTGGCCTTCACCTTGAGAATAATACAAGCATGCTTCATTAGGATAGATCTATTCATTTCTCTTAGTGTTCTTAGTTCAATTCCTCCTTCACCGTGTGCCTTACAACAAGGCTTATGTCAAGCAACTGTTACAAGATCTCTCCTGTATTTAAGGGTCTCCAGACCAAATGAAATTTCTGAGAATTGCGTCAAATTCTTTGATTGGTGAAGCTGATCATTTCTAAATCACCATATTGTAGACAGGAATATTGCCAGGTCTATACCCATTAATTTCAGTTGCATGTGTTTTTACTGTTACAGATCCAGATTCAGAGGTTGTGGTGTTTGCTAAAAGGACAGTGAAAGACTTGAAACTCCCTCAAGCATTCGTGACACAGATTGCCCAATCTATTCAAGTAAGTACGACACACACTCGAATACTAAGTGTGTCTAAACTCTATTAGGTGTGTAAAAGGTAGTTCGGACCTCCCAGGATTTTTGAAATTCTTCACCAATTTGTTTAGCTTAGTGCTTTCTGTGTTTGTAGGATGTTAATTCTACTTCTGGTAAAACTTCAATTTTTTAGTAATTTAAAGATTTTTATTTTATTTTTTAACAGGCACAGCTCGTGGAGTTTCGATCTTTAGAAGGTCAAGAAATGTTTGCTGGTGAAAGAATAGTGCCTCTGAAGGTCCGTTTTAACTACTGCCATCTAAATTTTATCTTCTCTTGGGACTTGCTTTTTATGCACTTAGCTCATTGATACTGACAGGAGTTCTTTTATCGTTTCAGTTGGACCTTCTGATAAACAATACTATTATAAGAGATCAATTTTTGTGGGTAAGTATTCTTTGCATCTTAAAAATTGCAGTTTTAACCTTTTGCTAATTTGCTACTAAGTAACAAAATGTTGATTGTATATTGTGATATAGGACTTGAATAACTTTGAGAGTGATCCTGAAGAATTTGCAAGAACTCTCTGCAAGGATTTGGATATTATAGACCCTGAAGTTGGGGTAAGCACTATTATCTAACACTAGCATTAGTCTCCATGTATAGCACTAAATGATTAGTAGAGGTTTATCCTTTATTGGTGGAGGAAAGGAGATATTTTCTGTGAAGGACCATAGTTATAATCTTCAATTTTAGATATTTTTTTTCAGGTTTGATTATTTGATTAAGTTATATTGTTCTTCTTAGTTTTATGTTACCATATTTGGTACACCAATCATATTTTACCAGTTCATCATATCAAGAGTCATGTATTCTGTTTGAGATGCTTTGTTACTACCTATACGGCTCTACCTTTTGGACAACGTTCCAAAAATAAATGCAATAATTTCATCAATAGTATTGTGTCTCATAAATCGTTACACATACATCAGATTAGACGTATCTTCGATCTTCTTTTCCCATTACTTGCCCACTGACACCCATCCTCCACTCCATTAATATAACGAGAGTTCTAGCGAGTTTTTCACTAAACAGAATAGAGAGACTCAACTACATTTCATTAGATAAGATAGTGTTCATTTACTATTTGTGTGGTTCAATATAATGAGTATGCTATATCGGATAAGTATTTGTAGGTTTGCAGCTTGCCTTCATAACATCAATCCAAATTATATATCGCAGTTCTTACTGTGAATTGGTGATATCTTTTCGTGGAACCTGTTTGTATAAGTTATATATCTGTGTGTATATTCCAGTATTTTATTTGTACTATGGAGGTCTCAATCATTAGCTCTCAATTAAAGACTCAGAGCACCTCTTGACATACCATTCTGAAGATATAACTGTTTTGAGCGGTGAAGACTTAGAAAGTATGGAAGAAATAATTGAAGTAAATATGAAGAGAAACCATTATGGTTCACAACTATTTTGAAGAACTAATTTTCTCTTTATTATATTTTGTTTGTTAGGAGACGGTACTTAGGGGTGAGCACGGGTCGGTTTATCCCAAAACCCAAAACCCAAACCCGAAACCGCAATTATCGGTTTCCAAATTATCAAACCGAACCGAACCGAATCGAACAGATTGAGAAATGGTTGAAACCAAAACCGAAACTGAACCACAACCCGCAGCAAAGGTCAAACCGAAACCGAACAGCAAAATATACTAAAAACCGAACCGAAAATAAAACCCTGAACCATTAAGTGGTATGTGGTCCGATTCAGCTCAGTTACACATTTTCTACTTACAATTATGATATAAAACTGCATAATATTTAGATATAAAACATAACAAATTTAATTACAAGCATAATGATCCATAATAACCACAATAATATTTAGAGTTTCACAATTTTTGGTTTACATTAATTCATTACAAACTCCTACTACTAGCCACAAAATGTAACTACATTAATGAAACATAATAACCACCCCCTCTTCATAATTTGAACCATCCATTAATCGGTAACATAGAGCAAGATGATAGTTATTACTGTCAACATGAAAAAGAAGTATTAGTACCATAATATTAATTAAGGCCTACATGTAAAGCACACTATTATAAATGATATTTTTAAATACAAGTTATAAGTGCTTATATGCTTGCAAAACCAAACCACACTATTTCATTGTTAATCCTCAAAAAATAAAGCTCTATCTTACTATGATTGCTTGAAAATCAGTCCAATAAACTATATCATCCACACTTACAAGTTAATAATTGTCGTAGATATATGCTCAGAATGTGAAGAAGTTGTGCATAATTGGTCTTTATCTGGTCTCAACAAACCTTATGTCAATTTTTTGTTTGATCGGTAATGTCTAACCTTGTGTGAATTCATTATACTAAATGCTACTGATAAATGCTAAATAACTATGTAAAAGATAACTATAGATGCATTCTTCATAAGTCTGTACCTTCTTTAAATAGAGCAGGTGCTAGACAGCTAAAGTCTAGCAGTACTTGCGTAACCATAAATAGTTTCATTATGTTGTACTTGTTTCTTATGCTTAGGTTATCAATGGCATCCAAGATTTCCCTTTATATTCAATTATATTTAGGAAAATGCTAGTGCAGAACTTGGTTCCAATAATAGTAAGACATCAATGGCATCCAAGATTATTTGGCCCTTTGTATTCAATGAAACCAAAACCAAAGCCAGTGCTAATGACGTTCTTCACACAGTTAGCAATCAATATAGCACAACCAATACTCGCTCTTTAAAAAGTTTTTTTTTTTATAGTAAGGCATACCCCCATTTTAGCAAGAACAATGATAACTGCACATCTCCCTTCCCAACTCTTTTAAGGCTATAAGGAAGAATCCGTCAGATATAACAAGGAAACTCTAGTGCTCAAAAAAAAAGAAGCTCTGGTGACCTACAAAATCTGTTTCTCTGGATCATCCACGTCAGATGGATGAAACAAAGAAAACCTTAAGAAAAATCCTGGAGAACTTCCAAACTACCAGAAAAAATATATATGGTACATTTGTGTTTCAGAGATGACGTTGGAGTACAATTTCCTAGTTCCTACCATCAGATACCATCAGATATAAACAAGATATATAAACAAGATAGAACATTATCACAAAGTAAAACAAAAGCTGCTCAAAGTAGACCCTGACCATATAAACCCTGTTTATAACTAATTCAAGTACCTCATCTTTATAATTCCATCAAAACTCATTTACCAAACATAGATCATAACATATTGTGCAACTTCAGGCCAATAAGGTATAGTCCTGAAATTCAATTAATCAACAGTCATTCACGAACTCCCTGATAGTTGCCTTCGGGGCTTATCTTATTAGTTCAATTAAAGCTCATTTATCAAACATAGATCATAAACATATTGTGCAATTAAGATTTCATGATTTTATCTAATTTATTGATGTCCTCTAATGGTTATCTAACTTGTATGCAATTAAGATTTCATGATTTTTTCTGGGAAAAGACATGATTAAAGAAACAGTAGTCCAAGTAAAATACAGAAAATTCTCAATCAAACACAACACAGGTTTAAGCGAAATATCTCCAGTAATCCAAGGCAAAAAAGTGGATTTGGTCCACACTGAATCTACTATACTTTAAGATAGGAGAAGAAGCTATAACAGAAACTCTGATATAACATATTAGGCACTAGCAATACTATATCTTCCAAGGGAAAAGTACTTTGATATAACATGAAAGTAAAACTACACTTAGAGAGAAAGTTTTGGTGATTACTTTTTAAATGTCAAATCAAAAGAAAATATAAGATTACTTTCTAAATGTCAATCCTCAACAAAATAAGGATGCAAAGGTGATCCTCCAAGCATCTCTAAATTCAAATAAGAATAAAACACATGTTATAAATAGTTACAAAAAATGTAAAAAGTAATATCAAGATAAAAATAACTATGTAAATATGTCTACCTTTATCAAGTTGTTCAAGTTTTTCGACTTCATCCACCGACTCCCGAAGATCAATTGGGAACATTGATGGTCGGAGCCAATCTTGTGCACATACAAGAGCTTCCACAGTGGTAGGAGCTAATGAACTACGAAAACAATCCAGTATACGACCACCCGTACTAAAAGTGAACTCTGACGCAACCGAAGAAACGGGAATCACCAATACATCCCGTGCAACAAAAGAAAGAATCTGATGCCTTGAAGAATTAGCTTTCCACCAATCTAAAATGTCAAAGTGATCATTCTTTGGTGACTCACACACCTTTGCCAAATATCTCTCAACTTCGGACTTGTTCACTAAATTATCTTCTTCTTCCAAATGCTTTTCAAACTCATCAGCCAATGAGATACCATCGTCCTCCTCATAATCATCTCCTTCACTCCTTAACCCTTGGGAAGATTCACCGATATTCTGATGTTGCAATGAAGTGTATTTCCCAAAATGCCAATCACGGAGATGAACTAATGTATCATTCACCCTCGATGATAATAGATCTACTTTTGATGTCTTAAATTCCAATTTCGAACTAAGACAAAATTTCACATATTTCATCTTAAATCGTGGATCAAGAACTAATGCAACAAACAATAACAAGTTGATTTTTTTCACATCCTAATATTTGTCCAACTTTTCTTGCATTCTCCCCGCCATATACATCAAACCAACATCTAGACTTCTCTTATATGTAATCAACTTTGTTTGAATAGTGACAAGTTCTTGAAAAAAAGCATTTGAAATAACATACAAGGATCCCAAAAAATTCAATGTTGCAATGTAGAAAATTCTAAGAAACTTCATAAGCCTTCTTGCATCCTCTCAATCTGAATAAGTTGGAGGCCCCTAAATATTCTTCCCTCCTCCCTCCTTAAAGTATGAGCGATATGACAACTCTCTATCAGGTATTTTCTCAAAAACTATCTCAAACTTTTCTGCAGCCTCCAACATTAAGTATGTTGAGTTCCACCGAGTTGGAACATCTAAGCACACCAAGCTCTTATGCTCTAATTTTGCATCTTTAACACAGGTTTTAAAGCGTTCCAACCTATGTGGAGACGATCTCACAAATCTCACTGCATTTCTTATTCTTGAGATTGCATTAGTTAACTCTTTCAATCCATCAGATACAATTAAGTTCAGGATTTAAGATGGTGTTTTTTCAGCCTTTTGTATTCCTTCTCAAGTAATCAATGTCGTGTTGTTGAAACTGGCATTATCAAGTGTAACACAGAAAATGCTATCTATCCCCCAAATCAATCAAACACTTCTCAACCACTATTCCAATCACTCTTCCAATGGTCTCTCCCTTGTGATCTATAACTTGACAAAAATTTATGATTCTTTTTTCTAATTTCCATTCCTTATCTGTCCAGTGTGTGGTGAGACACATATAACAAAGGTTTTGAATAGATGTCCATGTGTCTGTGGTATGACAGATTCTTTGATCCTTAAGAATCTTCTTTAAGCTTTGTTTCTCATCTTTATACAACTTGAGACAATCCCTAGTAATCGTGAAACGAGATGGGACGGGAAACCTCATAATAGCAACATTGCAGAAGTGTTGAAACCCAAGACCTTCTACAAATCTAAATGGTAATTCTTCCATAGCGATCATCTTAGCTAATGCTAGTCTACATGCCTCCACACTCCAAGTAACTCCCACAACCTCATTTTGCCCATCTCCTTTTTTTTTTAAAAGCTAGTGTTTGATGACCTTTTGTAACATTCCCATATTTCCCATACGGATACTTTCTACAAATATTGGTCAAGTGATTCAACATAGTACTTGTTCCATTACTTTTAGAATGACTTCCGATACTAGTTTGGCAATAATTGCATTATGATCTTTTCGGAACTTCATAAGAACCTTCTATGATAGTAAAGTGATCCCACGTTTTAGATGTTTTGCGCTTTGTACCTCTTTTTTTCTTTTTGGGTAATAATGGAACGTCGGGTTTTGGATTTTTGCCATCTGGCCCAACTTGAGTTGTTTGTTTTCACCATCTTGAGTAAGACTTTGTTCCATCTACAAATTAGTAATAAAGAGAAAAATGATTTAGACATCTTGACTTTACAAACATAATTCAAATGAATTTCTATAGGTTATAAACACCACTAAAAAAACTTGATGAAGAACTTGAGAAAATACCTGATTGTGGTGGATTGATTGTAGATCAACTGTTACGGACTTACTATGTTCACTTCTTTGCACCTGAGATTCCCCTGAATGAGTGGCGATTCTAATCATACAAAAAACCAATTAAGAGTAAAGTTATGATAAATTTAAAATTCACCTATTAAAGGTTTAGTGGTTTACTGGAAACATTTCTATCCCACCAATCCATATTATAAGGTTATAATCATCAGTACATAATGTCTAACAACTAATTGTAGTTTTCAACAACAGATATATTCAGACAAGGTTGAAACTAAGTGTTTTCCGTGAAGGAGAATGCAATACTCAAAATTACAATAAAAATACAATGTGTTATGTCTCTTTAGTTCGGGTTTCCAATTTCTTTCCGCATTGATAAAACTCAGAAGAACGAAAGTATTTTGAAATCATCCTCAGAGACGACATATATTATTTCAATCACTAATTCGAGATTAAAACAAAAACCAGAGAAAAAATCAAAAACAATTAAATGAACTAAAGCTTATTAAAAAATCAAAAGTAAAGGAGAAAAAAACTCTCATTTTGCCCATCAGATCCATTTACAAAGGAGAAAAAAAAATATAGCAAACATTGGTCTTTGTAAGCCACCACTACCATTACCCTGGAGAGGTGGAGATGATGATGAATTGATTATGATCTCTCCATTGTTGCAGACTTGCAGGAGCATCAACCACTTGCATCCTCCATTGTTGAGACTATTCTGAGAGAGAGAAAGAGAGAGTTCATACCTTTCAAAGTAATCTTCCATGAAAGGGCACTCTCCAATTTGGAGGAGGCGAAAGAGGGGAGGAGGTGTTGTTTGGGACTTTGGGTGGGTTGGGGTTTATGAGGGGAGGAGAGGAGGTAAAAACTAAAAATTAGGTTTTGTTTTTATTATGTTTTGTTCGGTTCAGTTCGGTTTTTACTGGTTCCTATTTAGGAAAGCCGAAACCGAACCTTTTTTGTCGGTTCCTTATTTTACAAACCGAAACCGAACCCTTTTGTTTAAACTGGTTCGGTTCGGTTAGGTTTTGTGGTTTTTGTGGTTTTCTGCTCACCCCTAACGGTACTAGTATACGTCCGAGAAAAATACGTTGCATGTCCCCCTACAAAACTGAAATAGAAAACAGTATGTAAAATGGGTCGTCATTTGTCTGGTATGTGGCGGCAAGAGAATGACCAGCACAAGTAGAAATAGAAAGTACCCACCTTGACCACTAAAGCACAAGGTTGTTGGTTGTAATAAATTACCCATTACTTGGATCTGTCTAATTTGTGATATTCTTACTCTAGTCGATACATTTTACATTGCAGTTTTTTTCTCTCTCTATTTTTTTGCCCAGAATTCTCTTACATCCTTTCCTCTTCGAGTTGAAATTCTTAAGAAAAGTTTTACGAAGACTGGAATTGGCTCAACCTCTGAACATGTTTTTGCAGCCTGCAGTTGCTGTTGCAATTCGGGAGCAGCTCTATGAGGTATATTTTCTCTTACATATTTCATGGGTAAAGATTATATCTCTTGGCTCTTGCTATCTTCTTAGAATGTGATATGGTTCAGATTGCAGTACAAAGTGTAGCCTCCGCAAGGGAAACCAGAGTAAGCAAGAAAGGTCGACGAGGAACAGAACACATGTCAACCAGGTCTGATGTTATCTGTGGATTACGTGTCATTGCCTTCTTTTATTATACTGTAGAAGGCTTATTAACTTGAGAGGAGTACATACTACGAAACTAAACCCGAGTGTGGTCTAAGACATGCCATCTAATAATTTTCAGACACCTCCTAATCTTGGGGATTTATTGTGATTTCGATGCATGTATATTTTTAGGGGACTTCTCACGTTCTTTGGTAGAGAGAGGGGTTATTTCATATTACCTTACTTGCATATCTTTGACAAATTTTCGATTAGCATCTAATGTGTTTCTTTTTGATGCAGTAAATCAGGCGGGGCTGCCTTGGACTTGATGAAGTTATTTGGTGGCAGATCAAGCATTGTTCGGTAATACTGAAATTGTTTAAAGCATTTTTTTTATTGGTGAAAGCCCCAGAACTGACAACCGTGTTGTTTTTCCCAATGGATCAGGAAAAGAAAAGAGTGGGACTTGTATGAGCCCATTGTTGATATTCTATCCAATGAGGAAGTTGAAGCTCTTAACGCAAGAGAAGAGCGGAATGCTCGGTGAGTTAAGTGACCTACATTTTCCACGTATACATTGTCTCTGTCTGTACTGGAGGTTCAACTCCATCTCTGATAGTAAACATATTTCTACGTTTCCGTTGGAAATTGTTATTAACGTAAAAGAAAAGAAAAACACCAAACAAAATTTGTGAGTCAAGCTTGTATAAAGATGTTTCTGTGTTTTTTTGTATGATGGTGTGTGGTTTTTCTGCCATTTTGTAGCTTGAAGAAAAGATTTACTGAAAGAGATGATTTCTATTGAACATGCTCTACATGTGGCCGAACTATTATATCTGTAAGGCTTCGATTCTCAGAGTAGTCTGGCAAGATTGCATAATGCAGGGTCTGAATTTTTTGAAATGTTTTATTCTCTCAGCTTCTGCATTCACCGGAAATATTACAGTAAATATATTTCAGATTTATTTCACTTGCACCATATGTTGATCCGGATTGTGTCCAACCTGCAACCCATAATCTTTAAACCGACCCAAACCAGGATTACTCGATCATTACCATCTTCTCTTTAAGAATGAATTATGCTTAACTCGTCTAATCATGCAACAAGTGTTAAAATATTCTAAGTGGTTTAGATTTACGTCAAATCGACGTGACTTACTTTGGACTAATCGAACATATCTTGACATGTTGTTGACTTAGTTTAGAAGGAGTTAAAATCTAATACTTTATGCCACCAGACGGTTTAGTCGGGGTAGAACATGGTTTCATTTTCAATAAAATGTGGCGTCATATCTGTTAAATTCATTGTCGATGTGTTGTACTTATTTATTTCCAAACATGTGAATGGTATTGAATTGAGTTGTATATAACGTAGTGCACAAAAAAGGAAAAAATAATGGTATGGTTTTTGATTCCATTGAGATAAATATCTAAAAGAAATCAAGATCATTGACTAAAAAGGATTTCGAGAATGGGAATAAAGCTCGTTTTGCACACACCCCTACTTGGCCTCATCCTCTTTTTATCACTAACATCTTCTGTCGGCATATATTGATAAATGTCCCTTTTAAAATAAGTATGTTTATGCTCTCACCATGTTGAAGACGTGTTGAAATATCTGAGCTATGTGACAGTACTAGGTAATGGAAATTAAATTAGAACGTCGGCAAGTGATCTGTCCCGATTTTAGGATAACAAGGAGCCTAGTCTCCGCAAATGGTAGTTATAGAGACGGTGTGTCGCCACGTGTTGAACTGCATTGCCCAAAGGAAGTGGTGATTGTTTTGGATACAAGTAAGAAAAGAAGACAAGATTAATTAGTGGACAGCTAATCAAAATTATGGTACAAAATAAAGTATCTAATCTTAGCTACATACAGCACTGCAGGCCTTTATAAAAAGAAACCTAATAATATCTCAAAGAATATCTCTCCACACACTCTGATAAATATCATCTCTCTTCCCTAAGAAACAACGAAAGAACAATCGAAAATCTGAAAAAAGAAGAATGGCGAATAATGCATTTCTCGAAATCCTTTTGGCCATCCTCCTCCCACCTCTCGGTGTCTTTCTTAAGTTTGGTTGCGAGGTAAGAACGTAATCTTGATATCTTTCTATGTCCATCATGCTTACACATATTTCTTTATTTCGATATATCCTACAATGTTAAAATTATAGGCCATCTCTTTAACAAAATAAACATCTTGAAATGTTTTTCATGGTGTTTATGGTTTTATGATAGACGGAGTTCTGGATCTGTCTTTTGTTGACGCTTTTCGGATGGCTCCCTGGAATTATTTACGCCGTCTACATCATCACAAAGTAAGAACCCTATCATCTTCTCGCTCGTTAGATCACTTTCTGAGGTTGTGGTTTTTATCTGATGAGAGCTGGTGATTTTTTGTGGTGCAGGTAGAGGGATGTTGGGAAAGATGACTTGTTTGGAGGGAGAGGAGACGATGAAGTGGATTTTGTTTTAATTATGTTTCTATGATTTGTTTGTAATTCATCATCTCTCTGTACTATTGTTTGGAGGAATTGTTTCATTTTTTCCATTTCAAGATAGAATTTCATTGTGTTTGTGTTCGTGCGTGTGGCTGTATTTTGATGTATAAATTGCGTAGTTTACATGATTTGTTGATGTCTTGATGATGATAATTTATTCAACCGGCAGTGTGGAACTGTGGTGTTACGCATCATAGCAAGATATGCCTCGTAATATTCTTTAAAAAAAAGCCCAAACTATAAGGATCAATAGCATGGTTCCACCCTAAGCACAACTCAGTTTATCTTCTATTCCAAATGAATGAGGGTTGCCACAATGTTCTTTTGCTAATTTGAAGGATCCTTACATTCTGTTTCAAGATGGATGGATGTCCTGCAGCCAGCCAGCCACCCACATAACCATCTGCTTTAGTCCAAGAGTTTTGAAATGATGTTACCGCAGGATATGTTAAGATGACTAGAAAACACGTCAAGATGTTACCAAGGCCATTAGATGCCTAGAAAATATTTCACAACCTTCTAATATAATCCAGAGTTCGAAACGATGACACTGACACAAAGCCAGAGGAGACGGTAGCCTTCCCATGTCTAGATACATTGTGAGAAAGTGTCCTGCCAAGGAGAGGCACCATCTCATTAAGGAATATTAAACACAGATTAGTCCCCCAACTTAGAACAATGTACTGTGGTGTGTGGTCATATGAGGTCCCCTATTACAGTGATGCACTGAACTTATATGATGTCTGATCAGTCATTGTATAACAGATAGGTGTCCAATTCCAAAATAAGACTGGGGACAGACAGAGTACCAATTTTAGTATTGTTTTGCATAGTGCTCAACTACCATTCTTCTTTATCAACAACAAATAAACATCACCAAACCCCACCCACCAAAACATTCAAACTTCAAACTGATCTCTTTATATGAGGCTGGGGGCTCATCTCTAATCAAATATCTAATAATAATAGGTCATCTGTTGGTGAAATATTCGAAATACTTTCTCTATTAAATGTGCCCGAATCGCTACAGCTATGTGACCCTATAATGACTTATTAAGACCTTGGAGTATTGTTATGAGAAATATATCTCTTACCTTTTTTTAAGAGAAGTTAGATGGTAGAGGACAACAAATGGGTCTTCTTCAAATTTTTAAAATTTTAGAGGAGTTAGATGTCCACGGAGTAGGTGAGAAATAAATTATGCATTTGGGTAATCATAGTTTGAAAAAATAAGTGTTGCAAATTACACTAGACTCCAAAAAAAAGTCTCGTAATTGGCTCTTGGTAATTCAAGGTCGGTTCAATTCTCATCAAACCATGTAATGTAAGAAGTGTTTTTACGTTAAAATAAATAAAAAAACAAATGTCACAAATTTTGTGCATCCCCCATTCTTTGCTACCTCTCTTTGTTTCTTCTATCTAATCTCCATCTCCAATATTTTCTTTTTCACTGCTCTCTCCTTCTTCCTCCCACTTTTTTCAATCTCTTCTTCTTTATCTTCTCCGTCTCTCTTTCTCTCTCCCTCCAACCTCTTCACTTCTGCAAGTCTGGTATGTAATTACCACTACAGGTCGTTTGCGGATACCACCCAAAGTAAAAGCTTCTAGTAAAAGGTGACACATGTGTTTTGTAGTAAGTGAAAGAAAAGGTCGACAAGAGTTATAGCCGACCATAAAATATTTCCTTCGATTAAGGGGATCAAATACAGGCATAAACTATACAGCTAAGCAAACGCGGGAAGAAACGTCTACCCATCTATCTTTAACTCTTATAAAAGAACCCCAGTCACCCCCACTCCTCTTCAAACTCATCTCATCACCATCAACACCTCAGTCAGCCTCTCTTTAGTCTTTACTGCTAAAGAAATCTTTGTTAGACAGACATGGCAGATGAAGGAACAGAAACAAGAGGAGCTGCTACCTGTATAGATATCCTAGTGGCAATCATCCTTCCCCCTCTCGGGGTCTTTCTCAAGTTTGGGTGCAAGGTCCATCTCTTTGTGTTTCAAATCTACGAGTTTCAGTTTTTTATTTAGACTTATTGAGTTCTTATTTCTGATTCTTTGTTTTGGTTTGGTGATTGCAGGTGGAGTTCTGGATCTGTTTGCTGTTGACGATTTTGGGATTTATTCCAGGAATCCTCTATGCTATCTATGTTATTACTAAGTGAACATGAAGATATAGTGCATGATTTGTTGTTAGGGTTCGATGGAGGATGGAGGATGGAGGATGGAGGATGGTGTCTAGGGTTTTAGTTTTATCTTTTACACAAAAACAGTGAAGTTTGAGTTCTTATGTTGAACTTGTGTTTGATTTCTGACTTTATTATTGTGAGTACAAGGATGTTTATCTTTTCTCCATGTAATTTGATTGCTTGTTTTTTGTCTATGTAATTAGATGTTTCATTGCTTAGATATTTGTTTCTTTCGTCTTTTCTATTGGATTAAGTACTAATATCTGTCGTAATATAAATATGATTAGGTTATATCATATGGTCATAATGCGATTTGTATAAGTTCCTGTTGGCTACCAAATGTCATGTACAAGAAAAAATGTGCAAGCTTCAAATTACACAAACAATAGAACCTTTGTAAAATCTAATAAAGAATTACTTTGTGTCCAAGTTTCAAACTCCTGACATCCTAAGACAAACTACACTCAAAGCTCCAACTGAACAAAATGTTTTCATGTCACACCATACTACTAGAGTTCAGGTCCCTAATAACAAGCTATGTTTTCTGATACAGGGGCGGGCCAATAATAATTTATCACAACACTATCAACATCAAAACGCAATTAATTTGGGGATTCACTATTTCGTAAGGGACGTCAAGGAAAACTGATTATCTGTATCTAAAGAAACCGAGCAACTAATTTTTTACCCAGACAGAGGGGGAAATAATATTTTCAGGAAAATTTTAAGCATATGATGAATGGCGGGAGATTTTCCATAGAAACATCTTCACTTGAGATTCTTTACAATACTTGGCTTTCATTTGGACAAGGGGAATTAGGTTCTCAAGTATGTAGATACAGCAATGGAGGTTCAGAGTCAAGCAAGTAATAATCTTCTGAAAAGGAAATACATGCATAAAGAGTAGACGAGATGAAAGCCTTAAGAACAGAGTTTAATAAAAAGAGGTTCTATACCAAAAGCTACACTTTTTTTGCATCTCTTTTACTTTAGGTGAATAATAAATCCAGCTAATTGGGTATACACCACTTTGACAACAAAGAACATAACTTTGCAATGGAGGGACTCCTCTTTACTTAAAAAAATGTGCATTGAAATGATTATATCAAAATTTCATTTGAATAAATACGAAAGTAAGTTTTTCTATTAAATCCAGATATTTCTACCAATACTAGTTTTATATTCCCGTGCTTCGCACGATTTAATTCAAAACTATATCATAACCAAAACCTCTTATAATTATCCTAACCAATAGAAGGGAAGAAAAAACCCATAAAGCACACATGAGATGTTAACCCAAAAAAACTTGTAAAGACTCTTCGAACCTCCAAATCTAATCTTCCACATAATTCTATCATCTTTGGCCCATCCAAATGTGAAAGTGCATGAACGGAGTAATAAAATCAAGCATGGAGTATCTCGTATTGCCACATGGAAATTGCCATGAGCCATGAAGTAAAAAAAAAACAATGTGATAATATGATGTAGTATGAGAATAAGGAAGAGATTTTATGGTATGATGAGGTGTGGCAAAAATAATAGGGTATGTAATAATGTAACCTGGGTGTTTCAAAGTTAATTAGCCCACTACCCTCAATTTAATTAACATAAATAATTACCTGGTAATACCGTTAATAAATAGATGAGGCATTGTTAATCCCAAATAAAGGCATTAATAATTTAAAATTTTTCATTAATAATCATTATGTTTTGTGGACTAATATATCCTTTAAAATCTTAAAAATAACTTCATGCTCCAAGTACCACGTGGCGCTCTATATGATGAGAAAAATGTGGGGAGAGCTCTTCATCCTCCAAATTCCTTGCATTTCATATAGAAGTATAGATATAACTTTGCAACAATACGTTTCATATATAACAAGGATTAACTGTAACTTAAACCAGAGTAAAACGACAAAAACAGAGCTAATATTCCTCCTAATATTTGACGAAACAAAAGAAACATGAAAGAAGTTTCGTCAACCTTTGAATTGCCATTCTCTGCGGCACATAGGGCAATGAGCTTGAGTAGTCTGGGAGTTCACCCATTTCAAGATGCAGTGGAGGTGGAATGAATGGTTGCCCAAACTACAAAATAAACAATATGACAAATAATTAGAATCGCAATCTAATATTTACTGAAAATTTTTATGTAGGAAAACAAGGGAAGCACTGTTTTTAGAGTTGTTATGTGAATTGTTGTGACTTCAATATGACACCATTCTATTCCAAAAAATTATGTCTACAATTGAGTGGCGAATTCAATCCTCAATGCATGGTACAGATCATGAACTAGCAAATACAGAATATTTGAAGTTTCTCAAGTAAACAGGCCTAGGAGAATCATTTCTACTGAAATCTTAAAGTAGAAAGAAGTTGCTTTCTAGATATCTTATGCTCATTTAGGAAGTTTTCTTTAACATTTAGTAGTCAATTTGATCTTCCTGATAAAGAAAATATTGTACCCTAGAACTGTTAAAGGTAAGATACAAACAAACATTTGCCAGCCTATATCTAACCCCACCGACCAGTCAATGAAACGGGCATTGAGATGGGCCATGAAGTAGATGTTGGCACTTCCACTAAGAGTATTATTTTGCCAATTGCCAGCCCATCTTAACTTCCATGGAGTCATGGACATGATGGGGGCTGTGGGGTTAGATATAGGCTTCCCAGTTGGCAAATGCTCATGTGCTTACACCTTTACTAATCCAACTTTGATACTTTAAAGCTCCTAAAAATATTATAAGAAGATCTAAACAAAATGTTTAAAGTATTTATCTTAAATGAGCGTTAATCATCTGGTGAGACTTCCTTTTTCCATAAACCAAGCTACTAAGTTAGCCATTGCTTGTGCAAATATGCAAGGACACTTCTCCCAAAACAATATTTCACATTCGGCTATCAAAATTTTGCAACAAAGTATCTAGCGCATAAAACCATTGGTGTCATAAAAAGAAGTGCTAATAGATAGTGGTAAGAAAGTATAAATGCAACATTACACGAAATATACAATGACGGCAAGTTTCTTATGATATGGTAATATATACTAAACTTTAATCAACTCAAAAATTATTCCGCAAGTTAACTGATACTGAATCGTTCAATGGGGTAACACTAATTTTTGTTTTAACTAACTTAGAAATCCTAATCCGATTATGTTTAGTTGTGAAATTTCCTGGTAGCTTCCAATAGCCATTTAATGAATTCGATATAGTCATAGGAGTGCCTTCTAGGGTGCAAGTCTTTTCAAAAGAAAAATGGACTAAGAAAGTAATGAGCCAAGGTGCTCAGGAATATAACACAAACAGATGATAATGTGTAACCAAGGAATATAAACAGATATTAGGGTGTAGCCAAGTACTGTTGTGATAAAATTCAAAGTCCGTCTAGGTAACTGCGTCAAGGTGAGAATGGGATAAGTCATCCAATATTGAAGTACGGCCAAATCCTTGCATGTCTGTAAGACATTCTTTAGTAGGGATGATCCTTAGCAAAGAGGGTCTTCTATTAAGAGGATACAATCCCAACAAATATCCCGCATTCAATTTTTCCTTCAAAATGGCCCCCCTTTAAAATTCTATATTGAAATCGTATAACTTATACATACAGATCAAAAGATGGCATATGAAAAAAGAAAGGGGCATAAAAAGAGCTTACTTATTGGACAATCATCCCCTGGGTGTTTACAATCAGGACAACAGCCATCAAAGGCCATCCGACAGATCCCACATGCCTCATCTTGAGCATCCCATGTCCACGAAGCTACAGCTTGCCAGCTAGAATTTAGAGAAAAATGTTAGAGCATTATAACTAATATGCGATAATGATAAAAGGAAGGTACTGAAAACCAAACCGAAAAGATCAATGATTTGTGACATGTCAAATTCATCACGTACGAATCATGGTTTGACATATACTCAATGTTTTCAATATATGAGAGTATCTTAGATAGTTGGGAACCATGTTGTGGTAGATAGAATGTCTAGAAATTAAACATTTATAATAAAGAAGGTAGCAAATACGTGATAAATCACAATATATTGGTTAAATTGTTGATAAACTGAATAACCAACTTTATTATTCATTTATAATATTATTTGCCAAAATGAAATTATATATCGATATACCACATATTTTACATATCTCTAATCTATCGTTGAAGACTTTTTATTTTCCCAAAATGAAATTATATATCAATATACCACATATTTTTACATATCTCTAATCTATCACTCATATTTTTTGTATTTTCCATTATTTCAGTTTGTTGGACCAGCAGATTTTATAAGATATTGAGGATGTACTTAGATAGTAGCATTCTTATATATTTGTTAAATTTGAAATCTTGATTCTTGTGTGGAGTTATAGTTGACATTTAAAATAAATTAAGAACCCAAATACGAATAAATGAAAGAAGCAAGATGTACATACTCTGTTCAGATGTTCAGCAACATTGCATAAGAATGTAAGTCATGAGAAAACAATAAGGATGAATGGGATAAAAACATCTAAATGCTTTCCACGAAAGAATACCTATAGATGAGTTAATAATCATGAGATCTGATATACAAATTAGACACGGTAGCTTACTAGAATTCTAACATGGTACTTGCATGATAAAGCTTTACATACATAGCAGATAATGAAGAATATAACGAAACAACCAAAGGTTTAATCCAAGTTGAGTTCAAAAATGCTAGGCAGAAAATGAGAAATGTGGATACTTCTATATACAACTTTTATAATTTCTCTATAGTACGGTTCTCGATTTGTTACCGATTACATCTAAATAAAATTAAAAAAGAATATACCAACAAACTAGACTGGACAAATTTTGGTGGTACTGAAGTACTAAACCAACAAGATGGAGTAATACTTTGTATTTGTGTCCTAGACTATGGGGGAGAAGCCCAAATTTCTGTATTGGTATCCATGTCTCATGTCTACCTGGAGTTCTTAGTCTGCAACATAACACTCAATGTTATGTTCGATAACTATGATCACATTTAGAACACGAGCACTATGGCAGGAAAATGACTCATTTTTACCCTGATAGATGAAGTTTGAGATGGAAGAGGTAAGTAATTGACAAATTCTAGTAACTATTGATTGTGCCTACACAAGTACAACCACAACTGCCATCATTACACCTGACTCCTCCGTCAGTGCCACTTTATTCTTTTAGAAATCTCTACTGTCGGGAAATATGTTTAGTCTGGCTGAAGTTGAGGAGGAGAACATTTAATTTGTTTTCCTATTAGGAAGTGAGGGTCAGTACTGCAACACCAATATCAATGAAAAAACAGTACATCAAAATGGATAGTTATTTATGAAGCATGGCCATAGCCACCTATTAGTTGAATTCCTTGTTTATTGTTCTGGGTTCCCTAAAACAATTGGAATATCTAACACAAAAAGTAAGTAACATAACAGTAAAAGCAATTATTCAAAATCAGAAAATCTGGAACTCTAGGCGTTCCAAGAAAAAGGATACGCAATATTTTGACCTTCATTGCTTCCTGCAAAGAGCAAGAGCATACAAATTTAGAAAAGGCACTTCATGCCCCATATGCTAACATTCATACATAGTACATCATTATAGTTATATACTGAACAATAATAGCAAAGGTAACCATGCTTTATTCTTTATCCTTTCATAGTCAGCTAAAGGGATACCTTTGTCCTGTCATATCCAGGTCGAACTCCATCATTATACTTTCACAACTCTATCACTTATACTCATTGGTTGTTTTTTTCGTAGAATAAACCACAACTCTATCCAGGATACATACATGAAAGAATACACGTGCAAGTTTCACCATGAAGCAGAAACAAAACTTGGTTGCACCACTCTCTTACTTCTCCCTAAAAAAGAACATGTGCACTACAAAAACCTGCAAAACCCAAATTGGTTCAATCTGCTTTAATCCCTTTCACGAACCCCGTCTCGAAGTCTCCTCCTACTACTCCAAGCAGACATCTAATAGCTAACCCAACTTATCTCCTTCACTTGGTACCCTTATTACTGTAATAATATTGATGTGAAATCGTGATCATAACTTTAAACCCTCTAAAATTTTCCCCAAAATAGCTTAGAATGAAATTTGACTCCTAATGCTTAGATTGATAACTGGGTCTACTGTTTTGCATCTATCAAATTCAAACTTCTAATGCTTAAACATAAACGCATCAAATTCAATTACAAAACACAACAGAAATCAATGAAACAATATGCATTTTAGAGATTTACTCAATTAGAAGAAGACAACTAAATTAGAAGAAATCTGATAAGGCTTCAAGACAAACCTGAACCCTAATTTCATCTCCAAATAGTGAGATTTATAAATATCAAGTTTTATCAACTACCAAGGCGGGAACAAGATCTGAAAATAATTGGGAAATATATGTTCCAGTAATGCCGGTTGATGAATAACAAAGTAACGTACTTGATCAACGACAAGGTTCTCGCTAACATGTCTGAACACTGGATAGTTCATGGCTCCATCTTGTACACTGTAAGTGTTTGTGATTACAAACATTTTCAATGATTTAGACATGCCCAATATCTTACTGTCTAATCATTGGAACATTTTAATTAGAACCGGAGGTTTTATCTCAAAAGCCAATTGACAAGAAGAGAAGTATGCCCAATATCTTATATTGAGCTACAAGAATTGATTTGCAGTGCGAGTATATATCTCAACATGCCCCCTCACGTGGGGAGGTTCTATCTCAAAACCAATTGTCAATGAGAAGAGTAGCCCCGGGATCTTATTCTTTGCGATGCATGGCTTGATTTGCCCAATGCAAGATTATATATCTCAACATTTTCTAATCACAAATATTACGGGGTCTTAACTCGACCTATGTTGCGGGGAAACTCTTTTCCCTGTCAAGGCAGTGTTCCGCAAGTGGTCCAAGACTCCAAGGTCATATGTATTGATCAATATTTTCCTTACTAATTGAGGCATTTGTGATACAAATGTGGGCAAGGATTTAGAGAGAAAAAAAACAAGATACTAAAGTCTCACTCGATAGGAACCACTTATCTCTATTAGATGAGTGGCTGTTATATAGGGAAATGAGGTGGTAAAATTTATATTAGGTGGCAATGACATGGCACTTTTCCTCTCTCTTCAAATGATTTCAAATTTGAAATAATTTTCTTCAATCATATCCCCCCCCCCCCCCCCCCCCCCCCCCAATACCATTCTTTATCTTTCTCTCTCTCTCTTGCAATTTTTGTCATAGTTTTAGAGGACTCCGACACCCAAGTAACTTATACTCTCTCCAGAAGACTCTTATTCCCTCTCAGACAGATTGGATATTACTCAAGAAATTCGTTGGGTTTTTGTTCTTGTTGTTGTTGTTTCCCTCAACCAAGACGTGTTGATATCTATCGGTCTTTCGACAGGTATTTTCTCACCCTTATCTCTCTCAATTTTAGAGACAGTTTTCCTATTTTGCATGGAAATTTGTAAAAAATTTAGGGTTACCAAACCCTAGAATTTGTGGGCTTATACTAATGTAGTGGTGATTTATAGTCAGGAGATTACTGAAATTTGGAGCTTTGTGACATAAAGGAGAATTGCTAGCTTTACAACTTAATATCAAACGGTAAGCCATCCCCTGTGTAATCTAATTTTGGTTAGTATTGTGAGTTGAAATGGAGCAGTTGGAATTGAATTGTGAAAGAATAAAAATTGTCAAAATATAAGGGTGTCGATAATATGGCAGTCAGTATTATCGATTATAAGGGATTCGACAAAAGTATAATTTTTTTTGTCGAAGAACTCAGTAATCGATAATGTATTGTCAACTATGTATGGCGTCGACAATACATTAAATTTTATTTATATTATCAACTTGTTTTTAAGTTACATTGTAGGTATGTTCTGTTAAGGCATGACAATTACATAGCATTTTACTTCTATTTTACATCAGAAGCCTGATAATGGGGTATAGGTTTTGAACTGGATCCATCAATTAATTTGTGGGCATTTTTCCATGGATGAGGTGGAGAGTTACGATAGCGTCCACATCCCACTTTTTTGCCAACTCATAAAAAAATTGATCCAATACTGTAACAAGTGGAGGCAGAAGAAACGAGGCAAGCTAAAATTGAGTTGGAATTAGAATTTGGACGACTAGAAAATGAGTTCTAGGCGGAGCAACATTTGGCATATTTTTATTCACGGCGTAACAGGCCTGATTACGGTTCTTCTGGTGGGTGGCAAAGGGATCAATATAGCTAGGAAGAATGTGATTGTAACTAGATTTTGGGATATGACAATTAAGGTGTTAGAAGTTTGTGTTCTGCAAGGAAGGTCAATGTTTCCTCTTTACCAAAACAACAGGTTTTTGTGGGGTGATTATGCATTTTGTACTCCCTCTTTTGTAGCATGTGATGTAATCAAGGCTTTTGAAATAAAATGAACATGCGTTGGTCTTGAATCGTTAAATTTTGTGATATGTTTTAAATTACTTGCTACTCACAATCACTTATTTTATGTCTGAACTTGTCAGTGAGATCGACGTCTATAATAGAAGACTTCGCAGATGAAAATTGATCGAAAGTTATTCGTGACGAGTCCTAAGAAAGGTCTGAAAATGAACCTATTATTAATACATTGTTAGCGGAACCCCCATATGAGGGTCAACATTTTGGTATTGTTAAAGACGCACGCCTGTGGTACAAACTATATGGAAGAGGGCATGGATTCTCCACCAAGAAACGCAATTCTACTAAGCGCTTGAGATTTAAGGCAGAGGCCATTTATGTTGTATGAGCAATGGCTTCTCAAAGAAAAACCTTAGGATAGATCCAGAGACTAGCGAAAGAGATGGGAACAGAAGATCATTTGATAAGTGTCGGTGTAAAGTAGCGATGAACATTAATAAGAATACCAAAATAGGCAAATATGTTGTCACAAGTTTCACGGATATTCATAACCATAAACTCGTATCCCCGTGAAATCATCATCATATGAAGGTTAACAAATTCTTTCCAAAAGCAGCAAAAAGCCTTACAGACACATTTGAACTCCATAATATTTTGGTGAGCAAGGTGCCGACATTATTCTCAGATAAAGCCTTTAACAAACGGAATTGTTACAACCACAACCCCAAAGTAAATAAGGAACGACTGGGCAGAGAAGATGCACAAGCCATGTTGGAGTGGTTTAGGAAGAAACAAAATAAAGATCTGATATTTTATTTCGATATAGAATTGGATGAGGAGGATAGAACACTATTTTATTTTAGTTTTGATCGATGGACGTTCAAGGTGCGCATACGAAGCATTTGGAGATGTCATCACCTTCGATACTACATACCGGACCAATGTCTACAAGATGTCATTTGCTCTGTTTGCTAGGATCAACAACCATTACCAAATGATTCAATACGGATGTACTCTACTAATAAATGAGCAAGAAAGCACATTTGTTTGGTTGTTCCATACTTGGCTCAAGGCAATGAATTACAAACACCATGCTTCAATTATCACTGATCAAGATGCAGCTATGGGCATCGTTGTACCCAAAGTAAACAAGTAGTTGTGATTTGACATGCTATGTTGTATATTGTCGATTTAAGATTGAGGTCAATAATATTTAGATGAGTCGGCAGCATAGTCGACTATATATGATCGAGTGGGAGTAAGTGTCAACATTCTATTGTCGACTTCACATTGTGATCGACAATATTATATAATATTTACTTTTCCCGTTCATTCAAAGTTTTAGTTTATTTCTAGGTCTTCCCCAATACCATACATCAATTATGTTTATGGCACATCACAAACAAATTTCCTAAGAAAATTGACCATGTTTATCAGGACCCATCTACATTCAAAGAAGAGATTGATTCTATAATGCACAACACATATGAGTGATAGGCATGAAAAGTGCCTATATTTGTCATTCAATTTACATTATCTAGGACCTTATTTTATCTTTCAATGGGCCTAATTGAAGTATGTTTGACTATTACAGGTAATAAGATAATTGCAACCAAGCCAGGCCTGGAGATGTCATGTAAAGTTGCTAAGATAAGCGATGTAGAACTTTGGCACCAACGGTTAGGACATGTGAATTTCAGTGATCTGGCGAAGATTACGAGTAAGGAAATAGTTTGAGGGGTTCCGAAACTAAGCAAGCTAACCGATGCAGTGTGTCGACCATGTCAAATTGGAAAGCAAACCAAGAATCCGCACAAAAAATCTACCAACATTGCTACTACACGAGTTCTGGAGTTGATTCATATGGACTTGATGAGTTCTATGAGAGTAAGTACTTTGGGAAGAAAGAAGTACATTTTGGTTATGGTTGATGATTTTTCACGATTCACGTGTATCGCTCTGTTAAGGCAGAAGTCAGACACATTTGAAGAATTTCATGCCATAGCTCTGCGAATACAGAATGAGAAAGATTGTTCAATTGACAGAATTCGTAGCGATCGCAGAGGTGACTTCAAGGACAGTGATGTGATAGAGTACTGTAAGACGAATGGAATCAAACATGAATTTTCAGCACCAATCACACCACAACAGAATGGAGTAGTTGAACGTAAGAACCGAGTCCTACAGGAAATGGGGAGAGTTTTACTTCATGGAAAGAATGTCCCTAGTCACTTTTGGGAAGAAGCTATTCATACTTCTTGTCACATAATCAACAGGGTGTATCTGCGTCCTCTTACACTTAATACGCCTTATGAACTTTGGTTTGGTAAAAAGCTGAACTTGAAATATCTTTGTGTGTTTGGAAGTAAATGCTATATTACCTGTGATCGGGAGAACATAGGAAAATTTGATGCTCGAAGCGATGAAGGTATTTTACTGGGATATGCCACAAACAGTAGAGTTTATCGTGTGTACAACTTGAAGCACAAAATGGTCATGAAATCGATTAATATGGTAGTTGATGACTCGACGGTTCTTGGACAAACTGATGATGGGGATAGTAATGTTCAAGAAGATTCCCTACCAACCTCATCTAGTGTGACACAAGATGCTCAAGAAGAACCTCCTGCTGAAACTATTCCAATATCTTCTGGGGAGATTGTAGTACCAAATGATACTGTTCGTACTAATCCTCCTCGGAATTGTGGTGCTCCTAGATACCTTGATGATTATGAGTGTTCTACACTTCATGAGTCCGCTAGATGTGTGGGGTATTATTGTTCTACATTATATGAGACAGTGAAGAGTCTGTGTTATGTGTCCATCAGTGAACCAACCAACGTCAAAGATATTTTATCTGATGAATATTGGATTAACGCCATGCAAGATGAACTTAATGAATTCAAGCGACAAGACGTGTGGGACTTAGTATAACGACCGGCAAATACTAATATTATTGGCACTAAGTGGATTTACAAGAACAAGTTCGATGAGAACGGTGATGTTGTCCGGAACAAAGCAAGGTTAGTAGCTCAGGGATACAACCAAATAAAAGGGGTGGATGTAGAAGAAACTTTTGCTCCCACCGCTAGACTTGAATCTATTCGAATGCCTTTGGCGTTTGCGTGTCACAAAAAATTCAAACTTTATCAGATGGATGTGAAAAGTACGTTCTTAAATGGGCTCCTTGAGGAAGAGGTATATGTAGCTCAACCTAAAGAATTTAAAGATCCCCATCATCCGGAGCATGTTTACCGTTTGAAGAAAGCACTTTATGGCCTAAAATAAGCTCCTCGAGCTTGGTATGATAAACACTCAAACTTTTTACTTGAAAAGGGGTTCATTCGAGGGGGAGTTGATAAAACATTGTTTATTCAGCGGGAAGGTGATGAAATTCTTATTGCACAAGTGTATGTGGATGATATTGTTTTTGGCTCAATGTCGAACTCTCGTGTCAAAGCATTCGGTGAGTTAATGGGAAGGGAATTCGAGATGAGCATGGTTGGAGAATTGACCTACTTCTTAGGTCTTCAAATCAAGCAACGGGAAGATGACATTTTTGTTTCTCAATCTAAATATGCCAAAGATATTGTCAAAAAGTTTGGTCTTGATTCTTCAAAACATGTCCGGACGCCAATGAGCACTACCACAAAATTGAGTAAAGACTCTGCAGGTACTGATGTGGATCAGAAGGTGTATAAGAGCATGATATGAAGATTGTTGTATCTTACAGCTAGTCGCCCAGACATCGTGTTCAGTGTTTGCATATGTGTACTTTATCAGGCAAGTCCTAAGGAGTCTCATTTACATGTTGTTAAACGGATTATTCGATATGTGTCTGGGACTTGTGAGTTTGGTTTATGGTATACTCGAGACACTACATCAGATATTATTGGATACTCAGATACTGACTGGGCTGGAAATTCTGATGAAAGGAAGAGTACTTCTGGGGGATGTTATTACATTGGGAACAATCTCGTTGCATGGCAAAGTAAAAAATAGAACTGCATTTCACAGTCTACTGCAGAGGCAGAGTACATTACGGCGGGAAGTTGTAGTACACAGCTAGTTTGGATGAAGCAAATGTTACATGACTATGGGATGAATCAGGGAGTGATGTCACTTTATTGTGATAATACCAGTGCAATCAACATTTCTAAAAATCCTAAACAGCATTCGAGGACCAAACACATTGACATTCGATTTCACTTCATTCGAGACCTTGTTGAGAAGAAGATTGTTATTGTGGAGTATGTCTGTACGGAGAATCAACTTGCTGATCTCTTTACCAAGCCCTTGGATGTTATTCATTTTAAAAATCTTCGATGCGCTATTGGTGTTTGTTCTATTTCTTAGATTTCTCAGGACTTTCTGGTGTTGGTGTAGTTCTTGTGGATATTGTCAGGTACTATCTTCCCTATTTTTTTCTTTGAGCTAAGTCTATAATTGTGTTGCATATGCATGTATGGAAATTATTTATATGTTATATACTCATTTAATGCTTAAGTTCTTGGTTTCAGTTATTCGTCACAAAGTTCAACTGTCCCTGACTCTAGGTGTAAGTAGAAATCTTGAGGATATATGCAGAGATTTCATTATCTAACATTATGTGAGGATCTAACCTTTTGTTCTAGCGTTGAGTGTTATTAAATAAATTCTTTCCTGCAAAATCTCTCTTTGTTTTGATCTCATTATTTTTTGCATTAGTCGATTGTTGGTGGTGACATAAAATTCAAGTTAAAATACTAGAACCTTTTATTTACTTGATTCGAGGCGAAATAAGAAATTGTATAAGTCTTAGGACATGATTCTAGGCATTTTCATTGTTGAACCTGTTTTGGCCTTTTAATTTTTAACCTAAATCATGTATTCACTTGCTACCCGTTGAGCCTAAAATTAGCCTTTTCTTTGTATTCGCCAAATTCTTGTTTTAACCCTTGTTCTGAGGACTCAAAGTGAGAAAATTTGAAGAAGAATGTGTGTTTGCGTATGGTTGGGAGATTGTCTTGTTTTTAAAAAATATATATATATATATATATATATATAAATGGAGGAGTTAAGAACAATAATGGAGGAGTTTTGATTTCAACAATAAAGGAGTTTTGATTTCCACAATGAAGGAGTATTGATTTTAACAATGGACGAGTTTTGATTTCAACTATGGAGGTGTAAGTTAATTTTTGTCTTCAGAATGCCATCAAAACACATTATTCCTCACTAGCCTACCTTTGTCTTTATGATTACCTTAAAAAACCTATTTGATTTTAAGCTTGATACAATCAATTTAGTGGAGATGATAGTTTGAAAGTCTATGGTATTTAACTTGACACCACCAAACACAATTGATATTCCTTTCATGAGATCTTCAGTACAATAGCGTTGCTTTCTTGGACTATGAATTTTTACTTCATTTACTCATATTCATGTCCTTAGAGTGATATCTAGTAAATTCTCAGTGATTTTGAGTGACCAACCATGAGAGGCCTAAGTTGACTCATATGTTCAATATAGTGCTCTTCTTATGCTTATTTGTTAGGTATTTGTTTGGACTACACACACACACCGAGTTCTTTTGCATTATTTCGATTATATATCTCAATACAAAATTTTCTATACTGTGTATTTCGTGTGCTTATAGATTTGACTCTGCAAGTTTTGAGGGGGAGTGTGTCTGTGTCCTATCGTTGTTGTTTTATGTGTCTGTCAGTGGAAACCTGATGTTTCAGGGAGAATATTTGCCTTAGGTCATTTTTTTTCTTCTTTTTTTGATCAGTTATTCTATTCTCATTCGAACGAACAATCTAGTCGTTCGAACGAATTTCGAGCGGGTGGGTATAAAACCACTGGGTCTGTTCATTTTTTTCAAAATCACTCATCTCGCTCCAAATTCTCTCCAACCTTTCTCTACCTCGAATTCTTGTTGGATTAAGCTTGGTAGAGTCCATTTCTTCAGTGATTGATCCTCTCTCTTTCATCTAGCATTCCAATTTTAGTTCTAGGGTTTCCAATTTTGCTCTTGGCAACGGCAGGTGTGACCTGGGGTTCTTTAATTCATGCTCTATCTCAAATTCAAGGTTGGTTTGTGATTTCATTGTTCTTCAACTAGTATTTCTTTGCCTTTATGCTTGTGATTCTACTGTGCTTGGGAAGGATTGAGTTGTGATTTGTGAAATTGTACTACGAATAAAACTGGTAATTGGTTTGCTTGAGGGTGGTGGATTGTATTGTGGGTGCTTGTATTATCTTGGGTTCCCTGCTCACTTGTGTTGATTGAGTTTGGGGAAGAGGTGGTTCTTTCTTGCAGGTGGTTGGAAGACAGGTTTTAAGTGTTTGATATTAGGTTGGGGTTTTACTTCTAAATAAGAGTTTCAATCTTTTTATTGTTCTCTAAATGGCACCTAGAGTACGGGGCAGAAACAAGAGGTCACGAGTGGACGATGCCGTTATCCTTGATGGTCAGAGGGTGGGTGAAAATCCTGAGTTTTGGGCCACTGAGAAGGGTTTTCGAGATCGCCCAATTGTGAGGGAACAGATGGTGGACATAAAGAGCATCTCTGCAGTGAATGAAGAATTTGCTCGGGTGTTTGGAAAATTTCGAGCTAGACATTGGTCTAAGATTCTAACTCCTACGGGAAAAGTATATCCACGGATTATACGTCTCTTTTATGCTACTATGACACTTGCGCCCAACCGAAACATGTACAGTCGCTCTTTTCAAGTAAATCTTGATGGCACTGAGTACCTTATTACCAAGGAGAGATTCTATGATATTTTGGGTATCACTCCTTCTCAGCATATCGTTTTTCCACGGTGTATTTGGCCACCAACATCATATCCTTGGTCGGTTGTTAATTCTAGGGGTGGGTTTGTTGACGGTGAGGATGAGGAGCCTATTCTTCCTGAGTTTCGAGATATGGTGATTGATATCACGACTCAGAGTAGATTGTATACTGGATCGGGTATTGTATCCCGCAGAATGTTAAATAATGAGTCTCGTCTCGTACATAGCATTGCTATTACGAATATCATCCCGCGGTCCCAAAAGAATGGATTGTATGAGCGGATGAAGGTTTTTCTTTATGCCTTCAAAAATGATATAGAAATTGATCTTCCTAAGATCATCATTGAGGAGATGCTTGAGGCTAACTCTAAAACAGCGACCAGGAGTTCTCTACCATTTGCTAAACTAATCACAGCGCTCCTTACTGATGCTGGCTACGTGGTGGCTTTAACTGAACCTGAAGATACCAAGACAGATCGGTTGGATTCGAGTAATTGCAATAAGAGTTCCTCTCATCTTCCTCATATGCTACCTTCTGAGACAGCCCCTCCAGATCAGCACATTAGTACTTCTAGCTCAGCTACTCAGGCGCCTCAGGAGGTGTTTTCACTTCAGAGTATTGGGAACATGCTTCAGGTGATATCGACCAGGATGGGCACTATGGAGACACGTCTGGTGACTATAGAGAGTCGACTGGGGTCTATTGAGTCAGTAGTTCAGAGTCGTCATTCGGGTCAGGAGACAGAGGAGGGTGATTACGAATCTGATTTTGGAGAGCTGTGACTGTTCATCTGTGCATTTTGTTTTCTTTAGTCTATTTCGTCTTTGAGACTAGTATTATTTTTTATGTTTTGAGCGTTTTGTGAGGTAGGAATCTCTGTTCTAACTCTGCATGTACGTTAGTACTATCTTTTGCTTATATAATTGTTTGTTATCTCTAATTACTTTTCCTTGAGATATTTGGTCTACAGTTATTTGATTGTTTCTTCCGTGACAATGGAGAGATGCATCTACTTATCTGGTTTGCATATGCTTCTTTGGACGTATTCGTTTGTGATTTATTTATTTTTGTATATATGCATATTTTCTAAGTTTTATTTCTGCCACATATATTATAAACGAGTTTGTTGAAGTGTACAAATATTTAGTAAGAAGATATTGTCCATAGAAGAGGTCCAGAGATTGAACCTGTTCAAGGAAGGGGTGGTGGCTATCTTAGTTTTTATTTGTCACAAAATGAACCAAAGGGGGGGATTGAAAGGTTTTATTTGTCTCATTTCGTACTTGTGGAGTTTCTGGTTGTCTCAGTCGAAGACACAGATCACAGGACAGAAGGTAAGTATTACTCTCTGATAAAAGGAATGAGCATTTCTCTATTTTGTCGTTCAAACGAATTTTCTTATCGTTTGAACGAAGTGTCAAGTCCCCTAGAAATTTGGTCCATAGACAATTTTGTCGCTCGAACGAAGTGTCAAGTCCCCTGGAATTTGGCCCATATGCAATTGTCGTTCGAACGAGTTTTCTTGTCGTTTGAACGACTTGTCAAGTCCCCTGGAATTTGGCCCACATGCAATTATCGTTAGAACGAGACTTCTTTTCGTTCGAACGATATGTAAACTTTCTAGGGTTTTTGACCAAATTAGTCGTAATTCGTTCGAACGACTTTTGGTCTTGTTCGAACGAATATCGAGTGAAATAGAACTACTATTTAAAGAAACCCTAGTTTCTTTTTCAGTGGCTCTTCTTTTCAGGGGAAAAATGATTTTCTTTCTAAGGGCTCCAAAAGACTTTATCAGAGAGGGTGAATAACTTAAGATCAATGAATCATTCTTTGATCACGAGATTGATGTTGAGTTAGGGTTTCAAAGACTTCCCAATTATTTTGTTCAAGAGCGATTCGAGAAGAAATTTCTTGGTGAGAGATCAAGACGGGCTATTGCGAGAATAGAAGAAGTTTCTTGGTGAGAGATTAAGAAGAGTTGTTGTGAGAACAAGAAGAAGGTGGAGCGTGAAGCTTTAGTCAGAAGAGTAGTAATCTTGTGACTAGGTTATTAAATCTGTAAGTGTAATTCAGTATAACTCTTTTTGACTAGTGAAACCTTTGGTTGTCGTGATCCTCGACAACGACCTGTGGTTTTTCTCCTGAGTAAGGAGTTTCCACAGGGTGAACATTTGCTTGTGTCTTTTAATTCCTTGTCTTTGCTTTTGATTGTTTCTGTTTAACCTTAGACTATTGATTGATAGGAATTGTTCTGACCTAGTTTCTCGAAATACATTAATTACGAGCACATAGAATTTCAGTATGCACATATAGGTGGTTAGATAATGTCCCACCCCTAAAATCTTAATGTACCACGGAGTTCTAAATTTTGGGTAAACTGAAATCCAATATTAGTGTATTACACAAGCATATTTTCATAAAGCTGTGAAATTATAATATGAAGCCTGAGGTGCTTAGAGCATCAGCAACAGGCTCGTTATCGCTAAGATAGCGATCCAAATCAAGAAAACAAAATTCTTTTGCAAGATCACCATCGCTCAAATAGCACTAGATTCATAAAATCATTAGCTATCTGTGGCGAGCCTATTGTGGTCAGGGTTGTCAGTTGTCCCACTTGATTGTATGCGTGTAAACATTGATTGTGTACGTGTGAAGCTTGACGTGCGCATAAAAACAAGTTTTTTTTTTTCTAAACAAAACTTATTATTTAATTACAAAACTTAGCATTTAATAATAAAAAATTAAATAGAGGAGTTGTGCGCCAATTCAATTGGCGCGGTTTTTTTTTTAATTAAAAAAAAAAAAAAAAAACGTGTAAACCTTGATTGTGTACGTGTGAAGCTTGACGTGCGCATAAAAATAAGGTTTTTGTTTTCTAAACAAAACTTATTATTTAATTACAAAACTTAGCATTTAATAATAATAAATTAAATAGACGAGTTGTGCCGCGGTTTTTTTTTTTTTTTTTTTTAATTTAAAAAACAAAAAAACTCTTACATTACTATATACTGTAGTATATAGTAATTTAAAAATCATATTTTTCTGATTTTAAGTCAACGTGGCTCGCTAACTTAGCCAGCCTGCTGCTGATGGTCTTAGACGCCAAAGACGGCTAGTTTGTTAAATTACTATATACTACAGAAATGTTCAAAACCCGTGTTAGATGTTGATAGGTATGCTATTTACGTATGAATCGTTCATAAATTCTAGCAGTCAGATTTTTAAATTTTATATTACGGTATAATGGCTAAAGAAATTAAAACAACAATAAATCAACTGGAGCTAGACTAATCAAAAACGTTAAATTTAATGCCAACATTGATGGGTAATTGGCCACTGGTCAGAAAGCAACTTTTAGAAAACATTGTTTTATTTTTCCATATTTAGGTTAAATAGTGAGCTATGAAACAAGTATATATGGTAAGAAAATATTGTCAAGGTACAAAAAAATTCTGATTTTTATGACAATCCGGGATAAACAAATATAAGGCACTAGTTTATACTTTATACGTAATTTGTTGTTAACTTCAATTTAAGAGGATGAAAACCCGTGTAAAAAATCTTTACAAAGGCCTGGATTAATGAGAAAAAGCATAATGGAGATACTGGATTTATATCAGAAGAAAAAAAAAGGTTAGTTCTTGTTTACGTCATAACTCTAATGGAGATATCGTAATGACATTTGTAGCACTATCCTTAACTAAGCACAAAAACCTTACTAACATTAACTAAAGCACAAAAAAAATTCATTGCTCTATGACATTATCTCATTAACGCGAACATCTGAAAATATAAACCCAATTTTAACAAATTACTTGAAAAATCTCAAAACTATGCCTCAAATCATGTGCACTTGCTTTAATCTCTTGAGGCGATTTACTGAAAAAATCCTTCTCCGGTATAAGTTCCATATCAGGATACTTTGACTTGAAATCTTTACAAGCCTTTATCGCTTTATGTTGGATTTTTCAAAACTTGCTTCATGTGAGTTTGACATCTTGACTTCAAAACTTACTTCATGTGACTTCAAAACTTACTTCATGTGACTCTTGTAACCTAACTATAGCCTAAAAGTTTAGTCCAACATTGTTTATAAACTATAGTGGAACTAAACATATAAAGTAGTACTCACATGACATATGTGTAACATGTGACTAAGAGAGTGAATATGTGTGTTAGTGTGTTAAAGGGCTTTTTATACTCGACGCACTTGGACCTCTCTCGAGCGGCCCAATAGGCTTGGGTTTGGGTTTGGGTTTGGTTCTAAAGACCCTTTGGGCTAGACTCACCCTATTCTTTTTATTGAAAAGTTAGACTTGGCTTGGTCTCTTGCACACGTTCTCTTCCCAACGGCTAGTAGAACTATTTCGAAAGAACACGTACTCACACACAAACAGTTCATCTTCCATCCTTTCTCCGCATTTCTGGCCTCTCTTTCTCTCTCGTCTTTGTTAACGATTTCACTAAGGTGCATACATAGTCTGCCCGTACTGCGACTACTATATCGATCACCAATTACTGCTTGTTGTATCTTGGGAAGAGATCAAAATGTTATTACCTGTACCTGGGTAGGCCGAAATACTCTTTAAATAAAATGTGATTTACGTCTCGAGCCTTTCTTTTACTGTTGTTCTGTTGTTATTGTACTTTTGGCCTCTCCATAGTTGTTGCTCTTTCCTTCCTTGTTGCAACACAGAGTTACTGTTCTGTTTCTGAGGAAAACTATATCACAGGTTCCATTTATTTCCTATATAGTGATTATTCTCATACAACATGTGTAGCTGCAGCGATGTGAAGTCCAGAGGCGTCCTTGCCTGTTCTGTCTCCGATTTCACATGGTCTTCTTCTATCAAAATCGAACGATTCACCCACGTTCCCGAATCAAATATAATCATCTTTTAGTAACCCTAGAATATAGTTTAACCCTTATTTTAATTTTTCACACTAAAATCTTCATAATTTTGAGTTTTTTACACTAAATTCTTACTACATTTATATTTTTTACACTTAAATCAACTTAATTTTGATTTCTCACGCAAATTGTGTAATTAAAACCCTAAAATCTGATATTTCAAGTTGAGATGGAGACGTGACGAAAGAGAATGAGATGGAGAGACATGTGAGTAACAACAAACAAATGATTTTACAACAAAATAAAAATGACAACAAATGGGTCTGTTGAAGTAAGTACGAAAAAAATGGGGATAAATTATGCATTTGGGTCATCAAAAAGGTCTTGGAATTATTCTAATCTCTTCCCATTTCCAATATTTTCTTTTTCACTGCTCTCTCGTTCTTCTCCCTCCCACTTTTTTCAATCTCTTCCCCTTTCCTTTTTGATTCTCCATCTCTTTCTCTCTCCCTCCAATCTCTTCACTCCTGGAAGTCTATAACTACTACTGCAGCCATCTCCGGTCATTTAAAGCTTCTAGTAAAAAAAAAGGTGATACATGTGTTTTGTAGGAGATGAAAGAAAAAGGTTGACAAGAGTTATAACCAACCAAAATATATTTCCTTGATGATTAAGCGATAATAAGTGAGGGAGGGATCAAATACAGGCATAAGCCATACAGCTAAGCAAACGTCTGCCCATCTAATCTTTAACTCTTATAAAAGAGCCCACCACTCCTCTTCAAACTCATCTCAACACCTCAGCCTCTCTTTAGTCTTTATGCTGCTAAAATACCAAAAAAAAAAATCTCTCTCTGAAGAAATCTTTGTTAGACAGACATGGCAGATGAAGAAACAAAATCAGGAACTGCTACCTGCATAGACATCCTGCTGGCAATCGTCCTTCCCCCTCTCGGGGTCTTTCTCAAGTTTGGATGCAAGGTCCATCTCTTTATGTTTCAGATCTACGGGTTTCAGTTTTTTATTTAGACTTATTGAGTTCCTGTTTCTGATCTTATGTTTCTTGGTTTTTTGATTGCAGGTGGAGTTCTGGATCTGTTTGATATTGACGATTTTCGGATATATTCCAGGGATCCTCTATGCTATCTATGTTATTACTAAGTGAACATGAATAAATTGTTCATGATTTGTTGTTAGGGTGTGATGGAGGATAATGGTGTGAACATGAATAAATTGTTCATGATTTGTTGTTAGGGTGTGATGGAGGATAATGGTGTGAACATGAATAAATTGTTCATGATTTGTTGTTAGGGTTTGATGGAGGGTAATGGTGTCTAGGGTTTTAGTTTTATCTTTTACACAAAAACAGTGAAGTTTGAGTTTCTTATGTTGAAGTTGTGTTTGTGTTATTATTGTGAGCACAAGTATGTTTATATTTTGTCTATGTAATTAGATGTTTTATTGCTTAATTATTTGTTTCTTTCGCCTATTGTATTGGATTAAGTACTAATATCTGTCGTATTTATGTAAATATGATTATATTATATCATAGGATCATAATGTGATTTGTATAAGTTCCAGTTGGCTACCAAATGTCATGTGTAAGCTTCAAACTCCTGTAAAATCTAATGCAGAATTGCTCTGTGTCCAAGTTTCAAACTCCTGACAACCCTACGACAAACTACACTTAAAACTCCAACTAAACAAAATGTTTTCATGTTACCCCATAGTACTGGAGTTCAGATCCCTCATCACAAGCTATGTTTTCGGATACAAGGGCGGGCCAATAATAATTTATCACAGCATTATCAACATCAAAACCCAATTAATCTGGGGATTCACTATTTCGTACGGGAAGTCAAGGAACTGATTATTCATGCCAATTAACCTCTACTGTATCTAAAGAAACCGAGCAACTAATTTTTTACCCAGACAGAGGGGGAAATAAGATTTTCAGGGAAATTTTAAGCATATGATGAAGGGCGGGAGATTTTCCATAGGAACATCTTCACTTGAGATTCTTTACAATACTTGCCTTTTATTTGAATAAGAGGAATTAGGTTCTCAAGTATGTAGATACAGCAATGGAGGCTCAGAATCATGCAAGTAATAATCTTCTGAAAAGGAAATACATGCATAAAGAGTAGACGAGATGAAGGCCTTAAGAACAGAGTTCAATAAAAAGAGGTTCTATACCAAAAGCTATACTTTTTTTTTACATCTCTTTTGCTTTAGGTGAATAATAAATCCAGCTAATAGGGTATACACCGCTTTGATAACAAAGAACATAACTTTGCAATGGGGGGACTCCTCTTTACTTAGAAAAATGTGCATTGAAATGATTATATCAGCATTTCATTTGAATAAATACGAAAGTAAGTTTTTCTATTAAATCCAGATATTTCTACCAATATATAACTATGCAACAATATGTTTCATACATAACAAGAATCAACTGTTACTTAAACCGGAGTAAAACGACAAAAACAGAGCTAATATTTCTCCTAATATTTGACGAAACAAAAAGAAACAAGAAAGAAGTTTCGTCAACCTTTGAATTGCCATTCTCTGCGGCACATAGGGCAATGAGCTTGAGTAGTCTGTGAGTTCACCCATTTCAAGATGCAGTGGAGATGGAATGAATGGTTGCATGCACCCCAAACTACAAAATAAACAATATGACAAATAATTAGAAGCGTAATCTAATATTTACTGAAAAATTTTAGGTAGGAAAACAAGGGAAACACTGTTTTCAGAGTTGTTATGTGAATTGCTGTGACTTCAATATGACACCATTCTATTCCAAAAATTTATGTCTACAATTGAGTGGCAAATTCAATCCTCAATGCAGGGTACAGATCATGAACTAACTAATACAGAATATTTGAAGTTTCCCAAGTAAACAGGCCTAGGAGAATCATTTCTACTGAAATCTTAAAGTAGAAAGAAGATGCTTTCTAGATATCTTATGCTTAGGAAGTTTTCTTGAACATTTAGTAGTCAATTTGATCTTCCTGATAAAGAAAATATTGCACCCTAGAGCTGTTAAAGGTAAGAAGATACAAACGAACATTTGCCAGCCTATATATCTAACACCACCGACCAGTCAATGAAATGGGCATTGAGATGGGCCATGAAATAGATGTTGGCACTTCCGCTAGGAGTATTATTTTGCCAATTGCCAGCCCATCTTAACTTCCATGGAGTCATGGACATGATGGGGACTGTGGGGCTAGATATAGGCTTCCCAGTTGGCAAATGCTCATGTGCTTACAGCTTTACTAATCCAACTTTGATACTTTACAGCTCCTAAGAATATTATAATAAGATCAAAACAAAATGTTTAAAATATTTATCTTAAATGAGCGTTACACATTTGGTGAGACTTCCTTTTTCCATAAACCAAGCTACTAAGTTAGCCACTGCTTGTGATAATATGCAAGGACACTTCCCCCAAAACATTATAAAAAGATCAAAACAGAATGTTTTAAGTATTTATCTTAAATGAGCGTTACACATCTGGCGAGTCTTCCTTTTTCCATAAACCAAGCTACTAAGTTAGCCATTGCTGTGCAAATATGCTAGGACACTTCCCCCAAAACAATATTTCACGTTCGGCTATCAAAATTTTGCAACAAAGTATCTAGAGCATAAAAACATTGGTGTTGTAAAAAGAAGTGTTCCTAGATAGTGGTAAGCAAGTATAAATGCAACATTACACGAAATATACAATGACGGCAAGTTTCTTATGATATGGTAATATATATTAAAATTTAACCAACTCAAATATTATTCCACAAGTTAACTGATGCTGAATCGTTCCATGGGGTAACACTAATTTTTGTTTTAACTAACTTAGAAATCCTAATCCGATTATGGTTAGTTGTGAAATTTCCTGGTAGCTTCCAATGGCCATTTAATGAATTCGATATAGTCATAGGAGTGCCTTCTAGGGTGCAAGTCTTTTCAAAAGAAAAATGGACTAAGAAAGTAATGAGCCAAGGTGCTCAGGAATATAACACAAACAGATGATAATGTGTAACCAAGGAAAATAAACAGATATTAGGGTGTAGCCAAGTACTGTTGTGATAAAATTCAAAGTACGTCTAGGTAACTGCGTCAAGGTGAAAATGGGATAAGTCACCCAATATTGAAGTACGGCCAAATCCTTGCATGTCTGTAAGACATTCTTTAGTAGGGATGATCCTTAGCAAAGAGGGTCTTCTATTATGAGGATACAATCCCAACAAATATCCCGCATTCAATTTTTCCTTCAAAATGCCCCCCCCCCCTAAAATTCTCTATTAAAATCGTATAACTTATGCATACAGATCGAAAGATGGCATATGAAAAAAGAAAGGGGCATAAAAGAGCTTACTTATTGGACAATCATCCCCTGGGTGTTTACAATCAGGACAACAGCCATCAAAGGCCATCCGACAGATCCCACATGCCTCATCTTGAGCATCCCATGTCCACGAAGCTACAGCTTGCCAGCTAGAATTTAGAGAACAATGTTAGAGCATCATAACTGATATGCGATAATGATAAAAAGAAGTTACTGAATACTAAACCGAAAAGGTCAATGACTTGTGACATGTCAAATTCATCATGTACGAGTCATGGTTTGACATATACTCAATGTTTTCAATATATGAGAGTATATTAGATAGTTGGGAACCATATTGTGGTAGATAGAATGTCTGGAAATCTATCATTTATATTAAAGAAGGTAGCAAATACGTGATAAATCACAATATATTGGTTAAATTGTTGATAAACTGAATAACCAACTTTATTATTCGTTTATAATATTATTTGCCAAAACGAAATTATATATCGATATACCACATATTTTACATATCTCTAATCTATCGCTGATAACTTTGTATTTCCCCAAAATGAAATTATATATCGATATACCACATATTTTTACATATCTCTAATCTATCACTGATATTTTTGTATTTCCCATTATTGCAGTTTGTTTGACCAGCAGATTTTATAAGATATTGAGGATATACTTAGATGGTAGCATTCTTATATATTTGTTAAATTCAATATCTTGATTCTTGTGTGGAGTTATAGTTGACATTAAAAAGAAATTAAGAACCCAAATGCGAATAAATGAAAGAAGCAAGATGTACATACTCTGTTCAGATGTTCAGCAACATTGCATAAGAATGTAAGTCATGAGAAAACAACGAGGATGAATGGGACAAAAACATCTAAATGCTTGCCACGAAAGAATACTATAGATGAGTTAATAATGAGATCTGATATACAAATTAGACACGGTAGCTTACTAGAATTCTAACATGGTACTTGCATGATAAAGCTTTACATACATAGCAGATAATGAAGAGTATAACGAAACAACCAAAGGTTGAGTCCAAGTTGAGTTCGAAAATGCTAGGGAGAAAATGAGAAATGTGGATACTTCTACATATAAGTTTTATAATTTCTCTATAGTACGGTTCACGATTTGTTACCGATTACATCTAAATAAAATTAAAAAAGAATACACCAACAAACTAGACTGGACAATTTTTGGTGGTACTAAAGTAACTAAACCAACAAGATGGAGTAATACTTTGTATTTGTGTCCTAGACTATTGGGGAGAAGCCCAAATTTCTGTATTGGTATCCATGTCTCATGTCTACCTGGAGTTCTTAGTCTGCAACATAACACTCAATGCAAGTTCGATACCTATGATCACATTTAGAACACGAGCAATATGGCAGGAAAATGACTCATTTCTACCCTGATAGATGAAGTTTGAGATGGAAGAGGTAAGTAATTGACAAATTCTAGTAACTATTGATTGTGCCTACACAAGTACACCCACAACTGCCATCATTACACCTGACTCCTCCGTCAGTGCCACTTTATTCTTTTAGAAATCTCTACTGTCGGGAAATATGTTTAGTCTGGCTGAAGTTGAGGAGGAGAACATTTAATTTGTTTTCCTATTAGGAAGTGAGGGTCAGTACTGCAACACCAATATCAATGAAAAAACAGTACATCAAAATGGATAGTTATTTATGAAGCATGGCCATTGCCACCTATTAGTTGAATTCCTTGTTTATTGTTCTGGGTTCCCTAAAACAATTGGAATATCTAATACAAAAAGTAAGTAACATAACAGTAAAAGCAATTATTCAAAATTATAAAATCTGAAACTCTAGGCGTTCCAAGAAAAAGGATACGCAGTATTTTGACCTTCATTGCTTCCTGCAAAGAGCAAGAGCATACAAATTTAGAAAAGGCACTTCATGCCCCATATGCTAACATTCATACATAGTACATCATTATAGTTATACACTAAGTAATAATAGCAAAGGTAACCATGTTTTATTCTTTATCCTTTCATAGTCAGCTAAAGGGATACCTTTGTCCTCTCATATCCAGGTCGATCTCCATCATTATACTTTCACAACTCTATCACTTATACTCATTGGTTGTTTTTTCCGTAGAATAAACCACAACTCTATCCAGGATACATACATGAAAGAAGAGACACGCAAGTTTCACCATGAAGCAGAAACAAAACCTGGTTTCTCCACTCTCTTACTTCTCCCTAAAAGAGAACATGCCTATTTAAGTAAAAAAACAGCAAACCCCAAATTGGCTCAATCTACTTTGCTCCCCTTCGGGAATCCCGTCCTAAATCCCCCTAGTAGCAGACCTAACATATCTCTTTCAATTTGAACCCTGACAATCCCTACTCAAAACTATCCTTTGTGTAGCTATTTGCTATTTGAACAAAAACTGTTACAAGTCGTTCGAACGAGATTTCTTGCCGTTCGAACAAAATTGGGTCTGTTCGAACAGAAAATGTTTATGTTCGAATAGACCACACCGGGCACCTTTTGTTCGAATAAAAGTGCAAATACAAATAGTTTGTTCGAACATACAAATATTCTGTTCGAATAGACTTTGGAAAAACTCAATTTTGAGATTTGTTTGGAACCCTTGACTTGCCTCGAGATATGAGCGATTGTAACAAGTTCCCCTAGTATATAAAGGGGGACTTAAGCTCTTTGAGAGCTATCTTTGAGACAATCCTTTGGTGAAAACAAATTGGAGAGGAATCTTGAGTGAGAACCTCTAATGGGTCTTGAGTAATTATAATTGGGATCTTGAATAAACTCTCTCTCTCTCTCTTGAAATTGGACGTAGGCAATTTGCCGAACCACTATAAACTTGGTGTTGTGTGTATTTCTTTGATTGTGCTTGTTTGTGACTAACCTAAATCGATTTCGAGTTTCGGCTTCCGGGCTTGCGACTCAACATCCTTCTAGTTATATGTTCTTCATTACCGCAATAATATTAATGTGAAATCGTGATCATAACTTTAAACCATCTAAAATTTTCCCCAAAATAGCTTAGAATGAAATTTGACTCCTAAACTAGATTGATAACTGGGTTTACTAAATTCAAACTTTTAATAAATTGGCAAACATGTTTAAACATAAACACATCAAATTCAATAACAAAACACGATAGAAATCAATGAAACAATATGCATTTTAGGGATTTACTTAATTAGAAGAAGACAAAAAAAACCCTAATTTCTACAATTAAATTAGAAGAAATCTGATTAGGTTTAAAGACAAACCTGAACCCTAATTTCTCCCACACAGAGAGAGAAATTTGAAAATATCGTCTGATATACCAAATTTTATCAACTACCAAGGCGGGAACAAGATCTGAAAATAATTGGGAAATATATGTTCTAGTAATGCCGGTTGATGAATAACAAAGTAACGTACTTGATCAACGACAAGGTTCTCGCTAACATGTCTGAACACTGGATAGTTCATGGCTCCATCTTGTACACTGTAAGTGTTTGTGATTACAAACATTTTCAATGATTTGGACATGCTAACCATTGGATTCACGTATGACACAATAGCTTACGGTCTAATCACTGGAACATTTTAATTAGAACCGGAGAGAAGTATGCCCAATATCTTATATTGAAGTGCAAGACTTAATTTGCCCAATGTGTGAGTATATATCTCAACATGCCCTCTATTGTCAATGAGAGGAGCAGCTCGAGGATCTTATATTTTGAGATGCATGGCATGATTTGCCAAATCCAAGAGTATATATCTCAACAGTTTCTAATCACAAATATTAGGGGATCTTAACCAGACCTATGCTGCGAGGAAACTGAAACTCTTTTCCCAGTCAAGGCAGTGTTCCGAAAGTGGTCCAAGCCTGCAAGGTCATAGTATTGATCAATATTTTCCCTACTAATTGGGGCATTTGTGATATCCATAAAAATCGCTTTCTTATGAAGTGTTAGCCACTGTGTAAAAATGGGCGTAATTGTTTATTCGAACCCCAGTATAAATATTCTTACAACAACAAGCTCTTATGAATAAAGGCTAAAAGGATTTCTGATTAGCACAATCTAAGTTAGGTCCAGTGTCAACATTAAACAACTTCGCATATCTCTGAAAATATCCGATCCGATCATTCACTCTGTTATCGTTAGGTCTACCGCATTCTAGTCCACCATTGATTATATTCGTGACCAGACCAAACCCTGCTGTTCGATTAGCTTCAATATCAGCTGCCGTGGCCTTATATCGTCCGATCATTACATCATGGCATGACGGTTTTGGCTTCTGCTCAGTCATCCAAAACCATAGAGCAGTTTTGAATGCGATCGCAGAATTGTTTGAAACGATTTCCGGGTTTCCAAGGCCGTTGAACCCCAAGGCATTTCCGGCTGGACCGTAGTTGTAATTCCTGCATTAATTTTGAATCAAGGCGTGTGTCATAAACATGGTTCAAATCATGAGATAAGAACAATTTGCGCTTAAAAAAGATGGTTTTTTTTTTAAACATAAAGTAGCTAATATTCTCACTGTATTTGCAGTAGTACCAATGTACCACAAGTAACGGTAAATATTACAAACTAATAGATCCGTAACACGAAAAATTACCATGATAGTTGAATAGGTCCTCTTCCATGGTAAGATTTTCCAGTGACGCAAGGCCATTCCGTGCTATCAGCGTCACAATAAATGCTCTGTGGGCTAATTTCTTCTTTGAAACATAGTCCCCATGAATATGGTCCATCAGGTGCCGTCGCCCATCCTCCTGCATTTCAACATATTTTCATAAATCATCAAAAAATATTTCAAGCCTAAAAATATATATTATATAGCAAAAAGAATTTCCCGTAAGATTTAACTAGTATACAAGACAATATCCGAAGCACGAACCTGTCGTTTCATGGGAGATTTGAGCAAGGAAAGCAGCAATCTCACGTTTACGTGTACACAAACTCCCAGTACAACCAAATTTAGGAAAACGTCTTGTTGATTGAATAAACGAGCTATATGTATAAAAGTTATTTGCAGGGCAAACACTATCATCCTTATGTAAAAAGATGGAGTTGTATAGCTTTTCGCTGACCAAAGATGAAATAAGAGATCGTCTATTCCCCTGAGCTTCGACATTTACGGGAGCAAGGGAGAGAAAATAGCATAGGAACAAGGAGAGAATGGGGAGAAGAAGAGAAGAGGAAGCCATGACTGGTTGAGTTAGAATTGAAAGAAATATGCCCTTGCATTTATATTCTTATATGTTCATACTATTTATGAAGTCATGGTCAAATATTTGACATCTTCTTTGGTTTTAAAAATCATTTTTGACTAATAAAAAGTTTATAGAGATTCATTTGGCCTGCATGATCAACCATATATAGATCTTAATGCTTCTTAGTTGACACTCTCAATCAGGACCATTATCTCCCTCTAATTGCTAAAATTAACTTTAGCACATAGTGGGATGTCGACATTATTCGCATTGACCTTCTAGCAGATAATGTAAATATACATATGGATTTCGAATTTATCACATGTGCCTCTGCAATATATCGCAGTTTAGAATGTGAGTTTGCACTTTATGTAGATCCGTGAAGCTGTACTACTCGTTGTTAGTCCCAATTGTAGGTGATGATGATGGTTTGGCTAATCAAGGTCAGCTACGTTGGTGGCCTAAGAGATAAGAACTAGGAAGCATGAACTTGAATGGTACCAAAATTTCAATGGTGCCTGAACTACTGACTTCCACATGTGAATGCATTACTTTTTATTCCTATTAGGTTAGGGATACAACTTGCAGGGGTCCAACTTGAGCCTGTTGGGTGTAGCTCGACTTGGTTGATAGTTAATAACCCCAGGTTGGCTCGGGCTTGTGCTTAGGTTTGCGTCTCTGAGTTGCAGGCGTCTTGTCTTATTTTGTTGGGGTCTAATACAAGATTCTTACTTGAATGATAATGTACAGGCGAATATTGCCATCGAATGCATTTTATGTAACCTACGCAAAATAAATATCTCATTTAATCACCATTGAAAGTCTATATGTAAGTGGCGAGTTGTATTGTATAATCTTTACAATGAAAAGTACTTACAATTTAAGAAAATATTCATCCAGCCTGGGGGTATGTTATGTCTAAACTAATGCTAATCACACATCGCCACACATGAACCGCGACAACTTATGTCTGCTCGCTCATACACAGGAGAGAAAAGTTAAGAGTTACGGTTTACACATAAAGATTAAAATTTGGTCTTCAATTTTTTGATCCCATTAACTTATATGATTGGACTAATACCAGCTAAAAAACTAAATATTTCTCCATTCACGGAACATAAAAATAAATGACAATTGGTTATCACACTGGAGAGAATTTAAAGTATCATGATCTTATTTATAATCGCAATCAGAAACTTAAAGCCTATAATATTTTTCTTTAATAAAGAATATATAGTTGTACTAAGATCCTCATAAACCCGGTATTAACCCCTCCTAGCTTAGCACATCTATAAAAAGCACCCAAATCGAGTATGAAATACCCCCACAAGGATTTCAAGTTTCTTCATTAACAATGGCGAGGAAGAAAGTAAAGCTTGCTTGGATTACTAACGACGCTGCTAGGAGAGCCACCTTCAAGAAAAGGAGGAAGGGGTTGATGAAGAAGGTGAGTGAGCTTAGTACCCTATGTGGGGTTAATGCTTGTGTGATTGTTTATGGTGGAGACGACTCTCCACCCGAGATCTGGCCCTCCCAGTCAGACGCACAGTGTGTACTCAATAGGTACAATAATTTACCGGAAATGGAGAAGAGCAAGAACATGATGAACCTGGAAAGTTTTCTAAGGAAAAGCATTACGAGGTTAAAGACCTATGTGAAGAAGCAACAGAGGGATAATAAAGAGTACGAGAGGACACAACTTCTGCATGAGGCCGTGAGAGACACAAATGCGTTACAAGGTGTGGGTACTGATGAGCTTAGCGATTTGGTGTGTTTGGTGGAAGAGACAATGAAAGCAATCGAAGAGAGGACGGATGCACACAGTAAAAAACGGAAACCACCATCAACAAAAGCTTCACAGTATCACGGAGGTGCCTGGGAAGATAAACGAGTGAAAAACGGGGATAGCAAAGGCAACCCCAAAAGCAGTGTCAATGCTGCTGCTGAAGAAGGAAAAGTGGCCTTAGAAAAGGCGATGGAGGATTTACAAAGGCAACCATGGTTCATGGATGTGATGAACCCCACTAGGAATTCCGGTAATACCGGGGATCAAATGGGAGTGCCATATCTAAATAATGGCGCGTGGGCTAACCCTTTTCCTTTCTTTCAGTGAGAAATGACACAAAAAATCACAATGCCACAAAAAGGGTTTTCCAGTTGCCATGTTATATAGTTATCTCAACAAAGTTCCGTTTTTTATTTTTAATGTTCAAATACATTGGACAATGAATTTGGGCATTGCTATTTCATGTTCCTAGATTGAAGTATTGAACACAAATAAGATGTTTTCTCTATATTCAGAGTCTCTCTTGATTTACTAATGTGAATCCGTCAATCAATTAAGCCCTTCTACCATTCTCCTCATATATGCGAGATAACTGATGTAAGAGTCGCAATGTTATTCCATGAAAATTGTGTGAATTCGAAGATGTCTCGCTCTATTTCTTTGATATGCATCTCAAGGGCATCAAGGACACTGAGAACAATTTCTTGGATGCATCGATAGGGGCAAGCCCCATCCTAGAAGCATATTTCAATACTTGTCTGATAAGTTTTCTCATATAAATGACAATAATATTAATATATCTGCTTGCACATGTGACAATATCTAGACACAGACAGCCCATGTAAAACACACATGGAAGTAGGAGGTAGGAGGTAGGAGGTACCCAGAGCTTTTGTTGGTAGGTCCTAAACACTGACCCCAACATTCATGCCTTCTTTTATTGGTCACATGTTTTTCACATGATATACTGTATCAACCATTGCTTCATAAAGTTTCATTATCTCTTGCACATTCTTTTTTTCATTTTGGCTAAATTTTTTTTTTTTAGTAAGAACTAAGAACAAGGATTGATACTTGTTTCATATGTTTTAATGAAGATAGCCCAGTGCTGCGGTACATACGATTCTTCGAAGATACTCCAAAATTCGTTAATAATAGGAACACTAAAATTTGAATGGAAAAATGAAGAGCAAGAGAACTAAATTTTCATTAAAATCTCGCCATAATCTTCATAAATCATGGGGATTCCCCTAAATATCAAACAGCAACTACTCATCCCAGTTTCACATCTCCTTCGTTTGTTTCTTATCTCTTACCCATATTCTGATTTTTTTTTACTAGCCATGCATACCCTTCTTCACATAGTCATAAAAATTATCATTGAAGAGTTCTAGACTTTGATTTATCCAGAATTGACCACATCACTTGAACATCTTCGTAAGTACATGCCATTACTTCACCAGCAAGATCCATCACGGGACTACTGTGTGACTCGTGCCCTGCACAAAGAACCATATATTATAAGCATGACAACATCAACCAAAATCAATATTTTCATGACTTAGGATAATAAAACAGATGCATATATTTGGATAACTTGACTAAACCGAATTAGGAAAGCTGGAACATGTACCTTGTTGGAATTTCTTATCCTTCTGATTGAAATAAGTGCAGGCCTTTCGGAAGGGAGACGTGATGGTACGAACCCAAGAAGCCATTGTACTAAATGTTGAGAAAATAAAGAGTCTTCGAATTGTTGAAAAGAGGTGTGAAAACTATGGGATGTATATAAGGAAGTGAGGGGATATAAGAGAAAAAAAAATGAGAAGGAAAGATCCGTGAGTTGTGGTTGAAGAAATATGACCCCTTCCCCTCTTTATCTAGCTATCTATTCTCTTTAAGGCCCCCCTCCTGAATGTATGGATGGGCACATGGTCCACACTCTTTAAAGTAAAAATACTCAATCATTCAATTCAATCACATACAAATACTATCTTTTTTACACTTTTCTTTGGTTGAGTCTGATATAAATTCCAAGAGAGGATTCTCTTATCCAATCTCTAAGGAAAGGAGAAGGAACCTTGGTTTCATCAAACAAGTTGGACTGATCACTTTTTATTTCAAGAGTTTTGATCCTCTACTCACTGGATAAGATCAGGTGTGTAAAATCCCGTAAACTTTGGCGGTCCGTAGTTTGCTAGATAGTTGTCCTTGAAGACGGGATTGGGTTTGTTCTTGAGACCATCATGGGTTGATTATGTTTCTCTTAATGATGATGCACTAGGTGTGGTTTGCCTATCTTTAAATGTCTTCGACATATTGATCAACTTGATGGATATAGCCTAGTTAGTGGATTTGACTGAAATGTTTCCTAGACAAAAGATCGTTAGCTAGGGGATATTCTTGATCCTATAACATGTCTTAACATGTCATGTTCGCGATACCACTATCAGATTATTAATAATGAGGTATGTCATTGTTAAGTACCCACATTGTCCCATGATAACCCTTAATTATATACATGTTCTTAAGGTTCTTGTTGTTATTAGATGGTGTGGGAATTCATAAAAGTGATTATTCAACTATCATGATCCTAAACTTGCACATAAAATCAATTTCGTGACATCGACTCTCTCTAAAAAAACTAAGAACACTTTATATTGTACTGTAAATGGTTTGTTTCTAAGATTTCAGTTGTATCATATGCCCACATAGCTTAAGGATATGGTTTTTATCTATGTCCACCCTCCTCGGAAACATGAGCCTGATTCCTTAATTAATTAAGTATATCGGTTTCACTTTCCCAAGTCTTATACAATATATTGCATAGATTGAGTGTAAATAAACATATTGATTTCTTACCTAGGAAAATGTTGTTATCCATCTCTTTTATGTTCTTGCATAACGTAGTCGTCCAGGATAATTTTTCCTTTATTTATCGCTGCAACCATAAGTTTAGATTCTCAAACTATAATTGGTTCTTTGTTAGATTTCTAAGTTGGTATGAAGTATGAACAATACACAAGTGGGATGGACGGTGCATCCCCAACCATAAACCATGAACTGATGAAAGTACGGATGATCTAACTTCCATAGGAAGTGCAAAGAAGAAACTTCAAAGGAAATAAGTGATTTTGTTTGGAAGTGTATAACTACCAACCTAAATAATTTCATGCTGGGCTCACATAGTGTGCATTGTTCCCTAATAGCGACTTACATTACGGTCCCATTTATCGTTTATTTGCAGTTGCTCCGTACTCGTCCATAGTTGGTACCTCTATCTCAAGTGGTTTTGTCTCTCACAAGAGATGAGTACAACAAATGTGGAGGAGATTGAAGAGAAGGAGATAATAGTAAGTGTTCATCATTGTGTTAAGGGCTCTTTGGCTAAGATACAGATTTTAGCTTGTGATTGGGAATCAGGAAGGTTGGAGGTTTTCTTTCGGCAAGTTCTAATTTCAGCAACAGGCCTTGGTCGACTAAAGCTATCACAATGTCAAGAAACAAAAGGGTGTCTATCCGGCCAAGTACAGAAAAAAACATGTTTTCCCAACTAATACATATTCACACAACACAGTTACACAAAGAATTACGCCGAAGATATTCAGATCTAGGGCAAAAAACCATTGTTGAGACACTCTTATTTTGCAAGCGAATTTAAATTTTATCGGTCATTACAGCATTACAAAAGGTACAAATTAGGAGTTTGGTACGATAGTGTACTGTGCTACTATCAGTTTTTTTTTTATGGGTTCTCAAGCAATACATTATATACTCATGACTCCTCATGCGAGTTTTATGGAATCATCACTTAGCAATCTAAGGCCGCTCTGTTTAACATCTAAAATTGGAACAAAAGCGCTAGTGCTATGTGTAGGCCCTTTAGGGAGTTCTAGCTATATCTGGACAGAACATGCACGCATAAATAAATAAAAGGATAAGAGACAGATTTATCGTGGTTCACCCCGAAGGGCTACATCCACACTGGAGACGAAACCGATTCCATTATGTACGCAGATACAATTATACACATAGTCACTCTATTCCTTAATGTCTTGTCTGAGTTAAACTATCTCCTCCCTTTTAGTAGCCAATGTCGCTTCTTCGGCTTGACTAACTTTGTCGAACTACGGCTCTGTTTAGGGAGTTTTTGTAGCTTTGTAACCGTTTGGATCTTCTTTGCTGTACATAAGAATAGATAGGTTAGTTAGTTGTCTACGAGACAAAAAAATCGTATGTTCCCAAAACTAGATCAAATTAAAGAAACTATAAAGTGTAAAGGCACTTGAAGTAAGACATGCTTACGTACGTACCTTTATCATCTCTTTCATACGAATCGTAACCTTCATCGAGCTTCCGCTTTGGCTTAAGAAGTACCTCCGTCAATATCTTCATACTCTTTTCAGGGTAAGTGTGATTTGTATGCACGGCATGTACATTGTTATCACTTTTTTCCTTTCTCTCCACAAGGTTAGGGAGTTCATCCACTAAGAATTTCTTATCCTTTCCTCGAGAATTATATTCTCCTTTCTTCAGAATCGCCATAAGTTCTTCCACGGGGTTAGAGAGTTCGTCCAATAATGTTTTCATATCCTTTAGTTGGGAAACAGATTCTCCTTTCTTGAGGATCACAGGGAGTTCTTCGACGGGGTTAGGGAGTAATTCATCCAACGATAATATCTTCATATCCTTTCCACGGGGAACAAATTCTTCTTTCTTGAGGATCGCAGGGAGTTCTGCCACGGAGTTAGGGAGTTCACCAAACAAGAAATTCATATCCATTCCTTGGGAAACAAATTCTTCCTTCTTGAGGATCACAGGTACTTCATCCTTCTCAAAATCGTCAAAGAACTTTACACCATCCAGTTAAAGAATACATGCACGTAGGAAAAAATAATTAGCTTAACAAATAAGACGCAATTTTTTTAAAAATATATAACACGATTCTTTTTTATAGACTTGACAAATTATTTGTGCTGAAGAACATAAATAGATACTTAGGTATTTAATTAAAAGAAAAAAAATATAGATACTTACGTCAAACATATCTTCGGGAACAAATTCGGTGGTGGAGGACAAAATAAAATCAAGATCATCCATGGGTGGACAAGCAAGTCCATATTCTTCTTCTTCGTCAACTACATCAAGATCAGTATCCATAGATTTCCCTTTCTTCACAACCAAAGTCTCATCCTTGATATACTCACTAAAGAACTTTTCACTGGCCTATATAAAAGAAAAAAAGCATGCATGAAAATCTAATTGAAGGCACATAAATTTCGAAATACAAAAGAATATAATTATCATAACACGATTCTTTTCAACAAAACTGCAGAAAAATATATACTTACATCAAGAACATCTGCATGACCTAATTCCGTGGACAAGACGAGTCCAGAATCATCACTAGCAACAACATATTTCTCTGCATGTTGATACAAATAAAACTTAATAATATTGCATGGAAGTAAACAAACAAACCATGAAATATCTATTTGTAAACTAGTATGGTTTCGAAAAACACACGTACGTACCTTCAATCATCTTCTTCATCATAATCGGCTAATCGAACCCTAATCTTAGGGCAATTACATCTATATATAGTGGTTATAAAACTTGGCTTAGAAGTTACAACTTTAGACTCCTGACAAGCTAAAATTTCTCATAAGTAAATCTTCTAACCGCCCTTTTTACCAACTAAATTATGGACCAAGTATTGGTAAAAATCAGATAAATAGCCGCAATATTAGGCAAATATTTCGTGATTTTGTAACATGATACGATACTTTTAGATTTTTTCGAACCCAAATATTTCGCAATTTGTACGATACAATGTCCGCGCCTCTTATCAGAAACAAAACTTAAAAACAAAAAAACAGAGCTCTCTCTAATGGCTTCTTTAGTTCTCCCAAATTGGTTCTCTCTCCCTCAAATCAACCAATCTTTCTCATTTAAACCCTACAATCAACGCAAATCAACAACTCTATCAACCCCAATTCGAAAATGGAGATGTTCCGCTACAGAGCAACCCCGACAACGACCCTCGAAGAAGAAGAGTTCTTCGAGAGATGGTGACGATGGAGGGATTGACCCAGTGGGGTTTCTCACAAAGTTTGACATTTCGCACAAAGGGTTTGCTCAGTTTCTCAGAGAGAGGTAGTTTTGTTTTGTAAGTTTTGTTAGAGATAGAGGGGGGTTGGTTTTAATTAGAAGGGTTTAATGGTATTGCAGGTATAAGTCGATAAAGGATTTGAAGGAGGAGATATTTAATCGTTATGCTAATATCATGGAATTTGCTTCTGGGTTAGTATTGAAACACACTAAATTTGTTGTTTTGAGCTTAGTTTGTGATTTGGGGTTCTGGGTTTATCTCTATTTTGTGGGGTTTTAGTGAGTTTATGTTTTCAAGTTTAATGGGGATTTGTTTTTGATTCTTAGGAGCTTATTTTGTGCATTGTCTGTTGTTTTTGTTGTTTGGTTAAGGTATGAGTTATTAGGCCTGCATCGCAATGTGCAACATCGCGTGGATTTCATGGAGTGGGCACCAGGTATTATCGCTTACTAACTTCAAGTACCATGAGATCATGATTGACTGTACCGTTTTGATGAATGTTGTATTCTAGCTAGATTTGTTAGTTTTGTTTGGGTGGTTATTTATAAGCGTGAATCACAGGTGCTCGCTATAGTGCAATTGTTGGTGATTTTAATGGGTGGTCACCAACGGAAAACAGTGCAAGAGAGGGACATTTTGGTCGCGACGACTATGGGTATTGGTTGATCATTCTAGAAGATAAACTCAGAGAGGGAGAAAAACAGGATGATTTGTTTTTTCAGCAGTACAACTATGTGGATGATTATGATAAAGGCGACAGTGGTGTTACAATTGATGAATTATTTAAACAAATGAACGACGACTATTGGGAGCCTGGAGAAGACCGGTTCATCAAAAAAGATTTTGAAATGTCGGCCAAGTTGTACGAACAACTATTTGGTCCGAATGGGCCTCAAACTGAAGAAGAATTAGATGATATACCAGATGCAGAAACACGATATAAAGCATGGAAAGAAAAGCACAAAGATGACCCAGACTTGCCACGATACGATGTGCTAGATAATGGGAAAGAATATGATATTTTTAGCGTCATAGATGATCCTGTGTCTAGAGCAAAGTTTCGTGTTAAGAAGCCTCCTTTGGCTTATTGGTTAGAGATGCGTAAAGGAAGGAAAGCATGGCTGAAGAAGTATATTCCTGGTATTCCTCATGGAAGCAAATATAGAGTCTATTTCAACACTCCCAGCGGGGCTTTGGAACGAGTTCCTGCCTGGGCTACTTATGTCTTTCCAGGTAAGGTCGCTCATTGCAAAAATGTTTGTTGTCTATTCTCTTATAGAGTTAAGAGATTCTTTAACGGGATGCATTTTATTTTTAGGCCATTATGTTTGATGCATAGTTAACATATGTTTACTCCTCAGTGTCCTCATAAGATCTTCCTGGGTTATGTGAAAACAATTATGATGTATTCATTTAGACATTTTAGAGCAAAATGCAGAATTGCACATCTAGGGTGTTGTGTCTTCTCCCTTCATGTATTTGTATACTATAAAAAAATGAGAAAACTAAGTGAAACTCAGAAGATGTGAATCGATGAAATTATATACTAGGTTAGGATAGTGGTCGATTATGAGTAAGTGAACTACATTTACAAAACTAATAAAGAGAGGGAAGATGTGGTTGTAGAATACCCATGACATATAGTAAAGCATAAGGGACTAAAATATCCCATCCATGTATAACAAAATTTCTGCTTGCAAAATTGATAAAAATTTGAAAATATATGACCACAGCTATGAGCAGGCACACCACATTTTCTATCTACTTTTGCAAGCAAGAGGTAATCAGAGTATTTTGAAAAATGGGCACTTCTTACATACTTTAGTCATATCACAAATTATAGTGGGGTTTTTTCAGATATAGATGGGAAGCAGTCTTTTGCGGTGCACTGGGAACCGCCTCCTGAAAGTGCACATAAGTGGAAAAACATGCGCCCCAAAGTGCCAAAATCTCTTCGTATATATGAATGCCATGTAGGAATTAGTGGTCTAGAGCCAAGAGTTTCTTCTTTTGCTCAATTTACCGAGAAGGTAACTTTTAAATTGAAGCTTTGCCTCTTTCTTTTTTGCATTATCACATAAAGTTCTCTTTATTCCATACTTATTTGTAGTTTTGCAGGTCCTTCCCCATGTGAAAGAAGCCGGATACAATGCAATACAGTTAATTGGAGTTGTTGAGCACAAAGATTATTTCACTGCTGGTTACAGAGTGAGTTGCACTTTTTGCATCCCGTCACACCAATGATAAAGCATTCTTCCCTTCTATAGCAATATTTAACTGATATTTAGGTTGTAAATATCTCCAGAGATGGCAAAAAAGCAATGTCTCTCAAGAAAATATTCAAATGACAGGAAAAGCTTAACAAAACGAGTATTTACAATTTAGATCCTAAAAAATTAAACAATTGATCATACATGTATATCTATTGTATATAACTACATCCATATATTATCTGTATAAAGCTACTTATAATCATTAAGCTGTAAACTATGTTATCAATTAGGCTAACCATTTGCCAATTGAGTGAACTAAATGAATCTTTTTTCAAAGTTATTGAATTTTATGTTGTACAATTTTGATGTTCATTCATCACCTTTAATTTATGTAGGTGACAAATTTGTTTGCAGTTAGTAGCCGATTTGGCACTCCCGACGACTTTAAGCGCCTGGTGGATGAAGCACATGGTTATCTCTCTTAAACTTTCATCTCATAACATATACTCTGCAAATTAGAATCTAATATTGTCGTATCCATTGAACAACTTTGTGATATATCGGCGTCGTTTTGAATTTGATATTTGTAAAGGATTCAGAGTTACTGTAGGATATATGCGACATTGCAACATATACCCCCACCCCCCACTCTTCGCGCCCCGGTAGATACACAGAATTTGTTTTACTTTTATTGAGACGATAATATATCCAGGGATACGACAATGAGCCGTAGAGATTTAAATGTGGATCCCACCACTTACCCTCGAACCCCACCCTCTCCATGCAAATAAAATAAGAAGTTATAACTCAAATGATCATAGGCCTTCTCTTGCATGCGACCAAGTCTTCCTTCAGTTATCCCCGAGTTGGTCGACACATTTAGCAATCAATTTCCCTAAAAAAAAAAATCTTTCAACTGAACACACAAGTGCTCCTTTAAATCTCGCCATCAATGATATTGCCATTGCTCTCAACCTTCTCTAGCAAGTGCCTTTCCAATGAGTTTGTATGTACATCTCCAGTAAGTCTAATGGGTTTGAACTCTGAGTCTTCTAATCCCCAACCCTCGACGATTTTCGAATACAAGATATAGTTTTCATCTTCACCATTATAGAGATATTATAAGAACAGTGATTTTATCATCAGCACGGGCTACTTTGGTTCTTAATGTTCCTAAACAGTTTGCTAAATCCTCATTGTATCGTCCATCATTTTTATTGTTAGATATACTGTATATGATCAGCGGTCTAAAGATGATTAAATTTTTTTTTAGTTTTCCGTATGACCATGAGTATCCGTAATATTGATGTATGATATGTTAATGCTCTAGGCCCAACACTAGACTCTTTGACACTGATTTGTAACTGTTTATAAGATAAAATCTGTATCATACTATCATTTTATTATTTATTGTTCGCTTAACGAAGTTCCTCAATATATACTTAATATCTGTACTTTTTTGAGTGTACCATTGTAGTGTGTAATCGCTATCTTGCTGTTCTTATCTTATATTTAATAATTGGTTATTTTTCTCTTCCTGTTTTCAGGTCATGGAATACTAGTGTTTTTAGATATTGTTCATTCCTATTCAGCCGCAGATGAGATGGTTGGTTTATCTTTGTTTGATGGATCAAACGATTGTTACTTTCATACTGGTATTGTTTTCGCTTTATTATAAGCATTCACCTTATGTTTTCTAATTGTGGAGGATTTCATGTTTGCCTTTGTTTAAGTGTGATATCTCGAAGAGGTAGGCTAGAAGTAGGGTCCTTTCCAAAGTGGTGGTGATGGTTACACCATGTAATTTAGTCTCACAACAAGTAGGGTCCTTTCCAAAGTGAGATTCGTAAGTCAGGATTCTCCCTCAACTTGATACCGAGGCTTTTCCACACCTCATTGGAAGCTATTAAGTGAGGGAAAATATCAGTGGTAGAGTTGTTGCCTTTGCAAAGCTTATGGGAAACCTGGAGAAAATTGAAAAGGGCTATGTCTTCTAAGTTATAATCAACCATATTCACGAAAATGCATGAGATTGAAGCATTTTCTTGTGCGTTTATACTAGTTATATGTTATGATTTATGTATAATCTTCTTTCATAGATCTCATTATCATATACTGTTGTTATCTATTTATGTTTATGTAGTTATTGGATATATCTTCTCTCATATACCTCATATATACAAAAACACATTGGTCTTCAAACTGGAAAAATAATTCTGTTTTGGTGTTGAAATTGACTAGGTAAGCGAGGCAATCATAAATATTGGGGTACCAGAATGTTCAAGTATGGAGATCTTGACGTGATACATTATCTCCTCTCAAATCTGAAGTGGTACTCTATAAACCATTAGAAACCTCTCTCTTGTGAATGATTTTTATTGATATTACGCTGAATTTATTCACGAATAAACATTTGAACAGGTGGGTTGTTGAATATCAAATTGATGGCTACCAGTTCCATTCACTCTCGTCCATGATGTACACTCATAATGGTTTTGCGTCTTTTACTGGTGATATGGATGAGTAAGTAATCTAATAACTTTATGTTATGTCTTTCAAATCAGCTAATTTATAATGTTGCTTCACGACTCAATCTTAGTGATGCTTGGTTGCAAGAGTTTAGATGGCATTTGCCTTCAGATCAGAGTTATAAACTGAGAAAAATTATGTAAACGAAAGAGTAGCAAAATAACAGGGAGCTGTTGGTGAGTTGTTTAAATCAGTTTTAACTTGATAAAAAATTGTTTTAGAAAGTCTTAAGAGATATAATGGATGAGTACTTAGTGAGTAACCATCTAGATCACTTGGTCTTTATTCGATGTACCGAATGGACATGTGGGAAGAGTCTAAATTTAAGCAATCTTAGTCTCTGCTCGGTGCACCTAGTGGGCATCGAGTCCACACCGTGTAACCCATAAGCTTGTTCTTGATGTACCGAATACCTAAAATAAAAAAGAGTAGCCGTAGCAGAACAACCACCACGACCACTACCACCACAAAATTAACACTTCCTAAGATGCCATTTAGTATAAACATGCTCCATGGAATTCAAATGTAAAGCATAGGTCTAGAGTACCTTCACAAAGTTTTTCCATGGCATCAAGGGTTCTTGACTGTCTTCAATTTTTCATGAGATCATCTATCTTGTTGAAGTTTCAAGTTGTCGTTGACAGTGGTGTAACTAAATGACTAATCATGTTCTCTAAAGTTAAGACGACAAACCAAATAATGAAGCAGAACTGCATCTTCTCCTGTCATTTTTGATGAAAAAGGCATTCAAAGCAAATGGTTACGTTGAAATACATTGTATAGCTCAAGGTTTTCCTATCACCACCATAACCTGCATAGGCATCCAAACTTCATTCCTTATATAGAGCAAGTGAACAATGTTGAAGGAGACTTGAAGTCAAAATTGAGTAAATCCAACCCAAGAGGATTAATGCATTGTACATTTGTACCTATAGACAACACTGCTCAAGCTGCCAATTATTCCAAGAAAATTGGATAAATATAGTATAAATTTATCATGATAGACGTCATGTCGGGTTTTGGGTGAGCGTGGCAACATATTCTTGTAGGTGTTCGGGTATATGATATTATATTCTCTGAACGTGACAATAAGTAGCTTCAGCTTAAAGTTGAGGTTTGTGCCATGGTTTAAACGTGAGGTGTGATGGTTAGCTTATATTTTGAAACATTGGAGTTTAGAAGTATTTATGCTTGTCCATTATGGTTTTCTTCATGTTTCTGTGACACTCGGCAAAGTGGGTGTACTGGGGAGGTTCCCAACCCAAGTAAGGTGATGGTTGCACCTGTGGTTTAGTCCCCCATCGGTTAAGATCCTGTTGGGTGTAAGGTTGGATCTCTGCTTTACACTGAGGCCTTTTGAGGTGAAACTTCAGAGATGGCAATTTGACTTTGGGATGTTTTAACCGGGTTGGGAAGTATAACATAAATTCGCGGGGAAGCGGGGCGGATTTGGGATTGCCTCGAAAAATTTGTACCCGCCCCGCCCCATTTAAATAGTTTATTGTTATTACCCATTAAATATATAAGTAAAAACCTAAATAAAAATGTTTTTTGTTGAAGAAATAGCTTTATTAGTTAAATGGGGCGGGGATGGGATTTAGTTGTGTAATGTGGGGGCGGGGATGGGGATCCCCATTTAACTTAAATGGGTTTTGAGGTGGGGATGGGAGTGAGGAACTTAAGCGGGGATGGGGATGGGATTAGCTCCCTGCCCCAAATCCACCTCATTTCCATCCCTAAACCTCATATGATAGATCATGGGATGGATCGTGACCCACGAGGCATGCACGCATTTCCGTTTTAGTAGTTGTTTGGTTAATAAGTAAGGGGGGGGGGGGCTCCTAGAGTAGGCACTTCTTTTAGTTGGTAAGTTTTTATATGAGTTAAGGGGAAAACTCTAAAAAGCCTAATTCCAATTTCAGTAAATTATTTTGCTTCCGCACTTAGTTTCTATCAATTTGGTACCAGAGCAAGATTCGTTCCGTGGGTAAGAGATGACGAATTTTAGTCTTGCGATGTATGTTCAAGCTATTGTGCGAATTGCGGAGATTGAGGCGGGCATAAGGGAAAAGGGATTGATTGAATTCGATGGTGGAAACTCGAGTATGATTCAACACAAGGAGTCAACAGAGAGAGAGGCTCAGCGGGTGATTGCTATTGTGAGTGAAGAAGGCGATGTTGCTTTAGGAAGTTCACGAACAAAATCCCACAATGAGGTCGTGGTTTTGGGGCGTGAAACCTACCCAATCGAAGTTCCTAATCATCATGAGATTCAACCCAATAAAACCCAAATTATGCCAACTCCATTACCTCGAATTCGCTAATTGGAGAAAAAGATAGAGGTCTCCATTAACCGGAGAGAGGTCTTCAGTAACCGGCAAACCGGGTCCAACGCTGGCAGCAACAAAAGAGGTATCCCTGCAAGCCATACCGGAGTCACCCCCCGTCAGCAGCAATGATAGGGGGACCCCAAGGACCACCGGCATGGAACCCATGTCGGCAGCACCGAGAGAGACGTCCCCAAAATCAACCATCAAAGAAACAATGCCGGCAACCACAAGAGAGAGTCCCCAAAGGTCTCCATCGAGGAACCAACGCCAACAACAACAAAAGAGGCATCCCCGAAGGCCACTATTGAGGGACCAACGCCGACAACAACAAGAGAGGGCGTCGGGATGTCCATAACGTGAATGAAAATGACCGTGGGAGAGGAAGAAGGATCCGAGGTCGACGGAGAAGCCACTCTGTCACTATGCGAAGAGGTAAAGAGTATTCGCGATTCGATTACGGTAGACCCATTGCTTCACCAACGGCCAAAAAGGGCAAAGGTTCTACCTATGAGGTTATCAGCATTCTGCGGTTCGGTTAACAGAGACAACAAGAGCGGCTCAAGAGCGGATGAGTACTGGAATAAGCATAGTGTTTTCCGAACGAGAATTAAATGGTAAGGGGTTGGAAACAATAGTTGATAATGGTTCTACAAAGAATTTTATCTCAGAAGACGTGGCAGAGAAATTACATTTCCGATTGACTCCGCATCCCAAACCCTTTACACTCCATTGGTTACAGAGGGATAGTACGACTCGTCCACTATTTCGTACACAGGTAAAAATCAAGATGGGTAGCTACGAGGATACTATTCTGTGCACGGTAATTGAGATGGATGTGTGTCATTTGATTTTGGGGCGACCTTGGCAATGGGAGAGAAACACAATTCATGTGGGAAGACCCAATGTATACATTTTCACTTGGCAGGGAGTTCGGCAGAAGTGGCCATGTTTACTGCCAGTTGGGGCTCCCATGGTTCATCATACCAATTTTCTAGCATAAGCGAGAGCATAAGGAGTTGTTTATGCGTTGGTATGTACGATGGCGACACCCCCTACCGCAGTTCCTGACGAGCTGCGACCATTGCTTAAGTAGTTTTTAGATGTTTGTTACAAGCCAAAGCTACCAGAGTTGCCCCTGTTACGAGATATTCAGCATGCTATTAACTTAGTACTAGGTGCACATTACCCCATTACCGTATGGCTCCTACTGAGCATGTGGAATTACAGCGACAGGTCGCTGAGTTATGTGAGAAGGGTTTGTTAAGGGAAAGTATGTCGCATGTGGCAATTCCAGTGCTTCTAGTCCCTAAAATGAACAGAAGTTATCGTATGTGCGTTGATAGCCGAGCGGTGAACAAGATTACAGTGAAGTACAGATTTTCGATTCCAAGGTTAGAGGACATAATAGATGACCTTTTTGAGGCACTGGTGTTCTCAAAATTATATCTCAAGAGTGGGTACCATCAGATTCGTATGCGGCCAGGGGATAAGTGGAAGACAACTTTTAAGACTAAGGATGGTCCCTACGAGTGGTTGGTTATGCCATTCGGGTTATCTAACGCTTCGTTTACTTTCATGCTTTTGATGACAGAGGTCCTGCGAGACTGCATTGCAGAGCAGTTTGTCGTTGTCTATTTTGATGATATCCTGATCCATAGCCGAACCAAAGAGGAGCACGTAATACATGTTGAGAGGGTCTTACAGGCTCTGCGACGACACAAACTAATTCTGCAACTTAAGAAGTGCTCTTTTATGGTTGATTCAGTGAACTTCTTGGGTTACGTAATTTCTTCTGAGGGGATTCGAGTAGACGAAGAGAAAATTCAAACGATTAAAAATTGGTCGGTGCCCGCGAGTACTACACAGGTACAGAGTTTCCATGGGTCAGCTACCTTCTACCGACGTTTTATTGACGGGTTCAGTAGCATTATGGCACCTATCACGTCCCTTATGGGAAATGTGTCATTCAAACGGTCTACAGAGGCAGAAATTGCCTCCCAGTTGATCATGCAGAAGCTTACCACAACCCCGGTCTTAGCACTACCAGATTTTTTAGGTCTTGTGTTTGAGTTTATGACCAACTATTGCAAAACAGGCATTGGTGTAACGCTATCTCAGTCGGGACGACCTCTTGCTTATTTTAGTGAAAAGTTATCAAGAGCTCAGTTACGATATTCCACATATGATAGAGTTGTTCGATCGCTGCGACACTGGGGACACTATCTGGTTCACCGAGAGTTCGTTATCCATTCTGACCATGAAACACTACGACATATGCACAATCAGCAGATGTTATCTACCGATATGCAGGCAAAATGGTTCGGGTATCTCTAGAGTTCTCATTTCCATGTACTACATATCAAAGGCAAGGAGAATGGGTTTGTCGATCGGATCAGTTGTACCGCTCACCTATTGGTCACACTTCGCACCTTGGTTTTTAGGTTCGGCGAGTTACGAGAGTTGTATGCAGGAGATGATTTCTTTGGTCAGATTTATATGATTTATAGACAAAGGCACAAAGTTTTTAATGATTACTTCTTACAGGATGGCTATCTTTTCAAAGGAATAACGTTATGTATTCCTTCTTCTTTTATAAGAGAGAGACTCATTTTAGAGTTTTACGCAAGAGGTTTGGGGAGACACTTCAGAGTGATCAAGACTATGGTTCTCATGCGGGAGAAATCATTTGGGGCTCGATGCGACGTGATGTGAACACTTTTATACGAAAGTGTTATTCCTGTGCAACGGCAAAGGGAAAAGAACAAAATACGGGTTTATACACTCCGTTACCGATACCGGCATGCCCTTGGAGAGACATATTGATGGATTTTGTGACAGGGTTACCTAAGATTCGAGGTTTTGATTTCGTTTTTGTAGTGGTCGACAGATTTTTCAAGATGACACATTTCATCCCTTGCAGTAAAACAAAGAACGCCGCAAACGTTGCCCACATATTTTTTTCGAAAGATCGTTCGTTTACATGGGGTACCACACTCGATCACGTCAGACAGAGATAGGCGACTTACGGGGAATTTTTGGGGTACATTATGGTGGTTACTTCGCTGCAAGATACATTTTTTTACAGCTTTCCACTCGCAGATGGATGGGCAAACAGAGGTCGTTAATCGCAGTTTGGGTAATTTACTGAGGTGTATTACAGGAGATAGGCCAACGGAGTGGGGTTTCGCTTTATCACAAGCTGAGTTTGCATTTAATAGCTCTGTCAACAGTTTCACAGGACTATCTCCATTCCAGATTGTGACTGGGTACAATCCTGACACCATACTTGATTTGGCTCATATTCCTCAGCTTGTTCCAGTTTCAGATAATGTTACAAAGTTCACTAAAGCTATTAGGTCTCTCCATACAGACGTGCGACAACATCTAGAGGACGTTATGTAGACGTCAAGGACCGAGTTGATAGACATCGACGTGAGGTAATTTTTTCACCAGGAGACTTTGTTATGTTATACATTGAAAAGGAACGTCGAACGGGTATTGCTTCCAAACTTCTACTACGCAAGACGGGGCCTTTTACTGTTATTCGAAGGCATGGTAAGAACGTATATGAGATTGATCTTACAGGAACCGTTCCAAGATAGTAAATGTCAAGTTATTATCACACTATCATGGATACGGTTCACCCCTATTACCGATATCTCCTATACCAGGTATTCGTTATCACGATGATATAGATGAGATTCTTGATCAAAGGGTTGATGATTCGGGGTGAAGAGAGTTCCTTATACGTTGGGTCGATAAAGGAACGAAAGACGATTCTTGGATTTCGGAAGAGACTTTTGTGAGTTTGGACCTAGTTTTTACGAGGATTATAGAGTTGCAGAATTCGGAGTCGAATTCTTCTTAGAGGGGGAGAATTGATAGATCATGAGATGGATTATGACCCACGAGGCACGCACGTATTTCCGTTTTAGTAGTTGTTTGGTTAATAAGTAGGGGGGCATCTCCTAGGGTAGGCACTACTTTTAGTTGATGAGTTTTTATGTGAGTTAAGGGGAAAACTCTAGAAACCCTAATTCCAATTTTAGTAAATTGTTTTGCTTCTGCACTTAGTTTCTATCATCTTACCTCCTTCAGAGGTGGTTAAGTGTGAACAATATCATTGCGTAGAGTGGGTCCTGATAGAAGGTATCTAAGCTAAGGGCGAGTTGGTGGGACCGTGACACCCGCCCGAGCAGGTGTGTAGAGAGACGTCTAGCATAATTGTGGTAATGGTTGCACCATCCCTTAAGATCATGCTTGGTGTAAGGTCTTTAAGTCAGTATCTAACTCTGCTTTGCACCGAAGCTTTTTGAGGTAAAACCTCACTCCTCCTTCGGGTCAGGTTAAGTGGGGACAATATCAGTGCGTAGATTGGGGTCATGACTCATGACACTTTTTCTACTATCTCAACTTGGCCACAGTTTTCTTTATATCTTTGTTCATTCTGCATTAGATGTGCTAGGAACGTCATATACTGAAAATAACTTTTCCATGTTGATATGGTAGTAGTTGTTTGACAATGTTCTAAGCTTACCGTATTCAGCCAATAATCATGAAAGACTTCTTGATCCTTTTTTTTCTTCTCTTCCTTGAAGATATAGACTTCTTCGTCCTTCATTTTAGAAAATCCAAATTCATCAAGTAGAAGTTGGCTGGGATTAACTTTTCTCAACATTCTGTCTTTCATTTCTACTTATGCCTGCAAGATTATTTGTTGCTTTTCGCTTTATCACCTGAATTAAAGCTTGTTTTTCGTCATGAAATCACTAACGAGTAGCAAGAGGTTCATTAATATGAGATTTTGTATATTTCATCTACAAGTTATTTCTATTTGACTATACATTGTCTTCATTATATAAATAAATGAAGTGTCATTTTCTTTTCCTACGTACAGCTGCTGTTTTATGATTGAAATATGTTTTGAATTAGTTTTTGCTATGATGTAGGTATTGTAATCAATATGTAGACAAAGATGCTTTGATATACTTGAGTTTGGCGAATGAGATGTTACATTACCTTCATCCGAATATTATAACAATTGCAGAAGATGTAAGTAATAGGTATTCTGATTCCCGTTATTGTCATAATATTCGCTGTTCACTTCAACATTGATACATTTGAACATCCATTATTAGGTAGTTGTAGTTAATTCCTTAAAAAATGTTCCCTGGATTGGTACTTCCAACTCTTTGTTAGCAACCAAGAAAATTGCCAGGGTGGTTTAGTAGTATGCCAAGGTTGTTGAGCAGTACCTATTTTATCAGGCAATTTTAGGATAAAATTCTATATTATTAACCAAAAAGTGGGGAATAATCTGCTCGTGGAGAAAATCTTGGTGTGCAGCCTATTTGAGCATGTGTTGATTTATAAGATTCCTTTGTGGAAATCCAAGAGATTTAAGAATAGATATCTATGAATTAAGGTCATGCCTCCACTGTTATTATTTGTTTTCAGGTGTAAATAAAATTGATAGTTCCGTCAACAATAGTGAAGCATAAAAACTGTAAAGGAAGACCTCCCACTTCAACACTAGTTTGATCAAATCGACAAAACTCTGCAGCGTATTGTAACAATGTTGCAACATGCTACCAAACGAATAGATGCCCTTAAAAGCAAGATAAGTTTGGCAAAACGGAGAAGGTGTCATCTTTTATCCATCACAAATCATAACCCACTTTGAAATCCGAACCCTTTGGCCCTTCATGTGTGGCTTTCTATTCTAAATTTAATATTCCGTTTAATGTCCGAAAACCGGTGAAGTACGGTTTTGTTTGGTTACGATCTATGGGGTAGTTGCCTACGTCGGGATATATAAAACCCATAAAGAACGAGGAATTATGGGAGCTTATTAACCTTAAACCATTAAAGTTTCTTTATTGATTTTGGTAGTGATGTTATATATTATTTTTCGGTCAGAATATTCAACTGACTGGTTTCTTTCTAATAGCAATCCAACTATTTCCCTTTTTCACTTTCATTTAGATTTATTTTTCATGCATTAACTTTGTTGGGCAGGCTACACTTTATCCTGGATTATGCGAGTCAACCTCTGAAGGTGGATTAGGTTTTGATTATTATGTAAACCTTTCGGTACCAGAGATGTGGTTATGGTTCATTGAAAATGTCCCTGATTATGAGTGGCACATGACTAAGGTCTGACCCTAACCCTAAAAAACCAATTTTTTTCCTAATGTATTTTTTTTTTGTTTTGCTTCCTATGTTACATGTAGCATCAATGAAGCTTTACTTTGTATCATAAATTATTTGTTGAATATATGAAATTGATAACTGATGCAGATTGTGAACACTCTTATTGGCAACAGAAAAACTGCGGATAAGATGCTCACATTTGCTGAGAACCACAACCAGGTAATTTTCTATTCTTAAATGTGATTTTTAATATCACACAGAGTCCCGTTAGTGAAATCAAAACAAAATTCGACCACATTTTTCATGCACTTTGTGTATCATCTTCATTTATCTGGTGGCAGTCTATATCTGGTGGGCGTTCACTTGCTGAAATATTGTTCGGCGAAATTAAAGATAATTCTCCTGGCGCAGATGATCTGTTACTCAGAGGATCCTCCTTACATAAGGTATTTTGGTTGTTTTCTATTTTTTCCCTTTTTGTAAGTATTTTTAACCTTGATTATGAGGACTAATCAAAACGGGGGAAGAAAAGGCAACGCCCTCGACTCTACTTGTGCTTTCTTTCTCTAAATGTTTGCTTGTGTGTAATCCAGATGATAAAACTAATAACGTATACATTAAGTGGCCGGGCTTATCTCAACTTCATGGGCAATGAATTTGGGCATCCAAAGGTACGTCATTTTCCTTCTTCCAAACCCATGGAAACTTATTTTAGCTAAAATACTAATTTTCATATTCTAGAGGATCGAGTTCCCTATGCCAAGCAACAATTTTTCTTTTTCCTTTGCCAACCGCCAGTGGGATTTGTTGTCAAATAAAGGAGTGCACAGTAATCTATTCTCCTTTGATAAGGTATAAGTTTCTTATTTCTTAAACTTTGGTGGTTATTTAAAAATCCATTTGTATAAGTATATTGCACAACTTCGGTTTACAACTTATAATACTTTTGTATTATTGTCAGTGATCTAAATATAGCAAAAAAGTCAATGATCTAAATTTCAGAAATGACAATGGTCTTAGAAAGAAAATTGGCCAGTTTTATTTCATTATTTGTGGAGATAACTAGTTACAAGTGAAAAACTATTGTGAAATCGAATTGGTCTTTCTTCATAGGATATGATGAAGCTGGATGACATGGAGAGGATACTTTCTAGATCTTCACCCAACGTTCATCACCTGAATGATACTGGAATGGTACTATCCCTCTTTGACTATACTGTTATGTTAAGGTTAAGTGAATTGTATAATAGTCATGTCTCAAATATTGTACAGATGTCATGATACATACCGGAAATTTAGATTTGTAATGCAATGTCCATGGGTATCGAAGCGATATATCTTGATTAAACAGATATTGTAGTTTCTCAGATATCCAGAAAAAAATCTCATTATCTCTGTAGATATCGGTCGTTATTGAAACATATTGTGATGTGGTACATCCCTCAAAGGGTCGTCTACCTCCGTGTGACCTCCTATGTTTATTTTATGCTTTAGCTTAAGCTTTGTTGGAGAGGTCCAATGTGAATTATTAGCAGTTCCTGTTTTTTAGGTTAGTTTCTAGAATATTCCTAGCTAGGGTTTCCACCTCCCTAATGTTCTATAAAAGGGAGGCTAGGTTCTCAATTGTTTTCAGTTGATTTTGATTAATGAAAATTGATTTGTTTAGTTGAAGCCCTAGTTTTCTCTAACTCTCAAATACAGCGTGATCTTCATACGAATCTTGCTTCCGCGTTCGTAGTAATCATGTCATATTGCAGTACTTGGGCATATACTATTCTGATTGTTCGTTATTTTACTAATTTCCAGAAATATAATATAAATACAAAGTGATTTGTTATGCTCCCGCGGTTTAACAGTCTATATATTGGATAATACACATAATATATGTGGATATTGAACGATGTATCATAACGCAGTAAATGATATTGAAATACTCGACATCATCGAGAATTCGGTCAAGCATTTATAATATTTAGTTTCATTTTTTATGTTCCCTGGATCTTGAGCTGGTCTATGTTTTATGCATTTACAGGTTGTATGTTACTTGAGAGGTCCCCTTCTTTTCACATTCAATTTTAACCCAAGAAGCTCCTATGAGAGATATAGTGTCGGTGTAGAAGAAGCTGGAGAATATCAGGTAATCAAATTCTACCTACGTATTATTGCATATCTCATATTTTTTATTTTTTTGGAGAAGTGTGTCTTATATCAATCTGTTACCTAGTGGAGAGATTCCAAGAACTTTCTACAAATTCTCATCGTCAAATATTCTGAAAGACTAAAATAATAGTAATATGCAAATTACCATTATCTTTGATACTTAAGTTAATTACTTGTAATTATGTAATAATAATAATCAGAACTACAACTAAAAACAGAAAGAAGCTAATCATCTCCGTAGCACCTACACACCCTGCGAGGGAGTACTGATATTTGTCGACCTGTCTTTCCATGTAAACTGAGGTTCTAAACTCTCAAATATCATATAGTTGAAGCTACTCTATTCACCTTACTTTTGGACAAAGATAATAGTTAAAATTGCATTTAACATGAACTGCATCGACACAGGTAATACTGAATACAGATGACATCAAATATGGTGGACAAGGACATCTACAATATCAGGATTACATTCAACGAACCATTAGTAAAAGGTATTTAATGCTTTGCCAATACCCTTGGCCCGTACTTGTTATAGTTCCTTATTTCTCATTTTATTTGTGGTTTTGACATTTCTCAATGTTCATTGCATTTTTATAGAGTTGATGGCCTAAGAAACTGCCTAGAGTTGACGCTGCCTTGTAGAAGTGCTCAGGTTGGTTTTGTCTTATCAATCACATTCTCTTAAACTGATGGACACATCCTATCTTTCACATTCTTTTATGATGCGAAAATGCCTCAAAAGGATACAGAAAGAAGTTATCACTGAATTATTGATAAAACTTCTCGTAGAAGTATATGAATATACCTTTTTTTCGATGGTTTAGAAACACCATTCATACCAAATATATGGGTTGGCCAATCTTTCTAAGTTTGTCTTGTTATTATTAAAAGGTTTTTGTTATTTTTAAACGGAATTCATAAAATCATATATTTATTTGCAAACCATCTGATCACAAAACTCAACAAATGGTTATAGAATATGGAACTTTTATGATGATATCATTTCTCATCAACATCCAGTTATGTTTTCAACTTAAAGCATATGAACGGTTTATGTATATATCCTATATGCTAAAAATAAAAAATAAGTGAAGCTCCCAAATGAAAGCCGTCACAACATCATGAGATAAAGATACTTGTGTAACTTATAGATCTCTGTGTATATATACAGGTCTAACCTTAACCTTATTCTTTGAATTTATTATCATATGAAAATTACTACTCTAACCTTATTCTTTGCACTGATACAGGTCTATAAGCTAACTCGAATATTGCGAATATGAACGCATCGTTGTGAAGAAAGCATGCAGTGAAGAGGCAGGTTTTGAGGAGCGTGAACACTACATCCCTTTTTCCGCACCATTTTTGTCGATAAAGTTGTTTTCCTTACTGACCGTGTAGCCATAAAGCTAGTTCACCGCCAAGAGACAGTAGCAGTAGTAGTAGCAGTGCATCAAATAGGAATGAAAGTAGTGATAGTTCATTTAGTTAGTTTATCATCTTCGAAAGGGCGAGGCAGCATGGTACTATTGCAGAAACAGTGTTGTTGCTGTATAGTTAGGATTTTGTAGAACACTAGAAAATTTATATGTTCTGTAATTTGTATAAAGAAATAAGAAAAGAAACATTCGTTTTTTATAAATTTCCTTCCTTACTGTAGCTGTGAACATGGTATCTATTAAATAAAGTTACATCAGAGGTCGAACAATATAATGTGAACAGAGACCACCAGAATAGATGAGCCTGTAGGACCTGAAATGAACAGACTTGTCTCTTACTTCGATCTCCTCTGAGAGACCAGCAGTGTTGACAAGCACCCATTGCCTTCAGTCTACTACCCCGTTGGCTTGGGCACTGTCACTAGAGTTTTCTAATGAAACTTTGTTGGTGAATTATATGGCTTCTTTACACTTTACGACAGTTTAAGTCCGTTGTTTTTGTGTAATGTGAAAAAAACGACTAGTGAAATCAAAGAAAGCATCTCCAACAAAGGTGGTATGAGAAAATTTCCTTTTGGGTCTGCAAAAGAGAAGAAAGATAGCAACAGTTATCTCTATCATACCTTGCTGATTCAATTCAAGGTCTGTTAATTTATTTATTTACTATCCTTAATAACATTTCATAGTTAGCTCCAACTTAGGTATATAGCTTTATTTCAAACTGGAACCATTCATGTAATGCTTTTTTTTTTTTTGTCAAACAATTAAGGCGTTGGGTTGTGTTGTTTTGTGTTCAGTATTCAGAGCGTTATGACTAAGCGGGCAAAAGGGGGAAATGGTAGAAAGAAAAAGAAGGGTTTTCCAATGCTGAATAAATTACCACAAGAAGTTGTTACCGACATACTTGTAAGATTACCCCTTAAGTCATTGATGCGTTGCAAGTGCGTTTGTAAAGACTTTCACGCTTTACTTACTCATCCCCATTTCATCCAAATGCATTTACACCATAACCATAAGGATGACCCCTTTATTATACTTACCACACTTAATAGCCACACTGGTGATGACAAGAGAATAGATTTGTATTTCATCCGAAAGATTAAGGAACACAATAAGGTAGTAAAGCTCCTCGAATTGCCACCTCAAGTGATAGGTTCGTTTTGTGTTGCTGCTTCATGTAATGGTTTGTTGTGCTTATCCACGGACGGTGAAGACCCTGCTGCACATGTTTACAATCCCTTCACAAAAGAATTTATAAGTATTCCTCGTCCCAAAGTCACACTTAAGGTAAGCCATTTTTTTGTTGGATTTGGTTTTGACCCCGTAAGAAACGACTACAAGATTGTAAAGATTTGGTATGGTTCGCTTAAGAGAGAAGTACAAGTATACAGTCTAAGCTCTGCTACATGGAGAAGGATTGACGATATTAAGTTCTGGCCTTCGACGGCCAAGAACGTATGTGTGGATGGTTATCTTCATTGGATTGCATCGCATGATGGAAAATCTTCTTCTGAAATTACATCTTTTAGCATTCATGAGGAAGAGTTTAGAGTGGTTCCTTGTCCGCCTGTTTTGCACCCTATGAAGAAACGCAATAGGTACATTCACATTGATAGTGTAGGAGGGTGTCTTTCTTTGATCGATAGTTCTTCTCGTGGGAGGTGTGACATATGGGTAATGAAGCAGTATGGCGTGAAGGAGTCTTGGTCTAAGCTGATTGTGCTATCGTGGAGTGGCATCGGGACATGCATTGATCTGATATGTGTTTTGAAGAATGGAGAAGTTCTGATGAACATTGACAGCAAAATATTAGTTTCAGTTAACACCCAAAGCAACCAAGTTACATACCGTAGAGTTCGAGGAGGGCCTCCAATGTTTTCAGCAGTAGCTCATGTGGAGAGCCTCATTTCACCAGGTGAGAAGATATGACACGACCAAACTTATCTGTCTTAGGACCTATCATTTTGTGTGCCTGATAGTTTTTGTTGCTTTAACATGCTCTTTATGTGTTTGTTTTTGTAATATTTGTTTGTCTCATTTCTTGAATTTGAAGCTTTATCTTATTTAGAAATACTCTTTGTTTACTGATTACTCGTGATACTTTTATCTTCAATGCTCTATGCCTAACTTATTCAAACAATATAAGTTCCCTTGTTGTAAATACTTACTAGTCTTATTGAAACAATATATCTACCAGTTTTTGAAGAAACAAGAGTAATTATCAGGATAATGCTGACAAAAAAAAATTAAATCAAAGATGCTTCGGTTGTTCTAACTGATAAATATGTAAGACTCTCATCTTATTTTACATTTAATTCTTGATTATTTTCTATGATTCGTTCAAATCGTCTTATTATCATGCATGATTCAATCTCAAAACCCTAGAATTTTCATTTCTACTCATTGATTAAATTATGGGATTCTCTGAGAGCATCTTATCATCATAATACAATCTGAAATCCCAATTTTTTTCTTTAATTAAATCATCAAATTTTCTAACTGTGATGTTGAGGGCCATATTTGATAGAGAGGTGTACGACCTCGTCACTATAAAATCGATAAGGGTCATATCTTAGCTTTAATTAGGTTACACCTGCTGTAGTGAGTCCACCTTTGCATCTATTCCCATCTTCATTGGGTAAATCATCCTCCGTTTGCATAACCTCACTCCAATAACTAAGACCATGACTTCAGTGTAAATATTAGTTCCTAGCCCCAACCAAGCTGAAAAACCAAGTACAAAAGAGCCATGATACTCTTTAAACACTCTTCCCACCACAAATGCCAGGGTTTCCTCTACATGCTCCATCTGTATTCAGTTTATACAACCCCTTAGAGGGGGCCTCCATAGAATAAATCTTGGTCTTTCTGTTGTAGCCTTCATAGTATGTAAACTCATTGTCTGAATGGCTAGTCCAACCTGGAAACTTGCTTTTATTGTAGGCTTGAATTTCTTAAAGCACTCCCTTAACCGTTGGATAACCTCTTAACGATCCTTTGTGCGTCCATAACAACCTCTTCATATATTTTATTATACCTAGACAGCACCCAACAAATCAAAGCAGGAAGGTAATCTTAACTCCAAACGGAAACCCTGTATAAGCTTTTGTATACCATAAGAACACCATGGAGTAAATGTTTTGAAAGGCAAAATAAGGAATTCCCATCATGATTGAAAAATTAGACCACACCATAGCAGCTACATCACACTGCAATATGTAATGATCCATAGCTTCTAACTGGTAATGTGCACAACAATGACATCTAGAGGCCAGCGCTATATTACATCGTTGTACATTACTATCCACTGCCACCGCATTGAACCAAATCCTTTTTTAAGGGCAAGCTGGGGTTGAAAGCAGACCCCCCGCTCTATTAAGACTATAAGAATGTGCAAAAGAGAGCTCTCACTTAAAGGGGAAAGACTCTAAAAAGACAAAAAGAAACAGGAGGAATCTAAACCTAAGCTACAAAATAGAAAATCAAAACCTGTACAGCTCTAAACCCTGAGATTCATAGTTCCTATGGCATTTTCAGTAAAAAAAAGTATCAGTTCATTAGAGAAAAGCTTGGGTCCGGCTCTAAGAAGCTTTCAGGGAGTTTTAGTTTGAACAGGTTATGCGCAGAACGATTTGTTTCTCTGAGAATATGTAAAATAGTATAAGTAGAGAGAAGCTGCTTCAAAGCTTTGATATGGACAACAATCCTTCTAGCTTGCCAGGGAGGTTCTCCATCCTTGTTTTATCAAGTGGACTACTTCAGAGTCTGTGTATACCACTAAGTCTCTTTTATTTAATCTGAGAGTCATGAGTATGCTTTCTTCAAGTCATTGCAGTTCATGTATGGTTATAGACGGAGGTCACTTTTCCTGCAACTGCTTTAGCTGCTCTTCCTTCATGACACCTAAGGATAGCTCCAAAACCACCTACATCAGACAGAGAGCCATCAGTGTTAAGAGCAAAGGTGCCTACTGGCTGTTTAACCCAGCACACTTTAATAGGTTCTTTTATCTTGAGCTTTGTTGATAGATTCCAGTCAAGCACCAAGTTTCTATTCTGATCATTGTCAATAAGATCTGTCTCATAAGAGGCCAATTTAGTTCTAACATCATTCAAAATGTTGTTTAAAACCACTTTGGCCAATCTGCTCTTGCCTTCAAAGATTCTACTGTTTCTCTCCCTCCAAATGTGAATTATAAAGGTACACAAGGTGAGTTTTCTCATTTTACACAATGTGAATTTAAAATGCACACATTACCAATGGACCAAATCCCCTTGTACCAAATCCACTCATATGTAGCCAATACAGTTCCTTTTTTTCTAATGAGCTCCCAAGCAGATTTAGCATTGAAGTCCCCTTTGGTTTCAGGAGACCATACAACCTTATCTTTCTTATCTGTGATAAAGAGCGTCTGTACTAGCACTTCTCTCCAATTACAGAGATGACCCTTTCTAATCTCTCCCAGTGCCATACTCCTCGTACAACTTCATTAACTTTAATGTCTTCTAAAATCTCAACATCAAATATCTTTTATAGAACCCTGGCCTGTCCAATTATCTTGCACATTATCAAAACACTCCTCCGAATGTCTCCAGAATCTAGATGCAAAAACAACTCTTCTCATAGGGTGAGAACCAATAAAGTATTTTTTTCTAAGATAAACAGCCCAAGCTGACTGTCCATACTTCAGATGCCAGGCCTTCTTTCACATAAATGCTTTACTAATGTCTCTTAAAGATCTTACGCCAAGACACCCAACATTTCTTGATATGATACATTGCTATACTATCAGTTTAAATTGGCTTAAATAAAAATATGCAAGTAGTCCTTGTCATTAGATTTAGTTGTATCACATGAAAGGATTTTTCTTCTAGATAAGCTCATAGAAAGTAATTTCTGCACTAAATAATGGTACCAGATGTGATCAAACTTTGGAAATAACTTGGTGCAGAATAATCTTCTAGGTGTTTCTTGACTATGCCCAACATCCCATCTTTGTTTTTTTGGCTTTTGGTCAGTTGAGGAACCATCCTATACAATCAGTTGTAATCTTATTTCCCCCCATTATTCTGCAGGGAGATTGAAGCTATGCATGGTAGTGCATAGATTCAGTTAAGTGACCATTTCATAGATACAGTTGTGTAGGTTCAGTTAATTCTTATATTCTTTTTTATTAGTTTTTTTGCAGTGAGACCCTAGCTTGGTTGGATGAACGTAAAGCTTCTTATCAGTTAAGTAAGCATACTATAATTCAGTTAACTATATTCCATATACATTCTATTGTGTAGGTACTAATTCTACAAGTTTGTGTGTGTGTTTTAATTTTCTTGCAGGACACGTTAGTCGAAAGACTGTTTGAGAAGGATGGCTAAAGATGGTTTGTGTCTGTGTTTTATGTAAAGCTAAATATATAAAAATAAAAAAAGTTCAAGACTTCTCATCTATAGAATACATTGCAAGTGCATTGAGTAGTATTAGGATGTTGCACCTTGAGTTGTATGTATGAACTATGAAGCTCCTCAATGAATTAGTTATGATGTTTTTGTATGTCTTAAGCATTATTTGCCACACTTCTGCATGTACTTCACTTTTATCACCTGATAGCTGTCGAGATATCTTGCTACAAAATGCATGTACTCTTTGCCCATAATGTTTTGACAGACTTTTGTTTGTTCTGAAGTCCGGATTAGGTATTGGTATTGTGTCGTTACTCAAACTGTATGGGCTGTTCATCTTTTCACGTCTAGAGGCGGCATCCTCGGTAACAACCTTACCAAAAATCAAACAAACACAGAAGTTTGTGAGATCTCTGCTGACTACAGAGCTCCCAGTCTTCAAACTCTTGAAGTATCAGTCCAGACTATGAGCCACCAACAGAATCAAGAAGCTTTGTTGCTCAAATCACATTAAGACGATGCAAAAACATATTCAATACGGTTCCGCATTAATTCTGTGACTCCTTGAGTTCTATTCCAACCAGTTCCTTCTTTGGTTCCACCAAAAAACCAAATGCAAGAAAATAAAAACACTTAAAATCAAAATAAAAGATCGTCGAGTTTATAGTAGATTCCCTAAAAAGATATGTGACTAAACTTTGAATTGAGCCATTTAATCCCTGCTAGAGCAAAAACTAGCTCGAATTCGTGTAGGTTGGCCCAAATTTAAAGTATTTAAAAACCTGCTGGAGATGCATATTTGAAATATTTGAGAAATCTCCCTTCCTCTCTGACTGTATTGTGTTTATCATGACTTATTTCAGAAGAGGAATCATACATTTATATAATAAATTTGTAAAAATTTCTGATTATTTTGCATGTAGTTATTTATTATCTTATTATCATGATTTAATCTCAAAACCCTAGATTTGTTATGTATGATCATTGATTATCGTCGGGCATTCTCTGAAACGTTGTTTCGATATCATCATCTTACGATCATAAATAAATCTGAAAACCCTTGATATTTTATGTTTAACAAACCATTGAATCTTCAAACTGTGATGTTAAATCCCATATTAGATAGAAAGGTATGAGATTTCGTGACTATAAAATTGTTAAGGACCATCTCCGAGTTAAAATAGGGTTCTCTTTCACAAAAGAAACTCTACTTAGCCTTTCATCCTTGTCTAGTTATGACTAGGGTTTTCACTTCATAATCGGCATTACTTTGTGTATAAATCTGCAATGTTGACTTACTATACTATAGTAACTTGAACGAGGATTATTGTATCCAAAATGTGCACTTTCTAACAATGCTTTATGGATAAGGCAAGTCGTGGAAAGACCATGGAAGGACAGATTCAATCAATTCGTTCCAAGATCGATGCTAACAAGGATGACATTATTGGTTTCTCTATAGTTGGTGTAATTATCGTTCTCCTTATAGCACTTCTCGGGGAAGGATGATTAGTTGTAATTTGTGATAAAATGGAAGTATCTCTGGTATGATCTCTTTCTATGATACCAACTTAAATTTGGGTTAGATAAAAAGAGAGTTAAATTTACTTATGTCCTAATATTTATATGGATATTTGACTTAAGCCCCGCCATTTAGCAAAAAAATAATTATAGTCATTCATTTGCAGTTTGACCATGGTCAACTGACCCAATTGACCCACATTTGACTGAATTAACAAATATTAAAGACAAGTTTGCCCTTTTAGAATTTAAATATAAAAAAAATCAAATAATAAATCATAGCCTCGAGATACTTAACTGCTACTATTGGATGATGCACAACTGTCGACCGTTGAGTTGTCGTTGCAGCCAAAACCTTTCTTTCTCTCACTTTCCATCCTCTCTTACCTGTCTTCCTCTCCAATCAAAATTGGGTTGTCGATGCACAATTGTCTTCCTCGAAGTTTCTTAGAACCCTAATCAAAATTGAAATAAATTTGCCATGGGAGGTGGTTCTGAAATACAAACAAAGGTAATTTAGCACTACTACAAGCTTAGTTACAGTCTTAATTGAAAAAATAAAGCTTTTAGTCCATGAATCAAATTTTAGAGAGAAATGACTGAAGCTTATGTTGTTTACAAACATATGGGGTTAAGTCCAATATATTTATGAACAGAGGGTGTTTAATTTTGTACTTTGTGATTTACACGTGCGACTTTAAGAGCATTTTAGTCTTTACAAAATGACCAAATTTGAACTGGTCAAAACTGCAAATAAAAGACTATAATTATTTTTTTGTTAAATGGCCGGACTTAAGTCAAATATTCATATAAATATCAGGACATAAGTCTAAAAAACTCAATAAAAAGATGAAAGCAATCCTTGACCGTGAGTGTACTCGTATCATATGAAGGGATCTTTTATAATACATAAGTTCATTTAAAGTAAAATGATACAATTATACTATGTATACATAAGTTGGTTCTGAAAAATGGTTTTTTTCTAGATGTTTGCTAACCATGACCATCGTCTCATCCTTTTGTTGCTGCTGTAATAGGCATATCATCTATTGTAAAGTTCACCATAAATACAGTTACTTATCGCAGTTAATATATGCAGGCTTATTTAGTGAGTTAAGCAAAAATTTCATACATTCCGTTGTAAATAAAAAAACCCTAATTTAATTGCTGAGGGTGGCTTGCTTCGGAAGCTGATATAAGAGCTATTCCTCAATTAAGTTACCAGTTCCTACAATCTGTTTAAGTAGCCAATTCGTACATTCAGTTGTGTTGGTTTTAATTTTTCCAGTATTTTTATTAATTTTCTTGCAGTGATATATATGCTATTTTTGAGAACCTAAGAGAGAGCATGAAATGAAGAGGTGTTTCGAAAAACTACTTGAAAAAGGATATGTCAAGTGGTCAAAAAGAAGAGATGCGAAAGAATGTGTCTATATTATGTAAGGCTGAATAAAGAGAGAGTTTGAGGCCTCTTGTCTGTGAAAATACATTGCAAGTGGGATGAGTAGTATGCAGCTTCACTCATTTTACTCAACTTTTTATAGTATGATAGTTTTCGTCAAGATATCTAGATGCATGTAGTCTTTGGCAGACTTTTGCTTGTTCTGAAGTCTAGTTTAGGCATATTCGTATAGGCAACCTTTATCTTTTAATTTGGCTCCAAACATGTTAAGACTATGCAAGAACATATTCACTAGCTAGGGCGTGTTGGGTGGTTCAGTTAACCTCTATCTTACATGTATTCTTGGAAATGCCTCTAACCGAGATCACTAGCAGAGAAAGAAGAAGCCAGATCTCTGATCCTTGGACATGATTTTCAGGCAGCTAAGAGAGCTTCGTATCTTACACTAGTTATCATGGATACTTTATTGCTTAAGCTTAACGATACCATATTAAGACCATGCAAAGACGTAGAGGAACGTTTTAATTTAGGGCACATTTGGTACGCTTAGTATTTAGGTGGAAATAACAACAAGTAGTTTTTCAATTTTGGTGAATCATCCAGCTTTTCTTAAATTCAAATATAGCATTCGAAATATTTATGAAAAAATCCTAATCATTTGGCGGTGTCGAGAAAACAAATATATAAAGACCCACAAACTAGCAGGAACAAAACCTCTGATCGATCAAAATCAAACTTGAGCTCTTTCGCTGGTAAGCAAATCCTTCTTCATCTCCGTCGTGTATTATTTTAGTTTTTCCCCAAATTAAAACTTTTGATCCAAACCTCGTGCCCTAATTTCTCTTAAAAACAATTCAAATCATTCATTAATGTACAAATTACCATGTAATTGACCTATTAGAGCTTCATTCTAGGGTTATAGTTTTAACTATCCGCGACAGTACTTATCAGTTTTGGTGGTGGTAAAAAGATCAGTTTTTTTTTTTGGTATTGGGTAGGGATTTGTAGGTCTGTAATTACTCGCTAAATTTTTTTGTATCTGTTGTTGTTTAGGTGATTAAAAATGAGAAACAAATGGAATTATATTGGACAGAATGCTGAAAAGAAGCGAAAAGCAGAAATGGAAAAGGTAAATGTTTATGTTAGTCGAATATGTTTACACTCGGAGTTGGGGTTATGTTTATATGTTAATTTGCGCATGTGTTACTTGAAAAGTGCAATATATGAGATAGACTCATTTGATTAACTTGTGAAGAAACACAGCTATATTGGTATAAACAATAAGTTTTAAAAAAAATCCGTAGCCTTTAAAATCCTTCGAGGAGATTCTACTATGGATTTTTGTATCTAGAGAGATATTGATACTGATAAATTTCACGATGAGGGCTACCTCATGTAGCAAAACCTCAGAAAGGGGTATGAAGATATTACGTGAGAAGTGGGAGGAATTTAGGAGAGGAAAAGATAATAATAATAAAAAACGAATGCTAGACCCACGTGTTCGCTATTTACGTCTTCAGAGTTTAGTTATTGGACTTTGTTGCCCAACATTGGATTATAAATAAGAATTTAATTGCAATGATGATAGAGGAATTTCCCGTGACACACTTCTACCCACCTAGCTTAACTGTAGCTGGCCCACTTATGTAGTATAGATTATGATGTGCTTTATGATCTATCATATGGAAGACATTGACCGCATTAGTGAACTGATGATGCTTCAGTTTTACAATTATGTAGAAGTTGTTTAACTAGTAGAATTGTAGAAACCATTTGTTAGCTGTATGGCTACTCTTTTGCTCGAGGGTATTTTCTTTTGATAAGTTATAATTGTTAAGGGTGATGATTTGTGGTTAGGCTTAGGTTGATCTGCGCCGAGAGTTTCAAAATAAAACTCCAAGCTTTAATATACTTCAAATTGGGCAGTATATCGTGCAAGATTCTCATTCCAAATGTTGCCATCAATGCTGTAGCCAAAGCTGCCAAACATCACTATTTGGATAATCGAACTCCAGACCGGCATATGCAAATGCCCAAAAAAATTACCACTTCGCAATTCCTATGGTTATTATGTACTATTTGTAAGATCCATTGATTATAATTTTTAATACTTGACTTACGATAAAGTTTTTAGTTCTTTTTATCAAGATGAGTTGAGTAAAAGAAAAACTTTAGTGAGGATGTCTTTTTCTCTTTTATTGATTTATCTTCTAGTGTAGGAATATGAGACCTCCCTTATTGAGGACCTCAGTGAAGATTTCCGTATGCCAAAAAATCATGATGATTTGGTGCAAGCTTCTTTGGACACGCAAATAACATCGTCCAACGTTGGATTTAGGCTTCTCCAGAAAATGGGATGGAAAGGGAAGGGACTTGGAAAAGATGAGCAAGGTAGGTGTCTCATTAAAACACCATTACTGATAGGTGATTCATCATCTATCAGGTCGTTTCTCTATACAAAACATTCATTGTATGTATTTGTGTATGGTCGTAGGCATTCATCTTTTTCTACATGTGTGTGTCATCTGTTACCTTGTGGTTTAATTTTATTGTATTTTACTTTCTTTGGCACTGCTGGTACTGTTGGATTATTGGTGCACTTCAGTATTTTACTTTCACTTGCATCAAATTGTAAATAGGGTGGAGTTATTGGCAGCATCATATAATAGAAACGGTTTGATGCTAGTGCTTGTTATAGCGATCAAACTACTAAGTGTCGCTATCAATAAGTGACTATTCTTGTCGTTATTAATAAGGTTGGAGAACAACTTAAAAGTTTCACCCACCAAAAGTTGGCTGCCATTTCTAGATTGAGTCGCTTCCAATATCACCACCCTCGTTAATATTTAGAATAGACACATTAATAATCGAATTTTTTTTATCCCATGTCTAATTCTTATACAATATATGCATAAATGAGATTGTTTCTATGATTTGCTAAGAGTAATCACTTTTTGTTCAACATTCTGGATATTCTTATTTTATGATTTTGCTAGGTTAATCAAAGTTTTTTCCTCAGAGAGGTTTTACCTACTCCTTAGCCCTTTAGGATATATGGAAATGATGTGAAGTGTTAATCTCATATATATATATATTTTTTTTTTTTGAGAATGTAAAAATAGTTTATTACTAAAACGAAAAAAACTTTCCGAGGTGTAAAGTTTTAACACGAAGGCAAAGAGGAAAAGAAAAAGGAAAGCAATATAATGTACTCAACATCACACGGGATCTGTGATAAATAAATCATTCCACCGAATCACTGTGTCTTCAAATGTAGCCCTCTTTTTACATATTCAGGAAGAGAACCAATATAAGATAGTTGCGTAAATGTGGGAGATGATCTCTTCTACGGTCTTAACCATCTCATTAAAGTATATTTTGTTCCTCACTTTCTACAACACCCATCCTATCGCATACGGAGTAAGATCCCATAGAACTTTTCCAATCTTAAACCCAAAAGGCTTGCACCACCACGTATTTAAAGAAGAAATAGAACCCCGATGAAATACCCAAGAAACTCCAAAAAGATAAAAAGAAATGATTCCACACCTCCATCAAGATCAAACGATGAAAGAGTAAATGATCAATGGTCCCATCCGCAACACCACAAAGACGACATAACGATTCCACACCCATTCCTCTTTGTCGAAGTTGATCTTTAGTTGTAGCTTCCCCCCAAGCCACCCCCAATAACAAAAAAATGCTATTTTAGACGGGATATGTTTCCTCCAAACCAATCGTCTTGGAAAGTCCATCGGTCGATACCTACGTCTCGTGCTTCTACCTTCAGCCCAATAAAAAATTTCTACTTCAGACGGTGTTTCCTCCAAACCAATCGGCTTGGAAAGTCCATCGGTCGATACCCACGTCTCGTGCTTCTAACTTCAGCCAAATGATCGCACATCGATCTCACCGTGAACTTTCCACTATAGACTCACTTCCATTTCCATTTATCTTCACTCATCCTAATCGTAACCGAGGTAACTTTTTGGAAAAGTCCAAGATCCTCTAACTCTATCAAAAAGGTCTCTCCGAAAATGAAAATTCCAACTCGGCGTTTCCCCCTCCAATTCGTAAAACTTCACTCCCAAATTTTATATCACAAGGATTGTAAAGAGATGGATATGCCAAAGTTAATTGTCTCGAGTCGCACCATACATCGTGCCAAAAACTAATCTTCTCGCCATTCCCAATGGTGACTTCAATGCCTTCTTTAAACAAGTCCCACGTGTTGAATATTGACTTCCATAATCCTACCCCATAAGTAATGTTAGGCTTATTCGGAAGTCAAACACACTCTTTAACCCCAAACTTAGCCTTAATCACCTCAGCCCATAACCCATCTCTATCATTACAATATCTCTATAGCCACTTTCCAAGCAGCGCCGTATTTATCTTTGTAAAGTGCTTCAGACCCAATCCGCCAGCTTCTTTACCCATACACACTACATCCCAATTAAGTAAATGCAGCTTAGAAGCTCCTTCCGTGTTATCCCAAAGGAAATTTCTAACAATCCTCTCTAACTTTAAAGCCACGGACCTTGGAATATGAAATAAAAATAAGTAATAAACCGGCAAACTTGACAATGTGCTCTTAGCCAGGGTAAGGTAAGCTGACCTCCTTTAGATAACATCTTTCTCTTCCACAACGTCAACTTTTTGTTAAAACGTTCAATAACCGGATCCCAAATCCCAACACCCCGAGAAGCCGCACCGAGAGGCATTCCAAGATAAGTGGTAGGTAATATTCTAATTTCACAACCCAAAAAAGTGGCAAAATTCTCAATGTCAAGACCATGTCCAACCCCCATAACTTTACTCTTTGTCAAATTTGCATGTAAACCCAACGCCAACTGCCAACTGAAAGCTCAATAGTACAAACCGAAGATGTTTGTTTTCCCTTTGATTGTGCCCTATAAAGAAAATTGTATCATCGGCGAACTGAAGGTGAGATCAAGGTGAGTGATGTCTGGTGCCCCCGCATTCACCCGAAAACCATGCAACCAATTTAAGTCCCTCACCCTACACGTCAATCTACTTAAAGCCTCCCCCGCAGCAATAAATAAAAAAGGAGATAAAGGGTATCCCTGTCGAATCCCCCTTGAGCTAGGAAAAAACCCTGTCGGGACTCCATCAAACAAATTAATGAATGACACTCGTCGTTATATAAAGCAAGAATTTGTTGAACAAACTATGTGAGAATCTCATCGGCAAAAGATCATTTAAGCAGGTCAATATCTTTACCTAAAATAAAGAAACCGCTAATATAGCCGCCTATTTTGCCCATGATCGAAGTACAATGTGTTTTCAGTATTATTATATTTGTTTTATCATATAAAGTTGCATATAACACCGTATAGAGACTACTTGTCCTTCCAACCTTCACATGAGGCAGATTCAGGAGGTGAGCGATTATACAGGTCTCACTAAGCTGTTGGTATGAGACTATATACCATGAAAATCTTTGGTGAATGTGGGAATTGTTGGCTGGAACCTTTTCCAAGTATATTTAATCAGCAACTTCTGATTTTAATCAGCATTCGAGATTCACCAAGTGGTTTATGTGCAGGAATAGTAGAGCCAATCAAAGGTGGGACTGGAGATTCTAAATTAGGGCTTGGAAAGCAAGAGCAGGATGATTTTTTTACCGCTGAAGAGAATATTCAGCGTAAAAAACTTGACATTGAGTTAGAAGAATCTGAAGAGCATGCAAAGAAACGAGAGGTATGTTGTCAAGTCCGAAATTCTATCTGTAAACATTTATGTTTATCAGATAATATGATGTTGATGTATTATTTTTCTTAAACGTAATGATGTACCATAACTCCTAAGGGAACATCAAGTTTGGAGGGTCTTGAGAATTTCGTGCAGTTTTTATTACCATGGTGGCTTCTACTGCCTGCTTCGTGCCCATGATGAAAATCCAGGTGGTAGCTGAGCGTGAGCTGAAAATTCAATCCGAGGTGGAAGAAATACGCAAGGTGTTCTATTGTCATCTTTGCAGCAAGCAGTACAAATTGGCCATGGAGTTTGAAACTCACCTTAGTTCGTATGATCACAATCACAGAAAGGTAAATGTCCTCTTACCACCAAGTGCATTTGTATACACCTTCTTTGTTAATTAGATTGAAGCTTTTTGCTTTTATAATTTAAAGCTAATATATTTATATACATACATGATAAACTCACTTTATCGTAAATATAGCAACTCTTCGGTATGCATTTTGCAGCGGTTCAAAGAAATGAAAGAGATGCAAGGTGCTACAAGTAGAGATGACAGAGAAAAACGAGAACAATTACGTGAAGAAAAGGAGATTGCCAAGTTTGCTCAGATGTACCCCCTTATTATTATATTTTACTTTATATAATTTGAAATGTGAAAACAACTATAAGTTTTTAATTTTTGGTGCAATGTGACATGGCTCTTAGTGCGGATGCTCAGAAACAACAGCAACAAGAACAATCTGGGGAAGCTCCAACTCCTTCCACATTGAGAAGTGCTACCACACTTGCAGATCAGGATCAACGTAAGACTTTGAAGTTTGGATTTTCCTCCAAAGCGGCCACATCCAAGGTATGTTCTGCTTCTTTTCCCTTCTAACTTGTAAAAATAAACTTTAGGAGTTCGAAGTTATGATCAAAATTATAGCAACAACAATTTGCTTTAAACAATAGTAATAAAAAAAATGGCTTTAAGATATTTTATCGTAATTAAAAATAGTTGATGCAGATAATACATCTAGCAATTCGTCATGAGAGTACTATGGATGCTCTTATATGAAAAGTTTAATACTTGTACCTAATAACTTGTATTCCTTGAGGATTTTGTGTTTTATTGTAGCTCTTATTTAGAGTCCACCTCTCTCAGGGTTAATGTATGCGGACTTACTTATTTTCATTCTTTTGTAGAAATCATTTGTTGGAGCTGCAAAGAATACAAAGGTACCTATCAAGGTATCCTCCGTTTTTGGGGATGATAGTGATGAAAACAAGTAGTAAACATCCGCTTCTACAACTAATACCAAGAACTTGACAAGACAATTTGAACTCCGGATATTGAAATAGAAGCTGTTGTAAGTTGGAACTGTAAGGGATCCATTGTAGTGGATTAACTATATATTATCGGTTGGAGGGTATTTGTTGGAAACTGCTTGTATACTTCGAAGTTATGTATACTGTTCGGAGACAGCTTAACTTTTATTATTGTTGGTATTACATTTTATCGGTCCTTTTTCTTTGTATTTGTTTGGATCTGCTTGTTACTTCAAAGTTATGTATAGTGTTCTGATACAGATATCATTTGGAAGACTGTTTAGTCTGTAACCATGGAAGCTCACAAAAGATGCATTCATTCTTTGCTTCCTACTGATTGCGCACTTTTGCGTATTGTTTTATGAGTGCTTTCATATGAGCACCCTTTATGTTTTCTGCCAATGTAAATACATTCATATTCAGTAGAGAGAACAAAAATGATGTTTTTATGTAAATACAACACAGATTCACTCACTGATAAGGTCTGTGGTATCAAAGAATGTGTTGAATAAGTTCAGAACAAAGATTGTAGGTAGATTTCCGCAATATCTGCTAACAGGGGAGCTTATTTTGCTTGTTTCCCTAACTTTATGTTGTTTCTGTTCTCCCCCTTGATGTTTCCTGAGTTTAGAGTTTCAGGTCTCATCTTCCACTTGATGGTGAATGTCTTGTTCATTAATAGAGCTAAATCGAACTCTAATCTTGAACATTAGCATGGGTTCTGCCCCATACCAGCTAAACCATCAAGACAACAAAACAGGATTTTCTTCAGGGTTCCGGGAAGGTTGGCAAGAAAACAAAACAGGATTTTCTTTAGTGTTCTGGGCAAGGATTGTAGAAATACTGTCCGACAAGGGGGTACCCTTCGATCCAGGAAACAAACTTTAAATGGTGGTCAAATCTCACATTGTTCAACTAAGAAAATGATAGCAACGATCCAGGAAAAAGACTTTAAATGACGGTCAAATCTCACATTGTTGAACTAAGAAAATGATAGCAAAGCGTATCATAGTAGGATCGAAAGCAAGCAATCTTGAGAAAGTTGTACATACTCTAAAAAGTTTCTTTAATGAAACACCCACAGAATGGAGATGTACTGATATAGTAGCTGATCCAAAGCAAACAATGCAAGTACTTGACACCAAATTAACTTTTCAATTCATATCAATCAGTTCTCAATTTACATCAATAACAGTCGTGTAGACCAAAAAGTTCTTTAACACCCTACAATTCCAAATGCATCATCCTTTTTGCACTTGGAATTCCACAATGTTTCTTTTTCTTCTTCAACTTTCTCACTCACTCATCTTATCCTTCCTTTGACTCTTCTTCTCAAGCTCTCTCGCTCCCTCATTGTTTTCTTCCCCTGATTCTTCACATTTCTTCACCTCCATGTGCAGAACAAAGCCGGTAACATCCATTTTGGGATTTCATGGATACAACAGCATTTGAACTACTTTTCTCTGATAACTTATAGCCAAAAATATAGGCATTCGAGCTACATTGAGAACCCGTTTACAACATTGAGGATTAACACAAAACAAAACCGAAGAATTCATTCTCAGAGTTAAAAGAGAAACACAGTAAACACTTACTACAAGTTGTACATTGTGCCAACTTAATTTGATCTTGCACTAGTTCCATCCTCTTCTACAAGTTGTACATTGCGCCAATATCTGTTGTCGTCTCCATCTCTCATCCAACACCTCCCCACTCATCAAATGGTTGTGTAGACCAAAAAGTTCTATAACACATTACGGTTCTAAATGCATCATCAGATTCGCACTTGGAAACCCCAAGATGTTTCTTCTTCTTCAAGCTCTCTCATCTTTTTCATCCTCTGATTCCTCCTCTTCATCATCATCTTTTCTTTCATTTTTTCGTCATCTCTTGATTTCTTCACCTCTATGTGCAGAACAAAGCTGTATTTATTGATACAACAGCAATTGAACTATTTCTCTATGATATCTTGTGACCAACATATATAGACATTCGAGATATAGTGACAACCCATTTGCAACATCAAACATTGAACTAAAACCGAAGAGTTCGTACATGGATTAAAAAGAAAAACCCAGTAAACACTTCCAACAACTTGTACATTGCACAACGCAACTTCGATTAACTTCCAGGCAATCTGAGTTTCTTTAACGCCAACTTAATTTGATCTCGCACTAGTTCCATCCTCTTCGCGTAACTTTCAATTCCAAAATCTGTTGCTGTCTCCACTTCTCATCCAACACCTCCCCCCTCTCATCCCTAAATGTTTCTCACAATTAAACCCCATTACACCTCCTAACCCTATCACATTGAAGCCCATTAGTGATTCTAAATGCATTATCTGTTTTGCACTTAGAACTCCACGATGTTTTTTCTTCTTCAAGCTCTCTTGCTCCCTCCATCTTCTCTTCATCATTTCTTAATTTCTTCGACAAGGCAGACAACAATCACCATTATGGCATTTCATCCTCCATTACAACCCATGGGATCCAACAGCATTTTAAATATACTTCTATGATAACTTATAACCAACATATAGACATTCGAGCAACTATGATAGCCAGTTTACGACAATGAAGATTGAACTAAAACCGAAAATTTCATTCACGAATTAAAAGAAAAACACATTAAACACTTACTACAAGTTGTACATTGCACAAGGAAACTTCGATCAACTTCCCGGCAATCTGAGTTCCTCCAACGCCAACTTAATTTGATCTTGTACTAGTTCCATCCTCTTCGCATAAACTTCCAACTCCAATATCTGTTGTTGTCTCCATTTCTCATCCAACACCTCCCCATTACTCATCAAATTCATCCCTAAATTTTCCCCCAAATTAAACCCCATCCCTCCTCCTAACCCCAACCCTAACCCTCTCAGATTGCAAGGCACATTAACAACGGAACTAAGCAACTCCTTAAACAATGGCGATAAACAACTCTTCACAGTATCCTCAATTACATTCGAAACCGACGAACTCACCGGAGTACACTCCAAGACATTTACATTCGCCCCACGATGCGAGACATTCTCCTCAAACGCAACTTTCCTCAACCGTTTCCTCACCCCACGACTCTTCTCAACAACACCCACACCCCCATTGTTGTCAATTTCACTAGGGTTCATCTGCACATCCTCATCCTCCACTCCCACCACACTCCCACTCCAAATCTTCCTCGAAATCTCGAATGCCGCCTGATCATGGGGGCTCTTAAAGATCAAATCTTTACCATTATCGACACGTTTCATAGCGTTTCGAAACTTCTTCTTCAACCTTCTAAGCTTCTCCACAAGCTGATTCTTATTAAAATCAAGTTGTAACTTGTTCTTAATTTGATCATAAAATGGACCTGTATCATGATGGTAAGAAGAGTTTGTGTAACCGCGTTGAATCGTGTAATCGAGAAACCCTTGTAAGAGCTCGATCTCGTCTTCGTCAGTCCAGAGTCGTTGAAAGAGTGAGGGTTTCTTCTCTAATGATGATGATGATTGTGAGGGGTTTGTGATGGTTTGGGGAAGATTGGAGAGTGGTTGTAATGGTGCGGATTGGAGTTGGAGTTGGATTTGGATTTGGGGTTTGAGATCTTCGTCATCGTCGTCGCCGAAGCTTTCGCCTTCTTCTCCAACTCCTTCAAGGTCGAGTTCTAGGTCGTCTTCATCAACTTCTTCGAGATCGATTTCATGGTGATGATCTTGGATTGGTTCCATTTTAGGGTTTTTTGGGATTTAGGGTTTCAAGTTTGAATCCAAAATTTCAAACAAGGTTTTATTATTTTTCGTTTGTTGGGTTCTCGGTTTCCTACCCGCCCCATATGCTTAAAGCATCTTCACCAGTTGGGTGAGCAAAAAACTGAGAAAAACCGTTTGGTGTTCGAGGCTTCAACTTCGGTTTAGTTTTGGTTTCTCCATAAACCGACCTGAACTAAGAAGGGATATTATTAGTAAAAAAACTCTAAATATATCTCAATTCTTGATCGTTCTATAAAATGTCATATACTAATAGCAATAAGCCCGGGCAAAAACAATAAACTATTTGAACATGCTATAATTCTTTTTGGACGAATGTTTAGTTTGTGGGTTCGTAATCGGTTATTGATAGAACCGTTTGATGAATACAAAGATTGAGGTGTTAATTTAGATTTCTTTAGCATGCATGTACTTGATTATGGTTCCCTTGATGCAGCTTGTAGAATCATATGAAATTACAAATGTATTCGGTGTATAGATTCGAAGATGATGAAATGCTTTACTCTTATGATAGTTAATGATGTACTCCAACTTAAACTCTTCATAAGCGACAATGGTGTTGAGAATCGAGGTAGCTACTCTCTACTCTCTGACAAGAACGATACGCAGAATATCTCAATCAATCAAACTAAGAAACACAGAACAATAAAGAACACAAGGGAAGTAGAAAACCCTTTCGGATAAAAAATTGCTCCCCGAACAATCTACTATGTTAATCAAACGGGTTACAACGATCTCTCCAAACTTCTTAAGCTTTAATGGAGTCTCTTAAATTCTAGGTCTAGAATTAAACCCACGTAAGAAGGATAGGCTAACAAAATAACATAAGTCATTTTTATATACTAGATGACAAAATATAAGCAAAACGGATCTCGAGGCAGAACTAAACGTCTTAGAAGAACTCACAAAAGAGTAACCTGGCAAAACTCGTTCGAACGAAGCACAAAGTCGTTCAAACGACTTCAGCGATTAAAAGTTCTAGCCCTAGAAACATACATGTCGTTCGAACGAAATCCAAACTCCTTCGAACGACTTCTTCGATCTTTGAATTCAAAACTTAAAATCAGACATCTTGTTCGAACGAGCTCTATTCCCGTTCGAACGACTTCGACCTACTTTGAGTTCTTCTTCAGCAATTCAAACAAAACTAGCTCGAGTCTTCAAGTAACATAACCAGTTGGAACTTCAAGTAACTTAACCAGTTCGAATCTTCAGGTAACTTAACCAGCTCGAACTTCTGTCGATCATAACCATTTCGAATCTGAATATTAAAAATCTCATTTTCAATCCGTTTCAATCCGACTTCAATCCTTGAACTGAACTAACTCGAACTAAAATGACCTCGAACATAATTCGAGTTCATACCTTAACACATGGGTGTCTATCCCTGAAAATACAACTAAAATAATATTAGTAAATTGCAAATAGAACCTTGATAAGGCACAAATAATTAAAAGAATGTTGAAAGTTGTGATATATGAAATAGAAAGAAGAATCTCCAACAACAAAGTGTGTTCTTTCATAAAGGTGACCCAACCATTGAACTAAGTACTTTGATCATAAGCAATTTCAGCAATTTTACTACATTATTTGCACATGTTAGAGCTAAATGTTTTCCTTACAAAAATATATCTTTAAATCATAAAAAAGTAGAAAATTGTTTGAAAATACATTCATTTAACATTGTTTGGATTTCTCGCTCTTGAACGTTTGTTAAGGGAGCAATGATACCATTAAGGCATTTCATGTTTCATCTGAACTCTGGAGAAGAGAAGCGGTGAAATGAAACAGTTTGAATTTGTTTGGGGAAGAATTACTTTTCCCTTAAAACCTTTTCGCTTAGATTTTAAATTATACACATGTCCAAAGTCCAAAGGAATTAGAAACCCGACGTGGAAGCCAATTAGAGTACTCATCTATAGAGGCGTGAGTTTTATTATAGTAGAGTAGATTTTTTTGTGAAAATATGTATGAAAAGACTAAATTTTAATGCCATCAATTAAATGCGTAACTTAATAAACTATTTTTGATGTGAATCATCATCTAATAGTCGTTCTCGCCATCGACGTGTTATTTTGATTCAAGCATCTTCATTGCTGGAGATGTTAAGTAGATTTTAGGGACTTGCTTGTTTAACCAACACAAGGTTAAAGAGAGGAAGTTTTCCCAATTTAAGTAGAATTATATTTAGATTAGAATTGGGGTTGTTAATTATAATCCCCATTGTGTTCTATAAAAAGAAAGGTCTAGATTATTTGTTCTTCGGTAGTTAGTAGAGTTGATTTCTTTATGAAAAAAGTTGTTTTCCTCTTATTAAACTTTTTTTGAGATCTAGTTCAAACTTAGTGTAAATCAAATATGAATTAAGCTTCCGCGTTCATAGATTCACATTAATTTTACAAGTTACAATGGGATAAAACCAAGAAGCCGAGCCAAACGGACTATTTTTTCAGCTTCGGTTTATAGTGATGTCAATTTCGGTTTTGGATATTAGTAATCGAAGTTTTCGGTTTTGATTTTATGCCAAAACTGACCTATGCTCACCACTATCTCCAGTAGTTGTGTGTGGATTGGATTTTTTGGCCAACCCTGTCGGATAAAAAATAACACGACCCAAACTCTGATCTCCCAGCAGTTGGGTGTGGTTTTAATGTCGATTTGGGGGGGGGGGGGGTTATTCGGCGGTGTTTCAAAAGTCGTGCGGTGTATGCAGTGACCGTGGATACGTTTGAAAGGTCGTGTAATGCAACATGGTGCTCCAAACGTCGTCCCACTCGTCGTTTTTCAAGTGTGAGCTACTCACATCAATTGAGTTCTAACAACGTCACGCAAGCAACTCACACCCGTTTTTGACCAACTTAGAGTGAAAGTGTAGGTTGCGAGTGTGGGCACACCAAAACCTAACCCACTTGCAGCAAGGTGGGTGGGTGGGTTCAATAGCACTCCAAAAAGCATTCTCCTCTCGGCTCCCGGGGTTGGGTAGTTTTGCCTTACAATATGTGGGTGGGTGCAGAGCAAAACCACTCCAAAACTTACCATGTTGGTCAGTTTAGAGACCTGCACGCTGGGGAGCTTAATTAGACATGTCGTATAGTTCTGAACTACGTGGACAAATAAAGCCAATCATAGAGAGCGACGTATTCTGTTACAATTATAAAAATCTATTGCGCAGCTTTGAGTTGTGGCAAAATCCACATCATTTTTGCCGCACAATTTTGAACAACGTAACACATTTTCACTTTATACTTACCCTGGGCCCTTTTGAAACAGTGATCTGCACAAAACAGTTTAGACCCTACCTTACCACTACATATGCTCTTATAGCTGATGGCCGATGGGCATATGATGCAATCTTGGGTCCACAGCCCTCAAAAGTGACCTTATTATATCTTCTATCTAATACTAGCATTTTTAGCCCATGCTTAGCATGGGCTCTAGTAAAAACAACACCATAGATTATGAGAATATAAAGAAAAATATCACATAAATTTTGATTTTTTCTATAATAATTATGCACTTATGACATGAAATATTTACAAGGGAACAATCATACGAATAAAGTTTAAACTGAAAACAATAAAAATCATATCAATTTGTTTGAAATGAAAGTAGAAGATAAAATAGATTTTGGTAGATAGTTGGAAATGTTTAAGCAAAATTTTGGAATACAATAAAACATTGGATAAAAATGGAGGAGACTCAAATAAAGATGTTTGATATACAATAGGAGATTGGATTGGATTAGATGTTTGAGAAAGAAAGAGACTCAAAGATAAGAGATATAGGTAGAATTAACTTAAAATAAATGAGATATTAGCCCTTACTGTCCCAATGTTTACATCACAAACGTGAAAACCTTTTTGCAAAAACTGCCACATTGACCCTCTCATAGCGCGTGGCCCAATGTTTACATTACAAACGTGAAAACCCTTTTGCAAAAACTGGCACATTGACCCTCTCATAGCGCGAGAAAAATTTATGTTTTTATCTAGTGTGGGTTGGGTTTTGGTGTTAGCTCACACTCGCAATCCACACTATTCTCCTTCCAACAAATTATTGTTTGCGTGGCGTTGTCAAAACTCAACCCGGTTTGAGGAGCTCACACTAAAAAAATGAGTGAGGCGGACTGAAATGCACTGTCGCGCAGACTAAAATAAACTGCCGCGGACTAAAATGCACTATCGCGCAAACTAAAATAAATTGTCGCGGACTAAAATGCATTGTCGCAGACTAAAATCTTAAATTATCAATCTCTTTTTTTTTCTCTCTCTCTCTATCTCTCTCTCTCTTCCATTCTCTTTTAAGAGCATCTTTAATAGAGGTTAGTAGAAGTAGAAATCCTCACACTCACCCCTTAAATCCCCTTTAACAGGAGAGTGGAAATAAGAATTCTCACTCCCACTCACCCAAAAAAATAAGAATTCGTACACTCTGGAAAAAAATCTCCACTCGACATAGGCGCCTATCATAAAGGTGTGCGGCTTTCGAATAAGAGCCATGATTATTTAAGGTATACTTTTGGTTAAAAAATTCGACTTTTTATCCTAAAAATTCGGCCGTCATTTTCTTACTTTGTAAACCTCTTTCTCTCTCATTGGCGGCAAAATTTTAGCCACAATATTTTGTTTCCCATTCCCACGCTCTCTTTTATGTTGTTTGAGTTCAAGGTAGGGATCTCCACACAATAGAAATCCTACACCTATTTCTATTGGAGATCTCTAACCCTCATCGAAGAGATGGGGTTGCATTGATGTCTCCGGTTGTTTCTGCAATATAAGTATCCCATACTACATGGGCTTCAGGGTCTACCCCTACGCATCCATACATGATTTATGATTTTATGCCCTGGATGGATTGCACATACTATTAGATGCATAGATTCGAAACCAAGTGCCGACTCTAGTACCAAATGTTAAGATTTACTCCATCCAGCGATCAGATCCATAAGTGAGCTTGTATGTCTAGCATCTACCCCTCCCATATATATTTACTTTTCCATGCTTTCTTATGGCTTCGTCGAGGTTTTCCGTTTGCCCTGAATCATAAACTGTAGCAGTAACCGTGATCTCACAGTGAATATTTTATGTTGTCAAGTGATCAAAGAAGAGACAAATACTTGTGCGACATCACCTATGTCATTAAAATTGAGCCTGGTTTAAATTACTTGAGAGATAATCTTGCCAAAAAAGTAAATTTTGTTTTGCTTGTTAATATTTCAATTGTACAGTTTGTACTATATTTTTTATTTTATTTTATTTTTGATTGGTAAACCATAATTTAACAAACATAAGGAATTACAAAAGTGGTCCCATCCCTCTTGAGCGGCTCTTGTAGCCACTTAGGCGGGGAACCGAACCAAGAAAAACATAAGTTATCGCTCGTAGGCCTACCAACAATAACATGTGTTACAGAGTTAGCAGTCCGAGGCACATGGCTAATACAAATACCCTCAAAATGTGTATACAAAGTTAAAGTGTCGTGCAAAATCGCTTTAGAGGACCAAGAGATGGATGCAGCGCCCGTCTGACAAAAAGAAAATATCGCCTCGGCATCCGTTTTTACATTCACCCGTGCTAAACCCTGCACTCATGCCCAGGTAACTCCACCCAGAACCGCTAATGCTTCGCCTTCTTCGCTGCTCGCAAATCTGCATGATGAGTTTCGGGCTGCAACAAAGATGCTATGAGCATCACGGATAACAAAACCAATGTGATTATAATTTTTATCTTTACAGTACGAGGCATCAACATTTATTTTGGCCCATCCAAGGGTCGGGTGCCCAAGAGACCTTGATAGTCAAACGATTAAGGCGAGAAAACGGTTCATCATATAAAATTTTATTAATAGTCTCTGAAAATCGAGTCGGATCCAACCTAGTCATTTGAAATGCCCATGCACACCGGGCCTTCCAAATTAACCAATAGATAGAGCATACCACCCTATCCCAGACATCCCTGTCTAACGGCCAAATCATAGTGGCTCAAACCACATCGTAATCCACTCCAGGGAGGACAAATGTTCAAACTTATGAATCAAACTTATGTATTTATAGTGCAGTTTGTACTATAGATACTTAGATGTTTTGCTTATTGTTTCTTGAGAAGTGAAAATTTTATCTGACAAATACTAGCAGGCGGGCACACGCGAGCATGTACCAACAATAATTTTTCATTATTTTTTGTTGGGAAAACGGTGTTTAGAATTGCTAATTCTTGCAACATGTTATTTACAATATATTGGCATTGCGAAAAAAAAACCAATAGCGATAAAAGTATCGAGTTTATATGCTTTTGTTTTCTTTAGCATAAATAAAGTACTCTATTAAAAAAAAAATATGTTGTGTTGTCCAGAGAGCACAACACATCGAGTTTATATGTTGTCCAGAGACAGATAAGCACAATGCCATCTTTTTGTTTCTTAGACCTCTTTCGATATTTTCTGCATAGTACTCGAGCTCATCTCATCCATTGAAACACATTAATTGGCTGAATTCTAGTTACTAGAGACAGATAAGCACAATGCCATCTTTTTGTTTCTTAGACCTCTTTCGATATTTTCTGCATAGTACTCGAGCTCATCTCATCCTTTGAAACACATTAATTGGCTTAATTCTAGTTACTAATACAGATTAAAAGTAGTTTATACATGGATTTTCACTATAAAAAAAAAACTTTTTTACAACTTCAATACGTTTGAGAAAGAAAAACCAGATTATCAATGCGTACAATTAATTCCCGAGTGCTCCTTGTTTCTCAAATTACTAATTTTTAATGGTGGAGAGAAATAGAGATCCAATCATATACATGTAACTAAATCATTACAATAGTAATAGATCATAACAATATAGTCTTTTAACTCATCAAATAAGTAAAACATTAAATTTTGAACTGTAGTATATAGTCAAATAACTTCATGGCGATCAATCCAAACATAATCAAAGCTCAGTCGGGAGATTAAGGTTCCAAAGTGGACAAATTATAGCACAAAATAGCATAAGATCATGCCCTTTTTGCTGGACACAAAAACATATTATTGTAAACTAAGATCCCAAAACCATACATTTCCATATGGAATGTATGAATTCATCAATAAAAAAAGCAATACTCAAGCAGAAAGTACATTAGCTGCTGCATTGTTTTCCCATACAGCGTGATTCATCTTAGGTTGTATTTCATATAAGAAGCTGCATTATTTATGCACTTTATCTCTTCACATTTCATGGTATGGAAAATTCACACCTGCTCCAATCAACCATGAGATTGGACTCCACTTTAACAATTTGTGCCATATTTAGGAAACACAAGAAAATAGTGCATTAATTGGATTCATTGAACTATTTGTTTACTATGGGATAACTAGGAATCATAATAACTAACCATTGTGGATCTAAGAGGATTATTGCTTTATCATATACCAGAGATCTATCGCAGATCTCCTTATTTGTTCCATTTAAGTGGCCATAGTCAATATAATGTACTATTATTTTTCACAAATTGCATTCATATAAGCAAATAATCTCAGCTACACAATTAAGGCAAAAGAAAGAACTAACCAAAGTACTCTGGAGGTGATCGAAGCGACATGTAGAAAGTAGAAAAGATAAAACTAAAATTCTCCTCGTGGACGAATGCATCTGTTTTCCTTCGAAGCAACCTGAGTGTTTTTTACTAGAAGAGAAAGGGAACTCGCTAGTCAAAGCTATTGTTGAAGATCTCATCCACCATATATAGATCAAGATTTTGGGGTTGGGCTTGCGTGTTGAAGGTTTCGGTCAAAGCAGCCATGTCTGCCTCCAAAAGAAAGGATAAGCCGCCATGTTCACCACATGTCAACCTTTTCCCTCTGTATTTTTAGAAGCCTTTGCAAACCTCCCTCTTCGTCACCAGGTCCTAAATGCAGCTGGTCTGAAATGATAAATTTCTACATATAAATGAATATATATACTATTTAGTAGTTCATGCAATTCAAAAACCCTTTGCAGGCCTTATAAAAATCCATACCCTTGGACTACCACAGTCTGCATAGTATTTTGCGTTCTTGCCATATGAGGTTCACCACAAACAAAACAGTTATTGGAAAAAACTTTCTTTGAATCCTTAATTTGCTGGTTGCAAACTTTCTTCTTATCCTCATAGTACTAGTTGCGACGTCGAACTAATACAAAGCAAACATAACTCACACCATGTTAAAGAAGCAAATCGAACAACAAAAGAAAAAAAGGGAAAAGATAAGAACTTACCAATCTTGTCAACATCGGTCTTTAAATTAAGTAATCTCAAGATCCTGGGTGCATTATTTAGTATAAACACTGCAGCTTCTACTTCCTCTAAGAAAAGAGATTAACTTGTCCCACAGAGGACCTAGACTTGAAACTATTTAGATAAAAAATATCACAACACTTTAGTCTCAGATATTACTTAAATGTAGAATATAAATATAGCACCTACTTTGTCATGTACAACTCTTCCAAGTTAAACAAGCTTGATATCACCTTAACTGGGATACATTTAAGATTCTTGGTATACGGTAAGTCCAACATCTCTAGATTTATCAATCCGCTTATTTCTTCTGACAACCTCAAAATTCCAGTTTCTTGTAAACTAAGTATTTCGAGTGTCTTCAGATTCCCAATCACAAATACTTCTTCTAACATCCGGCAATTGTCCAAATACAGTGATCAGAGACAATTATTAAGAGATGAAAGTGATTGTGGTAGTGAAGAAATACCAATGCCTCTCATATCTAAAGTCGCAAGACATTTCATACCTTCAAAAAAACCATTTGGGATCTTTCTCAACGATTTGTTACTTGCCAATGATAGAGTCACAAGTTGTGAGCATTCAGATGCATCAGCAGGAACCTCGTGGATATCGTTTCTCATCAAGAACATTCGCAAGCACTTCCCTACTTCTTTTAGTTTTGGCCATTTTTGCAATCCCAGCCCGACTCTCATGATTGACTCGTGAGCTATCAAAATTGCAACATCACGAATGATATCATGCATCATTACATATCTGGCATCCTCCCCTTTCAACAATAGACCGGAAGATACGAGTGTACCCACCATTAAATGCAAGTTTCCCCTTGCTTCTCTCAATGCTTCTACATCTCCAAGCAAATCCTCCACCATTGCGTACCCTACCAATGTATCCATTGTAACTTTGTGGTATTCAGGAAACAAGGCACAAAGCAAGAAACATAACTTGATTTTGCTTGATTCGAAGAAGTCGTAGCTCATTTTGATTGAAACGTTGACGGGATCCAGACCTTCATACATGGACTTCTTTAGTTGTTGAATAACAGCTATCCAAACACCTTCTTCCTTCTTTCTCAAAGTTCTTACAAGTGTAACAATCGCTAAAGGCGGCACATTTATCAACAATTTTCTTGGAACACTTGCGCCTGGCATCGAAGTCTCATCACAAACTTCCTGGCAAAATAGCTCGAGTGAATCTTTCTTTGATAGTACCTTGACTTCAATGTTTCTTGTGGTTGCCATGGAAGTACATACGTCTAATCTCCTTGACGTAATTAACACTTTGCAAGTATTTTCACCGACTCCGCCAAGGATAATCCCCAGATCAACTAGTTCCAATCTCGTCCATAGATTTTCCAATATTAGGAGGATATTTTTTTCATGGTTCAACCTCGCCGACAGTCTTTTGGCCCTTGCTTGTAGGCTTTGTTCTTTAATTTTCATCCCCAAGCCCTCCGTGATTTCCGTCTAGAGCTTTTCATGGGTCTCTTCCAAGTTACAATTTTGAGAAACTGTTGCTAATACAACCTTGTAGAAAAGATTCGTTTTTTACACTTGTTTGCGTATTTCCTTCATCAAGGTCGTTTTACCGACCCCTCCCATTCCATAAACCCCAACCAATTTGGTTTGGTCATCCATCAATGTTTAAATGACTTTTTTCTTGGTGGCTTCTCTTGATGCAAAAACATCAAAATGTTCTCCTACCGATGACGGGACAGGTGCAAGATTTGATACACTACTGAAGATTCTCCCCTGTGCAAGGAGCTCGTCAAGCTTCTTTTCCAATTCTTTGCCAAGGTGATGACAAGCATAACACCATCCCTCGAAACTGCTATTAATCGTTATAGATTGATGATCTAAATCCACCACTTCGCCCTGAACTTTGACCGCCTGCTCCAGCCTCCATTATCTCGAGCTAAATTGACTTTTATTTTAACTTCTTTTTCCAGCCTTAGTAGATTTTACACTTTGTTTTGAAAGCCGTTCACATGTCTCTTGCAACGAACATGATAGTTGATATAAAGAACAGTCAGATTGGCAAGTTTTTTCATAAAAGTAGCACCTTCCATTGTTGCTGCTCTAACAGATGAAAATCAGCGGAGTAAATATCACAGCAGGTACAAGACCAAGAATATATATGCTCAACACAGATGGAATAAGTAGTAGACATGTCTGGTAATAAAATAAATAAATACCCGATATGACGTAAAGCCGGATCTGAAGCGTACTTAGCAACAGTAGCTGCAACGTACTTGGCAGCAGTAGTAGCCATCTCCATTGTTGTTGCTCTAACAAATGAAAATTATTGAAATAAATATATATCACTACAAGTACAATAACAAGAACACATAAAATACAAAAGGACACTAAATGCTTGCTTTTACCTTGTTGTGCAATGGAAGTGATCCAAAGAGGCTCTGTCTGCATTACACCATACCCTAAAGAACCCGGTTTTGGGTTGTTCTTATCAGAATCCAATGAATCAGTGACTTCGTAGTATTGACCGCCTTTCCCGCCAAATGAGTCATGGCCAAACCCAATCCCACAATCTGCTAAGCTTTGCTGATTCGATTGCCCGTTGGAATCACATCTCCAACAATCATCAATGGGGTTACCAGTTAGACAAGATGATTCATCCTTTTCAACATTTCATGATAATTGCCTCTACATTTACTCTCCTGCACCATAAAAATCGTAACTTTATAGCAACCAAGATTAAAAATGCTAAAACTTGAGAACTACATAACATAAACATTGAGTCATTGACTAAAAAAAAACCCCAGATTAAAATCATTACTAAGTAAAGCACCCCAGACCGCAATCATGGATAATTAAAGCACCCCAACTCAAAAGAGCAACCCCATGTCAAAATCACTCCAAATTAGACCACCCCAAGCCAAATTAAACCAAACCCATTGTAAAACTACTAAAACTAAAGCACCCCAGAGAGCAATTATCTTATTCTCACCTTTGAAGATCTTGAACAACAACATCAGGGTCTGGATGTTGATGAGGCAGTGTGAAATTAAATTGGATTCCTTCACTAAACAGTAGAAAACAAGCTTAGTACTTCATTGTTACAACATGAATCAATCGAACCCCACTCCTCTAAACACTCAAATACTTCACCTCAGTGCAAAACTATCATGTTAGACTTACCAAAATACCCTTACTTTTGTATTTAGATTTCCAAAAATACACATGACTTCTATTTATACCTACTATTTCATCAAGTAATTAAGTCAACTAATTACGATTGAGATGCCAAGGGATTTGGAATAGACAAAATGAGAATATTTTAGGATTAAATAAATTGCGAGAATAAATAATCCTTATGGCTGTTAAGATTCCATATATTATTGTTATAATCTAAACCCTCAATTTTCCTCAACATGTGTAGGGTAGTGTGATTAACAGCCGAGATTGATTCTGATGGTATGGTTATTCCTTTAGTAGTATAGATTATTTTTGTTTGGGGCTTACTTGATGAACTTGCGAGGGGATGTTTTAATTATTGTGTGATTGATGGAGTTGACTCCATCCTTATCGACGAAATAAGAACCCCATTTATTATCTTAGGACCGGCGGAGAAGCCAAGTGATCGTAACTACAAAGTTACAAGACTTACTTCAGCTTTTGAGCGAAAATTTCATTATACTGTAAGCTAAGAAACCATTTCTAAAAGGTTGTATCTATTTAATTTTGAATTGATTGGATGTGAATGTAAACAAATTCTTTCAAAAAATCTTTAAACTGCTCAAAGTTTTTGTCAAACTAAACCGTGGATTTTTTTTTAAAGATGTGTATTATTCCTTCATTGTTTAGGCATGTAATTTGGTTATACTCTATGTCAATTTTCTACACGACACTCATTTTGTAATAGGCTTGATTCTTTTTATATAAGTAGACAGGTTAATGAGAAGTAGTTAACTGCTCATTAAACTCGATGTATAATTTTTGTTCAGGTTGATGAGAAGCAGAAAATTGTTCTACTAACGAAATAAGGTTATGACTTATGAGGATACTAAAGATTTTGGATATAAAATATCTATATGATCCTCGAGAGCATTGGGCTCCTTATCTTCTAAATGCAATTAAAACGAAGGAACTCTTTCTTAAAGTTGATAACTACATTGTTCGCGGAAAAGACTTATTCTGGCTGAGTTTGCAAGTCTTTATCTTCTGTTTTGGTGTTTGCTTGCTCTCCAGCCAAGTTCCTTTGGCGCTCTTTATTGTGCTTGTAGCTTTTTATGGGGCTTCTTGTTTTTGTTAAGTTCTTGCTCTATATTTCTTTCTTCTTTCAGGGTATGTCTGGAATAGGTACCAGATTCTGGGATGGGAGACCATTTTATATATATTGGGAAGTGGCGGTATGTGTTCTTTTGTGGGTAAGGGTGTGCATTATGGTGGTATTTTAGTACTCCTTTTAATTGATTCAGCGCAAGTTTGGATTTTGGAAGATTGGGAGAATCTAAGAGAGTGGTCTAACCTTCTTTTTGGTTCTGAACCTCTTGTCCTGCTAGACAAGCGACTGCCTATACATCTGAGTTGGGGTCAATTCTAGTTTAGTTCTATTATTGCATCTCGAAGCCGAAGGCTAAACATCCCGAGCGCACAGGCTAATATCTTGCACCACCATAGTAGCTAGTGTATTGCATGATATTCTCCCTCTAAACACCAATTGGGGGTTCAATGTTCAAACACAACCTCCCACTAAGAGGGAGGGGTGTAGATGATAGTGGTCTAACCTATTTTTATATATTTCTGCTACATAGTGAATTCTTTGATCTTGTTGTCTTTTCTCCTTAATTAGACACTTTCATATAAAACCTTGTGATGTAGTGTGTTTCATTACTGCTTATATCACGTGTTGAAGTTTTTGTTTATTTATTATTTGATTTGGTCGGTCAATGTAATCTATTCCACAGCATTCTTTTCATTTACGTTGTCGCAGGGTAGACGATGGAGTGATGGACTTGACCAGTCGGTTGAAGCAAAAGAAGGCTTACCCATTCCAAAACGAAACTATGAAACTATTGCGCTAGCATCAATCAGGTACCAAAACTTATTTCTTCTAAGTTACGATTATACTAATGAACAAGCCCAACATAAGGAAGGCATTAGAGTTCTCTACTTGTATGGAAAAAGAGAATCAGCTTCTGTCGAGTTTGATGAATATGCTACAAGGAACCTTAGACGTAATAGATTACCAATAATTTAAAAAGTAATTTAGACTTTTCCCACACCCAATCACCTGCAACTATTACACAATAAAAAAGAAGCCCTAATATATAGACCATAGTCAAAATCAGGAGTATTATCGTGAAATGCTTACCTTAAGCTGTTCTATAAAAAAAAGTAGTAAGAGAAACAAGATCATTATGATAATTTTCTGTTATTTTATTTTGTTGGGAGGGTGTAAATCTTGAGCATAAATACATAGACAAAAGAAAGTGGTCGTGTAATATCCTAGCATTATATGTTGGGGACATTCACATTTTAGTATATGGCGATATGTATGATTATGGGCAAAGGAACCAGTGTGCGGGCTCCTGCTTCTATTATAGGAATACCTTTTGGCGAAATCGTTTTATCCCTTAGCTCCTTTCCCTTGAACCTGCTAGTCAAATTATAGGAGGATGCTAGGGGTAAGCTTTTTGCTTGGATGTAACAACTCTTATTCTTACTTCAATATAGCTGGTTAAGGAGCTGCCTAACACCTGTTTTGCCTTGCAAAAAGAATAATACCCCTACATCATAATTATGAATTAATTTTTATCGTGAGATAGGTTCTTTAAATTAATATATAGTGTTGTAACTCCGAACTTTCTGGGTAAGTCGCGTCGCTATTTGGTTACATCCATTGGACCATAATACATTAGATTTGGGGAACTTTCTGGTCTTATTTACTGGCTTGTCTTGCCATAATGTTTAGTCAGTGAGTGATCATAAGCTGTTTCTACTCCAGGATGAAGATGACGTAGTTTTCAAAGTAACTATGGGTCAATGAAAGGTTGTTGTTGTAGAAATCTCTACCTTACCACTCTTTCTGAACAGTTGCAAGAAGCTGAAATCCCTTATGAGGTGAGATATGTTTACTCTATCTAGTTACATGAGAACACAAAAATATCGTTCTTGTGTAGTTTCTTAGAGAATGTGTATTTTGTTGAAATATATTATCATTTTATAGATTTTCTGTCCATTGAAGTTTTTAACAGTTAAATATTGCATGGAAGGGCTCTCAATGCAAAACCAAAGATTTTGGAAAGGGAGCAGAGATCGTAGCAGAAAGTGGTCGTTTTGGGGCAGTAACGATCAGTACTAATATGGCAGGTCGTGGTAACTAGACAGAGTGAGATGCAGAATTTATGGCGCGTTTAAAGCCACATGAGATGCTTCAGCCTAGGTATTATCCGATTTTGCGGATCATAGTTTAGGCATTTTTCATTATTATTCTATAAAAAAACGGCATGGGATATGTATGACATGATACATTGCAGAGTTGTGAAACTAGCAGAAAGGGCCTTTGTATCTGTGAAGAAACTGCCCCAAAAGAAGAATTGGAAGGTTTGGTTTTGATCCAGAGTTCCTGATGGAGTTTGACAGTGTTCAACATTCTATGTATTAAGTTACGGGATTTTCAAGTGGATAAGAAATTATTCCCATGCGACTCATTGAAGCAGAAGATCATGTTAGCCGAGGAAGCAGTGGAATTATCTGTCAAAACGAGGTCGCTTACAGAGCTTGAAGCAGAGGAGCGACTGTCATATTCAAGTGAAAAAGTGAAACTAATATACGGTACCAACTTGTCAAAAGGTTTATTTTATTTTTCATAATAGTTGGTTTCCAAGTACCAAGAATATCTTCCTTGAGCAATGCGGTGGACTTTATTCTTTGTGGATATGTGTATTTAGCACCCTTCATGTTCTATAACTCATTTTCATAGAGTTTGCCATGTCTAACATTACTCGCATGATCTTAAAAATTATAGGACCCACTCTGGATGCAAAGTTGTCGAGTGCCTTTACAAAAATTGTTGAAGAATATAAAATATATACACCGAGGAGGAAAGTAAGCAGGTTTTTTCTGTTTCTTTTATAAGAAAATTCTCATCGACTATAAAATATATACACCTGCTAACACACCTGCAGGTTGTATTAGCAGGTGGTCTTCATGGAGTGGGGACAGAATGCCATCAGTCACATAGAATTGATAATGGATTATCAATCTTGGAGGACGGGGAGTTTTATTATATTTGCTAAGATGATTGACAAAGATGGAAGTATTAGTTTCTTAGAGCATTTAAGAATTAATACTTCTACTTGCTTGTAACAGCTACACGGTAGACATGGCAGGCAAGAGGATCCTGGAAGATCGCGATTCTTCCTTCTTCGAAAAGCGCTAAACTCCATAAATAAGTTAGATACTCTTATTGTCTATGAGCTATTTGGGCCTGTCATGGTTCTTAGTTTGTTTAAACCTAAAGTAGATTGCTTGGAAAGAACCGATGAAGATGTACTGTCGAAGCTTTTGCTCTCCTGATTGAAGAAGAATTGAAGAATTAGAATTGAAAAGTACCTTGTTTAAGCCAAAGCTTTTGTTTTTTTGAAACTGGGCAGACACATTTTGATATGCTTTAAGTAGAATTTGAGATTGGGCATATATACTACGGATGGCAATGGGGCGGGGGAGCTAATCCCATCCCCATCCCCACTTAGGCTTTAACCCCCTATACCCGCCCCGATACCCGTTTAAGTTAAACGGGGATCCCCGAATCCGCCCCACCTTACAAAACATAATCCCAGACCCGCCCCATTTAACTAAAAAAAAAAACAGTTAAAGACATAACATTGGTGTATTTATTAATTAGAACTTGAGTATTGTGCTTCAAATTTTGTGTACTTTATCCCACTTTAGTTTTGCTAAATAAGAAACAGATGACTTGGAGATGGCATATCAGCATGCATATAAATAATGCAAATGACAAAAAGGAAGAGAAATCCAGAAATCATTGCCAAAAGGAATACATACACCTTACAAAATAATGCATATCAGCATGCATATAATTACTCAATTTGGGTTAGTATAATATGAGCTACGGATCCCAATATACAAGAAGAAAAATAAATGAAGTAAAGTGTGTCAATCATTGTCAAGCTTTATTTGCTTCGATTTAAGAAAAACACAGACTGTTTCATCAATCCGATCGTGCAGCAACCGTAAGCAAGAAATCCTTGAAATTCCCGTTAGCAGTCTGCTCAATTTTTTGTGCAAGCGTAAGCCCAAATTGCTTATTATACTCCTCTTTGATGGCCTTCACGTCTGCATCAGCTCGGGTTACAATCACAACAAATAAGACCTTTCGTATTTTCATCAGCTCCGGAAGTCATGGCCATATCCAATGTCTGATATCCATGAAATATTATTAGCTACAAAACCGATCACAGAAACTCTAACTCGTAGTATCTATTAAAAAAACTTACTTTGCTGAAATATATCTGAGGAGAATAAAGGCATTGCACGGTTTCCGTCAAGCGCATATAATCCCCGAGATCCTGGTAAACACTACCAAAAATTAGTATATACACAATTTTAGTTAGTACTTGACCCTTATTGTTATACGTAAGAATTAAAGCTGTTGTTTGCAGATATTGGCGTACCTGGGCGATGTCTTTGCCATGAATCTCTTTATAGTAATTGAAGACCAGATGCAATTTGCTTCTGGTTGACAGTATTCTCACCACTTCTTCATTCTTGATAGGCTTCTTCTTGTCGCCATTTTTAATGGCATTGCCGAGAATTTTTGCCTCTGATTTTGCAATCTCTTCCTTAACCTTTTTGCCCTCGTACCTGTACGAGCTCACCAATGCTACCAAGAGCTGTGAAGTTAGACGTAATTTAACCAAAGACGTTAGTCATGCATGAAGTTATTAACATCTTACTAGAGAAATTGGTTTAAGAATATGTGTACTCACATTGCGATAGACGTCTTTTACTTGATAAGCAACTTCTTTTCTATAATGCCGTCACTCTGCAAAGCTATGATGTTCTTGCTTTGGATCTCGTCGACGACTAGTTCAAGAAAAACAGAAAATTAAACCAAGAAATAACAACCAAATAGTTGAAATAGTTGAAATAAATATAGTTCCCAATTACAAACTTCAAACGATTAAATAGTTGAAATAAATAACAACCAAATAAGAAAATTATGTTACTCGAAAGAGTTAAGAGGACCTGAAAATGTTGATTATGCTCTGGAACAACATTACTCTTTTCTTAGTTTTCTTGCACAGCCACTGGTCTCCTAACAATATCCAGGTGGGAATATTTTACCTGTATTAGGTGGGAATACATACAGCTTCATTGATAAGAATGATATAGAGGTGGAAGAATTAAGTATGTTGAAACTAGAAAGAAACAGATTATGTACTGCATACCTCTTGCTCTTGTATTTGGTTCATGGGAAAAGGTACAGTATGCATAAAAACAGATCTGCAGGGAATACATACACCTAACAAAACAAATATGCATTTAGCTAAGGCAAAGGCCATAAGTCCACCAGGAGTTCTGCATTTGGCTAAGGAAAATGCATACACCTTACAAAACAGATCTGCAGGGAATACATACACCTAACAAAACAGATATGCATTTGGCTAAGGCAAAGGCCATAAGTCCACCAGAAAGCACAAAAGGTGGAAACATGGATACATGACAAAAGAAAGCCATCCTTCAGTTATATAAACTTAATTCCATGGACATTCAAAACAAAGAAAATACCATGGACATTTAAAACAAAGAAAATACCATGGACATTCAATAATAACATCAAGACAACTGCCTGGTCCAAGGAAATGCAGTTCTTAACTACATCAAGACAACTAGTTTATGAGTGTTGTTACTTAATGAGATGTTGACACTGCCTGGTCCCTAATTTTAGTTACCATAAAGAGTAGCTGGAAATAATGAGATGTTGTTCCTTAATTACAGGTGTTGTCCAAATTACAGGTATTGTCCATGAGTAGAAGGATCTAGAGCAACTTTTGATTAAAGAGCTTCTTTTTAGTGTGGCAAATTATGTTGGTCTTTCCTTCTAGATTGAAGGTTGTTTGCTTGTGTTGGGAGTGATCTCTAAGAGGAAGAACTTTAACAAACACTCAAACAACAACAAGAAAGAACTCCAACAAACAGCAACAAAAAAAGATTGCAATTCGATTCAGAGAGAGAGAGCATACCCAATTTTGTTGGTTCCTCAATCGATTCCTCAATTTTGTTGATTGCCCAATTTAGATGAAATCAAAGAGAAGAATTGCATCTGGAGAAGAATTGAATTGCATATGAAGAATTGCATCTGAAGTCTGAAGAATTGTTGAGAAGAATTGCTACTCATTCATTTTGATTCGAGTTGAAAAGAATTTGTTGAGAATAATTGTTGGGTTTGGGGAGAGACAGGTAACAGGTGAACTAAGAGTTGAGACTTGAGATGAGAGATCTGATTTGATGAGTTAGGGTTATGTATTTCTAAATCTAATACATATATATATCAGGGGTATAATTGTAAATATATTATATGGGGCGGGGCGGATAACGGATGTAACCAAGCTCAGCCCAAATCCGCCCCGATCCCCGACAGATTTAACCAAGCTCAGCCCAAACCCACCCCCATACCCGATATAGTCATCCCAAATCCTCTCCAAACGGGGCGGGGCGGGGCGGATCCCCGACGGGGGGGGGGGGGGCAAATTATCATCCCTAATATATAGTGATGTAAATCTACGATTGAATTCGCCTTATCATGTGTCTAATAAGGTAATGGGAGTTATTTAATTGCTCCCAGTGAGCGGTATGGGTTTATCATGATCATTTGTTGTTTCTCAGCAAAATCTACCAAGGATTTTTCATTTATTGTTTCTTACTTGATTAACACTTGTGGCCTCTCACCACAAGCAACCATTTCTTCTTCTAAGAGAATCAACTTCCAAACCAATACTAAGGTGGCGTTTGCTTTTTCACTAAGTCAGACTTAGAGCTCTAAGTGGGAGTTAGTTCAGTAATTTGGACTAACTCATCGCACTAAGAGGTGTTCCCTTTTGGCACTAACTCAAACTCAAACTCAAGTCAGATTTGTTCACTTACTCCACTAAGACCCAATATCCCATCTAAGTGGGATACTCAGATCTGAGTCTTATTTTTCTCCCAAAATTGCCCTCCCCACTCCACCAAATTACTACCCCTAGTCCATACCTCCCCCAACTCCAAAAAAACCCAACCAAAAAAAAAGAAAAAAAAACACTCCCTGCTCCAAACTTTTCCTCCTCCCCGAACTGAAACCTTCTCTCTCTCTGATGTTGTGGGAGAATCTAGCTCATACTTCAGCATTGGTATGGTTTTGATCGATGGTTCTAATTGTGGAACTAAATCTCTCTCTCTCTCTCTCTCTCTCTCTCTCTCTCTCTCTCTCTCTCTAATTCGTAAGTTTGAATTTCTTGGGTTTGGTTTTGATCAATGGTTCTATCTGCGATGAATATTTTAAGATCACCTATGTGGTTAGAGAAATTAAAAGCGTTGTTTCACAGTGAGGTATGGTTTCAAGGATCTCTATATTTTTTTTTCTTAGGTTTTGATACAGTTGAGTGAAACTATTAGGTTTGATTGTAGCTATTTAACTTTGAAATTATCACTGCTTGAGTCATGAGTAAATGAAATACATAACAATTTTTGAGGATTTAGGTATAAATTTGGAGAATATGGCACCATCACTTTAAGTGGATTTGGGGTGATGTAGATGAAATTATCACTGTGTGGGGTTGAGCAGATGAAATTAACCTAAATTTATATGGCTTATGGATTTAATTTTTGTTGTTGTTGTTGTTGTGGGGTTTGAGTTTAAGCATTTCTTCTGTAATAAGCATTGAGTATCTTCATGAATTCGAAGTTTATTTTGGCTTGATTTTGTGTAATAAGCATTTTTTGTTGTAATAGTTGTTTACTATAATTTAGTGACAATCAGTTTGTTGTTTATTGTCGGGAGGAGATCATATGTATCTGTATAGAACTTGGGTTTGTAATCTCATATATATATAAATTCAATTAAGTTAGTACATATTGGAGCATCTTTTGGGTTGGTTGGGTCTTGTTATAGTGTTGTTTAAACATGTTATGGAGGTTGTTTACATGATTATTTGATACTATTTTAAGTTTGGGTGTCATCAAAATCTTGATACTATTTTCTTGATTATTTGATACTATTTTATTGATTATGTATTCTTAGGGACAATGAATCAGGTTCAATGGTTATTAGGTATTCTTGCTATTATTCTTTTGTACATGGAGACAGTGAAACAAAAATATGAGGGTCCGCCAAAGACTGCATTTCTACTCTTACTGGCAAGGCATATGTCCAGGAACTCCTAGAAGGTCCTAGAACTGTAATGTATAATATGATAAGGATAGACCCAGCCTCTTTCAGATCTCTAGTTGCCCACTTCAGAGATATTGGGTTGTCGAGGGATAGTATGCATATAAATGTTGAGGAAAAGCTTGCAATAGACTTATTTGTTTGCTTATTTGTATTAACTAGAAACCAATTTTGAATCTTTATTTGATTTTGGAAACCAATGTATTTGTACTTTCTAAATATACAGGTTCTTTTCTATGCATGTGGTATTGACGGTGGTGGTGATGAAAGGGTGGTGGTGGTGATGGTGGTATTGGTGATGAATAGGTGGGGGTGTTTGTTTGTTTTCTTTATAAGTAGAGAGGGGTATTTTAGTATTTGCAGTTTTTAGTCAGATCTAACTAGAAAAAAAAAAACAAACACTCCAAGGCATCTAATTAGATAGTGAACACCTGATCTAGTCAGTCAAAATGCCCAATCAGATCTAATTAGACTCGGAAGCAAAAAAACAAACGACCCCTAAACCTGATTCTAATCTCAAGTTCCTTCTAGAACATGGTTTTGACAAACTTCAAATATCATCACCCAATGCCCACAAATCCTAGTAGCCAACAAGAACAAGACACTAGAACCCAAAATTGAATTTTTGAAGCAAATTGGATTTTTGGGTACCCAAATAGCAAAATTTGTCACTTCAAGCCCAATCTTTTTATTTATGCAGGAGTTTGGAAACCCAAATAATCCATTTTTTGATTACCTCAAGACGTTGCTTCTCAACGATAAAAATGCTCGTGTCGCAATTGAGAAATGACCCAAATTACAAAACAGAAAACTACACCTCGTTACATCAAAATCTGCGGTTTTGAGGGACTCGGTGTGTCCAAGACGATTGTGTGTAGCTTATTGATTAGATACCCTCACACATTGATGATGAAACCCGAGAATTTAAAGAAGTCGGTTGGGAAGGTTGAGGCAATGGGGATGTTCCAAAAGTTCGTATTAAAAGAAGTCGAGAAGCCCTCAAAAAAAGAGTTGTCAATAAGCATTAGTAGATGGCGAATTGGCGCAATCGTATTTCCACCTATTGGAATATTGGCAACCTATTGATAAGATTTCGAGGAGTGTCACATTAAAAACTATGGTTTATCCTGGAAAAACTATGTTGCAATCTTGCTTCCACCTGTCTCGAGGAGGATAGACCATAGTTTTTAATGTGGCACTCCTCAAAAACTAACCAATAGGTTGCTAATATTCCAACAGGTGGAAGCAAGATTGCGCCAATTCGCCACATCTTAATGCTTATTGCTAACTCTTCTTTTGAGGGCTTCTCGACTTCCTTTAATATGGATTTTAGGAGCCTCCCCATCTCAACAACCTCCCCAGCCCACTTATTCAAATTCTCGAGTTTTGTCATCAAGGTTCGGGGGTATTTAAGCAATAAACTACAAACAACAATCTCGGACACAAAGGTCCCTCAAAAACGCGGATTTTGATGTAACTTGGTCCAGTTTTGTGGCTAATAATAGGGGGCATTTTTCAATAGCGACACAAACATTTTCATCGTTGAGATCAACGTCTTGAGTAGTCAAAATAATGGATTATTTGAGTTTTTAAGCACCTACATAAAAAGATTGGGCTTGAAATCACGTATTTTGCTATTTGGGGACCCGAAAATCCAATTTGCTTCAAAAACTCAATTTTGGGTTTTAGAGTTTGGTTCTTATTGGTCACTAGAATTTGTGGGCATTGGGTGATAATATTTGGGGTTTGTGAAAAACATGGTCTAGGAGGAACTAGAGATTATAATCAGGTTTAATATTGGTTTGGAAGTTGATTCTCTTATAAGAAGAAATGGTTGTTTGTGGTGAGAGACCACAAGTGTTAATCAAGTAAGAAACAACAAATGAAGAATCCTTGGTGGATTTTGCTGAGAATGATCTAGTATTGAGAATGAGGTTTTGCAAGAAAATGATGGAATCCAAATCCCTAAACCCTTTCCTAGCTTGAGTTCCTAACTTTCTTGAGAGAAGATAAAACATTGACATTGTAATTGTATGAAGCAAATAGTAGAGATGATGTTACCTTGCAAAATCTTCACACAAAAAAAACTAATATCAATTCAAACAATCTCAAAGTGGGAGTTCTATTGGTGTTCCAACTCCACTCCACCATCCTTGAAACCCCTTAACTGAAATACAACTCAAGCACTCACAAGACCATCATTTTCCTAAAACATGCTCCAACAGCTTTAACATTAGGTGTGCTATAAATCCTTATTTTGTAATTTTCTACGGAGAATTTTGTCGCTATGTTTTAAGGATTGCTACGGATGGCAAATGGCCTTGATATGGTTATTGTAGAGGGTTTTAGCGAGTTAGTGAGTGTAGAAATCATCATCGGAGTTGACCTACTATTCACATTCATGGTGCAAAATTACAGTAACCGATACATATATATGTGAATACTTTCACCTTGTTGTTCTGTATAACCTTCCAACAACGAATGTAATGCAAGTTGATAATCTGTAAATCAAATGCTTAGACACTCTAGTCTGATGAAAAATTATTCAAACCTTGGCATTACATGTTCGAAAAAATATTCAGCCTGCCATTACATGTTTAATAGATTCATGGCAACTATATTTTGCATGATACTACGTAAGTGACGAAGTAAGGCTTTGGGAGTAAAACTAACGAGGTAGCGTAAAACTGCAGATAACATACCATTGTGATGCAATGCAATCAAGTTATATACTTATAACTGCATTGTACAAACTCTGAGCTTAACCTAGTTGCACTAAGGATCATTTGTATATCTGGAGAGTTACATTAGATTATTTTGCTCCGGAAAATGTGGTTCAGGTAAGAAGGGGAAAGAGCAGGAGATGAGCAAGAAAGAATAGAAGAGGATGCGAAGGAAGGCAGTGGAGACGAGGACATTCCCAAACAAACAAACAAACCAAGCGGGTACCAATGAGACCCTAATTAAGGGAAATAGATACAAACTGGGAAATGGACATTAGGCCTTTTAAACTCTATATTCCCCTCGTAAGTACTGCATTCGGGAGACCCGTCGACTTTATCTAGTCGCAGGTAAGAATGTAAGAATGATGGGGAGCGGAACCCCTGAAAAAGCCCCAGACACCTCACACCTCTTTCCCTGTTAGCTATAATTATATTTCCTTTGTTCTTAACGGTATTATAGTTCAGTCTGGAAATTCTTTGAACGAGGTTATAAATGCAGATACACACCATTATGGGGTGAGGATCACTAGAAGGCAGGGTCTTGTCAGAGGAACTTGTCGCTAGTTCTGCCTCCAGCTTGGGACGTAGCGAACTATGTGAGGCTTTGGTTGACATTTTTTACACTTCTGGGCAGACTTTAGGGATGAACCGTCTAAAGCTGAGCAAAGCCATTAAAAGTACCATACGCAGAGATCCTTTTGTTCAAGGAAGAAAAGATTGTGAATGATTTATTTTTCAAGATTAAGTACATTGTTAGATCATCTGCTAAATGGCGAGAGAATTTTAAACTTTTTTTAAAGATAAGGGAAAGTTGGATTTTTTATAAACACCTGTAGGGCAGCGGTAGTGATTTATTGATAGAAAATTGAAGGAAATACAACTGAAAAAATATTAGGAGAAGGACATGCCCTGCCCTAGAAAAAGATAATGAAATAGATGTTGGAGCTGGAATTCAAACTAATACCAAACAAGCTCATTTCAGACATATTAGCAGTGATCCTATGAATGGATTAGGGCAACTTTTAAGTTTATCGGCAAACCGAACTCCTATATAAGAATCAAAGTTGTGTTTGGCAGTTGAGACATAATTCACTATGGATTTTTTATCAACATCAATCCTGCTCGAATTTTTAGTAATAAATATGATTGAGATTTTGTTCAGTATTAGTGTATTACAAAAGTAGAAGAATATCAGTGGTTCTTGAACACTTGGGGTTTTCTTTTGGTTTATATTAGTCCAAGTAAAGGGTTCTGTTTAAGATTTTTCTGTTCTTTTTTATTTATAAAAAAAATTGTGACTACTCGCTCTAAGAAAGGTTCTTTCCCATGCTTTGAGAAATTGACATATGTTTATGTCGTTAGTTGAAACTTTGGTACTGCCGGTATCACTGGTTAGTACCTAAGGTTTAATTGTTTAAAGCAAGGCTTTAATAAAAGGTCAGTTACCGCAGCATAATTTATGTGGGGCGGACAGATAATTAAGTTGAATGAAGATTTATATCAACAGAAACTACTGTTGTAGTGTTATATACTACCTACGTAACAACGACACTCCTATCTCAAAAAAAATCCGTTTCCATACGTATTGGACACGGATACGCGTACGGACACGCGTGGACACGGGGTTGGACTAAATTCCAACCAAGCCTGAACACCTTGGAACTTCAACAGAGAATGATTTGTAACAAGTTAAAAATTAAAAGATGGAAAAGTAGCTAGAAAAGTTCACCTGAAAGACCATTCAAGGAGAGGATGAGCAAAACAGGTACTAAAGCAACCATCTTTGATGACTAACCACAAGAGAAGAGGTTTTTTTTTTTCAGATGAAGAAGACTGATGAATGAATGAAGATTCAAGTTTGCTTGGGGAAGAACCGAAAAGATGATGAAAGAGAGACTGATGTGGTGTGGTGTGGTGTGGTGTGTTGATGTGTTGTGTTGTGTTGATGTGGTGTACAATTAATGTGTGATGTAAATATGTAAGTTTTATTCTTTGTTTGGGGCCCAACACCCAAGAAGAAAGAGAGAGAGAGTTGTTGTAAAGAGCACATGACATTGTTTTCTGTTTGGTTTATCTATTGTGAAATTTACTTTTCTTCTCTTTGGCAAAACACTAGGGCCTTCAATGATAGTTTGTTGATTTGAGAATGATCCAGGAGGATCTAGGGGAAACTGGAGTTTTTACCAAAGTCGTTCGAATGAGGTTGAGAGTCGCTCGAACGACTTGAACCCTTGGGCCAAAGTTCCAGGGGAGGTGTTCGGTCGTTCGAACGACTATCGTAATTCCAGTTCTAGTTTAAGAGTTTTAAATACTTTTTAGATTTGGATTAGAGTTCGATTTCGAGTTGGATTGTAACTAGGACTTGCAACCTCTATAAAAGGGCAAGCCTAGGCTAGAGTTAATTTTCTAGACGTAGATCATTGTTTTAGAGTTTCTTTTAGATCTGAGAGATTTGTAATTAGGGTTTGTAACCTTCTATGAAGGGCAAGACTAGGCAAGGTTAGATCTAGGTTAAGCTCGTTTTTTTAAGCAATTGAAGCTTATTTTTCCCATCGAATTTGTGTTCTTCAGATTCTCTACTAACACAGGCTTCTCAATCGTATTGTGGATTAGAGAATCAAGCCCAGATTGTTAAGCTACTCCAACCCATTCCATGCAACACCTTTGTTGGGGCCAATAAATCGGTTGGGCCTGATTAACCCAAATGTCACAATTGCAATCCCAAATCCGTAGTATATACTTTATAAGAAATATAAGCAAAAAGTATGTTGAAGACATGGTTTGAACCCTTGTCTTCCCAAGTTGCATTAACAAGAAAGAATCATTTAAGCTACAAGTTATTTATGTTATAAATTCCAGGGGGTTCAAATCTATACAAAGATTTACAAAGTAAACTTTTTTTTCTTCTGGCAAAGTGCTACCTCAATGAGGGTTCATGACAGCCAGAGGGTTCAGGTGACCCTCCTGGAACACCCCTGGCTCCGCCACTGGGTCAGAGCATTCACAAGAAAGGCAAATGTGGTAAGTTGGTAATTGTATTATAGTAGATACTCTTGTTAAACAATTATGTAACATTCATCCTACAAATTACAAATTACATCTTCTCCATTTTACCTCAGATCTGCAGTATTTAACTAGTTGCAACAGGTGTAGCTTCGTTTGAAGATGAAGAATTGACATTGTTGTTGCAGCAAGAACTTCTTTTAAGCCCTAGCCGCTGCTAGGGCAAGCACAGAGCTTTCTTTGTTTTTTATTTTGAACATAATTATGTAAAATAATTATGTCACTTCAATATTATATGGGGCAAGCACAGACCTATTGAACATAATTATGTAGTACGAGCATAGTATGTCACTTCAATTGCATACTAATTGAATCTCGTACTACATAATTATGCTCTCTCGTACCCCAATTGCATATTATTAGAATCTAATTAACATTAATTAAATCTAAACTATAGAATTAAACTACATTTTACCCCAATTACATATCACAATCTTCAATTGGGCACTAATTGAAACCCTGACAACTGGATTAAACAACTATATGCTTCAATTGCATATTACAATCTTCAGTTGAGCATTAATCGAATCACACCCTTATTTATAAGTTATGCATACATAGCCTTAAAAGTATTTAATAACCTATTAAGTGATTAGTGTGTCTCAAAAGTATTTTATAATTTATGTAAACATAACATTATTAAATATATAGCCACATAAATTACAAATGGGATATAATACAATAGTCAAGCCCAAGTTATATTCCACATCACTTAGATTCATGGGGATCTCTCTTGATTGTTAACCCAAAGCCCAACACTTAAAAGACATTTAAAGATGGCCCAATACTTATAAACCAATCTTAGACTTAGAAAACCTAAAACCAATTCAACTCCTAGAGATGCCCAACTAAAGCCAAAAGTCCCAATTATTTCCCTCTCTCTCTACAGCAAGCTTTCCTCCCCGATTCCTTGATTTTCTTCCTTCTTCATTCCCTACTTCGAAAATCAAACTCTTCTATCCTTTAGGTACAATCTCTCAAGAGGTAATAAGTATTTTATTTTCTCTCCTCTCTTTCTATATTTAGTATAATTGAGGTTTTGATAAGTTTTTTCAATTTCTAAGGTTTTGTAAAATCTGCAAAGCCTAGGTTTAGTTTTTTGTGGCAATGGCATTTGGGGTTTTCATGGTTACTAATGATGAAAATATCTCTGTTTGTTTCTTCAAAAACAGATGAGTACCCAATATCGAAAGCGAAAGGCGACAAGCTCATCACAAGATGTTAGTATTGAGAGTCCATTGTGGAAGTATGTTGTGAAAGTACCAAAGGAAGGTGGTAAGGGAGGCGGTATTGGTGGAAATCATTCTTTGTTGTGATTTCAACTTTCAAGGTTCATATACTCGAGTGAAGGGTTATCTCCTACGTCAAACGGGCTCGGGAGTAAAAGTTTGTACTGGTATAGATGATGAAAATTTGAAGAAACTTACAAAGTTACAAGAAGTTGCGGATTTGAGATTATCTATGGTAAACACGGGAGTGACAGATGTTTCATTGCCCAAATTTGAAGATTACGGTATTAAACCTAGGAGAGGTGATTCGCGCCTTGGAGAAATGTTCAATACTACAGCACGAGACAAGCTTGATCACTTGATTGCTAGGTTCTTTTTAGGGTGTGCCATCCCATTTAATGTTATCCGGTCTCCATTATTTCGAGAAATGATTGAGTTTGCATAAAGGGTTACGTTCCACCAAGTGCCGATAGATTGAGAACAAAGTTACTTGCTGAGGAGAAAGAAAATTTAGAGAAACTCGTAACACCAATCAAAAGAGGTTGGAAGCGGAGGGGCGTTTCTATTATTAGCGATGGATGATCCGACAATAACAAAAGGCCGTTAATAAACTTTATGGGATCTTCGGAAAATGGTCCAATATTTTTGAAGGCGGTTGATACTTCTGGTAATTACAAAGACGCCGCCTATTTGGCGAATATGTTTCTACAAACGATCGAAGAAGTAGGTGTATCGAACGTGGTGCAAATTGTTACGGACAACGCACCCGTCTTGAAGGAAGCTATGGGGATTGTGGAGAGTGTACACAGAAGTATATTTTAGACTCCTTGCGTTTGCCATACGCTTAACTTGGCAATAAAAGATCTTTGTGATCCAACAGAAAAAGATGTGTTGAGATTTCAAGAGATCAACTGGATAAAAGAGTTAATTGGTGAAGCACGTTTTATCAAGATTTTTGTTGCAAATCATTCGCAGGCATTGTCGATATATGACAAATACTCTTCATTGAGATTGTCAAGTATTGGAGAGAGAAGGTTTGCCTCCAATCTCATTATGATTCGGAGACTACATGAAGTGAAACAAGCATTATTAAGCATGATAGTGGATGATGGTTGGAAGTTCTATAAGAAAAATGACAACAATAAAGCGCAAATGATAAAGAATTTCATAGTTGATGATAGTTGGTGGGAAAAAGTGGACTACTTGCTCGATCTCACAATGTCCGTGATTGATGTTCTGAGGGCATGTGACACAGATAGACCGACTTTGCATCTTATATATGACATGTGGGATGTGAAGATTGAGAAAGTGTGTCTTGTAATTTTTCAAAAAGAAGAGAAGAATGTCAATTCAGATTCATTAGCTTTATATACCAAAGTTCATGATATACTAGTAAAGAGATGGAACAAAAGCAACAATCCCCTTATTTGTCTTACTCAATCTCTGAATCCTAAATATTATAGCGAAGAATGGCTCGCGAGTGGCAATGAGTTGAGTCGGGTACCGCCGCACCGCGAAGATGAGATCTCAAAGGGACGTAACGAATGCTTTAACCGTTTATTTCCTGATGATGAAGAATGGAAGAAGGTGAAAGAAGAATATGGGAGGTTTGCTGGATGTATGGCGAGTTTCTCCAACGTTGAATCACAGAGGGACAGAAACACGGAAGATGGAGCAGCTTGGTGGAACAACTACGGGGCAAGCACCCCATTGCTTGCAAAGTTGGCTGATAGGTATGATAATTATATTATGTTTTTATAGTTATTTTATTTGAATGAGTAAATAATTACTCATTAATATAATTTTGTTTCTCTTTAGGTTAATGAATCAACCTTGTTCAGCTTCTAGCTCTGAACGTAATTGGTCTACATATGGTTTTATTCAATGTGTTCGAAGAAACAAATTACAAGCAAAGCGAGCAGAAGATTTGGTGTTTGTCCATAGCACTCTGTGGTTGTTATCAAGAAAAGAAACAAACTATACTAAGGGCCCTACCCAGTTTTGGGATGTTCTTGGTGATGAGGATACTATAGACGGACCCTCGTTGCTTGAGATAGCAAATCTTGGACTCGGTGAGCCAGTTGTCGATCCTCCTCCATACTAGGAGGATTCGGATTAGTGATAGACTTCATCATCTTTTTGACCTTTTGGTGGTATGTATTTACTATTTAGTATTTACGTACTCCATTTTTATTAGAAATGTTATATTTGTTAGATAATTACTAACCTGAATCAATTTCAAAAAAAATTCAGGCCTATATTCTTGGACGTAACTATCACATCATGGCCTTTATATTTGCATTTCTTTTGAGTTTATTATCTTTTGGCTTTTGCATATGCTGAGCTATGGGCATTAATATCATTTGACTTTTGAAGTATGCATCTTCTGTCCACTATTTTATTTTATGAAATATCTCGAATTACAATTATATAAATATTAAAAAAAAATTACATCCGTGTCCCCGTTTTTACACTTTTTTGGGTCGCCGTGTCCGACACCCCGTACCCGTGTCCGACACCGACACCCGTATCCGTGTCGTTGTTACCTAGTATACTACTGTAGTGTTATATAGATAAACAACTACTAGTGTTATTTAGAAATCCAAACTCTCAGTTTTATCTCCTCACAGAAGATGCCTCCCCTTGCATATTTAGACCTATTGAAAAACAAAGGTGGTCCTATGCATGTGCAACGCAATTGATCAAGATTGGTTTACGGTGAGTGGCCATACTCATTGAGTTTTTCGTGAAAACTAAAATACCAACCTTCTTAATGAAGCCATACTAGGTTTTTATTTATTAACTGATTTGTAGCTGAGGGTGTGGAAAATGGACTGGAGTAACTATTGCAAGACCTTTAAATTGGATCGGTCCGAGGATGGACTTCATCCCTGACATTGATGGACCAAGTGAGGGTGTACTCAGGGTTCTGGCCTGCTTAAGCAATGCGAGTTCAATTACTCTAGCTGCTATTATCTTCACACAAAAAAACTTTAATTTATTCAAATTCAATAATTTAATATTTTTTGAACTCTACATAATCTCCTATGTTGTGAGCCAGTCAAGCTTGTGGATGGTGGTGAACCCAGAGAACCTTTGCATACATTAAGGATGCTATTGAAGCAGTTCCGTTGATGATTGTATGTGAAAACCCTCTTTTATTTGTCTTTCTTTCTGCTTACAATGTAATGTGAAGCAGGTGGCGGATTGATATTTCAGGAAAATCTAGCCAGACCCAACAGTCATATTTTTAATGTGGGCAACCTACACAATGAATGGCATAGGTACATGAAAAGCTGCCCGTTGATCCTACTACTGTTTAGATACTTAAATACGACGATGAAATCCACATTTATATATGTTCAACTTTGAAATGACATTCCCTTATTTTTCTTCTTCAGGTTTACACCAAGGCATGTGACAAACCTACGCTTGAGCAACTTACCATCGACGTTAGCTCTAAAGAATTTTACGGGGAAGGAAATGATGGCAGTTATAAAAGAATTCCCGACATGACCATAATCAATAGGCATCTTGGTATTCTCTCTTTCTCTCTCCTTCCGTCTCCCCTATTGGTGTTTAAAAAAGTATAACCTATACAGGATGGAACCCCAAGACGTCACATTGGGACTAGCTATAATCGACCCTTACATACCAGCACAGCAAAAAAGCATGCGACTGCAAAACCAGTTGCATCCAGCTAAATGAGAAACATCGTGATCACTTCATTGGTTGAAAGGATCGAATTCTTTTGAAGGAAGCATACCTATGTATAGTTCATTTTTTGTACCAACAGAGATAGTCGGTCAATAGTAGTTCTAATTTTTCTGCCAAGTGAATCCCATCCCATGTATTACTACTGTATCAATGCCCAAGGAACTACGATTTGGGTATTCGCCTCACGTAACTTGGAATAAAATACATCATGAAGGTTTAGCTATGAAGGCAAATAAGGTGATCGCACTAACTCTTGGTTTAAAATTGTGTAAACGAAAGCATATTTTTTTTCCAATTATGGTTGAGATTATCTAAAGTGACTGTAGATTGTCCTTTGTGCTCTTGTGGGATGAAATTATGCCATATTGAGTGCTTTATTAGAAGGTTAAAAAAATCGCCCTCGGAGTGGAAAAAGTAAGTGTAAAATAAAAATAACTGACATCGCATAATTAACCCAATTAGAAGAGCATAGACTGATCGAGGAAACAACTTGCATCACACTCCATGATGATGATAATGAAGAAGGTGAAGCAGAGGAGGGGAAGGATTCACCATTACTGAGTTTTGGCGAATAATTATAGAAATAACGAGCGTGGATGAGAGGAGTTGATATTTTCTTCTCTATAGATGATGGTGAAGGGTTAGGGATGGTTTAGGGGAAATTGGAGATCGGTTGTAGTTGTGGTAATTTGGGTTTGACATCTTCCTAGCTCTCTTCTTCTCTTTCTAGTCAATTAAGACAATCTATCTCCAACAACAGTTTAAAACTTGAGAGCTCTATTCTTGTCTTTCTAGTATAAGACCATCTCCAACAACAACAACAACACGAAAGGCTATCAGTCTGTCAGTTTCACTGTTGGATTGCAAATCTATTGTGGCAACCTCTAACCTCAAATCTTGTAATTTTCATTTTTGCCCACTCTCATTTCCATGTATTTAACCCTTTGCCCACTTAACTTCTAAATATTAAGGGCATCTCTGGAAGTACTTGTAATGGATTTAAGGTGTTCAAGAAAGGTTGTGGAGTACCTAAACAAAAAAACAAAAACAAAAATGAGCCTCCCGCCCAAACCCCAATATTATCATTTCATTGTCAACCCTAGACTAAATTCTTGCATCGCCACCAGGTACAATGACACAATACATTTGCATTTCCGTCCCCGATTAGATTCTTATTAGCTAACTCAACAATTTTACAGGAAAAATTAAAAAAATACCTGATGGTACTGAAACTTGGCCGCAATGTTTCCACTAGCATGAAGAAACAGCTTGAGAAAAACCTTTGACATTTCTTTTACACTCTGATTCTCTTGAGATAGAGGAACCTTAACCTAGTTTACAAGTAAATCAAACATGGGCACTGGCTTTTACACAATAAAACCCAAATTGAGAAAGAAACATAAACACTAATTAACGAATTGGGGAAAAACTTTACCTTGTTGTCGAGAAGTTCTTGCGAAGATGAACTAATGGAGGCAGTTGTAGATGAAGATTTGCGCTCGGCAATCTTTTTTAGGGCATCTCTTTCGAATGAATCGATCTCTTCTGCACTAAAATCCCAGTCATCGAAGTCCATTTTTTTGTGTCAGTTTGTATTTTTGTTGTATGATTGGGCGGGAAGAGTGTATGGTTGGGTTTGGGTGGATTTTGGGTTAGGGCTAATTGTTGCGGAAGGGTCCTTACTAGTAAACAGCAACATGGTGGGAACGACTGAAAAGTCATTGACACACTTTCTTCTTGATAGTTCTGATTCAATCCCCCTTTTTTTCTCTAAGACTTTCAAATACAACCTGCTAATCCAATAACTTATCTCAAATCAAATGGCATGTAGACCAAACTGTTACTCGAAATGATGTTTTTCATACTACAGAGACTGAAAAATCAAATTGGAATCCATGAAACCAAACACCCCTAAATACCAACATTTAGAATCATCTTGAACCAAACCCCTCAATTGTAACTACTCAGAGTAATTTTCAGACCGATTCTACAAACGGGGGTTCACATTTAAGCATCAAAATCATTAACTTTGAAGCTCTGAGAGCCAAATTGAAGTTCAAATTACATCAAAATGAGATAATTTGGGGGTGTAATAACCATAAACAAAATCAGATTACTAAAACCAATTACATCAAATCGAAATAGCTTCTCGAGAGAATTAAAGCATGAAGTAGAGGGGTTTCTCACCTTTGAGTGATCGAATTGGTACGAAGCGTTGTTCTTTTTGTTTCCCTAAACCCATAGTGCCTTTGATCCTTACTTCAAAGAGTGGGAAAAGAGAGTTGTAACTGAATAGGGGAGATGGAAACAAACAGTGGGAGTTAGAAGATAGAGGTCATGAGCTTTGAAAGAAACCATGTCTTCAAGAGAGGCCCGGTGTAGAGAGAGATAGGCAAAGCTCGTGAGATTGCAGGTTGCAATTGTTTTGGGTGTAAGAGAGAGAGTGAGAGAGAAAGAGTAAGGGCATCTCCAGCAGTTGAAAAAATGGGTTTGGGTGTGGTGTTGTTGTAAGATCTAACTTTTGAAGTCACTTTTTAGCTCCCATAACTTTAGAAATTTGATGTGAGTTGCTCAGCTGGTGTCATAACTCAACCGGGTGTTGGGAGTTCACACGAAAAAATAAAAAAAATGAGTTTGGCGTACTTCAAAATACCGCGCGCAGACTTTGGGACACTGCGCGACATTTTGAAGTCCGCGCGGTTATCCTTACACCGCCGCTGTTATGTTAATGTTTTGTTTTTAACTTAAGAACATTCTCTTCTCTCCCCTTTTCTCTCTCTTCTCTAGTAAATATTGTGCTCTGCAAACAACAATCAACTCTCAACTTTCCCTATCGATCATTTATTCATTCCTTACTTCTAACTCTACAATGGAACCCTTCTGTAATTTTAGCTTATCCTCTTCTTTGCAAGTACCCCTTCTTTTCTTTTTATCTCTCAAAATTTTAATGTTTGCTCACAAATCAAACTCCACTCACAAACAATTTGATCTCTCCATCTAATGAGTTGATTTGTGGTTGTTAATTACGTGGTGTTATTCTTATTCATGTGCCTTCACTAAATTTAAAATGGCACTAACTGGGACACACAAGCAACCCATCCTTTAACACCTGATAAAGTTACAGGGATGATAACAAATTGGGTTTCAACAGAAGATTCAATTGTTTGATGAAGATTATGAGATTTATACAAGCTTTTGCCAAATCTGGGATTGAGGTCATGGATGGTATCCCCAATTACATGCTTACCACTTTAACTACCATCAAGGGGGTCAACATCATATCATCACCTTTGTATACTTCAAACTTTTCTTGCTTTATATGATTTCAATCAACCTATAGTTCTAGTTCAACTACGAGTACATTTACCGTAAGATGGGATATCGTTTATTGGGTTTATATGTAGGAGTCGCGGCAAAATTCTGATATCTGCGTAGACTTTAAAAATCCTCATCTTAATAAAATAAAATAAAAACAACATAGCCCGAATTGAATTGTTGGGAGACTAGAGTTTGGGTTGGGTTTTTTGGTCTGATATATGGGCCAAAGATACTATAAAGAATAATTTTTTTTGGAGATGGACGAGGTAGGGAGAAGAGAGAGAAGACGGAGGGAGATGATGAACAAGAAGCGATGACGGACGAAAAGACACATTTTGTGACATCTTTGGCTTTTAACTGTGCCAAGTGTAAAACACTCCCTATGGTCATTTGATTAGTTAACCCCGTGGGGTAGCCGAGCCGCGCCGCGCCGTAAATAAAATTTCTCCACCACAGTGCCACTCAAAAGGGTTACCTTATGTGGTTACACATGTACCTTTGCACGCATTAAATTCGAGCTTACTTTCAAACTAAATATGATGTCTGAAAAAGCATAAAAGGTTATCTGTTAATGACCAAAAAGAGTTTGACATTCTCATCATAACCAAAGTTTTATCTGTTAATTACCAAAAGGAGCTTGACATTCTCATCATAACCAAAGTGGTTTGGGATTTGTCATTCTTGATAAACATGATTCCTATTCTTGCAAGGATTTTATGATCCACAACTGGATCAAGTTGAAGCAACCGAATGAAAAGGACTCATGGGCCCTCTCAATAGTGAAAAATGTGGTTGAAGGTCAAGAATGATTTGTTGCACCAAATTGCATCAATATCATTTATATCTCCAAGGTCAATATAATGGGACATTTTAGCTTTGAGTAAATTTGAGATAACCCCCGTTATTTAAAGACATATTTGTGATTGGCCTCAAGGTTCCTCATTTATATACCCTCTTTTAGCAGATCTTAGCCAATCAAAGTCAATTGACTTGGACAAACCTATTTATACCCTTTAAGAAAAATGCATGCATTTGATGTGATAAAATGAAATTAATAACAGAAGAAAACACGTGCAATTCACGTTGCGCTAAGATCCAACAGTTTAGCTTTAAAGACTTGGTCTCATCTTGGCCATCTATTCGAAGCGGGAAATTTTATGCCCACTTTGTCTCATCTCTCACATCTATTTTCTTTATAAGTTAAACCATATCATCATTATTATCAATCAAAATTCTAAAAAAAAAATGTATCTTCTATAATATATGTTATGTTAATATCGAATCAAAAACTAACAAACTTAATACTCCTTATCAAGTATCTTAATAACAACATTCTTACATGTTTCACAATTTCTTGCAGACTTCACCTTCGCAAATAACCCCAACAGCCTCCCCAGCTTATACGTCATACTTTCCTCTACGCTTCCCCGCCTGCCTCGTTGATACCATCCTCACGCTAACTACCTCTTTACAAACTTAACTAAAAAAATATTGTACCATTTGTAACACAACCTCTTCATCTTACAAGGTTGCCACACCTAAGATTTTACAACATTCATCTCTAAATATAAACATAAAATTACAGAAGCCCATTTTTTCTCTACGATTCTAATGGTGAAATCAGGTTTGGGTTAATGCAGGAATTCAAAAATCTTCAATATTTGAGGATAATGATGATGACGAAGGAAGACCGGTTGAGTGAGGATATGTTTTATTATAAAGATCTTTAAAATTTTAGATGATTTTGAAGAGGTGATTTAATGAGAGATTTGGAGGAATAAATGAGATGATATGAATGCCTTAAAGGATCTCAAGTTCTTAGATCTCTCATAAGAGAACTAGGTTTTTGAAAAGATTAAGGAAAGAATTATAAGTCTTATTTGTGCCTTAGAGCTTAGTAACCATCGGGTTGTGGGGTGAAGGTGGAAAGAAATTTAAAGGGCTCTTGAAAACCCCGTAAAAGGATAAATTCAAACTTTTAACAAAAGGAGCAACATTGAAATTGAATCTATAAATAAGATCTTATTAGAAAAACTGAAAACGAGGAAGAAACAATATCAACTTATTCCTAACTTAACAAAACTTGAAGCCAATCTTTCGCACACACAACGAAAATGGCTGAAGTTTTGTTAATAATTCTTATTACAAAACTAGGCCAGTTTTCCTTTAAAGAAATTGTTGTAAAATTTTGTAATCAGCAGGAAATCAGAGATGATATTAAGTTCATTCAAGATAAATTTTCTACCATGAAGGCCTTTTCTAAAAGATGCTTAAAAAATAAGTTTAAGATGGGAGGTCATTAGCCAGTGGGTGGACCAAGTAAGAAATAAGACCTACAAAGTCGATGACGTTCTCGACGAGTTCCTTGCTAGGATACAATCCCTCAAAATTAAAAAACATAGTGCACGAATAGATATCAAGTTTTACATTGGTTATAGACCTAACATCTTCAGGCGCAAGTTGGCATGTCATCGATTTCACTCGCAGATATAAAGCATCAAGAAGGAAGTCGGTGATATTGCCAGGAGACGGATTGATTACAATCTTCAAGAAGAAGGAACTACATCAAGTCACTACGATGAAAGAAGAGGAGATTATGGTGTGTCTCGACCTTTTGTCGAAGAAAACGATATCATAGGAATCGAGAAAAATGTGGACCAACTACAAAAATTATTGCTAAATAAAGAGCCAAAGTTCCATCAAAAATGCATAATCATCTCAGTGGTTGCTATGGGAGGTGCCGGAAAGACAACCCTTGCTAAAAAAGTTTACAATAACATGTTTGGGAAATTCGATTGTAGTGCTTGGATCTCCGTGTCTTAAGACTTCCCTTGGATGCTTGAAGGGTTTTACAATAGCAGACAGGAGTCACTCCCGGTGGGCGTGGAGACAATGAACATAGTCAAGTTGTAAGAGAATGTCCATAATTATTTGCAAGATAAAAGGTATGTCCTTGTACTTGATGATATATGGGATAATATCCTTTGGGAAGAGGTTAGGCATGCACTGCCTTTAAGAGTTAAAGGTAGAATATCCTTACGACTCGAAATATGAACGTAGCTTCCCCAATAGGGAAAACTTGTTATATTCACCAACTCCAACTATTATATTGTGAATTGGCTTGGTCCCTCTTCTCTATAAAGGCCTTCAGGAATAGCAATCCTCCCGGTCATTGCCCACACCATCTGAAATAAACTACAAAGGCTATAATGGAAAAGTGTAGAGGCTTACCACTTGCAATTGTGGCTATCGGGAGCCTCATGTCAAAGATGGAGGCTACTCAGTTAAAGTGGGACAGTGCACTTTAGAATCTTGATTACGAATTGAAGGATAATCAAGGTCTTAAAAAACTCAGCAGGGCCTTCTTGAAAAGCTATATTTATTTGTCATCTCATTTAAAACCATGTTTCTTATTTTGTGGGCTATTTCCCAAAGATTATGTAATAAAGACGAAGTGACTAATTCGTCTTTGGGTGGCAGAAGGTTTTGTCGAAGAACATTCACGAAATACACCAGAAATGGTAGCCACCATTTACCTTGGTGAGCTTATTGATAGAAATTTGCTCCAAGTTGATGAGAAATTGACGTATGTTGGGTTGTGTGCATGTAAATTTCATGATTTGATGTGTGACATTGCGATACATATGTTACACAAGGAGGAGTTTGGTGTGATTTTCAAAAACCAAAGCAGCAATATATTCACCAAAGGAGTGCGTCGTGTCGCATTTCTCAATGCATCATTTGGTTCTCTGTTAAGTAAAATTGGTGAGGTAAAAGTTCATACATTGCTCACATTTTCCATGAGTTGGTGTTCATCATCCATGTTGCATCAAATGATAGTGTCTTTCAAACTTCTACGAGTGTTAGATATATCGGGCACGAATATCAAGAATTTTCCAAGTGTGGTATGCGACTTGATTCACTTACAGTATATGAGTTTAAGGAGAACACAGGTCGGTGTACTTTCATCTTCACTGCACAGACTACAAAGTTTACAGACATTTGATTTATGCAATACACTCATAAGGGAGTTTCCTCCTGGAATAAAGTTAACCATTTTCCCCAAGTTGAGGCATGTTTATACTCCTGTGGGCATGTATGTACATGCGAGAAACAACACTTGCTTTCTAAGAGATCAAAAGAACAACAAGAGCTTGATGAATCTTCAGACACTAAGGGGAGTAGTAGGTGATGAAATCTTGTTTAATCAACTTTATCATTCAGCCAAACTTCAGAAGTTATATGTTGTTATGGATGATTTTTCATGGTCGTGCAATATCATAGAAGAGATGCGAAAACTCCTGTCCTTAAAATAACACTTGGTTATGGATACAATAACTATAAGTTTGAATTGGAAAACATACATGCATCTCCACCTTATCTTGAGAAAGTACATTTAATTGCGGATATAATGGGGGGCTAGTTACCGGGTGGATTAGATCTTTCACACATCTCTGTGTATTAAAATCGGGGAAAAACAGAGTTGCGGGAGATTCGCTCGAAACCTTGGCCCTTTTGCCTAACTTGGAAGTAATATACTTAACTACAAATGTATACATTAGAAATCAGATGGGGTGGGGAAGCATCAATAGCGAAGAAGGCTTAAGATTTCCTATACTCAAAATTATTGGTTATAAGTGAATTACTTGAATTGGAGGAGTTTGGTACAATAGAGGAGGGGACAATGATGCCATGTCTTGAAGGACTTGGGATTAATGGTTGCCCAAAGTTGAAAACGCTTCAATGTGGCTTTCAGCACCTCAAATCTCTCAAGAAGTTGAAAATACGTGATATGCCAGAGGACTTCATACAAAGGCTATACCCACCTATTAAAGGTAAAATGGTAGGAGGAGGAGAAGATCATTAGATGATTAAACACATTCCCAATGTGGTGATCACATCCTTAGAGGTATAATAATGTGAATTTGAATGGAACATGACACCTCATAAGCTTTTACATTGGACTACTACGTCCATCTCTCTTTAACACTTTAGTATACTATTTGTTTTGATCATCTGTTAATCTAATTTGATTTTGATAGCCTATCTTCACCTCCACTCCATCTTAATAAACTCATATTTAAAGTTCCTTTATGTAGAGGAAGACTTGCGTACCGAAGGTTTACGACCAAAATTTATTCAGAGGTTGCAGTGACCAAGAGGTGGTGTTACTGATAATTACCAAATAAGCATGTGAATCTAATATAAAGTTGTGAAGGAAAAGGAAAGGAGTGTTGGATGTTCCGGCACATAAACAACTTTAAGTTGTAATGAATTATTCTGTGTTTCTTTGCCTTTGTCCCTTCCTAACTTCATACTGTGTTTCCCTGGTTGTTTTGTACACATTTTTAACTATGTTCTTTTACATCCCATTGAATTATATGCCTCCTTTTTAGTTAAGTTTTTTATATTCCTTATATGATTGGAATAAAATAAAACCAGTTCTATTCGCGATATCAATTCTTTGTTCGCAATTGTAATAATTTGACATTATGAAAACCCATATATCATTAAGCACAATTTCGAGTTTAACAATAAATTATAAAGAAGGGAAGACAAACCATAATGCAATTTACAGATAATCCAGAAAAATAGACTTCTACAAACTGTGAATACTCTTGTTGTGTGTCTCATCAATCTAAAACATGGTTTCGCATCTGCTTGACGTAGCTCACCCTCCGAAAACCTGAAAAAATGTCTCAACACCATTTCGATTGCTGTTTCCAAATCAATTTCATAGATCCTCTATCTAAACACTGGGGATTATGTAAGAAGTTAACAAATTAGTTTCCAATTAGAGAGAGAGAGAGTGAGATAAAGAGAGAGGAGAGAAAGAGAAAGAGAGTTACATATCAGTTAAGTTTGCTTAGGCGGGAACAAATTTTGCTAGAGCTTTCAACTTATGTGTTTTAGGCACCAGATCGAGAAGATGGTCTTAGGGGTCATTTGTTTTTTGTTTATGAGTATGTGTTAATCTGAGTCTGAGTCTGACTTGATCTGAGTCCACTTAAAGGTGTTCAATATCTAAGTGGATGCCTTGGAGTATTTTTTTTTCTAGTTAGATCTGACTAAAATAAACAAACACTAAAATACTCCTCTCAAGTAATAATCAAACACACAAGCACCCCCACCTATTCATCACCAATACCACCACCACCACCACCCTTTCGTCACCAACGTCAACACCACATGTACATTGCAAACACAAATACATAGAAAGGAACCTATATATATATATAGCAAACACAAATACATTGGTTCCTAGCATTTGTTTGAAGTTAATTCAAATACATTGGTATACATAGAAAATAACCTGTATATATAGCAAACACAAATACATTGGTTCCTAAAATCAAATAAAGATTAACATTGGTTTGAAGTTAATTCAAATAAGCAAATATCAGAGTCTTAAGAGTTATTACAAATATGTAAACAAATAAGTTTCAATCAACTCAAGATGGCTTCAAGGAAACCAAGACGTTGTTTTAGCTCAAGCCCCATAAAGATGACCCTGTAGTTATACTCATCTTTTCCTCCCAAGAACTTCAAACCCTTCAAAATTAGTGCATTATATATCTCATATGAACTGACCATATCCTTTAATACCTTCAGAACTTCAGAAGTGGAATCGTCATTGCTTGCAGAAGTAGAACTTATTCCTTGGACAGTGAATGCAGATATCAGAGATTATACAAACTCCATTGGTGTTAATGGTTCAACTGTTGTAACTGTTATTTTCCCCTTTGATCTAGCAGATCTAACTTAAGACACAGGGGTAAGAGGAGTACTACCAGTAGTAGGCTCACTAACTGGACTGATAGGGACATCATTAGAAGGAATGGCATTACCTTCCCATCTAAAATGAACTTCAGACTGGGGAAATTATGTATAGTCAACATTCATATCATCAGGTAGAGGAACATACTCTCTCTGCTAGGTGGAGGGTCCACTTTCCATACCTGAAGATCATGCAAAATCCCCAGTGGCAGATAGACCATCAAACAATTTCACCAACAAATCTCTATGTTGAAGAGGAGCGGTCTTATACTTCTTTGCCTCAGAATCCAGCTATAAACAAACATGTAAATAGATGTTTAAACATGTATAAATTGTTATATAATCAAATAGTAATGTCATTATTCACATTAACTTACCACAATGATATTTTTCCAAACTTCTTCAGACCAATCAAAGATGCCTGATACAAGATCATATCCATGGCTAGTCCAGCTTATCAAGCCTCTCCAAACTTGTCATTGCTTCTTCATGTAATCCCATTAGTTTTTCATGACCTTTTATTTCAAAACATAAGTATTTTGCATGTTGTTCAGCTCCTCTTCAATTGTCTTCCAAGCTAGAGCATTCAGAAATGTTCCAGACACTCTATTTAAGTCTATATGTGCTTGACATTTTAAGATAAAGTGAAGTCTGAACACTGGATTTTATTGGAAAAGCCTTTTTTCTTTGATGGTATCGACATAACTACATAATAAGAACAAATAGACAAATTAGTTAAACAAATAGAAGTCCCTATAAAGTACTCTATAACAGATGGACACAACAACATATATAACCATTGTACTCTATAACAAATGGACATAACTGCATAAGCATTGTACTCTATTAGCAGATGGACATAACAACATAAGCATTGAACTCCATACAAAGATGGACATAACAACATAAGCATTGAACTCCATACAAAGATGGACATAACAACATAAGCATTGTACTCTATAAACAGATGGACATAACAGCATAAGCCCTGCACTCTATAACAGATGGACAAAGCATTGTACTCTATAACAGATGGACATAACAGCATAAACCCTATACTCTATAACATCATAAACAAACAGTTCCAATTTTTTGCACATGGACAGATAAACATAACAGTTTTTACTAAATCCTTTTTTGAATTTTTTGTTGTTATGATAGGAGCAATACCAAAATGCATTTATCCATTATCTGTTGTGATAGGAGCAATATATACCATAACAGTTCTGCAAATGGAAGCATTCTAGGCTTACAACAACAAGATGCTTGTAATGCTACAAAATATGCTTGTAAACAAGCACACTTCTTGTAATGCCTTGATCACATCCTCAACTAGATAAGGTTCATGAAATTCTTGGGTTTGTAAAGGCCATGATAGTAGCCACTGAATAACAGATAATGAATAAATGCATAAAAACTTCAATAACATTACAGATAATGGATAGATGCACTCAGGCAAGAAGCTATAGACTATACTTAAATCAGTAATAACAACTCCAATAACAAAACCATTATGACTTTTCAAGACTGCACCAGTTTCTCTCTTGTCTGTAATAACAGTTCCAATAACAAAACTTATGTTGTTATCCATTGCCATAACAATAGCACCTTAGAGTACTCTTTAAACAAGCTAGTTATCCACCTTAAACTTATTTGAAAGATCAAGTAAAGAGTACAAGTTCAAAATAGGCAGACCCACCTTAAACAAGCTAGCTATCCACTGCCATAAAAGTAGCACCTTAGAGCACTCCCACAAAATATGATCAATACTCTCAGCATTGTTGTGATAGAGGGCACAACAAGAACAATTTTTTTTTAAGTATATCACAAGTTCAGAGGGCCTTATGGAAAACTGTCCACCCAAATGAGGCACTTCTAGGTTGAATGCATCTTTTCCTCACAAACTTAGCCCACCAAGTAGTAACAAAAACTAACATAATCTTTAAGGGAACAAAAAAACCTATCCATTTTTGTATAGACGGTCCATGGGTACTTATCCTTAACTTGCCTTATGCAAAAAATAAACTAACAAAATCTAAACAGCTATCCATTAAAAGCATTTATCCATTTTTGTATAGATGTTTTAAGGGAATCTATAGAGATAAACAGAAACTAACAGAATCTTGTATTAAGGGAGTTCAATGCTTGCAGTAAAAGCATCTATATATCCATTAAAAACATTTATCCATTAAATAGTTTTAGTGTATAAGAGGAGTACTAATGGATAGTACTCCTTTCTCTTAAGCAACATATAAGAGGAATAGCATATAAGCTTTTGCTAATGGATAATACTCCATATATATATATAACTTACCATATTTGTATTAATTAACTCTTTCTAGCTTGACCTTACTTCCCCTTTGAGGATCTCTGTGAAACACATGAAAAATTAGATGATTTATGCATTAAATTAAGTTCTGAAAGTCACATGCTAGAAAATAATATCATAACACCATAGAGTAGAGCAACACAAACACACAATTATCAAAATTCATACATAGTCCAAAAGATGCTCCAATATGTAATAAAGTTAAAAAAATTCATACATAGGCCAAAATATGCTCCAATAACTAATAAACATTTATCAACAATAAATTGAATCAAACACTATTTCATAAATAAAATAGTCTTACATGTAAAATTTATTACATCAAACTAGAAATAGAAAGAGTTCAAACTAGAAAACTAGAAATTATTAAATTTATTAGATCAAACTATAAAACAACAAAGTCATCTTATCCCTATGTGGCAACACGTCATGCTTAAACCTCTTTGCTTCTGGTAAAACTTTTAAGATATTAGCCCACCTAGGTTCAGTAAGGTTGAATGTACCATTACTTCATCAAAACCCTCCCCAATCAGTTGTATTAGGGTCTCCCAAATCTTATAATTGTTCTTCAGATATTCCCATCTACTTCTTCATTTTTTAAGGGTGACATCCCGTTAGAATTCCTGAATGCTTTTCTCCCCCATATTCCTCAATAAACTCATTTTAGACAAGACTCTCGCATCAGTTCCTTAAGTGTCAATCTCATATTGAGCTTGCTCTATAAACCACAAATCCTTGACGTAATAAAAAACAAAAGGAAAGTCTTTATTGAAAGGCATATAAAGTGAAAAAAACATAATATTTTAGTAATAAAATAGGCTTACATGTAGGGCCAATTTTATTATATAGTCTAAAAGATGCTCCAATATGTAATCAAGTTAAAAAAAATCATACATAGTTCAAAAAATGCTCTAATATGTAATCAAGTTAAGAAAAATCATACATAGTCCAAAAGATGCTCCAATTTGTAATCAAGTTTAGAAAATTCATACATAGTCCAAAAGATACTCTAATTAGTAATCAAGTTAATAAAAATTCATACATTGCATAAAGAGACTGCAATTGACTTTGACTAACTTAGAACCATTAAAAGGGGGTCCAGTTCAAATACAATCGCTAATTTGCCAATAAACTCCGAGGGTTATATCAAATTTACTCTTTAACTTTTCTTGTTCAATATTTGTTGTCAAAGAAACATGTTTTTCCACTCCGAGACCCTCTCAAATGTCTTCTTAATTTTGTTATAGATATTTTTTATTTATTTCCAAAATCATGTTTTTCTCTATCTTCCGCTCTAACCCACCAAATTAGGAAGACATTTGAGAATTAAATTTGATATTTGTATTTTTTTTGCCTTATCCAATTAAAGAAAAAAATACTAATTAGTTTTAGTAACAATGTTATTGTTTCCGTAGTTGCGCCATAATTTTTTGAGGATAAACGATACTTTTTAATGTGACACTCCTCTTCAAAAACTTACAAATAGGTTGCCAATATTCTAATAGGTGGAAGCACGATTGCGCTAATTCGCCACCTACTAATCCTCATTGCTAACTCTTCTTTTGAGGGCTTCTCGACTTCTTTTAATACGGACTTTTGGAACATCCTCATTGCCTCAACCTTCCCAACCCACTTCTTTAAATTATCAGGTTTTATCAGCAAATTGTAAATGTATCTAACCAGTAAACTGCACACCACCGTCTTTGACACACCGAGGTCCCTCAAAACTGCGGATTTTAATGTAATGAGGTGTAGTTTAGTGTTTAGTAATTAGAGGCACTTCTCAATTACAGCCCAAATATTTTTATCGTTGAGAAGCAACGTTTTGAGGTAATAAAAAAAATGGATTATTTGAGTTTCTAAACTTCTACATAAAAATATTGGGCTTGAAGGGATCATTTTTTATCGCATCTAGTCGCATTCGCTGCTGCGACTGACATGTTGATGCCCAAAAAAATAATAAAATAAGGGAGAATAGTTTTTGTAGATATACGAACGTAGCATTTATAGAAGATTACCATCAAATTGAATTTCTTAAAACGATAAAGTAGAGAAAAACTTTTGGAATTCTATTTCTACTAAAATTCTAAATATGTTTTAACTTCCCAAAACCATGCAATTCTTTATTCTATTTATGCGATTAAACTTCCCAGCAATGGGTATTCCCCTTTACTCCATTGAAGAAGAAAAACGATCACAGAGAAGAACTCCAATTGAAGCTTCCATTAAAGTACCCATTCCTCCATCAAAGCTTGAGTTCATCTTCAGTAAGTATGATTTTTGTTATGTTTTCTTTTTAGTCTTTTTTGTTGTGCTTTCTTATTCTTCTTTGAGAACTTTGATTTGGGAACAAACATAAAAGTTAAAGTTTTGAGGAAATATAGTTAATTACGAAGAGTTAAGGAACCATAGTTAAATAAACTAGAGTTAAGAAGAACTCTAGTTTCTGTAATTATAGTTTTTGTAACTCTGGTTATTTAACTTTTGTGTCTCTTTATACCTGCTTTTTAAAAATCTTATGATTCTTTTGATTTGTTTTTTAAACTTAACTCTAACTCCTTTTGTTTTTATGTAGGCTTGTTATCTTTTTGTCCCATTAAAAATATATCTTATATCTTTCAATTATAAACTCTTTACTCTTAATTTTCTAATGACGGGTACGACTATCAATAAAAACAATTCTCGGTAGGAATTTAGCGAAGTAAAAGCTGACGTGGACCCAAATAAAAATGACGTTTGGTGTAAAATATGTGGAAGGAAAACGACTGGGGGTATTTCTAGACCCAGGGATCATCTTGCCAGTGGAAATCCAAATGTCACTAAGTACACTAAAGTTAGTCATAAAATTTCCAAGAAGTTTAGAGACTTGTTGAACGAAAAAGAGAAGGAAATAGATGAGACTCAACATCTTATGATTGTTAATTATGATTTTATAATGTGTTTTTATTTATGTATTGTACATTAAACTATATATACATATCTATTTAGAACATCTCCAACGGAGAATGTATGTTATTATAATTTTAGATACTAGTATCCATAATAGCATACTACTTTGTACCAACATATTTCCCTCTAAATTCAGCTTTTTATTCAAATTGGGACCCATAATGCTATTTTATGTAAGAGAGAGACAATTTTTATTAAAAATTGGGACCCACAATATTCTTTTATTAGAGAGAGAAAAGAAATGAAGAGAATAAATATTTGTGGAGGACCCACAAAAGTAGTATGCACATACTACTCTCCAAGTTCTGGATTCGCATACTTTGGAGGGGTATGGGGATAAGTATGTTGAACACCATACCCCTGTTGGAAGGAGTTTTTGCAAAAGTATATGAAAAGTGTAACATCATACCATGATATTGGAGATGCTCTTATGAATATATGTGAATTTCTACTTATAGTATTGCAGTACTCGCAAAAGTGTTGCATTATTTGCATTATAATCTACATTAACAAACAACACCTCTTAAGGAAATGATCGAGTCTAGTGTATGCACATTATTTCCTTAAGACAAATTCGCCCCTACCACAGTACTTTGCAGGAATGTAGTCCCCTGTCTCCCAGGATACAACGATCAGTCGCAGAGAGAAGAAAATACTTTTATCTCTTTGCCAAACAAGCTTTGATTGCGTCTGCTTTCTCTCTTGAAGAAATGACTTAAGAAAACTATGAAAACTGATAAACATAAATAAAAATGAAGTTGGGTTATATAATGTATAAGTGACTCTTCACCAAGGGTCACACCTTAAGACACACCTCAAGTTAATGTCTATTCATTAAAGGTCACACCTTAAGTTGTGTCTGTTGGAGACAACCCAACTTACACCTCAAACCCAAAAAACAAAAAATTTGACTAAGTATTCCGAGGAATACCCATGAGCTCATGGCCCCAAGGTCGAATCATAGACTTATAGTAATAAACGGGTTTCCTAGGTCGAGCAAGCCCAATGGTAGCCCATGCAACCAAGCTAGTTTGCATACATGGGTCGTACATGCGCGTGTGACCCACCAACTCTCATACACATCGCAACAATTTAAGTATTAAACTTACTTATTTAGTAGAGTTGAGCTTCCCTCATATCCAATGTGGGATTAAAAATACTTAGTTCCACCATTCATACAAAAAGAAAATGAATTTTTATATTTTCTAACATTATTCGTGGTATTCGCAATAGCTTTTTTTTAACCCTAGTCATATCGCATCGCATCACACATTAACTACCTTGGTCAAAACCATGGTCTAGGAGGAACTTAAGGTTAGAATCAGGTTTAGTATTGGTTTGGAAGCTGATTTTTTTACAAGATGAAATGGCTACTTGTGGTGAGAGACCACAAGTATTAATCAAGTAAGAAACAACAAATGAAGGATGGAATCCAAATCCCTAAACCCTTTCCTAGCTTGAGTTCCTAACTTTATTAAGAGAAGATAAAACATTGACATTGTAACCGTATGTACAAGCAAAGAGTATAGATGATGCTACCTTGCAAAATCTTCAATAAACTAATTTAAATTCAAACAATCTCTGAGTGGGAGTTCTATTGTTGTTTCAACTCCCCTCCACCAACCTTGAAACGCCTTAACTAAAATACAACTCAAGCACTCACAAAACCATCATTTTCCTAAAATACGTTCTAGCAGTTTTAACATTAGGTGTACTATAAATCCTTATTTTGTAATTTTCTACGGAGAATTTTGTCGCTATGTTTTAAGGATTGCTACGGATGGTAAATGGCCTTGATATGGTTACTGTAGAGGGTTTTAGTGAGTGTAAAAATCATCATCGGAGTTGGCCTACTATGCATATTCACATTCATTGTGTAAAATTGTTGTAACCGACACATATATATGTGAATACTTTTACCTTGTTGTCCTATATAAGCTTCCAACAATTACTGTAATGCAAGTTGATAATCTGTAAATCAAATGATATTTTTTATTAGAGGTCTGAGTGACACTGATGAAAAATATCATATTTAATTAGTACATTTTTCTTTAATGGGTTAAGGCAAAAACAAAATACAAATATCACATCTAATTTTCAAATGTCTTTCTAATATTGTGGGTTTGAGGGGAAGAAAGAGAAAAACATGATTTTGGAAAAAAAAGAAAATAATTTCTATGACAATATTTAGAAGACATTTGAAAGGGACTCGGAGAGGAAAAACATGCTTCTTTAACAAGTACTGAACAGGAAAAGTTAAAATGTTCCATTGAATTGATCCTAGAGATATAAATGATATTGATACAATCTGGTGCAACAAATAATTCTCGACTTTCAACAACATTTTTTACTCTTGAGAGGGCTCAGGAGAGTCATTGTCATTCGACTGCTTCAACTTGATCCATTTATGGATCATGAACTCCCTGCAAGAATAGGAATGTCATATTTATCAAGAATAACAAATCCCAGACCAACTTGGTTATTATGAGAATGTCAAGCTCCTTTTGGTTATTAACATATAACCGTTTATGTTTTCTGGACATTATATTTAGTTTGAAAATGACTTCAAATTTAATACGAGCAAAAATGTTGGAACCTATTAAGAAGGTATCCCATTCGAGTGGCAATGAGGTAGAAAAATTCTATTTGGGGGCACAACGCGCGACACCTTACCCCATAGGATTAGCTAATCAGGACTCTTCCGCAACAATTAGCCCTAACATTTTGTTTCATTCAAAATAAGGTGTGCCGCTAAACAACCACGTTCACATCAAGTCCCAAAATTTGATCGATAAGGTTATACTACTTGCCTTACCAAAGAGATAAACTACCTCGAACCCTCTACTGAACCCTCTGAATCATTCACTGAATCTTATTCTCTTTTATACTCTCCTAATTGAACTTGTAACCAATTTTCCGTTCTCATCCTTTTGGAGTTGGTTGTTTTCAGTTATGGCAGAAAAGTTACCAGGTTCATCTCAAACCCCTAAACCACTAGATATACAATCATTTTCTAATTTCTCATTACTGGTTCCTCTGCTTCCTTCAGTACCTCCCCCTCTGATGTTATCTTATGAGGAAGATAAACTATGTAGTCAAATGCACGAAAGCTATGAAGTACCCCTAGATGAGGATATCCTCGACTTGGACTTTTAATTATCCACAGAGGAAAAATAATCTTGGGAATTAAGCCTTTTTCTCAAAGTCCCCTCTCCCTTTCGAATTGATACACACACCATTCCTTTGGAGAGCTTCAAAACTTTTGGGGTCTGAACTACGGTATCCAGGTGGAAATGCTTGAAAGAGGCTTATTTAAGGTTACTCTACAATCTTTGGACGATGTTTACAAAATACTCTATCAAGGGCCTTGGTATGTATTTGGAGCATTACTCTCAGTTTAATGTTGGTCTCCATTCATACAATCAAAAGACATTGATTTCAATCTGTTACCTTTTTGGGTAGAAGTTGATAGCCTCCCCCCTGGATTAATTATCCCCCATACTATCAAGGCAATAGAAAAAAAATATATAAAGGTTCTTTTCTGCAGTTTGATAAAGAACCTACTTTTAACCATTTGGGGGAAAAAACTTCTACGAATCTAAGTCTTATTGAACTTATCTCAGGCGTTTATCAAAATAGCAACGTTGAGGATCAAAGGCCATTCGGATTATACTTTGCATTATCAATATGAACATCTAAAAGGGCTTTGTTATTACTGTGGGAAAATCAGACACCGAGAAAATAATTGCAAATCAATAGCAGTCTATCCGCAGGATTTTGATATTCAAAACAATACTCGTTAAAGAAAATACTTTAACGCCATTATAGCCAAGACATATATTGCTTATATATGGGATATGAGCGCACGTGCTCGAGTTTCTGCAACCTCATTGCAAGATGTTAACAGAAAGACACCAGAATAGAGACTGGACTCCGGGAACACCAGCTTTAAACGAAAGAAGATAGTGGATACATCTCTAATGCCACATAGATTGCCTCTATCTTTAGCCAATAATAATAGAGCACGACACAAATCCATGAGGCGAACATTCAGGATTGGACCTCTTCCTTTAGGGACCCCACACTCACAAGTCAACAATTCCACCCTTGGTTTAAGAACTTTATCACACAAATGGATACTCAGGCCCACGGTCCTACGACTACCCCTTCTGTTGGAGATGGTATCATGTACTCTCAAGTTGACATGTCATCTAATATGTTTGTGGATGATCATATTATCCTCTTTATTAATCTCGAGGTAAGTCCCTATAACGTTCTTAATTTGTTTGGTACTCAAGCTTTATTCTCAACATATATGTGGGAAACGTGTGCATTTACCCAGGTTAGTAAAACCTCCACTTTGGCTAAAAGAAAGGTTAATTACATAACCCAAATAAATAAGCTTAGTCAATCGCATTCACACCCAAATGACATCCAACAGAACCATAGGACTATCTCTAGTAGTAATGATAAGGATTTGACTTTCTCTCCATTACTAACCCTAAATCACCCTAATTTAGATATATTCATGCCTACTAGATCAATATTAAAAACCACTTACATGCAAATTGATTATGATGTAGATCTTAAGAACTTGTATACCACAAGCAAGACCTCTAGGATGCCAATGATTCCTACAAACAAAATGGTTATCATGGTAAATCTAAACATAGTTCTTCCCCCTCATATATGAAGATTATAATTGTCAACGCTAGTACAAATGTTTACTTTTCGCTGCTATGTTGGCCAAGTGTTGTTTATTCCCAAAACGCTAGAGACGTTCTACTTCCCCATTGTGCTTATTACTTGTGTTCAAACTGATACTTCAACATGTGGAGACTCAAGGTAGTAATGGTTACTTGCCTCGAGGCAGAAGAGTTATGACTCCCCGTTCTCGAGGTAGATACATCCCACGTCGAGGAAGATGAGCTAATCACCCTTATAGAGGGCAAGCCTATGTCAATAACCCTTATACTTATCACAGAGCTCCAACTCATCCTGCTACTATATTACCCAACCTACCTTCTTCCAACTCCACTTTGAATCAAAATATGACTGATGCTCCACCTAGACCTATCCTCATCCAAAATCTAGGACCGGTTCCACCAGTCCTTGGTACACCAAGGCCTTTAAATCCTCTTAATAAACCTAATACAAAACAATCTATCATTATTGTTGAACAAGTGACACCTGCGGTTGTGACTATTGTACCTCTGGCAATCATTTTGCCTTACTTTGTCCTTGCATAACAACAAGGCATCATGCTACCCTCTTCTACCACAGAACCTCCTACATAGGTATTCACCTTTGAAGAATTGATGCATGTACAACCCAATAGGATTCCTATGCAGATGCCTCCTTATCCTTCTCCATTTGCTATTGCTCCTAATTTTAATTTTATCTACCCACCTCTAGCTAATACTATGCCTACAATACAAACACCCAATCTAGCCACTGGCCTTTCTATGGTTAATGTAGACCTTGACTCCATAGATAACTCTAGTGACTCTCCACATAGAGGTAGAGCACCCACATGTAGATTTCATAAAAGTGAAAGAACTGAGGATGATTTTGTTAGGGAAACTCGAAGATTTGAATTGGAGGAACTTACTCGGTTATAGGAAGAAATTACAGTATAGGTTCAGGTACTAATATGTCCATTTTACACATTAAATTGGATACTTGTTCAAACTTGTGGGTATTGGTATTATGTTGTTGCTTCTAAACAAGTATTTAGGGCTATGTTTTACTTTTTCTTGAAAAAGAAAAAAACAAACAATCAAATATTTAGGAAATCTATGATTCTCAAGCCCCCATTACCCCACATACTCCTTCCCATCCTGTAGTTGACTTTTTGTATTAGGCCTCTTACTGCACATTGGCTTATCAAGATTAATTATATCTTATGGGAAGTAGTTATCTTTTTAAAAGGGACCAAAAAATTAGACTTTGTTATCTTAAGGTTTATGGTTGCTCAGCTCGAGAATATTTCCAACAAATAGCTACCTTTCACACTTATATTAAATGATACTGTTTATTACACGCCTCAATATTCACTAAAGCTCAACCATTAGATCCTTTTTGGTGTATCCCCTTACTGTTTCCAGTACTTACTGATAGTCTGGTTAAACATTTTATAACTTGGTACCTGCTTCACAATACTCACACTGCCCTTTAATTTTCAGCACTTTCTGATAGTCTGGTTAAACATTTTATAATTTGGTACCTGCTTCATAATATTCACACTGCCCTTTATCACCCACAATTGCTTTCTTCATCATATACAATGAGCTCTAAGTTGATTTTTACTCCACCAATAACTAGGAAAACTAGTAAAAGAGAAAAACCAACTCTCATTCATTGGAAAATAAAAAAGGGGGAGCCCTGTAACTTTTTCCTGCTTCAACAGGAAATATGGTTAGCAGTCGTACTAGGGAAGGGAAACATCGAACCTTGATACTTCAAACTCTAGAGATTTTTGAAAGGAATTCTCAGTTTATAGGGCCCATTTTACTAGTGGATCTTACTATACCAGATCATGACCACATTGTTTCGGATTTGGCCAATCATTCCTCAGACTGGAATTTTTGCCAGTTTCAAACTCTTGAGGCTCAGGTCATAAATCTTACTACTTCCCAAAATCCTTTGGCTCTTGGAGAATATGGGTCCTTGGAGGAGTTCCCTAACATTCCTACTGCTGGAAAATAACTCACTTTAGGGTCTCCTACTCCTGAGGAAGGTCTTGAAATCATCTGTGAATAGACTAGTTTTTATCTCTTTGGCTATACTCCTGATATCCAAGGAGTATTTGTGGACATGGTGTCATTTTATGTGGATTTCTCTGAAGCTGATCTATCTAGGAATATTGATAATGCTATGGATGTAGCTCCTAATAAGGTATCACTATATTTTCTCTATTTTCCTGCTTACTCTAAGTATACTTTTACTATGATATGGTTTTGCACCTATTTTTGGGTTTAATTATATCATATATACTAACTTGATTGTCTCTAAGATTTTTTAGTTGTTTTTAGCTGAGGGGATCTCTCAAATTATAGATGATGATACTCAAGCTAGGGGTATCGGTACCTATTCTATTAAAAAGGTGGTGGTGGCCCTTCAGCCACCACACCCCCAATGAAGATAACCAACTAGAACTGTCGTGGTGGAGGGAAATCCACGATTGTTCAATAGCTTAAATCCCATATTTCTAAAGAACATCTTGACATTTTTTTTATCATAGAAACTAAATTAGATAATAGTAGTAGTGTGCCTAAGTTAAAAAAATTAGATTTTACTAATATTCTTATTATTCCATCAGTGGGCACAAAGAATGGTCTTTGGCTACTTTCGAAGGAAAATGTGGATCTTAAAGATATTCATAGTTGTGATTATGTTATACAAACCCTTATTCACTCACACCCACCATAAAATAAGTGGCTATGCTCTTTCATTTATGGTGTTCCTGAAAGTCAATTTAGGCACTATTTTGTCTCATCTAGATGATTTCCTGTCTAAGTTTTTAAGGCTAAATATTATCCTAACATACCTTTTCTTAACTGTCATAAGAGATCATTAGACTCAAGATTCTGGAAGGATGTATTAGTGGCAAGAGATGTTGTTAAAGACTCCCTTGGTTAGATTGTTGGAGATGGAAGAACTAATATACACATTTGGTTAGATAATTGGATACCAACTTTAGCTTCTCATGAGCCATCTAAACTGAATTATAATTACCCAGATATCTTGTGGGTGTCTCAACTTTTGCTTTACAATCTACTAAGATGGAACTTAGTACTCCTTGTTGAAATTATGCCCCTAGACCATATGGCATGTGTATTGGCCATTCCATTAACTCAAAATCCTACAAAAGATATTATCCAATGGTTGCCTGACAATAATTTTTGATTCTCTATTAAGTCAACCTATAATAGCTTAGTCTCTCTAGTTAATCATTCTTTCACTCCACCAGTTAATGCTAGTTGGCATATAGCACTTTGGAAGTTGAAGATTCCTTATAGACTTCAACTATTTATTTAGAAAATTATACATAATCTTCTACCCTGTTAAAAGTAGATTGTTTCAAAACCACATTGTACCAGATGAAATCTGCTCTATATGTGGAAAGGACCCTGAAACAGTACAACATGCTCTTTTTCAATATGAATGGGTTGCCCCATTGTAGTTTGCTTCTCCTTTTACATTACGTACCCAATCTCTTCAATTTCAATTTCAAGATATCCTTCAACAAGTATATGAGATAGGCATATCTGCACATGATGATTTTTTTTATTTTTTTTATAGTCTTTCCATCTTTTGTGCTCTCTTGGGAAGAATTTGAGAAGCTAGGAATGCTTCTATATTTACACAAAAACAACCACAAATTTTCCAGATTCTCACTACTGTTACTTCAATTGTCTTTACTGTTAATAACAAAAGCAACCTTGGCTTTTATTACTACATCTGAAGCGTATAAGTTGTTTACTGATGCTTCTTGGAGAACAGATACAAAAAAAAGATGGATTTGGATTTATCCTGCTTAATGATGTTAATCAACCTATATTTGTAGGACATAAACCAACAATAGCAAATAACGCAGATAAAGCAGAAGGAGGTGCATTTCCTAGGCCATCCACTTGAGAGTAAAAGATTGTTGAAATATAAGGATGTTTTGCTACTTGCTAATTTCCAAAGAGTCATCTCCTACCTTCAAAATCAAAATCATGGAGTGCAGTAGTTCTTTTGAATATTTGTTTGAAGGCTTGTAATAGTACAGCTAAGTTCTCATTTTGCTGGATTTCTCGCTGTCTTAACTTAGTGGCTCATGAGCTAGCTGCTCTGGGCTATAGTCATTTTGGATTGTATAATATTAATACTTTTCTGGCCTAGGTAGTAGCCTCGTTCCAAACAATGTTATCTATTTAAGGTTTCTTATATATTGGGTGTGTTAGGAGTTAGGTCCAAGCCCAAGCTAGGAACCCAACAGGGTTGGGGTGTCAAATACGGTCTTCTAACAAGCCCATAGACCCGATAGGGTTATGGGGAGAGTTTTAAGTAGATTAGGTAACTCTTTAGGTTGTCTATATATATATCATTGTATTATGTACAAAGAACAAAATGATGATGAATTAATAAATCTTTATTTTTCTCTCTCTTGTTCATAAGCTATATTATTAGATTGCTTTAGATTTATCATCTTCCAACACGCTATCAGGACGCACGTTCTAGGAACGAGGAGAGCAGGAATAACCCTCTAATCAAAGTTTTTACGGAAACCAAGCGATCAGGAGAAGAGGTATTCTATGATTTTTTGTATACCTATTTTTAGATCTATTATATATGATAGATTATCATGTTTCAAACATATTTTTTCCTATTTTTTTCAGATTAAAAATTATGGTTTTTGGTGTGTTTCTTACCCTTGATAAATGGCTATTTTCAAACTCGTATATTTTTCTCTGTGGAGATCTGATAGAGGTGAGACCACTTCGGTTAGATAGCCTACTCCAAAAGCTTTCCAACGATATATGGCATGTCTCTAGAAGATGTCCCTATCGCTGGGAATAACATGTTAAAACTAGGCAGTTTCACGGCCAAAAATAGCAATTTTTTGGTCGATGACGTTATATTTATATATATATATATATAATATATATATATATATTTATCCTATATGAAATCATCCTTATCCACTGTGACGTCAGCAGTGATACGTGTCAAGGACACTTGGTACGTTGACGTGACATGGCATGGCACATCTGACGTAGGGTGGCATGCGTGACGTGTGCGTGACACGTGCAGCATACATGACACGTATGGTATGCCTGGCATGTACGTGGCCCGTGGCAGTCCGACTGCCACCGGCCGGACGTCGGAAGTTTACCAAAATTTAGTCATAATTTAACCGAATGGTCACCGGAATATTCAAGACGGCCACCGGAGCAGTCACCGGAGAGGTGACGTGGCAGGCACATGTACCATTGTGACACGTGTGTGATACATGTGAGTGGCACATGTATATCCCGTGTGTGTGGCACGTGTGACCGTATGTGCGTGGCATGTGGCAGGCTGGCCGGTTCAGACCAGTCAACCTGGTCCAGGCCTTGACCTAGATCGAGTCAGACCGATTCAGACACTAAAACATCTATAAATAGCCCAATTTTTGGTCAAATTGAGCCCCATTTTTTTTGAACAATTCCTATTGACTGGACCTACCCCGTGGGGGACCTATTTTAGATTTTTTTTATGCAAATTTTTTTAATTTTTTTTTTGGGAATAGGTGTCTCATATGGGAACATTGGCTCACTTATATGTGATATAAGTAAATGGTGAAATAGTTATTTAAGTATCTTTCGATAGCTAATATGATATTACTGGTATGCCCCTAGGATACTAATTATAATGATCAATGATCATATATAATACAAAACTAAGACTAATTTAGATACGACTGTGAGTCATATCTCAAACATAGTTAAGTCAATGATAAATAACTAGAGCTCAATTGAGAATTGACTTAGTCTTATTTCTAAAAACTTGGTGTCTAAGAAACTAATTTTGCGTATCTAGGTACAATTAAATGTTACAAGATAACATTTAGGGGTATATATGCATTAATAACAACCTATAGTACCATATAATGTTAATTCAAAGACAGACATAATCAACATATCTTGTGAACCCAACAGACTTTGGGATGAGACCACTTATCAACTAAACATCTAATACCCCTTATATTCATAGCAAATAGGGTTATTTGGCTAGAATATACCTACATTTATAGAACTTGAGGGCTTAAAATACTCTAGTTCTTAGAATAAGGATATCACACATCTAGTGGTTTTAAATAACAATATTGGCTAAAATTCTATTATAACACACATATAAGATTAAGATCATCAATTTTATAGGGTAAAATTTGGGATTTAGTAATTAGAAAAGAATTTCATATGTTTTAGAATATAAACAGTGTTCAACTATAACATGATTGAGAATCAGTTATTTATCTTTATTCTAAGTACTATGATCTGTCTTAAATGCAATTGATATGTTGATCAAGTATTACTACTGGTATTGATCTACATACATAATAGATGTTGATAACACTCAGAACATTTAGTACTTCACATACAATAATTTATATTTCAGGTACCAATAAACTCTGTATGGATACAAAAATCCATCTGCTATTGCAGAATCTGGAAATGACTATTGTTGAGAACAATGAGTCTCTAACTAACAAAGTAGGAGCTTTGTTTGGCACCCTCACATTCATATTTAGGAAGGCCTGGTAATGGATTAACTTATACTATGATAGTATTATACAACTGTGGCAGAATTTTTAAATTGGCAGTACAACTACACTATAATCTCACATGGAGAAATAGTTGAGGTCCATATAGATATTGGGAATATTCTATTATAATTTCTACGCTTCAAATATTGCATTCCTGAGGCAATATTTGATAGATCACATTGTACACACAGACCTAATTCACATTTTTCTCATTTATGAGCAAAACAATGAGTTAGTGGTTACGAACCTCAAGCTTATGCTTACTAAAAGTAAGCATGTGACAAGGTCGCAAAATGTTGGGTCTAGTGGCAGGGGAAGTTACAGACAGGGTCGCAAACGTAGATTAACGAGAGGTGGTAACAATGACAAGATTTAATTCCAGCCATCAGTAACCTGAGACAAGGGGAACAAGAAGTTCACCAATTTACCAAAATGGTATAGGAAGAATTCTAAAATTAATACGAGATAGTCGAGTACAGGATTGCAAGGCACCCCAGACAATCTAGAGAGACCACCCCCAGACTTATCACGTGATCGCAGCTAGCATAGACCCCGCTACATCAGAGTCTGCAGCTTTAGATTCTTCCCATGATACCAATGTTGTATTGGATCAAGTTCTAAGAATTAACAGTAGTAAATTCTCAATAGATGAATGATGTCACCTAGAGAGCATTGTCAAGTAGTAATTTTACTTGTTAAAGTAGTAGTTTTGTTTTATTAGTTCTATCATTGACTGAGTTGGGAACTCTTCAGTGTTTAGTTTAATAGAATGCTCGTGACATGCACTGGTTTGGTATCCCATCTATGTGAGATTGTTCTTTAATTTTATTTTGTGAATTTATTGCTTAGGAAGTAGTTAAATTCCATGTACGATAGTTGATCTACAACCTGCCTATGGATCTATTTGCTCATTGAGCATGACCGATAATGGGATACGGGGTAACATATATCTACGAAACATTAATACCACGCACTCGATCATTTTGAGATATGAATATATTTATTGTCTAACCTTGTGCATCGGGGATGACACAAATATCATTAACACAACCAACATGATAGAACGCACTAAGTGTGTCACGCTATTACTCTCTAGCGGTACAATACGGGGTATCTAGCCCATTTTATAAACTAGCAAATCCAGTCGGATTTTGTTAAGTTTAGGGAGATACATGATAATATTTGTCACGTAATGATTATCGAGGAAAATGATAGACAAGGTTCTCTGCATCCACTCCATGCTTAAAGGTTAGAACACGCTATTAGAACGGTTTTTAATACACTCCTTAGGGCTCGGATAACGAGGAGGATTATCAGAATTACATCTAAACTTTCCTTGAATTGGGAGAAGATCAAGAGAGTGTACATGCAATGATTACTTTCAAGGAAAGTCTATTCCTTCATCCTAGTATGACCAAGGTAGACTGGGATCTCCAACCTTTGCTCCCAACGCATCCTTGGAGACACATGTGGACTTTTCCATCCACATAGTGGTCCACTTGAATATTTATGGTCATGAAAGACGCATCTAGGAGATGGTCTTACGTTTGCCTACTCATATAATCTAGGAATGCAACGTTAGCACGACTTCTCACTTGGATCATTCGATCGCATGTTCAGTTTTTGGATTAACTGATCAAAGTCGATCGATGCGACTTGACAAGATCTTGGGAGTTAGACTCACAAGCTTTTGATGATTATTTTACCGCTAAATGAGATAGATGATTGAGCATCGTGAGTACCCCACGCCATACCCAACTTGACGGAGAACCTAATCATGCGATTTTAGATAATTGCTAGGCCACTGTTATTATAATTACAGCTTCCGGCTAGTGTATGGGATATGCATTTTTTCTTCCACAACACTGATTAGGGTTCATCCCTTAGCAAATCATCAAATTATTTTTCCAAAAACGACTAATAACTGAGTCGGAGCTCGGTGTCGCCCATCGACGAACATTTGGATGTTCCGTACAGGTGTCCATCATACCACAATGTATAAAGATGGGACCCTCAATATCGACCTCGTATTATGTGAGTTATGATTCGCATTTATCACTGGATATGTGGACCCACTTGCGACGTATATCTTGCAGGGCAAATAATTGTCACTTTGATGAGACGATATTCCCAGTATTAGGGGGACATATGACAATCAATGTTGTGGATGTTTCCAATAGATCTTGGAAAGCACAATCGTTGTCTCATCTAGATCCCTATACATTAGTTAGGTGACGATAAGGTTTAACGGATTTTAAACCTCCAATAGATCGCAATTGATTTGTTAGACGCATTCATAGGCACTATTGAAGTACCGTAAGTGTATGTACCTATAAGTAATACACATATACAACAGAACGTTCTGGGGGAACTAGTACCGTAACAGAACGTTCCAGGGGAATTAGTACCGCAAACGAATCTGAGGCTCACGCTTAGTGCAAAACACTGTTGGAAGAAAGTATTATGAGCCGGTGAGCTGCAGAATAAGGGACAAATATGATTAATAGTGTAGTCGGTTCATCGATGATAGAACCACCCATTGATAAGGTATTCATATTCGCTGCTGTACTCGTCATTAAGGATGAGGATTCAAAACTACTTATTGTAAACGACTGTGTGTTATTGTACATTAATAAAAGATGGTATCTGGAATCCAAGCGAAGCTCAACTTATGTATAATGCGAAATGATACCATTGCGCCTATCGGCTATAAATGGGAAAGGTATATAAACACGATTAACTCAAAGAGATAATATGGTCAAAGCAAGACTAGTTGCCCAAGAAATTTTTAAGAGAACTGGTATCGATTGTAGTGTGACCTATTACCCGGTTATGAACGCTATAACGTTTTAGTACTTGTCAGTATGTCAAGTTTTCGATGATAATCTAGGCATGTGTCTGATGTGAATACCGCGTATTTATATGGGAAATTATATACGGATATCTACATAAAGCAATCTGGGAAGGTATAAGCTCCTGGAAGCAACTAAGCCCGACACACGAGGTGTGTACGTAATAAAACTGGAAAAAATATTGTTGACTTGAAGCAATGGGCCCATGTGACATAGTAAGTGTTGATTGAGTATTTGAAGGCTGGGGACTTTGCAAATATCCTTATCTGTCCATGCGTTCTTATTTAGAATACATAAATTAGCTTCAATATCATCATAACATTGTACTAAATAATTTAAATATTATTAGACTTTATAGGGAGATTGCGAGAGCCGCCGAATACCTTGAGAAGGAATTCAAAATACAAGACCTTCGGAAATCAAGAGTGTCTTGATTTACAGATCGAACATCTTGATAGTGGCACTCGTACACCTAGCAATATATATCAGAAGAGTTATCTAACACTTCGATATGGATGTAGCACACGATGCTAAGTCGTTTATTGCGCGTCCAGCACTTGGGTGTGGACAACGACATCTTCAACCATCCTAATGGGGGAAAAACTCCTAGGGTAATGGTGCTAGCTAGGAGGTGTTTGCTATAGTTAGTTAGGATATTAAACCCAATGTGTCATTCACAATGAGTTGTTTGGCTTTCCATAGTTATGTTCCTACCCAAAGGCACTAGATTGAGATCAATCACATTCTGAGATATTTCATCGGCACGAAAGACTAGAGTCTATTCTATCCACAACTTGGCAAATGGGAAATTATAGGATACGCAGATGCAAGATATTTGTCTGATCCACGTAAAAGTTGATCACAATCGGGTTATGTGTTCTTGTATGGAGATACTACAATTTCATGGAGATCAGTGTAGCAGACAATGGTTACTACATACTCGAACTACACGAAGATTCTTACACTACATGAAGCCGACAGAGAATATTTTTGGTTGCGGTCTATGATCAAAACCACATTAACGGGAGTTACAGTCTGAATTCTATCCAAGATAAACCGATGACACTTTATGAAGACAATACAACTTGTATCGTTCAAGTCAAAGGCGAATTTATTAAAGGAGACAAAACGATGCATATTTTACCAAAGTTCTTCCACATACACAAGTTGCAGAAGACGAATGAGATCCACGTTGTTCAAGTCCATTCAGAAAACAACCTGGCGAATCTATTCACGAAGGCTCTTGCATATCCTACGTTCAAGAGATTAGTTCATAGAATTGGCATGTGAAATTTACAAGATTTATTATCTTAGGGAGATAGATCTCAGGGAGATCAACGTGAACGTGAGGGGGAGTAGTCCCAACCTGACGTGGATACATGCGTGTTGTACTATTTTTCCTAATAGCGCAGTTTTTATCCTAGGAGGTTTTACTGGCTGGAGGTTTTAATGAGGCAACATATACGCGTCTACAACCCATACAGGGCATATGATTGTATTATTTCCCTGCACAGCTTTTTGCCCAAGGGGGTTTTGCTAGACAGAGATTTTGATGAGGCAAGTCGTCATAGTATGGAACACCCCAATGAGGAGTGTTAGGAGTTGGGTCCAAGCCCAAGCTAGGACCCAACAGGGTTGGGGTGTCCTATACGGACTCTTAACAAGCCCACAGGCACGATAGGGTTATGAGGAGAGTTTGAGTAGATTAGGTAACTCTTTGGGTTGTCTATATATATCACACTGGAGGATACGACTCCTTGCGGGCAGCAGACGCAGAAGAAGCAGAGGCGGTTGCGGTATTGAGAGGGATGAAGGCAGCGCTGAGCATTGGTTTACAACTTTACATCGAGTTCTTCTCTTGACAGATTGCCTTCGCTTAGTCAAAGCTTTCAGGGAGTGTTCTGAGGATCTATCTTGGGGAGCGCTTACCTTGGCTCCGGACATTCGAGAAATGACAACATCTTTTCTTGATTTTCGTTTTAAATTTTGCGATCGTAGCTGTAATTTTGAAGCACATTTCCTAGCAGCAAGGGGAGCTACCAACCCTTTTTTTTTTTGTAATTCGCCGTTGGAGACTGAAAACCTTGTAAACTCTGTCCCCCCCCTTTTGGCCTTTAGGCCCTATATTTTTCCTTTTTATTTGCCTTAATTTTATTTATTTATTTATTATTATTATTATTATTTTTTTTTACACTACTACGATGAATCAATAAATCTCTATTTTTCTTTATTGTTCATAAACTATATTATTAAATTGCTGTTGATTTATTATCTTGAAGGGGTGCTTGAAAAATAAAAACAATTGTCCATAACCCAAAATCCACCCAAACCCAAGTTACCCAAACACACACTCTTCCCGCCTAATCATACAACAAATACAAACTGACACAAAAAAATCGCAAAAACATGGACTTCGATGACTGGGATTTTAGCGCAGAAGAGCTCGATTCACTCGAAAGAGATGCCCTAAAAAAGATTGCCGAGCGCAAATCTTCATCTACAAATGCCTCCATTAGTTCATCTTCGCAAGAACCTCTCGACAACAAGGCAAAGATTTTCCTCAATTCGTTAATTAGGGTTTATGTTTCTTTCTCAATTTGGGTTTAATTGTGTAAAAACCAGTGCCAATGTTTGATTTACTTGTAAACTAGGTTAAGGTTCCTCTCTCTCAAGAGAATCAGAGTGTCAAAGAAATGCCAAAGGTTTTTCTCAAGCTGTTTCTTCATGCTAGTGGAAACATTGCCGCCAAGTTTCAGTACCATCAGGTATTTCTTTAATTTTTTCCTGTAAAATTGTTAAGTTAGCTAATAAGAATCTATTCGGGGACGGAAATGCAAATGTATTGTGTTTCTGGGTTGTCCAAATGTGATTGAGATACCAACACCCGGTGGCGGCAATTAAATGAAAATACTGGGGCTTGGGTTGGAACCCCATGTTTTTTGTAAGGTTAGGTGGGCAAAAAAGAAAGGCACTAGTGAAAGTTTGCAAAAAGATCAAAAACACTACTGTAATTATCAAGACTCTAGGATTTCAGGGGCTGCCCACCTTTAGCTCTATGTAGATCTGCCTCTGCAAACACGAGTTTTTTACGTACATGTATATTGATCAAGGATTTACTGCTTATATCTCAATGATACTCTACGTCAAACACAAACATTACTCTATTGGTGTCTCTAGAGATCTGCACGCATTGTGTTGACTACATTTTTCTTTTTCTTACAACAGGTAGTTGTAGGTGTTATGCGCAGTATTCCTAAGGCTAGTTGGAGTGCCAAAGAAAGGTCAGTCATCTTTTTATTAATGCATCTTAACATGGTTTTATTGAGAGAATCTGGTGGCAAGAAACTGTAGTTTATAATACAGATCTCTAGCTAAGCCCATCACCCTCAATAGATCATCTGGCAGCAGTTTTTTTTGGAGCTGTATGAGCCTATGGCAACGGAATCCTACTGCAGTTGAGACTGAATGCCTCTTAGCGCGTATAGACTACGAAGGTTCAAAGTTTTCCTACCCCACACGCAAGAATCCTTTCTAAGCATGTCCTACATCTATTCGTTTAGTGGTAGCACCCCCCCTTATAGCACCAGAGAGGTCCGCCTAGCTAGCAAGCTTTCAGAAAGAATACGAAGTAGGACACAGATCAGAGCCTAACCACAAAGAGGTATGGCTATAGGGTTTCGTGTCTGACTTAGCGAAGGAAAGCTTTGGTTAAAATCCCGATACACCCCTACTAGCAGCAACAACGAGAAAACACGGGAGAAAGCCACACGCTTTTAAATAAAGACTTCTTCTTTAGACACTTTAGACAACACACGACGCGCTGTTGAAGATTGGGTGAAAACCCTATTCCTTTTTTAAAGCGAAAGCCAACAAGAAAACAAGGAAGCTTAAAAGCGTGAGTTAAAATAGCAAGAATAGAAAAGAAGAAGGGTACTAGTTGTAGTTGTATTTAAAAAGCAACTACAACTACAAGTGGGTGAGCCGATTTTTGTGTGTGTGTGTGTGGGGGGGGGGACTTCACGAAAAGGAAAGGTAGCCGGTAGCGCAAAATAAGGTAGTCGGATTAAAGAAAAGTGCTGAAAAGGGAGTTTCTAAAGCTAGAGGATCCTTGAGTTGTTAAAGCTAGGGGCAAAAGATGTAACAAGTAGCCCCTGTTCGGTCGGTCGAAGGAAGGTGAGGTCTGAAGTGGCTTTGAATTTGAGGTAGCTGGGTCCCAGGTCTTGTGGAGGCTCCCTTGGTTTTTTTTTAGGCCAACGACCCCTTTAGCCTATAGACATTACAAGGATCCTTCACTATAAAGGACAAAAACGTCCTCACTCTAGGTTTACGGGGGCCTATAACTTGTGCAGTTCCCCTTTTTTGACCCTCGTCTTCACTAAGGTATAAGCACGAATGCGCTATGATACTGGACTGGCTAGAAAAGACCCGGCAAGAAAGATTCTTTCGCAGCAAGAAATCCTATGATTAGATTTCACAGCTATTAGTTTAGGGCTAGGGGAGTGTAGCTAGAAGGGAGTTGTAGCTAGAGGCAAGAAAGTTGATTTCGCGTGGTGCCGGGAGTGGAGCTAGAAGGGCTTTAAAAGGAGGGGAGGGAGGAGTCATGGCTTTGTTATAACAAAAAGAAGAAGAAGGTGGGGCTTAACTACTCTGGCTTTCTAGTGCTGGTCCTCGAAAAGCCTGCTCTAGGGTAGTTTTAGACAAAGAACGTCTTCTAAACTACGTGCTGTCCTCACCTCAAGGAGATCTCCCACCCCGAAAGCTTGGGCCAATTGTTTGGATTGGTGACTTTCGTGCGCAAAAGCCTATACAACCCACTACGTACTATGCAAAACGCTTTGACTGTTGAAGGTGAAGAAAGCCTACGCTAAAACACACCAAAGCTCATGTTTTCAAGGATCCACCCCGCACACCCCTTTTTAAACTCCTCTTTCTTTTCTTTATAGACGAGATCACTCAACGCTCACTTCAATGCCTAAAACCATGCGTTAACTGCTTCGGATCTATGCGTTTTTTCTTCCATCGTTCTCCATTCTACTCCAAAAAAACCCCGACGTCGGTTCTTTTCACCCTAACATAGTGCATAGTGGTAAGGCAAGGTCTTCGTTTTGTTTTGATAGTGGTGGCTCGAAAAAGCAAGGTAAAACACCCGAGGATCCTTTTTGTCTTGCCAATAAATAGGTAGTTGCCTAAAGGCTATTTCTTAACAATGTAGGGTGTTCGAAGGAGTTTAAAAGCTTTTTTTTTTTTCGGGGGGGGTGTGCTAGGGGAAGCCGGAGTAAAGAGCGGGATTCTTTGGGAGACGATTAATTTGGACTAAGCCTCACGCTTTTAAACCCAAGCTAGATAGAGCGGGGTTAAAAAAAGCATTGGGGTGCGCTTCAGACCGTATTCTTTCCTAGCTAGGATCCTTCTCTATTGAATAGCACGATTTTAGCCAAAGGAGCTCCTTCTTCCATAACGCTTTTTCTTTTTAAACCAGTCTCCAGGCCTCTGGCAGGAAGGATTCTCCTTTTTTTTTGGACACGAAATCGTTCACCAAGTTTTTTCTATTCGCTTACAACAGCAAGACCAAGCCTATATGTGCCACTACCACTACGACGCCAGATCTACTACTGGCCTTTAGGCAACCATCAAGACCGCAAGGATCCTCCACTAAGCCCTTATAGATGCGCGCTTTTTAAACCACTTCCCTTATTGTTTTCATATGGGCAGCTCCTTCCTGCCTTTGACTTCCATGCCCAAATGAAAGAAGTAGCAGGAATGGCTATTGAAAGTGAAGTTGCTAAAGCTATCAAAAAGCCCATCACACTAGCCAAAACGCTATCACCAACGCTCTATCAGAATCGCTCCTATAGACTCTCCATGGTTACTTTCTTTACGTTAGACTCTCAATTTTGTTTTCTTTATGTTCTTACTCAGCAACGCTTTTTTAGAAAGACTATCAAGACTGGTTGACACTTGTGACCAGTGAACTTGTCCTGGATTCGCTCTAGCCCTTTTAAAGCCCTGAAGGATGCTCCATGACTAGGTGAGACTATCTGCTGCCTCTTTGTTGCCGTTTGATGTTGCTGCGCTGCTAGGAGTGTGTTGAGGGTGGAGTGTCCGAGTTACGGGGGTCCTTTTTAGAGCTGCTAGGATCTTTTTGAAACTCATTCTGATTGCTATTTTTTCTTCTAGGAGGTATGCCTCACTGTCTTTTTTTCTTCCACTCGACTCGAAAGAACCTTATCTTTGCGAAATCTTATCCTGGCCACTCAAAAACCCTAAGGTCTACTGGTGCACTATGAGACACTACCTAACCTATGGCGCACTTTTGCTGATAACCTACAGCACACTCATGCTGCGTCTAACCACTACCTAGGTCGTTGACTTTCTCTCGCAAGAAAAAGGAAGCCGAAGGCCCCTTTAAATAGACTAGAGGTGGGTTTAATAAAAAGAAAAGAAGGAGGAAGCCTTTAAAGAGAAGAGCCCAAGGCAAGTTTGAGTAGTGGAATAGAAGTGGTTAGGTAGTTGCTTAAAGGCTTTTTAAAGCCAGAGTTAAAAGAAGATAGAGCCCAACGGTAATATCTTTAGCTTTCTTTTAGAATAGGTTCAAAGGAAAATGGAAAAGACCAGAGCTAACGACGGTTAAATAGTGGTAGTTTAGGATCCTTGTAAAGGCATAACGGGTGTCCGAAGCCTTTAAAGAGAGTTAAATACAAAGGTAGTTTAGGAGTTGTGGTTGTAGTTGCTTTTTAAATACAACTACAACTACAACTACAACTACTGGAGTTAAATAAGAGTTTAAAGATTGCTAAAGCTCCTTTAAGAAGAGGTATTTTCTTCTAGCTTTTAGAAGGATCCTAGGTAGGATCCTTGAGTGTGTTTTAGCTCTTTTCCGCTGTAGGGTGTCCGAAGGATTTGTCTAAAGAAAAGAGTCAGGATTAAAGAAAATTAAAGAGCCATTAGAGGTGGACAAAGCAAAAGAAGGTACGATCCTCGAGTTAGGGTTAATCTTAACTCGCCTGTGATTTGGCGTTGGAAAAAGGTCTCAGAAAGGCTCGCTATCAATTGAACAAGATGGAGCCCCTTTTGCTAGTCTCTCATATGTAGCGCCCCGTCAAGGATCCTACCTATTACGCAGTTCTCTAGCGACAGGTGTGTTACCCGCGATCCTTTCAAGAATATGACGAAGCTCGGGCAAAAGTGAAACTCTAAGCTCTAAGGTAGGGAAGTAGACACCCGAGCATGCCAGCCTCTGTGTTTCAGAAGTAGTGGGTTTGTCTATGATAGACAAGAAGACATGCTGGAACAATTGGTGTGAAGCTTTTTCCAACGCTTTCTCGGGGAGGTTGCGCAAGATAGGGCATCAGTGGAAAAGAGCTAGAGCTAGAGATCTCAGGGAGGAAGCCGAAGGTGGGGTGAGTAAGGTATTATGGAAAAGAGGTGTAGCTAGCTCACCCCCTCGGCTTCTTACTCTTATTTAACCCCTTCTTTTAACTATTTTCTTTCTTTCTTTTAGCTTTCTTTTGGCTCTAACAGAACCTATTCTTGTCTTTTAACTCACATCTCCTTTTAAAGCCCTAGACCTATATAAAAACCTAGGACAAAGCCACTACGGAAGATTTCAAAGCCTTTCGTCCTGACAAAAGAAGCCCACTCCGCAAGATTTCAAAGCCTTTCGTCCTAGCTGATAGACAAAGCCACTACGCAAGATTTCAAACCTTTCCTAACGATCGAACTAGCAAGGTCCGTCCGCGCGTCTTTCATAGCTCCTGCAAAAGGAAGGGCGTTAGGAAAAAGGAGAAGCGTTAGCAAAGTTGCCTCCTTTTAAACTTTTTGATAGATAGCGTCATTCGGGTTGACTCTAGTAGAGCGTTATAGTAGTGGCGCTTGTTTTAAAAAGCTATGCTTTTGATTGCCTGGCTTTACTCACTATCTTGTTCGGCGCTTTTGCTACGACGCTCACTAGCTATTAAAGAAAAGACGTTAGTGACTTTCACCCTATTAGTTGCGGTCGAATCAACTTTTTCTTAACTCCACTTCTGTCGTCTCTGGTTCGTAGTTGAAAAGGGTATTTTAAAAAGCAAGTGCCAAAAAATGCGGCTTTCGCTTTTCCTTCTATATAGTGGTTAGCTAGGCTGCAGCCTGAGAAGGAAAGAGAAGCCACCATGACTAGGACTATAGTAGTCGGTATAGCCCCGAGAACGTAGTGAGCCCTGATGTTGGCTGGATGCGAGGTAGATCATTTTCCTAAAAGAAAAGAGGTGTATGCTATCCGCTTCTTTTGGCGAAGGAAGGCAAGAGCAGGAAGCAAGGCGCAAAGGGAAATCCAATACAGGTACGTCTAGACCAACGCTCTGAGGATCCTTCCTTTTTCTTTAGCGACCACGATGGTAGTGATTGTAGACTGGTCCATCACGACTAGGATATCTTGACTGGTAAAAAGGAGCGAAAGAAACTCTTATGGGGGCACATCCATTCACACTGAATCCTTGACCACCTGTAGTCAATTTCTTCTTTCTTGGCTCCACACGTCCTTGAATCAATTGATAGGCTCTATAGCTATAGCAGCGCAAGGCGAAGAAAGGAAGGTCTGAGCCGGGGCAGCAAAAGAAGGAAGGAAAGCTAAATATAGAGAGCGCCGGGACAGGAAGAAAAGAAAGCGAAAGAGCCTCCAACACACAGCTGAAACGCGAGATCGAGTGAGCGATTAAAGACAAGAGCTGCTGAGCAGAAGCACACAGAATTTCATAGGGAGCTGAGGCTCTAGGCAAAACGCAAAAGAAAAAAGCTTTTCGACGTGAGAGAGGGCCTAGGCCTCAGAGGCGTTGCGGTGAAAGGGATACGGCTGGGTCTTCTCCATCTCATGTTCAAAAGAAGGAGCATTGGTATCAAGTCTTCAATACCCTTAAATCAAGTCGCTCTGTCTAAGGATCGGTGCGTGTGGCGTTCTATCCATGGATCGGTGCATGTGCCATTCTATCCATAGTAGAGGCGGGGTTTTTTTTTTTTTTTTTTTTTTTTCAAAGAGAGCCGTCTCTTGAGTGTGAGAATGAAGGCCAGACAGCAGCTGAAAAAGCTAAGACGAAGATTCACTGATACCCAGCACCGCAAAAAAAAAACCCCCCTTGCAAGATAGACCCTCCACTAGGCTATTATTTCCCGTCTTTCGAGGACCAGCACTTGCAAGAAGACCTCCACTAGGCTATTCTTTCCCCTATTTATATGCTTTCAAGGACCCGCATTAGATGAAAGCACGATATCTCACTATACAGCTATTCTCCCGACAGTAGGTGATTGTCTATAGCAATGAACAAGATCCCAGGGATCCAATTCAGAAGTCTTTTGCTTCCATCGGTCTTGTCACTACTCATAGTGATTTTTTTTTACTGGAGGCCGAGCGAAGGTTAGGTGAGTGATAAGGAAGGTAACCAGATAAGGGAGGAAGCCGGAGTGTGCTGCGGAGTTGTAGCTTTAGCAACTCCTTTAAGAAGAGGTGGCTAAAAAACAGAGTTAAAAAGAGTTTTGAGGACCAGCAAAAGCCATAGGTGTCCGTAGTGCTTGCTTTTTTACCGGAGGCCGAGTAACTGTAGGCTAGTGATAAGGAAGGTAGCCATAGGTTTCCATAGGATGGCGAGCGACAGCGAAGGTGTGCTTCGTCAATGAAAAAGAACTATAGCAACGCAACGACTCCATGACTGATGAATGCAAGACCGCGGAATGAATGAGGGGGCGACTATAGACTGTGACATGAGCCGTTACATAGCGCTGAATCGAAGGAACGAGTATGTCAGACTGCTGAGAGCTTTCGTCGCATTGATTCAAATACAAAACATAGCGCTGAATCGAAGGTAGTTGCCTAAAGGCTAGCGCCGTTATAAATAGTGGGTTAAGACTAAGGCGAGTTAAAAGAGACGGCTTTCTTTTAAAATAGCACACCTCCTCTCTTTCTTCTATTTCTACCTCCAATCTACTTGAGCGCACACCTCCGTTTTAAAATAACTCCACCTTTTCTTTGGCTTTCACTCACCCCACCTTTGGCTTTCATCCACTCCACCTTCTTCTTCTGGTAGCTTTAGCAACCTTTGGCTCCTTGCGTGAAATCGAGGATAGTATTTCTTCCTGATTTCTTGCTGAGCTATTTCTTGCTAGTCGTAGAAAGTCTTGATAAGTAGAGAGTTCCTATCTCTGCTGAGGGTTTCCGAAAGCAACGTAGCGACTTTGTGCTGCATCACGCTTTGGAGACTAGTGACTTTGTTTCTTTGAGTTGTAAACCTGAGTAACCGACGTAGCCCCAGCCTTATCGTCCTGCTTGAAGGTGTAGGACTATTGGACAAGCCAGTTGTCCTATGCGCGATTGAAGAACGCTCATCGTAAGGTATTAGGCTTTAAAATAGCGGCATCGAACTCGTTTAGCGTTCCGTGTCGATGTGTGGCGAATAAGCTAAAGCACAGCAGCTGTGCGTTCTAGAGATAAGCATCGCTTTTTGAGACCTTAGTAAATAGCATCACGAATAGTGGCAAGACCAACCTCGACCTAGATCTAAGAAGCTTTTGTTGCAGAAGTCAGCGTGCACTTTGTAGGAAGAAAAGATTCGAATAGGAGCGAGGGTAGTTTAGGAGAAGAACCTGCCTGTAGAGCGAAAAGAAAGCGGAAGTCGCTGGGGTAGATCTGTTAGGAGTAGATCATAGCAGTTTTTTAGGGTAGGTTTTGGTTAAAACCTATAGACAAACCCACTTTAGACAAATCCCCCAAGCATGGGGCTCCCTAGCTGAGGCTAGCTGAGGTGGTCCTACGAAGACTTTCCCCCAAGCACGAGGCCCCAGACATGGAAGGAAGGATCCTAGACCCAGCCTCAGGGAGTCCTATGGGTCTGGGTTCGAATGGCTTTTCACACCTAACCTTACCTTCTAATGATCACACCTAACCTTACCTTGACGCAACCTTCGCTCAAGTGGCAACAAGTACTACCTTCGCTCTGCTTTTTGCTACCTTCTAATGATTTGTGACGGACGTATTCAAGGCGAGTCAGACCGGCTGTAACAAGAGAGTTGCACCCGCCTCCTCTACGTTTCACTCAACCTTCATCATCTTAACGAACGCTTTTGATCGCATTGGGGTGTGTTGAAGAGTTTGTCTTTTGTCTATAGCGTCCTTCGCCCCTACGCTCTACGATCTTGCTTCTGTAGTAGCTGGTCCGCGAGTAGGACCCTTTTTTAAGGCGTACGCCTTGGATTGGGAAATCTAACTTCGGCGATGCTACTCGGGTGTGTTGGCGAATTTCTGCGATACTACTCGAGTTTTTTTTTGGGATGTGGATACTATTCTCTATCCACCCGTCTGGAGAAATTGTAATGCCTCTAACTGTTAGGGCTGTGTTGCCGGAATGTGTTGCAGAAAAGAGGCTTTAAAAGGAGTTAAATAAGGGCTTAGGAAGTGGACCGCTATGAATGGCTCTTCTATCTTGCGTCCCAACCTGTCCTCTTTTCCACAGAAAGAAGACGTCTTCTCTTGAGTGACCATGCTTCTGTCTTCTTTCTTTCTTTTCGCAAGGAGGTAGCCAGTGGGACCTAGTCAAAGGTTCTACTGGTCTGGCTTCAGACACCCTACATTACAAGGATCCTTCACCTCCAAAGACAAACCAATGGTGGCCTCTGGTTCCCCTGACTCCCACCTCACGGCTACCCCCTGGTCTGGCTTTCAAGGAGTTCTTGTCCACCTTCGGCTTCCTACTGGTCTGGCTCTGGCCTATAGCCTATAGAAGTATAATTAGACAAGTATTTCGAGCCAAAGTAGACCCACAGAAGTATAACTAGACAAGGATTTTAAGCCAAAGTAGACCCGCACAAGACCCTATTTACTGCTCTACTAGCCACACGAGACCCGGCTTACTGTTCTACTAGCTGTGAGGACCCGGAAGGACATGAATGCGCTAACTGTTAAGGCGCTTCTTTTATTCTTCAACCACCTGGCGCTAGGCTCACTTCTTGCTTCCTTATTCCTCATACTAGCTTGAATCTCTCCGTCTATGGGTTTCGGTGGTTTCGGGTTTGACTTCGGACTGACGCAATAGCTTTCTACTATCTCTGGCCCTTTTCGTTAGACAAATCCGGCGCCCTTCTTGCTCTTTTTAAACCGTTTAAATAGACAGGCTTGGTCTTCTATACTATTCTTACCTGTCAGAAGAATGGATTTCTTTCGAAACTTTAGATCTCATTGCAGATTTCATAAAGGAGGCGTGCTATTCTAACGACAGGTCAAAGCTTTCTCGCTCTTTTCCTTTTGACTTTTTCGAGTGCTTTTGATCTCGCTGTTAAGTTAATTATAAGGAAAGCCACTCGTGAGCCTACAGAGGGCGGGAGGTCATCATAGCCCTAACATTTAGGCCGAGCATAGGAGGATAGGACGACACCTAGGCTTTAAAAAGAAGACAGGACAACCTAGGCTTTAAAAGGGGTGTGATAGAGTCGTTGGTCCCTTTTCAGAAGAAGGCCTCGGTATAGGATTCAACCTTTGGCTTAGCAAGCGCTATCCCAACCTTTGAAGCTCTTTGTTGCCGTCTTCCTTTTGCCTTCTTAAGGTAAGGTAAGGACGAGTTTACTGGAGAAAGTCGACAGCGCCAGCAAGACCAATGGATCCTAGAGCCACCCGTAGCGCCTATATGCCAGCGAATCACACCTCCAATCTTTAGACATGTTTGAAAGCCTGAGGGTTTCTACAGCGCTCCAGCACCAACAAAGAATGCTTTCGCCCATTCCAGATCTTACGCGATTGTAGGCCGAGAGAAGAAAGAAAGCCGCTAAGGATCCTAGAAAGCGAGGAGTGAGTTAGAATAGAATCACCGCTTTTATCCTAGACCCACTAATACTAATGAAGGATCCTAGGCGCTTAGGTTCAGTTTCCTAGAGGGCTTGTATATCATGTTGTTGGCTAGGATCACTTGCTAGGTCTGTGCTAAAGACGCTGTTGGCTAGGATCAAAGAGATTTTCTTTAGGTTATCTAGGATCACTTTTCTTTGAACTAACTATGCTCCACCAGGCTGACGGTTTTAAAAGGTCAGCTATTTTCTTTCAACCGCTTGCATTAGCTTCACACCTATCCCCTTATTCTTTACTCTTATTTAACTCCTAAGCTGGCTCCCTGACTCCCACTTGTAGCCTTTAGGCAACTAAAAGAAAGCCCTCCGGCAGCACATACCTAGCAAAACAATGCATAGAAGCGCGAACCAACGCATTCTAGAGAGCTCTTTTTAGAGTGAGCCTATGGGACCTAGAAAAACTCACCTCTTTTCCTTTGTTTCTTTTACCTAGTAGCTTTGCGCCTTCTTTTCATTTTCATCTAAGTGGTAAGAATGCCAAATGTCTATAGAATGACCAGCAAGCGTTAGCGAAAACAAGAACGACGGCCTAACCGAACCTGTGGCGCCAGCGTTTTGCCTGCAAGGGTCAAGAAAAAAAGGACAAGCACTACTCTCTTTCTAGTTTTGAGCACGTCCTTGTGGCTTTTCAAAATTGCGCTTTTTGGTCACTATGATTAGCCGCCTTCTTTTTGTAGGGGATCCGATATGGGACGCGAAGACTTCCTCTAAAGCTTTTTCGTCATGGAGTATCGATCCCAAAAGCTTGCGAATACCATATCCTGCGCCCCTGCTCGGAGCATAAACAAAAGATTCTCTTGACTCCGACTTGACTCCTATTCGCGGATCCTCCCGTCTGAAGCACACTCCTCTCGTTACCACCGGGGACCAAGAAGGAGACCTGAAGCTGGTGTCTTATGCTAGACTAGAAGGACTCATGCATAGAAGAGTTTTTTTAGCTGGAGGATTATTTCGCACGGTAGCAGAGTGGTTTAGAGCTAGAAGTTTCTTTCGCTTTCTTTTGGAGCTATTTGTAGAAGTTTCTTTTTTTTAAACGTAATGCTTAGCTAGAAGTGGATTTTGGGCGTAGTGGTTAGCTAGAAGAGAAGTTTCTTTCGCGCATATAGGTTAGCTAGAAGTTCGTGCGTATAGGTTTCTCTTTCTCTTATAGTAGCGATTCTCTCTCTTCCGATAGTAGCGATAGATAAAGGAGGAGGAAGAAGGCCATTACCGGGGTGTGCTACAGATGAGAACAAAGAACCAAAAACGAGTCCAGTGCTTTTCCTTTGTCCGAAAGAAAGAGAAGTATAGCTGTTCCAGTGCTTTTCCTTTGTCCGAGGAGTTAGACTTCTGTGTCTAACCGTGTCCTGTGCTTTTCCTTTGTCCGGAAAGAGACAGAAGTATAGCCGCTATCAAGAAAGAGAAGTCTAGCCGTTCCTGTGCTTAGATCCGAGGAGACAGGTTTAGCCGTTATCAAGAAAGAAAAGCCTAGCCGTTCTGGTGCTTAGGTCGAACGAAAGAAAAGCAGAAGTATAGCCGCTATCAAGAAGAAGACCAGACCAAAGCGGGGAATAGACAAAAAAAAGAGTGCCAGGGAATAGACAAAAGAGACGCACTGGAAAAGCGCCTAGCATACCTGTGATAACTTCAGCATGTCAAGAGAAGAAAGAGAGACGCATTGGAAAAGCGCCTAGCATACCAGTGAGCCGGGGAATACGCAAAAAAGAAGAGCCGGTGCAGTAAAGAATAGAGAGACGATTCTAGCGTCGAGAAGACGAAGCCTATCCAGTGAAAGGAGGATACGGCAAGACCTCGGGCAGGCTCCATAGCCGTCACCGCACCATATATACGGGTGATTCACCATTTTCACAATGGGTCAGTTGATCACATGAAGAATAACCTTTACTCAAGTATCCCTTATCTTTCTACATTACTCATGTGGCCCATTTCCTTCTTTTTGGTGTCCCATTTGATGATGTACGTATTACCATCCTTGCAAACATATGATATAAACCAGGCCGCACTAGAGTTCCTTGATATTCTTGAGATGCCTATCCAAACTTCAGAACATTCAACTTATTCTGACAACCTCCTTGAACCTATAACTATCCCAAAACCAGATCTTACAACATTGGAGAGTTCCTATTGGACCACATCTAGTTAATTTTCCTTCTTTACAGTCAACTAAAAATTATTGAAGGACTTTAACTGAATTAAATGGTGAGTGAAAAGAAATACATCAGTCACCCACATCAAACATATGCTCAGAATATGTTCTTTTTGAGTAATATAACAAACACATAACTTAAGCACTTCCTCTACACATAATGTTTTCCTAAAGGATCTCTTAGACTGTTTATAATGTGAATTTACGAACGCGGAAGCTTAATTCGTATTCGATTAACACTAAGTTTGAACTAGATCTCTACTAGGGTTAATTCAGAGGAAAACTCAACTCTTTCATAAACAAAACAACTCTATTAACTACTGAAGAACAAATAATCTAGACCTTCCCTTTTATAGAACATAAGGGGGATTAGAATTAGCAACCCTAATTCTAATCTAAATAGAATTATACTTGAATTGGGAAAACTTCCTCTTTAACCTTGTGTTGGTTAAACAAGCAAGTCCCTAAAATCTACTTAGCATCTCCAGCAACGGAGAGGCTTGAATCAAAATAACATAAATAAAGATAATGCGTCGACAATGAGAACGACTATTAAATGAAATTCACATCAATTTACATCTGCAATTAACGAAATACAAATTACCTCATCAGACGTGTGAAGAATCCACCGTGAGCTGTGCGAAAATAAACAACGAGACTCTGGAAACTTCAACAACAACTGTTCATTGTGGCCATATCAGCTTCAACGGTATAATATATAAATTTTTGTAATAGGAGCATAATAACGGGGAGTTTCCCACAAATTGCTATCTAATAGTTATAGATGCTTGGCACGTAATATGCCTGGAGATACCCTTTATGATTTTGGTCATTTTTAAATACCCCCTGAAGTAGGAGAGGCTTATAGGAAGAATAATGATTGTTAGGGGGTTTCTTAGGGTTTCCTTAGTCGTTGACGGGAGAGGCAAATCTTTGTTATTATTGTAAAGTAAGGGTTTATTCCAAACGACCCGAAAACACTATTCAAATAGCTTAAAATTGTAGACATTATCTACTGCAAATTCGTCTTCCTTAACGGACTGATAATCTTTCTACTCACTTCTTGGAATCAATCGTAGAAACGTTTCAGCTAATGTGGGATAACTTATTATGAAAGACCCTCATCTTTGACATTTTCTTCACTCCAATGATACTCATCTCCGTCTGAAATGGTAACTATTTTCTCTGTTTCCGGCTCCTTAGATGCTCCTCATCAGATACTGCTTGTCCAGTAATATCATCATCCTTATCAAAGTTCACCTTAAAAATCTTAAACAGCCTCACTTTTTTTTATTTTATGAATATCTCCGAGGTCTCTGTCCACGCCGATTTCCACTGTCCAAAGGAAGACTTTCATATTCTTCAGAATCGCCAGACTTTGGAGACTGCGACTCATAGGAGACCTGCTGAGGAGTATGCAAACGACCATTCGATCTTCCATTAGTAGACGCCTCATGTTTTGGATCAACTTCTCTTCTGACAGTAGGTTCCGGCGAGGTTTGTTTTAATAACCCCTTTGACTAACCCGTCAAAATATCAAAGGTTAGATGACATGCTTTCTGTCACGAAGGGAGCGTCCTGGTGCAAGCGCATTAGCACCCAAGAAGTTATCAAAAAGGATGACTTTCCTATGTTGTTTATTTAACAATCTCTCTCTTTTCTTGTCGACTTTCTCAACCTCTGGAATCATGTCTATCTTTAACTTTTTTCCAACTGAACTCTCTACGCTACTTTTACTCGAAACAAGCTTTTCAAAAACTTCTTCAAATTCATCCAAATTTGTTGCAACTGTTTTCCACTGGCAAGATATAGTGTGATAGGAAGGCATTCCTTTTGTCTTGAGCTTATTTGCCTCAACTCTTCTAATCCCACGGTACAAAAGGTGACTAGTGATGAAGTCATCTTCATACCAGTATGAACTCCATGCGAATCGCCTCCAATGCGCTCCTTACGAAATACTGAAAGTTGTATACCTTGTTTTATACTGACATCAATATAATTCCGGATATCTTCTTGCTCAATGCGGATATCACAAAGAGCTTTCAGAAAAATGTTAGGAGTCCCAGGGTCGAGTGCTTTATATGCTTCGGCCACCATCCCTTGTTTAGCAACAATTGATGTATCTCCATCTGAAACCCAATGCCACCAGTCCCTGAGTTTTTGCTTAGCACCGTGACCCAAGTAGCATGTACCAAAGCCATTCGGGCAATATGAGGGATTGCCTTCAACAATGGTATGTGAATGTCATCCAAAGTACTATAGGTGTAATCATTGCCGTCTCCAGCTCCTCCGCTATGAACTCTGCCGAAATATTCAAAAGCGGCCGAGACGCATGTAGGAAACTGAGAAGCGAAGCTAACTCCCGCATCGACCTCAGCTCCCAGCGCGGCAATTGCGAAGCCGACGGAGGGGAATTCACTAAATTGTAATGATCTTACTGCATTGTTGCAATTGTTTTCCTTGCAACTCCACCTTCCCTCTCTTCAGCTGTATCGGTTTCGCCGCAGCAGCCACATGGAGGTAGGGCCGTTGCGAGGCGGGGTGATAAGTACATGCGCGGCGGAGCCGCTCTTTTCTACTTAACCTTGGTTTTGATAGTTACTTTTAGTTTTTCATAGGGTAAAATGTATAGGGCTTGATCAAAACCATAAAAAGCAGTAAAGAACAATCTGCCTTAAGGAGGTTTTCAAGTATCCACCTGATCCATATAAACACATGGTGTAGTCCGGACAGGAAAAAAACTTGGTGGAATTCCTCCAGATTCCAGCCCGACAATGCATTGCCTAGACAAACACCCTTGTAGATCGAACCTGGACCCTATTATCGTCACATCCGCTTTCACCTTTGGTTTATAAAGCACCTCCTCGAAGGTTCCGGTATCAACTCCCATAAACCATCTAGGTACTATAAACCTCTGTTTACTTTCATGAAAAGCTATAAGCAGTAAACAGTGTCCATAACTCAATTTTTATAAAAATGTTAGAAACAATATTTTCTAGATCTCGCGTTTCTCGTCTTTAAATGACAATTCTTGGAGCCCATTTCAGGGACAGCTGTATATTGTGGACATCTTGTGCTTTTTCTTCCATGGGAAAAACTTGTTCCCCGTTTTAGTAGCAACATTAGATCATCATCTCCATACAACATTTATGAGGTACTAGAGAGTGTCTATCAATTCTAGGCTATGGCCATACAATGATATCCTACCACCGTCAGCATGCATAAGACCTCTATCGTAGTCGTACACTCTGCCTATAGAGAACATAATCCTACTATATCCATTTTGAAAAAATGGTCGTAATGCAATAATACAAGAGTAATCCCGTGACAGATTAATGGAGTGTTTTGTTATGTATGAATACGTTTTGCTGGGCTTGATACTTGGCATCTCGAGTCTTTATTAGCACCATTTTAGTTCAAATTAACTCATATCAAATATCAAACGTATAATCATTATACTATTCTTGTCGATTTTACTTTTTCATCCATAAAGCAATACAATATACGCAACCATGTACCGGGGTATTTTGATCCAAGGTGATTTAAATACACTACCAACACTGTAGATTCTCACTACCCTCGCTGTTAGTAGTAAGATTTTGGGGTCATATTCTAGAATATTATTTTAGGATATGATTGTGATTATCTTGATTTCATTTATATATGTCTGACATATTGTATTTGTAGTAACTGGTTGTGTAGCCTTAGTCTGATGTTTATTTGTTGAATCTGTAGAATATGGATGTTTCCTATGTCCTCTTTGCAAGTTGCCGAAAAAGTTCTTAGTGAAATCAGTGGTGCTAACGTTGAGGTAATCTCACTTTCACGATTAATATATTTTTAATCGTTAAAAGAAGACAACTCTTCGGTCATTTTTTTTTCCTTTGAAAATGTTTCTTCTATCCTTTTTAGGAATCTTAGACTGGAATTTGTACTCACAATACAGGCCCAAAATTCGTGTCACGTTTTCCCTTTTCCTATAGAATTACTGATGATAGGCCAACAAATTTTTTTTTTTTTTTTGAGGGGGAAGCTGGGGTTAAGGCCAACAATCTTTGAAGGCATTTGTTAGATTTATGAATTCTCCACACTATTTTTTTTTGGAATCTTAGACTGGAATTTGTACTTACAATATAGGCCCAAAATTCGTGTCACATTTTCCCTAACTTTTCCTATAGAATTACTGATGACAGGCCAGAAATTTTCGAAGGCATTTGTTAGATTTTTGAATTCACCACATTCTAAAAAATTTATCACTGTTGTTTATCTTATTTTGGTTGTTTATTCAACATCCTTTATCAGGTAGAAAAGTTAGATTCCCTGGTACGGCGTGCTATAGTTGCTGCTTCTGCCGTTCCAGATTTAAGAGGTAAGTATTGATCATCATACTGGGTGGTTGACAAAAGGTCTACATGTTCTTTTCCTTGTTTTTTTCTTCAAGGTAGTAAGCTAAGCTTACCCCGCACCCCACACCCCACACACACTGAAAATAATACATTTTAAACTTATTATGGGTAAACAACTGTATTGGGTGAGCAAGAGCAGAAATTATGTAAAAGTGGCTCTGGTCTTAGTATGAGCCATGAGTACAGTGCAAAGACATGGAAAGTAAATGGGGTGAAACAGTATTAAAAGAGTTAAAAGACAACGCATAATGTTTAGGCTCATGGTCCAGTTTGATCTTCCAAATGCTGTTAATTATTGGCGGGAAGGGGAAAATCCCTACGTACCATTTGCTTAGGTGGTCTACCTTTTGACCAATCAGTGTAGGAACCGTGTTTACACATTACTTATGTTCAATCGAGACTGGTATGAGTGCCGGATACCACAGGGATATGGATTGTCAGAGGCCAAATCCCCAAAGTAGATTCCGTGGACTCAACTTTATATTTTAATTGAATTAGAGCATTCCCAATTATTCATGTATGCATATGGATGATGCGACGAAACACCCCCCCCCCCCCCCTATCCATCATATTTTGTATAATATATTTCCCTTTATTGGATCCTGAAATCAACTGTTTAACCAGATTTATATAATGGGATGCCAAGCGTCATTGAGTCAAAGCTTATGCCGTTTCAACGAGATGGAGTTAGGTATGCCTTATTATAATTTTCTGGTTGGTGATTCTGAGATATTTGCTTCCAATGAGGAGATATTTGCAAGTCTCTCTCTAGTGACAGCAAAGCACCAATATTTTGTGTATTGGCTTACCAAGATACACTTAATGAACCCGTATTGGGTATTTTGAGGATGTTTGGACATCAGCAGAATCTGGGACCAGTTGCTTTTCCCTTCTGGGGACGTTTTATTGTAGTATTTTTAGTCTAAAGTAATGCAAATAAATTAGTGTTTTCTGATCTTCAAAAGCTATCTACTCTGATATATAATTTTTTTCCCCACAAGGTTCATGTTGCAGCATGGAGGGCGCGTCCTCTTAGCAGATGAGATGGGCCTCGGAAAGACTTTACAGGTTCACTATTCATATCTTAACTATTTATTTATAATAGTTATTAATATTTAATTGGAAATTTGGGTTTTATTGCATAACTGAAAAAGTAATTATTGCAAGAGGAGGATGAGTCTGAACTCATTGAAAATAAATAATTACAACACTTTCTTAGCGGCGCAATCCCATCTTGTCAAGGATAATAATTGCTCTTGCTTGCCTAGGTAGACTGGAGATGTTCTTAGATTTTTACACTACCCAGTTTAGAGGAAAAAAATCTGTTAAGTTGTTACCCTCTCTGAAAGCATGAACCAACACTGAAGATAGTCACAGATCCTTAGAATTTCAAACCATATCCATATAAAATCATCCCATATTGGTCTTCTCTGTGCACTTTTCATAAATAAAGGAAATACAAGCAATCTAATTATTATTTGGCACAAGCAATGTAACATTTGATTTGAAGAATAAATTGTGGACATTAGAACCATTCTTCCAAAGCACTACATTTTACCACCTTGGTGGATAAATAAAAATGATAACTCAATCTACTGGCAATATGAGGCACTTGTGTAACATCCACAAAAAGTTCTAATAAGGTTATCACAAAGATTCCTTTGTTTCCTTAATACCATTTTGAGATGGCTCACAGAGTTATTATTTCCTATCCCCCTATAAATCCAAACAAGGACCAAAGATGTGGAAACTGTGGGAGAGCTTGAGCTCTGCAACATTACTCCTAGTCTGCACACTAAGAGGAACAAAAACTCGTTTCTTCCTTGACTGCTTTGGAGTCTTCCTAGCATTCAATCCTGACACAAAGTTCTTCTCCATAGCACCCTGATCCGCATGAAGTTTACCTGATGCTGCAGCTCTTCACCATAATCTCTATGAAGTTGTGCATCATTGGTTTCCTCCATATCAGCACTGCAAACAATATGGCCTTCCTCAGCACCAATTGGGCCATCTTCTTCAGTGAACTCTCTACCCTCCTCACATTGCGAGTGGAATACTTCTCATCTGCAACGTTCTTCTCAGCAGCAACAGTTTTGACTTTATAGACTGCAGTTTTGCCAAAATATCTTTTAGCAACAATCACCATCTCTTTTTTTCTTTTTTCTTTTTTCTTTTTGAACACTAACATCCCCAACAACAATCGATTTCATTTTAGTGCAAGCATCAGCTTAGTTCTCTTTAGATAAATCCTAGCCATATAAGGCCTTTGATCAGCCCTTAGAAACCTTCCAATCTTCCCAACAATTTGTTTTGACCAACCAGGATTGAAAAAACAGAGTTTCAAAACCTGGCAAGTGAATCCATACCGAATCAATTGCCGAGTCCTTCTATGGGTCGAAAGCAAGGGACCATCTGATCGATATGGTTGAGTTTTCTAGCCAGAACTTTCGTGAGATCCTTCTCATTGTTTAGACAAATCATGATATGCTTTGTATCCTTCAAACCAATGATTTGTGCTTCACCCAAACCTCAAGTACCCCTGACCGATTTCTGATCTCATTTGATGGACGACCAGAAGAAAATTTCAAAATCAATGGCTGGTTTTCCATTCTTCTGAGAGAAACGAACCTCAGGAATGTGTTCTTCAAGAACAGGTTTGGGGTTGGTGATAGAGGCATAGGACCTTTTCGGCTCACTGCTCACAGAAAGTGCAGTATCAGCAATCATGGGATTGGTGGGGGCCATGGAAAAGTGAGGGAAATCGAGATCTGAAAACAAAACAGGAAAGGAAGATAAATAATGGAGAAATACTGAATGCACAGAGATTGAGAAGAGACAAAATGAGGTTTTAATTAGAAAACGAGGTAAAAGCTTGGGAAACCTTAATGGCGGCTAGGATTTTGTTAGGTGAAGGTGGTGGCGACTTATCATTATTTCGTATCAAACAATCCTCTCAAAAAGTTTGAGAGGATTATCTCGACTCTTTGTACATTTCAGTTTTGAAAGTAAAGTTCACTATCTTTCCGGTCTTATTATTATATTCACTAGTGTACCCGCACGCGCGATGCGCATGCAATTCCCCTGTAGCAGATTATGTTTTTATTTTCATTATAAGATCTAACCATACTGATGTGCGTGCAGCCTATATGATCTTTATTTTTGTTAGAAACATCACACAGAAGCACATATCGTATTTTACAAATCGATAAGATAAAAAAATAAAGAGACCGCTTCTATTTTATAATATGGTAAAGAGATAGATAGACTGGTTGTAATTTACACATAAGGCCAACCGGGCAACTTGTAAGAAAGATAAAGAGAGAAATGCATCGCCTATAAAGCTTCACACTGCATAGTATAATTATCAATTTGGATGCTACTGAAAGTAGATCAACCACATGAGCATAAAAAAGTGCCACAACATCCGACCAATATTCAAGTAAATATTTATCTTTCCCTCGATGATCTTCTACAATTAACTGTGTTTATCTTTTCCCCAAGAAAAACATTTTATAAAATGGATGCCACATGCCTTGCATCTTACATCAAACTTGAAACTAATATCTAAATGGTACAATAAGAAACACTAAAAGAATCACAGAATTTTACAATACGATGAATTTGAAATTAGAAACATGGTAAAAAGAAAAATGTTTGATTGCAAATGAGGTACGGTTGATATACGCACCTGAACTTAAATTCTCTATGGTTTTTGGTTTTCATCCCATCAAATGGGGTGGGTTGACAAACGCATTTGAAATCGAATCCACAAATTTATTTTCCCTCTCCTTAAGCCAAATTTGTTATTGTGATTAAAATAACATAAATTTATTTTCCCTCTCCTTAAACCCTCGAAATATAAAGAAGCTCCTTGCCGTGCATATCTAATTCAGTTGTGTTATTGCGTATGTAGAAACATAACTCAAAGCCGTTAAGCAAAAACAAATCAGTTAAAGAAGAATTGGAGTGAAGATTACAGAGAGAGAGAGAGGAGAGAGAGCGTAGGAAGGTTTGAGCATACCTTCGTTGATGTATTTGGGTTCTGGTTGGAGAATTCAAGAGTAATATCCACGTTCTTGAGTTACAGTAATGGGGGTACAAAAAAACTTGGAGCATATTAGGTTGAACGAAAGTTATGTAGAATTGAAAGTCTGAAGAAAAAGGGTAAGAGGTGTTTAGTTTAAGGGGTCTTCGAAAGAGTTGCCTCCTTTCAAAAGGTACGATTGGAAGAAGACTGTCCTCGAAAGAGAAAGAGTTGGGTTGCTTTTATTTAAAAAGCCGCGATTAGCAATCCCTAAATCGCAGGGATCTTTGGTTCGTAGAAGGAGAAAACTAAGGTGCCAAACTAAAGGACACTTGTCGACTTTATAGGGATTTGAAGGACCGTGAGATCGCAAATACTATGAAACTCATTGGCTTATTAGTATAGATAGATAGATAGATAAGGTTGTTATCACGTCTCCTAATGATATATCTTGACTATTTGTACGTTTTCGGTAGAAATATAACTTATTTTATGTTTAGGCCCTTATCATGTTCACAAGGTTGTTGTCACATGTCTCCTAATGGTAGTTTGTTAACAGCTTACTAGTTCTGGAAGATCTCAAATCGTCATATTGTGTGATTTAATTAATCAGTTATACCCAGAGTTTAAGCTATTTGCTAAACTCCTGTATCATTTTGTTGATTCTCACGATCTTCATGCTGTACCTGCTATGTGCTCAGTGGTCTATTATTTACAGATATAGGAAATGCATGTTTACAGTCCAAAACATTTAAAAGCAGTGGTAAAATCTGTTCAATGCATCTTACATGATGCCTTCTAGTAGCGGAAATATCTATTTTAGAACGTAATTCTCTATTTTTATTTTATATACCTGGTAGGGTTCTGCCTTAACATGTTTGTGTTATGTAGTCCACCCTTCTTATTTTAAGTGTGACGCACCTTCAATATACACTCATCATTAATAATATTGCGAAGGGGCTCCCTCCAATCAATAGAAGGTTAGGCGGCAGTTACTTACCCAGTCTCCAAGCAAAATCACAAGACAACCGCAAAGCAACCGTAGGATGTGCGGCGATAATCTCAGGCTAGACTAAGCTAGTTATCTTTATGCATTAGCCCTGAGGACAATCACCTGATTACATAAAGGAGATACTTAAAACATTACAGTGGGGTTTGTCTATGGTAGAGGAGTTGCTCCCGGATAAGGTTTGGAGTGACCTTATCATTTAACAAGTGTTCAAATCACGTAGAGGGGTGTGGACGAGAGTATGTCTATTTACAGATATTCGTCACTATCCCTATTGTCGTTAGGATAAAAGACGAGCGAGCCGGCCCTATTATAATAAGTCCCGCTATTAATAGCTTCAATGGTGCACACATGTGAACAGTTAGCTAGTTGGCCTGGTCCATTTTGCACATCTTCCATTGCTTAGCGGTCCATGTCTGGATAGCACCTTATGCTGCCCCCCTGCATGCGACCCCTCTACTCTATCATTAAAGTAGTACATTGATAATGCATTTTCTGTATTGTTTTACTGGCGCATCTAACTCATGCTGCTTGCATTATCTACACTATAATAAGTAATTGCTTTACTATAAACCTATAAGAGATATTGCTACCCTAAATTGCTCACTTAATGTGTACTTATTCAGGAACTCATTTAGATAACTTTCATTCTGCAATTTATAAGTGAAGAAAAGGAAGATTATTCTCATTATGTTACATTTCCATTTTATGCGCGCAGGCAATAGCTGTTACATCATGCATTCGTGAATCCTGGCCAGTCCTTGTTCTCGCCCCATCTTCTTTGCGTTTACATTGGGCTTCTGTAAGCACTCTATGCTACATTTCACGTAAATTGTGTATTGTCTCAATATGATTAAACTTTACATGGACATTGTATACATTAAAGGTTTTTCAGTTTTTCTTTTTTTTCAGATGATTCATCAATGGCTGAATATTCCCCCGTCAGATATACTCGTATGTCTTCCATCTCTATTTCTTGGTTATGCTTGCTATATATTCTTTTAATACTTGTTCCTTTTTTGGGTTCTCGTTTGCATCATTTTGTTGTATCTTGAGTTCTTATCGTTGAGTCGGGGACTAATTTCCAGAATATTCTTTCTGTAGGTGGTTTTATCCCAGTTGTCTGGATCAAACAGGGGAGGCTTCAAAATTATCCAATCAAATGCTAAAGAAGCTATTCATCTGGATGGTTTATTCAACATTATCTCTTACGATATGGTCTCGAAGTTACATAACACTCTTATGGCTTCAGAGTTTAAAGTAGGTACATCATCTTTATTCTGCTAACTTTTGCAATTTAATTGTCAATTTAGTTCCTTCACTTCATGCTTACCTTTGCACTGATATGCTGCACTACTTTGGCATTTGAAATATCCATGGGCATGAGTAGAGGTAAACTGTGTAGGTAAGTTTAAGTATATGAAAATGCATTTAGAAGGGTCTCAAACCACATATACAGAGAGACATACAAGGCAGGTGATTACTAGCTAGCCTTGGCCCTATAATCCTATTTGTTATAGCTTAGACCATTTTTTCGTACTCTAAGCCACCAGGACGCAGTAGGGGTCTTGTACCTGAGAATGTAAAGCTTTATAACCTAATACAGGTTGGGTCTTGCTTTAGTTCTAGCTTGCTTTTGCAGAAAAAAAAGGTACAGAAAGAAGAGGATTCTGGGATGTTGCTTCTTGATTTTTTTTTTTTAAATTTACAGCGTAAAAAGTGTTGTTTATAGAATCTTCTAGGGCTTCTTGGTTCTAGAAGCTATTGAGGTGGATTAAAGGAGAAAGCAGACACTAGTTTAATAGATAAGAAGGTTCAGTGGAAGGATCTGAAGAAGGAATATTAGAACTAGATGAAAGTCAATTGAAATTATAAATGACTACTAAAGTGGCTGAAATAAGAATTCTATGTCTCAAATTTCTTTCATAGGATAACCAACACCAGGACAAAGCTAGCGAAGTAGATAACATCAATTAGAGGATAGAGTGGTTGAAATGCTAATGGTAGAGCCGCAGAGGAGGAAAATTTCCAATACGAAATAATGCGGTCAAAGAATTACTGTATAAAGAGGCTTCAGAATGGAGTTTGGATGTATCTCTTAGGAGAAGAGACAGAAGAGGGATATGGATATGGCTGTGGAATGTCTCGGAGAATTAAACATTCTGGGAGACTAGAAGTGATGGCTGGAGATAAGGCTGCATCTTTTTGTGGTATGCATAAAGTTTTTCAGGTGAGATACAATGCCATTGTATTGATTAGTGGGTAATTAATGAGGGGCGTCTAAGTGTTTTAGAAGGATTAAATAGTGGATTTCAAATCTATTTGCATCGCTTTCACTCTACCCCTAAGATCACCCAGTTCTCAATGATTTCTTATGAATTACACATTAGTTTTTAATCTATTTCTTGTATGAATGTAAGCTTTACTGAAGAAAAATTGAAAAACAAAGAGAACACCTAAACAAAGTACAAGAACAAAGAAATAGTGCATGCCTCTCCAAGAGGGCAAAACTAAAAAACAATAAAAACCCCTAGAAAACCACCCTCTATACCAAGACCCATTAAGTGGAGCCTGTGATAGTATGCTTTTACTAAACCATAAGAGACTCAAAGGATGTCCCGGTATATCCGTCGCGGCTTTACTCCACTAAAAGATGAAAGTTTTAACTAAAACCAAGACCGAAGTTTCCGACTTTTCTTTTCTTTTCAAACTTCCTTGCATTACGTTCGAACCATATAAGCCACATCACTGTGTAAGGTGGAATTGCCATAATACCATACCATGTCCGACAAGGTTCCTCGTCTTCTAATTTGTTAAGAGGTCCCTAACATTCCTAAAATGCGGCATTGAATGCCCAACACCATTAAACAATTGAATCCAAATACTTTTAACGAAGGGACAAAGAAGAAAAAGGCGGTCAATGAATATTTCTTTTACACACAGAGCAAAAACTAACCACTAAAGCTTTGCACTTACCAAGATTGCCAATAATAAGAGCTTTATTCAAAAACAATGTTCAAGCGAAAACAAAAATACCTTGAAAGGCAGCTTAGGAACCCATTGAGAATGTTAAAGGAATATTATGTGTTGGGTTATTCAAAGCCTTATAGGTTGTCTTGACAGAGAACCCTCATTTGGGACATCCAAACCAGGTTGTCATATCCTCTTCCCATCAACGAATGGTAAAAACCAGTAAGCTTCTCCAAAATAGAGGTAACAATATCAAACTCCTAATCATTCAAAGTTTGATAAAAACCGAGATTCCACGATACACTAGTATGATCCAAGTTCATCACTTATTGCACTGAAAACTCTTGATTTTTTCAGAAGGAGTAAAGCAACAAATACAATTCTTTTGCCGAGATGATTAAAGCTAAGTTTGGGATTGAGGAATATGCATGGCTCCCGAATAAGCGTAACAGTACTTATGAAGTGGGGTTATGGTGGACAATCTTCAACACGTGGGAAAAGTTTATAGAAGACATTGAAGTTAACATTGGAAATGAAGAGAAGATTAGTTTATGGCATGATGTATGGTGTGACTCGAGACTTTTGGCTATTGTGTATCCTTCTCTCTACAAGCTTGTGATATAAACTTGGAAGAGTGTAGAAGATTTACGAAATGGAAGAGAGGGGGGGGGGGGGGGGGGGCGTGTACAATGAGTTCGAATTTCCATTTCCAGAGTGATTTCTCTAATAAAGAGTTACACGATGTTTGCGTTATGATCCAAAAATCATTTTGGTTGCGATCCAGATGGGTTAAGGCAAATGGAAATAGACGTGGGTCTAGAAGGGAAATTCACAATGAGATTATATGCGGCCATTTAGAAGCTAAAAACACAAGAGATGGTATTAACAAATACATTTTCTCATACTATTTGTTTGGTAAAAATATATCCTGTTAAAATAGACCTTTTTATTGGGGAATAACTTAGGAATGAACAAGAGGCCTAGATTCGGATGTAATATTTTTGTGCCTTTGTGGTATTGTAGACGAGTCCATCATCATTTACTCTTACATTCTCCGACTGCGATGGGGTATGAAATCGTTTCCGTAGTCTATTCAGTGTGTCTTGAGTATTTCATCGAGGTTTTAATTCATCATTAAAAGCGGAGTGGTGCAATCCATTCAACGAAAAGATTGAAAAAGTTCTTTGGGACCTTACTAGGTAAGACCGTGAAATAGATCATTTTCAACATATGCGCGACTATTTTATATTGGTTCTCTTCTTTCATGCGTATGAAGGGGATTATGTTTGAAGACCTTGTGACACGATGAATGGATTTAATTATTACAGATCCTTTGTGATGTTGAGTATCTTGTATTTTTTTCCTTTACCTTCAGTTTTAATTTTTGTGCATTGGAAAATTTCTTTGCGATGATCAATATCCTATTATTACATTCTCAAATAATAATAATAATAATAATAATCCTAAAGCTACAAGTCAAGAAGCCACGGGTCATCCCAAAATCTTACCCTATTACCAACACCTCCTCTAATACTCCTACCAAAACTCTCACTAATCTTCGTCACTCATAGGTCTCAACTACTTCCCTACTACTCTACCCGAACTCCGTCATACTAAACCTAGAAGTAATAACTCATTCGTACTGCGTGTTTTCCTCTTGCCCGAACCTCCATAACCATTTACTTAACAAAACCTCATTCATCCTAGACAACTTCTTAATTTTTTATTTGTAGGGAGTATAATCATAAATAGCCCTCGTCAAAAAATAAAAGTTATAACTAGCTGGAGTAATGGTTGCTCCTTCAGGGATTAATTTTTAATAAACAAGCTTAAGTCATCGGATTTGGATTACTCGCAGCGAACAAGACTATATACTCTAAAGGGAGATCCTCAGTACCTGGTTTATTATGTCAAGATGATGTTGAAAAAGCTTTTAAACTGTGTTAATTGGAATCCTTGACTACCTGGTTGAGGTAATTTCCTAACACGAGAAGCTTACTGCTTTTACGTGAAAATCTCTATTTGTGGCGAAACGTAGGACATACAAGCATGTATTGGGTTTAAGCTGTTAACCATGTTTGATATCTTAGAATTCTTGATTGAAGCATATTGAATAGGGTTACATCTGAACAATTAAGATACAGCTTGATCTGTAATTACATTAAGTTAAGTCCTTTTAAGTGGTTAGTTTGTCCAATTCAATACGATTGTACATTCTTATCGTTTCTTGTATTTAACTAGAGTAAAACTTTTGTAAGTCGAAATGGTGACGAGGCAAGGGGAACTTATTACTGATACTGAATAAGTTTGTAAAATATAAAAACTTTCATTTTTTGTACTCATGGTTTTAGGTCTGTTCTATTCGAAGAACAATTTATGTAATATGGACATGATATGTACTACACACGTCAGAAGGCAATACATCTCTATAGTCGCTCTTTATTTTATTTTATGATAATATAGTTCCAATTCTAGATAGGATTTGCTTTCGAGAGTATATGGAATAAGGATACTTCCATATTGGAAGTCTAGTAGAATTAGAAGGGCTTCCATCATAAAAGCCATAGTTAGACATTATTATCATTATGTAGTTTGATTAAGTTTATCTATGGAAAAAAAATTCTAGTTTTGAAAGTTATGGTTGGGCATTTGGGAAAAAGCCCTATCTTCGATTAAGCTTACCGACAAATTCAAATCTTAGCGCTTTTGTGGGATACTAATCCGTATTTCTCTCTTTTCCCCAGATTATTATTGCAGACGAGTCTCACTTCCTGAAGAATGCTCAAGCAAAGAGGACAAGCTCTTCCATCCCAGTTCTACAGGTTCACTATTAACAGACCCCTGTATTAAAAACACACCACCAATGTCACACTAGGTTCCTCACACAAACAAAATATAACAAAGGCACAGCTAGCACGAATAAGCTTAAGATAAGGATCGCCCTAACACTTTTCACCACCAGTATCCGGTTACTTGATGACGGCCAAGGTTAGATGGTAAGACGATAGTCAGGGATTGACCACCTGTTTACATGCCATAATCCCATTAATATAGTAACTTGTACTATAACTGATATGACATGTGTCAACATGATCAATCCCCCATAGCTATTGTAACTGCAACACCCATGAAGGAATTAACAGCTCTATATTTCTAACGGGGCTCTTTGAATTTCTCATAATGCCTTAAGATGAGCCTCAGATAAACTAGGGTCTTTCCAGAGAGAATATCTATGGAAAAAATTGTAAACTAAAGAGTGATAACTTTCAATTTCTCTTATCATGTCCCCTTTTGCTTTTATTTATGAGGAATAACTTGAATATTAACGAAGTGCAAACATTTATAGAAAGCTCAATATGTGATATTACTCAGTGGGACTCCTGCTTTATCACGGCCAATTGAGCTATTCAAACAGGTGCTTTTCTCCCTAGCAAATTTACTCCTAGCTTGATGTTTAATTTTACTCATGGGAATCTATTAATGAACCCACATTTTTTATTTTTTTCTTTCAGCTTGAAGCTTTATATCCTGCTGTATACAACAACATTCACTACTACGGGAACCGATATTGCAAGGGGGTAAGTTGAATGAGCGTTTCAGTAGTTATTTGAAATAAAATTTGAAAATCGCGGAAATAGTATTTGACTACTTCTTGTGTTTGTGTACCTTTATAAAATTCTCAAATAGAAGATTATATATATATATAGAAACCCTAATACTAGTAATCATACGGTGTATTACACTATCCCATACTATGTTGCATCATGGTCACGTTGTTTACTCCTATGATCCCACATTCCCACTTGAGTGAGGTGTACAGACTATGTATGTCCAGTTTTTTTTTTCTTTCTGTTTTTCCTTTTGAGATGTAAACTGGGGTTAGGCAGGGACCCCATGACCAGATATTTAATTACAAAATATATTACATTCTACTGAAGATCTTGCCCCTTGCATCATCCTTTACAAGTAGATCAAGTTGGGCTGGAATAGTTCTAGGGGTTACTAAGATCTCTCCTAGATCAATAGCAAAACTAGGCAAAAATTTTGCACACACATTTGCCTCCTTAAAGGTATGGGCAAATATCAAAACTAGGGTACTGTCCTATGAGAGAATCCGCTTTGTTAAGAGTTTGATAAGAACTCCATGGAGGCATTCTCCTCCTCCTTACTGGATCCACTATGAGAGTAGAGCCAGTTGATACAGCAACATTAGTTATACCATTATGAATCCCAATTTCCAGACCCCTGTGCATGGCTTGCAGAACCTGATGATTTGAGGAGCTAGCTGCAGCTTTCCTTGCAAACAGAAAGATGCCCATGTAATCTCTGAAAAGACCCTCAATTTCCCCTGTCGAAGAGATCACCCCACTAATGTTTAGAGCCCATGTACCAATAGGTGGAGCTTTTCATTTACAGACTTCGAACACTTTAATAGGTTGAATTGTGATATACTCCAACATAATCTCTTAGCTGATATTTGTAAGGTAAATTGCGTGGTAATCTCAAAGTTATGGGGTTATGGTTCTAGGGAATATTTGGAGCATACCAAGGCGCAAGTAACCACGAAGAGTTACACAATTTGATGAAAGCGACTCTAATGATTCGCAGGCTTAAGAAAGAAGTTCTTTCCGAGCTTCCAGTAAAGCGCAGACAACAGGTGGATTCTGCTATGTAGATTGTGCTTGCTATCTAGTTATCCTTATATACTTACATCTGTTCAGATAGAATAAATTGTGACTTGTTATAGATTTGATTTATCCTCAGGTTTTCCTAGACTTAGCCGAGAAAGATATGAAACCGATTAATGCTTTGTTTCGTGAGGTAATTCACATACAGAAGCCAGGTTTAGTATTTTTCTTCTCGCCTATAGATCTGAATTTCTCTTTTTTATTAGCGAAACCCGTATAAACAGCGTTTCATAAGAGAATATGGCATGCCCAGAATACCCGTGTATCACCTGAACCTTATGATAGGGTGAGTGACCCGATGGGATCCATTTTTTGCTAGATCAACCCCAAAGTTTAAAGCTTGATCCCTCTTGAGAAGCAATATTTTTTTGTCAACAATGTTTTGGAGTAGTTTTTGTCATTTTGAAGTCTAACAATGTTGATATCATAACGGGTTGTAGCAATGGATACTGTTTCCACTGAAAACTATCTGCATCAATTTTTTTCTTTTCCGGGCCACACCTTCCTTTCCTTGGGTCAAGATTTTATGCTTCACATTTACCTTTAGTGTCGTATTAGGAGATCATTATACTGCATTTATTCGCTTTACTTTAAGGTTGCACTTGCTGGTTATCTGAGTTTCTAAGGTAATGTTTTCTTTTTCTTTTTCTTCCTTCTTTTTCTGTAGTTGGAGGTAGTCAAAAACAGGATAAAGGATTGTAAATCCCAGGAGGAGGTTGAATCCCTTAAGTTCACCCAGAAGAATATTATCAACAAGGTATTGGAACTCAAATTTTAAATTTAATGAAATATTAACATTCTTTCCGTCTCTCTCGTGTATATGAAATGTCGTATTTCATTTTTTTTGCTCTACAAGTTTTAGGCCTTCTGTTTTTATTTAACTCGGAAATGATAATATATCTCTCCATGTCACTTTAAACTCCAGATTTATAACGAGTCCGCAGAAGCCAAGATTCCGGCTGTTCAAGATTACCTAGGAACTGTCATTGAGGTACCCTTTTGTTATTATACGTTTTGTAACTTTCTTCCATTTCAGCCCTAGATTATTATTCTGGCTCCTCGGCCATCTTCAGTAGCTCAAATTTTGGTATATTGGGTTGCTGCCAATAGTTGTGCACCAGTGGGTAGTAAGTAAGCTTTCTCAGCAGTTGGTTGATATATCTAAGTAGATACACTGCTTTCCAAGGGGGTTTGCCTTGCTTCTCCAAGATATAGTTAACATAGAGGGAATCACTACAATCTCAATATCCAGATAATTGAGTTGAGTTGCAGCTTTCAGGCCATGATAAATTGCCTCAAGTTCAATAGCACCAATAATTATAAATGTTTGGAGAACAAGGAATATGAGTGGGTGGTGGTAGGTAAGATTGGGGCTTGTGGTGGTTATTCAGTATGGGATGTGTAGGTACTGAAGATGGCTGAGGAGTCTATATCTCTCAGATGCGAGAGTTTCATGATTGGTTTGTGTGGACGTCCACTAGGGTCTATGGCCCCAATGGTTGGCAGTATAAGAGCTATTTGATAGTGAAGGGTTTATGGGATGATCCGTGTTACAGTTGTGCATGTGTGGGGGGGGGGGGGGGGGGGGGGGTGATTTACGTGATCTAATTTGCTACCAGATGAAAGGCGGAAATCAGGTTCTTTGTTCTTGCCTTCTGCTTGAGGCTTCTTCCTTTTATTTCATGCTGTCTTATACTTCCACCTTGAAAGGTTTTATTGTGATAATAAATTTATGACCATTCTCAAAAAGAAGAAGAGAGATTGGTTACCAAATGGCCCCTTGGAGTATTTGAATTTTACCGGTCATGCTGTTTTAGATGGTACTAACAAATCCATCATAATCGAAACATGTCTGCTTTTCATCAAAGAGAATTTCAGAATCAGTATTTTCATCTATCAAATATAATTTTCATGTGTTCTAGATTCTTGATAGGTCTAGTAATAGTTTTCTGATATATGTGGTTGCAGGCAGGTTGCAAGTTTCTAATATTTGCACACCATCAGGCCATGATCAATTCGATACACCAATTTCTTCTTGTAAGAGCACTTGGGTAACAAAGATAAAGTTTAACCTGTAGAGACGTGACATCACGTGTTTTATCCCGCTCATCATCTTACAAACATGGGCTATGTGCATGTTGATTGCATTATGACAATAACCCAGGAGAAACACCCATTTTTCACGTCTCTATAAAAGTTGCATTTAGTGTATCTTCCAAATCAAGGTGAACTTTTTTCAGAATTGGTCCATTTTTTGATTAGTTGTCATTGTCAAATATTTCAGACGAAGAAAGTTAGCTGTATTCGGATAGATGGTGGTACCCCAGCATCATCAAGACAGTCTTTGGTTACAGATTTTCAGGAGAGGGATGATATCAGGGCAGCAGTGGTATGCTAGTCTTTTGGGTTATTTTAGGCTTGCCCTATGTACCAAAAACACATAAACCCACACATGTTTTCCAAACTTTGCAATTATGTCACTTTTATTAAAGTGAGAATTTGAGTTAATTCTCCAAATAAAAGATGGAAATTCGCGATGAACTCCCATATTTATCTAATCTTAGCCATTTCCCTATTTCACATTTTCAATGCCCAACCGTATATGACCAGCATTGACGATGTGCTAAGCCAGCTTACTTCTTAAAATAAAAGCTGACATGTTTTTCCCGACTCTTCGGGGAAGGGCTAAAGTTGGGTTTATGAAATATCACGATGGTCAAAACAATAAGAGGTGGAGTCTAAACAATTGGGGTGAAGTTTAAACAACCCCTCTTTTTTATGTTTTGCATTTTATTATCATATGCAAGTTTGGTTCCTTTCCATAAATCGGAGAGGTATTCTTGATTGAAATATTTGCTTTCCAGTTGTCTATTAAAGCTGGAGGCGTTGGTCTGACATTGACTGCTGCAAGCACAGTCATTTTTGCAGAACTATCATGGACTCCAGGTGATATAATTCAAGCAGAAGATCGTGCTCATCGGATTGGTCAGGTAATGGAGAGAGTTAATTTTTATTAGGCTTCCACTTATTATTATTTTTAGTTATTTCCATGGCTATAAGTAAAACCTCTGTATATGAATACTGCGGGGGACTGCCTCCACAGTATTAATATAGGGAGGTTGAAATATAACCAAGATTGAGAGGAGCGGATATAGTAGGCTGATCTTATTGTTTTAATGTACTCAGTTGCAGTCATAAATTTAGGTTGCTAGATGGTGACCATATACAAAGAGTCGAAAAGTTTTTATCGAAACCTTACTTTCTCACCCTTGTGGTTATTGGCAGTTGTCATCAGTCAACATATACTATCTGCTAGCAAATGACACAGTTGACGACATAATATGGTAGGTTTATTCCTATCAGTTATAGTTATAGTTAGCGTACAACAGTTTTTTTTGGTTCTGGAGGCTTCTAATCTTTGTTATTTTCTTTCCAGGGATGTTGTCCAGAGCAAGTTGGAAAATTTGGGTCAGGTATATACCTTCCCCTCAGAATAAAAGAGTCCTGTATATTTCATTCTAATGCCATTCTGATAGTTAAGAGAGGTGGGGTTTCTTTTGTTAAAAACCCTGTGAACTTTCCCCTTTGAGGGCATCATAATTGGTACATCAGTACTTGGCGTAATGAAGAAAGTTTCCATCCCAGGGTTGAGTTGCATGACATTCTTTATTATGTGCCAGCTTATTGTTAGGATGGAAATATAGAAGATAACGTTGAGTTTCTGTTTGTTAACCGTTCTCACTTCTCATAGAAATGTGTATACCAGAAGGGTGTTAACTAAAAATAATTCTTATCATAGAGAACATCTACTAAGAGAATGGTTGTCGAATGAAATTTTTCTTTCACACATGATTTTTTGGGTTTTCATGTCTAGAGGACCTCTTTTGTTTATTTGTTTTTGTATCTGATTAACACTTGAATTGTTTTGAATTATAGATGCTTGATGGTCATGACACCACTTTGCAAGTCTCCTTGAATCAACCTCATGCCAGCCCGGCAAAGCAGAAAACATTGTATTCTTTCTTAAAGCGCTGCCATTCTTCTACAGATGGAAAATTGAACGACTCCTCCGATCTTCAGCATCCCAGAGTAAAATACCCGAAAAACTAAAAAATGTATCTCGCATACCATTATGTATGTTATGTATCAGAGCAACGATGATATGTACGCCCCATGTTCTCTTCTTCTTCTTTTTGTATAGAAGAGGAGAGTTGTAAATTCAGAATGGTAGATGGACGACGAGGTGCACTGTTGTTAATATGTACAGTAGAAAGTTGGAAATACAATGTCATTCTTCTTGTTTTCTCCATTGACATATTCTTCAGTGTGTGGAAATCCATTAAAATTAGGAAGTTTTGTTCCACATTCCTCTTGGCACAAAGACTGATGAAAATTGGGGTATTTTATGCTTAAAAGTATCTATTTTTGCTAGTAGACGATTTATCAACGTGCAACGACCCACTCCTTTCACCATGTCTCGTGACAGTAATTTTCAGCGAACATTGCAGAATGCTTGCTCTAAGCGTGATCATTGGTATCGTGCAAGGTATAGGATGCCGTCATGCAACTAGAAGATATGCAACGAATGAAGTACGAAATTTCACGTTTGGCTCATTGATTTTTCCATTACTCTCTTAAATTGGGGATTTGATTGAGGTTGATATTGGCTACTTCTCGCCAAGAAGAGTTATGTTAATGTAATTTGTAAGACCTTTAAAGTTGAAAAAAATCATAGATTAGGGTAATTTTGAGAATTTGACAGTTTAGGCTGTGCTTGGTTCACTGCACTGTGGTGCATATGCACTCCCTTGCAGTGGCTCCCGTTTACCGGGGATTGTTTGAGTCTGTTACACCGTGGCGCTTTGCAACCTGCTGCATAGGAGGAAAATCCTTTAAAGAGATAGCTGGACTGGGCTGCAGTAAAAAAATGTTCTGTACTGCCTTGCATTTGAGAAAAAGATAGTGGGGTCCTCAAATTTTGAACTTTTCATATTTGGAAAGAAAAATCTCCACCAAATCTGGAAGCTATCACCCACAAATCTCTCCTCTCCTCTAATGGTTGCAATGAATGCTTTAAAGCAAGAAATTACAATATGAAATGGATTGCAGTGCTAGAGTGTGAACCAATCTGATCGCAAAACATTACTTGCCGGCGAATGCAATGTAACAAGGTGCGGTCGCACTGGCTTGCAAAATGCAGCCTGTTGCAGCGAACCAAGCACAGCCTTAGACTTCAGATTTAGGCAAAAAAAAAAAAAAACGATATTATTACGGTTCAAATTCTGTAATCAGGCTTCAGAATAATTAGTCATAAAAAGTGTTCAGAATCTGTAATAAAAAACAAATGACCTCTAAGAATACAAATGCCGCATTTTCGTATAAGGAACTCGTGATGAGAAAGAAATAAACCTATAACGCCACCCTCTACCGTAACCGTATTACCGTAACCTCTTCACTCGCGATAACAACGACATCTATTATCGATTATCGAGAAAGCAACTGGGTATTATAAGTTTTCTTTTTCTCACCTGCCTATGGCGTTGTGCTTAAGAACTGAATCACTCAGTTACAATAAGAGTTCTAAAGCTGGAGCTTAAATTTTGGGTCCATGTCGTTGGCAGGCATCACACTTGCTTGCATATTCGATGGCTTGAGCTTTCATTTTAGACCAAAATACTCCTTGAGTAAGAGCTCGGCCTGCCAGAGATCGTCCTGCCGCATGGCATCCACAAGTGCCTTCGTGTAAATTGTGCAGGAAGGCCTGAACATCTTTATCAGATAAACATTGGAGATAGGGTCCTGTAACCAATTATTTATAAAGGAGGTTGTTGTCAACGACGTATCATTTAACACTGTCTATCAGGCGTATTCTTTCATTAACGTCACCGGGGAGTTCGCCATCAAATTTATTGTCTGACCCAATATATGTGAGGAAAGGTCGTCTCCAATCATCTTCGACCTCTTCGTCGCCCCCAGTATTAATAGCATTTGAGCTGATGATGTTAATGCTGGGGGTGGATACGACTTCGATCTTCAAGTATCAGGCTTCATTTCCGAGGACTCCAGTAAAATAGGCAAGGGAGTCAGAATGTCTGTATTTACCACGTGGCAAGTGTTCGATTGTAGCCTTTTTAAATCTGCTCATTCTGTCTGCTACTGCTACGACGTAGACGATCATCTTCCTATTTTTCTAATATTTGTCTGTATAATGGTTCACAATTAATAAAGAGTCCGTGTAAACAGATAATTCTGGTACACCAATCTCTAGCGTCATATCCAGTCCTGTATTAGTGCATCATATTTGGTCTCATTGTTGGTAGCTTCGAAGTTGAGTCGGATGGATTTCTCAATTCTGTCATTGGAAGATGTGATAAGAACTATCGTGAGGTCTGACCCAGCTGGTCCGGCAGAACCGTCAGTTAAAAGACGCCAACCTTTCTTGGATATTTAATCCGATTTTTCCTCGAATTGTTACTCATTTATTTTAGTGATATCTTCTTCCCAATCATGGTCGTCTACTGGAAAGTCTGCAAGGAAATCTTCTACTACTTGCCCTTTTTCGGAATGTCGGGGTTCGAAATGTATATTGTGCTCATCTAGAGTAACCGACCATTGCTGGACTTGTCTGGATTTTTCTCGTTTGGACAGGACTTCGCACAAGGGGTAATTTGTCATTACTCAAACTGAATGAGCTTGAAAATATTGTTTCAACTTCTGTGATATATAGACGAGAACTAAGAGTAGCTTTTCAATCTTAGTGTATCGTGTTTCTGCTGGAGTGAGAGTCTTGCTAATGAAGTAGACGGGGTTTTCTATCTTTTTGTCGTGTCGTATGAGAACTGAGCTTAGTGAGTTATCAGTAACTACGAGGTATATTGTGAGCTCTTCTTCTTCCTTTGGTGTACTAATTACTGGTAGTTTTCCCAAATAACGTTTTTGCTCCTGAAACGTTACTTCACATTCTGTGGAAACAAATCGATTTATTGTTGTTATCTTGCAGGCTATCTTTTGTACGTTTCTTTGTCTTTGGAGAAGGCATGGATAACAAAGCACAAATACGATCTGGGTCAGCCTCGATGCCTTGCTTGCTAATCAAATATCCCAAGAATTTGCCTGATTGGACTCCGAATTGGCATTTGTCAGGATTTAACCTCATTTTATAGGATCGAAGAATTTCGAAGGTCGTGCGCAAATCTGCGAGATGGTTTTCTTTCTTGAGACTTTTACACAGCATATCATCAATGTAAACTTCCATCATTTTTTTGAGATGGTCTTTGAACATCTGAGTTATCAGTCTCTGGTAAGTGGCTCCGGCGTTCTTGAGGCCGAAAGGCATTACCTTGCAGCAATATAATCCATGTTCTGCGATAAAAGCTATCTTTTCTTGATTTTTTGGCAAAGAGGTATCTGATTGTACCCTGACACGACATCGATCATAGATAAGAGTTCGTGTTCCGCAGTCGAGCAGATGGCTGATAATAGGAAGGGAAAAACTATATTTCAGAGTATGTTTATTGAGGTCTGTGAAATCCACGCATACTCTGATCTTGTCATTTTTCTTCGGAATTGCTACGATGTTCGAGATCCATTCAGGGTAGTTGGCTTTTCAAATAAAGCTGACTTTAATGAGTTTATCGATCTCTTTATTGACTTCTTCTTGCAGCCTTGGTGCTAATGTTCTATGTTTCTACTTGATTGCCTCGGCCTTATCTTTTAAATTAAATTTGTGGTAAACCAAATTTGGATCAATGTCTGGCATTTCATGAAATGTCCACACGAAGATGTCACTATTTTCCTTTAGAAACCGAATAAGAACATTACGCTCTGTCATGGGTAAAAGAGACCCAATGTATGTGCCCCTTCTGTCGCCACTAATTTTGACGTATTCTATAGTTTATGTACTTAGCAGTTGGTTCTCTATAGTATTCTCTATAGTATTATGTAATTGCTATGCGAGTTGCTGTGCTGGTGGTTCCGTTATGACGGTAACAATATTTTTGCAAGCTCGAGTGAGCTTCTGACTGCTTTTGATTTCGTAGATACCGCCATTCCAATCGAACCTTAATACCAAATGATAGGTCGATAGGATAGCTCACATGTTATGCAGCCAGTAGTGTCCCATGATTCCCAAGTAACAGGATTTAGCATTGATGACGTAGAATACTACGTCAACTGTTGCTCGTCCAGCAGTAATATGAAGTATGATCTTCCCTACGCGTTCTTCTTTGGAACCATTGAAACCACTTATATCTATGTCACTAGGCTGAACTTTATCGGCTAGTCCCATCTGATTGATCGTACTTTGGAAGAGTAGTTCGATACTACTGCCAATATCTACCATCATTGTATGTAGTACGACATTTCTCATTTTAAACATGATCACAAGTGCGTCATGATGAGGAAAGTTGACGTGTCGAGGGCTGGCAATTTAATGATCCCCGCCCTTAATAAGGCGAGTTTGGTATGACTATAGCGGGTATGGGGCGGGTTTGATTTTTTTTTAAACCCATTTATTTATTGGGGCGGGTCTAGTTTTAGGCTCAAATAAATGGGGCTCCGCTACCTGACCCAGTTATAAATGATATGACTTGAATAACCTTAAGTTAAAACTAATTCTAAAGACATGTTAGTTAAGTCCAGCCTCTTATCTCTTCTCCCGTCTTCATTTCAACCTTCAGCCTCTTGTGTTCTGTCATCAACTTTTCTTCATTTCAACAACAAAATAACATTCTTCACCAAACTGACTTTCATTTGTGGCCCAAGTCAAGTGAGTGTTCTGATTGTAATAGATCTATGATGGAACTCACATTCTTATTCTAAAAGATTTTAGATTTCTCTTTCTTTCTTTCCTCAGAGATCAAAACAAAGAAAAAAAGAAGTAAAAGAAGAAATCTTTGCTTAAAAGGTATCAATTCTCTTTTTCTGAATCAATTTGTAATCTCATCTCTTTTGATTACTACTACTACTACTTGATTTCATTAAAAAGATTATAAATTTTTAGTTGGAAGTCTTTAAACCCCATTTCCTCTTTTTACTCAACTGGTGACTCATTTCATTTCTTGCTAATTCTGATAATTTATGTACCAGCATTCATCTCCATCTATGTACTCCATCATTACAATCGGTATGAGACTCAATTCAATTTCAGACCCAAAATAACATTCTTCACCAAACTAACTTTTATTTTCAACAATTTTCTTGGAAAATAGTTTTCATTAAACCCCAGACCAATCTTATGTTGTCAACTGTTTCTCATTTTCTCATCTGAATCGCATCCTATCTTTGGTGTATTAATAATGCCTATATTTCTTTAGAGTCTTGTAAAACATAGATTTTGTTGACAACATTAAATAACACTGTATCAAATATATGAATGTTTAAACGGGTGTTAAATGGGTGCTGGGGCGGGTTTGGTATAGGCAAATTTAAACGGGGCGGGTTTGGGTATTCCCCATTTAAGTTAAATGGTATTGAGGCGGGTTTGGGGGTAGAGTAATTTGGTGGGTATGGGGATGGTATTACTCCACTCGCCTTAAACCTGACCCATTGCCAGCCATAGACGTGTCGAACGTTACAATATTCGAAGGAGATCCCTGTTCGTTGTAAACTAGATGCGGGGAGTAACCAGGCTTCTTTATCGACCATGGCCAAATCGTGGCATTGGCCTAGACACGTCACCTTTTGAATCTGATCGACCTGCCAACTGCACAAGTCTTGATAAAATGGCTGAGGGAGATGTGGTATTAATGCTTTTCCTCTGCCGTTCCTTCTATTTGTACAATTTCAGTATTAAGCTTGTAACTCCCATTTTTGTCACTTTCAACGTCTACAATGTACTAATACATTCGCCCTTCCGCAAATATATACGCCAAAAGTCGTTGTAAAGCGAAGTAATGTTTTGTGTCATGATGCCGGACTTTATAGCGCATGCAATACGGTTTGCTCTCAATAGGTTGGAGATACTGGGCATTGCGGAAGAATTTATCCTTTTGAAGTGTGGGATACATGCTGGTTATTGTGATAGTTAACTTGGGAAGATAGGGCTTTGGTAAGTTCCCACCTCGCCGAGGTCGATCGTCACTAGCTTTGGTTCATTTCCTGTCTCCTCCGTGTACGATTGAAATCTCATTCTATGGACGAATATCTTGCTGCCAGGGTCGACTTTTGGGGCTTCCGTCTGTCGGTTATCATCCGTTCTAGATCGATATATCTATTTACATTTTTGATCATGTCTTCCAAGGTCGTAGGTTTGTTAAGAATAAGGTGTTCCTTCGCTCTGCCGTCTACGAGCAAAGTGTTGGTAAATGCCAAAATGGTAATCTTCTGATCCAGTCGGTCGACCTTTCTGGTCAACTCTGAGAACTTCTTTGTAAATGTCTTGAGCTTCTCTCCCAGCAATTGTTTAAGACTTAACAAAGAATACAAATTTTCCTCCTTGTCTTTGTTATGCGAGTAGTTCTTGACGAAGAGTTCTCGCAACTATTCAGAAGTTGTAATAGACCCTTCTTGTAGTGAGTGGAACCATCGTAAATGTTTTTCCTGTAAGCTGGTAGGAAAGAGACATTATAGAATGTGGTTATGTAGAATACAAGCCTAAAGCATCCTGAAATTCTAGGATGTGTTCCACGGGATTAGTTCCCCTGTATTTTCATATTTTTGGGGCGTAGAAACCGGTAGGAACTTCACCTTCCAATAGTTCCTGTACAATCGGGCTTTTCTATAGTCTGTTGTGGATGCCTTTGGCGGTTTGAAGCTGAGCTTCGAATAATTCTTTGATGCATTTTTTTGACATGCTCCTAAGTCATGTACTGTCGAACTGTGATGGTCTGGCGTGGGACGCATCCTTCTCGAGGAATGTGATCATCACTTCCATCACTTAGTCGATCACAAGCTGGAATACAAAATTTTCTACGGGGTGGATCCTTTGGTTGTCTAACTTCAGCGGGAACGCCATCAAATTCTTGGACTCCATGTATCTGTATGAGCTCGACCCTCGACTGATTATGATTGGATCGAATATCACCTCCTGACTGTTGACTCGGGGTCCTAGCCTGCCTCGAACGGAAACTCGTGAGGTGGCTGGCAGTACATATTTGTTCTTCTAGGCTACAATTTGGTATCCCTGTAAAACTATTAACGCATCTCACACATCCGCCAGCTGCTGGTCCAGAGCGGCTCGCCTTTCTATCTCGGTGTGTAGATTGGCCCACAATTCTGCAAGTACGATGCTTCCTTCTGTTGGGCCAATTGGCATAATCTGGTCTAAAAGCGATATTCTGTGAAGAGAAGAAGTATCAGCTTTAGGAGAACTGTGGCTAAATACTTCGTTCCCACAGGCGACGCCAAATGTAATAACCTAATTTTGAATTCTGAACTTAGTCTCTTACACCAATGATAATCAGAATGTTAGTGAATAACGAGTAACTGCTAATACAAGGTTTAACATGAAAAACCTTTGAATAGGTTAAAAACTATGACATCTCTTGACGATTTAGAAATAAAGATATTATTGATGATTGCTAGCTATTACAAAGAATGCCCTGAATAGTTTTATGTAGAGTTTTTGGGTCGAATTCTCCGTATATGATTTTTATATGTAGTTCTCTAGTCCTATTTATAGATCTTATAATATGACCGTTTGACGACCATTATTATTCTTAATGATGGACGTTACAATATGGATTTGATGAGTCAATGCACTGATTGTGTAACAGTCTGATCTTTATGTCTTGTAACGGCTTCATTAATGACGGAGTGCTTGTTGAATTGAGCTGTTGATGTAGAGGTCGAGAATAATAAGTAAAACTCTGTAGTTGTTCCATAGTGTGCCATAAATGTGCCACGTGTATGTTGACGAGGCCGAGTGAACGTATGATGGTCGGAGATGAAGCTTGAGTTCGAGATTCGGAATAAGCCACTACACTAACTAATTTACTACAAAATCAGTGGAAATATCGTGGTGGTGACTGCTTTGCTCTTGCTCTTAGATGATGAGATTGTATTAAAACCCTTGAGATTGAGATCGAAGGGTTTGGAGGGAGAATCGAATTGCGGACTCGATTTTAAAGTGATCGGTGAAACCAACAAACCTTACTTCTTCGCCTTTGTCATTTTTGTTGATGATGATGACGATCGCTTCTTCATCTTTGCATATGTGTGTGTTTGGGAGAGAACGAGGTCTGACTTAATAAGGTGGTGATGATGATGATGATGTTGGAATTACAGTGTGGCATTATGATATAATCATGCATACAGCGTGTTATTAAAATATAATCATACGTGGCAAAACTAAGGGTATTTCTGGTACTTCATATTATTTTCATATTGAAGATAGACTTTCACAGTGTGTTATAGGGTTCAAAAGCTTAAAATGTCAATCAGAGTTACACCAATTCGGGGTCATTATGTAAGGTCTAGACGCTAATTTGCCCATATAAAATTATGGCTTAGGAAGAGAGCAAACAAATTTCTCTTCAAACAAATTATAGATACGGGAACATGTGTCTTCCCACTTAGTAGTGGTAGGGTCAGGATGAAGATGATGATGATGATAATAATAATAATAATAATATCTTGAGAAAGGAAGATAATAGAAGAGGAGAAGATCAGCTCCCCTCGGCCCTCTCTGTTTGATCAGAATCGCTTTTAATCTGTGGTTTTAAATAAATTGACTCATAAACCAACCAACCAACCACTGCTTTTGAATTTGAATTAATAATAATAATTATTATTATTAATTAATAAAACCCTTCTTTTCTTCTTTATTTGATAGTTAAAAAAACCCTGCAACAAGGCAACTCTAATTAGAGACATACCTTAATGGGTCTGAAAGACAGGGACTAAAACGTAATAAGCAGTTTCAGTTTTGGGAAAGCATCCGCATTCAATCACCAACAAATATACATGGGAAAAAAAACAAAAAAAAACATGCTACCTGCTTGACAATCACTAAAAGCATCTCTAGCAGTGGCTAAAATGGGTATGGGTTTGCTTTTATTGTCAGAGCAAACTCTTAACCCAAACTTGTGAACTCCGAGCAATGAGAAAAGCGAATGTGAGTTGATGACATCGCGTTGTCAGAACTCAATGAGTGTGGAGAGCTCACACTAAAAAAAAACGAGTTTAACGGAGTTTAAAACACCATGCGGACTAAGTATTTATTTATTGATGTGTGAGAAAAAATGAATAATTATGCGAAGTAATGAATACCGCGCGGACTAAAGAATACTGTCGCGAGCTAAAAAAATATTTTAAAAAAAATAAAAATATCACCCACTACCGAAAAGAGAGTTGAATTTGGGTTGGTTGGTTTTTTTAAAAGAAATGGTGGGCAGCAGTCAGAGCTCACAGAGATGCTCTAAGAGCATGGGCAGCAGGATAGCTATCGCTATGATAGCTATCCAAATTCACAAAAAATCGTGTTTTTCAGGCTAGTTATCGCTCAAAAATTTATAATATCAAGAAAATCAGTAACAATCTGTAACGACCCGTTTTGATGTCAGGTGTCAGTTGACCCACATAAATAAAGTATAAAAATATATATTAAAAATTATTTTAATTTTTTTAATATATAACATGCGCCAATTGAATTGGCATTTTTTATTATTATATATATATTTGATTTAAATATAAAATGTTTTAATAAATAAATATATATATATGTGTGCGCCAATTCAATTGGAGCACAAATTTATTTTTTTATATTATTTTTTATTAAAAAAAAAATTAATTAAAAACTGACATCCATCCCCACTCTGGAAAATACAATTTTTTTGGCTCTAGCTACATGTCATATTTTCCCTTAATTTATGCCTATGTGGCTCGCTAACTTGAAATTGCAATAAAAAATAGTGGGGCTAAGCTGCTACCCATGCTCTAACCATCGACTTGATTGGACTAGGAACCTCTCACCTTGAAATTGCAATAAAAAATTACACATAGTGATGATAAGTGACAATTACACAGCAATGTATGAAACATTAGACTCTATACTCAAAAAAATTCAATTACAAATGTCTCACACAGATCTCTGAAATTTTAAAGCACTTTATAAATAGTGGGGCTAATCCCTCCAGTATTTCAGTACATCAATAGCATCATTCTTTTCCAGAGGCACACAACTTTTAAATAAGAATAATCAGCTATCGAGATATGTTCTAGAAACTATCAATCAGCTTTCCCAACCTACACTGATTTCTCCACTCAGAAAGCATGCAAGTTCTTGAAAGAAATAAATATTACCCATGACATACAAGGAAAAGTAGAACTACAATGTTAGATAGCTAGAGGATTCTACTTGAAGACGTTCAAGTTCAGCCCATCCCTGCGTAATAGAAGAAAAAAAATCCACAAATAAGAATCACATCAACCAAAAATAAGTGAAGAACACAAAATATAGATCCTTCAAGTGTGAAGGTGAAAGTGGTTCGCTTACTTGCTAATGTCATCAAGGTGATCGTCAAAATCCACAATACTTGTTGGGAAACCGAGGGGGCAAATTGCAACGTGGAAACACAATGCGATTAACAAGAACTCCAAGAACTAACTCTAACCAAAGAGAATTCGAACAAAGACAATAAAACACATACACAAGGTTTAAATTAGGTGGAAACCCTAAACAGGATCAAAACCACCCCCGACAAATACGACGAATTTATTATCACACTAAGGGTTACAAGAAGTTCCACAGATCACTCAAACCTCACCTCTACTCTTAGAAATAATCCCAGCAAGAAACCCTAGAAAGAAAACCCAAGAAACCTCTCCAGAGCTAAACCCTAAATTTCTCAATTTTCTCTCTTTCTCACAGTACAAAGGCCTTTAACATACACTTTCCATTTATAGGCTTTCCATTAGGTCATCTCTAAAAATACGCATCACGAGATAATCTATCGCTTTGGATTAAATTCCCTTCAAAACGGACATAGAAACAAACAAACAGTGCCAAAGTCGTTCGAACGAGTCACGAGGTCGTTTGAACGACCATAACAGTCCTTTGAAATTTTGGCCCAAGTACTATTTTCGTTCGAACGACTTTCCTAGTTTTTGAGCCGTATTCATAACAATACTATCCCACTTCTCAGTTGATATATAATCCAACAAGATCACGTTTGCTGATGGCTCCTTGACAGTCAACACGCTACCTACAGCTAGCCCGGCTCGTTTCCAATTCTTAGACTGGCCCATGAAGAAGAATGAAGATTAATTCAACTAAGCTTAAAGGAGAAGCACCTTGACTAGTATCTAGGATTAAGATGATATTGTAATCTTACTGTACCTCAAGATTCAGCTTGCAAACATAACATTTATATACAAACTACAGAAATGATAGGGAAATAACAGAGGCAATGTGTTAATGTGCAATCACCCTACTGCTCACAAAGGTATTGTGCTCATGCCTATTCACTCTAGCTCAAAACCCACTTCATTTAAGGCTCTAATTCTAGGATTATTAGAACCTTATAATGTGCATCTGCATACACATTATAATAGATGCATTCCTAGATATCCTTAGTGAAAGAGAGAAATCGACAAAGTTCAACGTTCAGATTTTGTAGAGAGATTTGCGAAATTTTAAAGACAATTGGATGAATTTCTATCAAATTATGGTTTTAGTTTCGGATTTTTTTTCTGAGTAAACTTCCAATTCCAAAATACTAAAAAATAAAATAATAATCAAGTTTTATTAATTTAAAAATAGTGAAAGTTTTTATCACAATAGAAACTGCTTTTCTCATTCTCATTTGGAAATATTCATTATCATAGTTGTTACTAAACAACTCAAAAAGTCTTTAAAATCCTTAATGTGAATGGATAATGTCATTTACGCCTGAAAATCTTACCCTAATCACTGTGAAAAAAATCTCATAGTTGGAACCAATTATGACGATTAACTGGTCTAGGTCTATTTTGCATAAAATAACTAAATCCTCAAAATAAGCTCTTCAATGATTTTTATTTTTGGCAATTTAATCCTATGTAGTCAAAGGCAAAAGCAAAACACTAAGAGCATCTCCAACAGAGTGGTATGCTGTTAAGGTTTTCCCATACTCTTGCAAAAAAACCCATCCAACAGAGGTATTGTGTTCAGCATACTCACCCACATACCCCTCCAAAGTATGCGAAACCTGAACATGGCGAGGAGTATGCGCATACCGCCTGACGCTGAACGGACCGCGGTTCAGCGCCCAACAATTTTTTTAATACATATGTCCAAGGGGGAAAACAATAATTAACAGATGCTAGGCGTTAAACCGTTAAGCGCCCAAGAAAAAAATACATATCATTTGACATTTTGGTGTTGGACCAAAACAGTATGCGATTATGGAATACCGATATGGTAAATTGGAACAACACACTCTTATGTTGGAGATGCTCTAAGAATTTTAAGCCTAAAATATTTTTATCTTTTTGCGCCACAGATTCATCATCTCACCTTATTTTTTCGAAGGCACCTTCCTCTTCTCATCTCTCTCTTCCTCGTCTGAATCTACTAAAGCGGTATTAGTGAAAGTAGCACCAACTTCTTAATCTTATTTGTGAACTAAACTCATTGGAACGGGAGTAGTACTCCCATTATGTCGTGTGGCAGTTCAACTTGTGCCTCTCGAAGCAGAACGACTCTAACCAACATGTGATCGTGTCTTTGAACCCCTTAAATTCATCTGCTTTCGTAACATGTGATCGTGTTCTTGAACCCCTTGCTTTACCTGCTTCAGTTGCTCTTGTAACATCATCACCCCAAGTCAGCGAGTGATTCCAAAATGTTGATAACTACTTCCATTAATTGCTCTTGTAACAATTATACATTTTTAGAGGCCAATCAGTGGACGAGATTAGTTGGTTAGTCTGTGACTATCGAACATCCTCGAGGGTAAAGTTGTATATCCCTTAATTGCAACTTAATATTAAAACTCAACAATTAAAACTTCTCATCATTTGGTTATTCTGTAGTTTCTCTCACTAGAGAAAAACATCTCTCCCTCTCTTCTACTAAACCCTAGCTACCATTAGAGGGCAATTTCCAAAACTCGATCTTCAGTGATTCAATTTTAGCCCGAGTATTTGAAACCCTAATCAATCCCATCGAATTGGGCTCCAAATGTTCCTTTCAAGAACAAAGTTAGTTTTAGGATTTGATTATCTCTCCAAATCGAAGAACACGAGGATTACAGGTTTAGATTTCAATCTTCATCTTGCAAGCATTGCACCACTTTATATTTGGTTAGTTATAAAAATGTATATTTTACCCCTTAAAAGCTACCATAAGTGGGTTTTAAGTATTAAGCTGTGGCTTTGACCAACCTGAGTTTAACGACCAAAATGGCGTTTTACACCACTTTATAGTTTATATATCTGCTATGCTTTGAAAGTGTTAAATGCGTTTTTAATTACTTTGCTTCACTTAATGCTTTAAGCGAGAAAAACGTTTTTCTTTGACAAAACAGTTGCCCCGAATGTTTACAGTACCAAATGGACAAACAAACAAAAAAGATAGACTACACCACAAGCTGGGAGTGTCACATCAGTGAATACATTATTCTTGAATTAAACATGAGTTAGAGATCTGTGCTAACAGAAATAATCTCATCCATTATTGTTACTGAGCTTTTATAAGTAACCGCAATCCCAAAAGGATGATATCTGCAAATTAGAATATGATCATCTTTCAAGTAATAAAATTAAGAAAGGCTTTGGAAAAGATTGAAGCTTTTTATTGTCCAACTGGCATATGAAAAGCGTGAATTAGAAATTAATACCAAGTTGAAGTAGTAATTAAAGAGAAGGAAAACCCACGAGAAGCAGTGCAGCCTAGGGATGTGATCTCCAATCTTCTTAGCAACGTTCCCAAGCTCTGGGAGGAGTGAGAAAGAGGGATCGCATCGGAGATCTACACAACTTGTTGATGAGACGTCCAATGAGGACACCATTGACGACCGTAGATTTGTGCTTGATGTAAGCACTCTGCCTAATCTCATACTTGTTCAACTCCATCACTCTTTCTTCTTCTTCTTCTCTCCCTGAAATCAATAATTATAACTTAATCACACAAATGGCAACAACATCTTAAATATTTTTGTCCACTTCTATCTATAAAGTTCACAATTCAATACCTGCAATAGCCTAATCAATTAACTTATCGTCATCTCTTCCAAACACGACAATAATTATTTTCACCAAATCAAATAATTAAAATTAAAAACTTCTAATACTTGAACTATAACTATAACTATAACTCAAACTCAAACTCAAGGACTAGAGAGAAAGAGAGAGCAGAGGAGAATGAGTCAACAAGTGATGATGACAGACGCAGAGTTTAGGGATGGCAATAGGGCGGATTTGGGGCCAATACGCAATACCATCCCATCCCCATCCCCATCCCCATTCCCATTCCTATTCCTATTCCTATCCCCACCCCAAACCCCATTTAAATTAAGCAGGAATCCCGAATCCGCCCCCACATTGATAAGCTCAATTCCAACCCGCCCCATCATATTATTCATATCTTCTTCAGGGAAACCATCAAGCAAAGCCTTCCATAGTAAGGACATATTGTATACCTAAACTGAGACATCTAGCAAGTTCAAAGCCTTACATGGTAAGGACCAAAACAGTATACAAATTATAGTAAGACCAAAGCCTTCCATAGTTATACCACCTCCACATGTTTAGCAATAAAACTATGCTACCTCCTAATTTGATAGTCAACAAATTATAAATATACCACACACACAAAAAACTCAATAAACGGTGGCTCCTCATTTCATCAGTCAATCATCTAGGCTCTCTCTCCCCCTTCCTTCTCTCTATAAATCCAGTTTCTCAAGGGAAGAAGAAAGTGTTTTCGCCGAAACAGAGGAAACAAATCGACCCCAAAGAAGCAATACCAACAACATCAATCAACAAATCCCACCGCTTCTTTGAAAGAATCATCGACGAAACCCATTGTTTATCAGTTATCACACAAATCAGAAGAGAGAGAGGGAGAGAGAGAGATCGACCTGGAATCAATTGATTTGAACCCCCGAATGAAAATTCCTCAATCGAGAAGAATTTGAGAATTGTATTAAGGAATATATTATATATTGTAAATATTAGTTGGCATATTTGCATAGTTGTAGCTTAGTTGTAGCTTGGGGTTTAGGATAGTTAGTTTCCTAAAGTTTTGGGTTTCCATTAGCCCAATTCTTTCTTCTGTATATATTGGTAGAAGGTTTGTGAATAAGACAAGTTTTACCTTTTCCATTCATATTCTAAACTTGATATGGTATCAGAGCAACCCTAGAAAAGGCGAAGCTCTCTTGACGACAGAGGCCATTGACGCTGTAATATTTTTTCTTGACCATTAAAACTTTCAGCGACCTTTTCTCTCTCCTCGATGGGTGAAGAGAACAAATCTGGACCGAACGGCGGGTATGGAGTTTCTTCTCCATATTATCTTCATCCCTCGGAGTCAATCGGAACATCAATCACCCCAGTTCTACTTCGTGGGGACAATTACGACGAATGGGCGCGAGCAATGCGGAATTGTCTTCGTGCCAAGAACAAAATGAGATTCATTGATGGAACCATTACCGAACCAGAGGAGACATCGAAGGACTACGCTCAATGGGGTCGGGTCAACTCTATGCTTGGCGTTTGGATTTATGTCTCCATTGATCCAACCCTTCGTTCCTCTGTGACAATTATGGCCTCGGCCAAAGACATGTGGGACGATCTCAAGGAGCGATTCTCCATTGGCAACGGACCACGTGTTCATAAACTCAAAACACAATTAATGGATTGTAAGCAAAAAAGACAATCAATTGTTGCTTATTATGGGAAACTTAAGATGATTTGGGATGAACTTGCAAGTTATTCTAAGGTAACGACGTGTACATGTGGCTGCAAGTGCGATGCGGGGGCGGCCTTGGCTAAGGAACGTGAAGATGAGAAAATTCACGATTTTTTGATTGGTCTTGATCCAACGATATATGGGATTGTTGTCTGTGGACTTCTTTTGATGGATCCTCTTCTCAGCTTGAACACCATCTTCTCTAAGGTTGTGACGGAGGAGCGTCACCAATCTCTTATTCATTCTCAAGAAACCCGCGGCGACGTGGTGGGTTTCGCAGCACAGGGAGCGTCTCGTGGTCGCGGTGGGCAGAGTGGAAGGGGGAGTGAGCGTCCTCCACGCAATGTAACTTATTCTTAGTAGAGGTACTGGTCATGACCAAGATAATTGTTTTCAGCTTTATGGTTACCCGGATTGGTGGTATTCTGATAATCGTGTGCAAGGCCGTGGTGGAGGACGTTTAAACCAAGGAGGTGGAGGCCGTGGTGGTGGAGGTCGTGGGGGGCGTGGCCGAGGCAATGTGGCCAACGCTGCTACTGCACGGCCTGCTGCCACTGCTGGACAGCCCCTTGTTACTGACGCAAACAGAGGCGGACTTCCAGGCTTCACCGACGAGCAGTAGACTTCTCTTGTTAACCTGCTTAATTCTTCTAAGGCATCGACCTCCACCAAAAAGCTAAGTGGTAAATTTATTACCTCTTCCGACCAGTAGATAATCGACACGGGGGCCTCCAACCACATGGCTGGTAATCTTAAATTATTTGATGAATTACATGATGTACCGCCTTCCCACGTGGGATTTCTGAATGGGAAACAAACGACTGCCACTAAAGAAGGGTCGATGACTTTGAGCGATGACTTAGTTTTGAAGGATGCTTTATATGTGCCCGCTTTGACTTGTAATTTATTATCAGTTTCACAGTGGCTAGATACATTGCATTATTCTGTCACATTTACTAATAAGTTTCTGATGAATTACATGATGTACCGCCTTCCCACGTGGGATTTCTGAATGGGAAACAAACGACTGCCACTAAAGAAGGGTCGATGACTTTGAGCGATGACTTAGTTTTGAAGGATGCTTTATATGTGCCCGCTTTGACTTGTAATTTATTATCAGTTTCACAGTGGCTAGATACATTGCATTATTCTGTCACGTTTACTAATAAGTTTTGTGTGATACATGACCGCACTTTGAGGATCCTGATTGGAGCGGGTGATCAAAGTGACGGAGTTTATTGGTTTCAGCCTTTGAGACATGTTTGGGCTTATCAAACAACTGTGCTCGGGAAGCGGGAATTGTGGCATCGGCGTTTAGGTCATCCTTCTAAGAAAGTAGTGTCGTTCTTACCTAATTTTATTAGAAATTGTGATAATAACACTCATTGTGATGATGCTCATTGTGACATTTGTTTTCGTGCTAAGCAAGCTCGTGTTATATTTCCTTAAAGTACCCATAAAGCTAGTGATTGTTTTGAACTTATTCATTGTTTTGAAAGACTGCGTGTACCAGTTCGGAGAATCTGGAATATTATAGGCGACTCTAAAAGATGTAAGTCAGCTCGCACATGCCGTCGGACTACCCGAGACGAGGACGAAAATGACCCACGGTACTGTCTGGTCGCCTGATGTGTATGTCAGAACCCCTGAGAATTCGGACCTCTCGTAGAGGAACTCATCGTCCCAACCGGACTGTCTACCAGCCGGAGAGGCTGCAAGAAAGATGGACCAGACGGGAGCTCACCCAAACCACTACCATTAGTAATCAGACCATCTTCCAGCTGACCTGACTCTGGCTCACCCCCCTATAGGGATACATCAACACCCCCCTCCATACATATCCGTACCCTACAGCTGCTCGTCCTCTACCTGACCCCGACCCTCCCTCTTCGTTGTACCAACTGCCACCTGGAGAGTAAGTCGCTCTTCCTCCACAACTACCCGTCCCGTCTGACTACCCCTCACCAAGCCCGCAAGTGTGTCTCGGCCTTCCTCCCCCACCCAGCGCAGGGTATTACCCCCCGATGTACCCGCCAAATCCAGCTTAGGGAGAGCTACAAAAATGGGGAAGTCAGCATGCCCTCTCAAAGGGGGCCAATCCGGAAGGTCCTCCTGATCAACCCCAAACACAGACTCGTTCCGCCGAGATGTTTGAAACTGCTGCCTCATAACCCCTCTCGCCACCGGACCTTTTCTTTTCCCATGTCTGCAATGACGAGGTGGCAAGAGAGAGGGCGCTCGCTCCTGAACCTCAGGCATCGCCACCTCATTGGACTGGGATCTTGGAGAATCTTAGGCAGACGCCGGTCGCACCAAACTCGGCTCCTGGCGACCCATACCCGCTGGGGAGGGAACCGCCCCCACAGCCCCCGAACTACTCTCGTCGATAATCTCAGTACATGCCGAATCCTTATGCCCCATTTTAAAACATATCCCTCACAAGTTCACAATTCCCCTTCATATATTGTTTCCAACAATAGTGGACCACTGTCCAACTCCGCTCAAACCGCCAGAGGAAAGACTCCATAAATATTCATAACAACCCTGGCCCGATACCCATTCTTCGTTACCCGCCGATTATCCACATTTGGCTTCGTAACCAACACCTGTCCCAAGCTCTGTCCAAATTCAAATATGAACTCCGGGGTACCAAAAAAAGGATCAGTAATATCAAATCTTACCCAGAAGGGGTCATACTTGAAGATTAGCGGTTCAATAGGGGTACGTGCCCCGTACGGTAGTAAAATAAAAATATGTCATACGGGTTCCAAGGCTGATTCAATAAAACATCGTTTTGTTCATAAGCCGTACAAAACTTAATGAGGAAGAAGATGTTACCGCCAACGATCCTTTCAAAAAACTGAACATTTTCAGATGCCTCTATGTTCCAAAAATTTCTCAATGCCGCCACTATTTTAAAAAAACTACGCCCTGTGGCAAACGAAATCGTACCAATGAGGGCATAGCGGCACCTCGCCTCTTCCGCATATATACGTTCCGGAGGAAGAGTCCCACAGCCGCCCCTCTTGGCTTTCGGACCGTGAGTTGTTCCATACGGTTCACAAAGGCTTGTGTTACTGAAAACGACGACATTCAACGAGCCTATAACAGACAACCAACACCCAATCTCAAGAACCCCTTCCACCCCCACTCTTACCAACCCCGCTCGCACCGACCATAAATAAACACAACACCCCCACAAAAGGAACACTACTGCGGAACCACCTCTCCAAACTCCAACCAAAAACCTCACCTAAACCGCACTCCCCTACCCAAACCCACCCGAGAACAACATACAAGGAGGCATTTCAACCAGCCCAGCAGCCCCTAGTAACCTCCACCAAGCAAACACCACCCTCACAAAACAATCAAAACCAAATAAGAACCACCGAACAGTAAAATTCGGTTTAGAAGATGGAGACGAGGAAGAGAAGGAAGATGGAAAAGGCTCTGAACGTTCACCAAAGAGTAAACCTCACACAAACCCCATCCATTATCTTAAGTTTCACATTAAACTAGGTGGGACTAAAAGAAGATTGTGCAAGTTGAAATTTCTTATTTCCATCAATTATCTTCCTCCAAAACTTACACTGGGATGATGCATCCAACTGTTGCATAGTGACGCCCTATCCTAAAACCATGTCCGCAACATAAATTGTGCAGAATCTGAGAAGAAGATTTCATATGTTTGTTCGGTATAATATGCCAAAAACATGACCTTGGGTTGCATTTGTGAGTTTAGTAAGGGAAGTAGTGTTAGGTTTTTTGGAGCTTGACAGTACTGGTCAGAGTAGAGATATAATCTTTCAAGAAATGCTTGAAGACAATTTCTTGTGGTTCATTTCTCGACCTCATGTAGAGATAGAATCTTCATGATAGGTATCAGTTTATGATGAATTTGCAATGTTGTTTGTTGTCTTTCTATAGTAACTTGTACGGTGATGACCATGATATCCAAGATGTGCTTTCTAATGCTGTTTTGTGTCTGGCAAACGAGGGTAAGAAGACGACGGGAGAAGGCAGTCAATCAATTACTTTTTGGCTGTAATTCTTGTTCTCATTGAAATAGTTCTTGAGGAAATCATTTTTGTAAATACTTTTTATTAGATAGATCATACTCTCCTATAAAGCAATAGTCTTTACTAAATACTTGGTGCTGCATTATAAATACTTGGGTGCTGCAAGTTGTTTCTTCTGGTGTTTCTTGACCAAGCCCCATATCATTGTTTTGGTGCTCTTACATTTTTGACATAGGGGGGCCTCTATGTGTTGTATTTTTGGAAATCAAAATTGTTCAATCTCTCAGGTTACACACAAGCTATTCAATGACTTGAGTAATCATTCCATACGTACGGGTTATAAGCTGTTTTTTTTTTTGGGTTCATTTTCTCGTAGAAGAATTGCAACTTCGCAGGGAAAAGTACTGGGAAAAGATTAATGGTGCTAAAGATGGTGAAAAAGAGGAAATGTACATTTGAATAAGGGAGCGGATTTAGAGACACTCAAGTCTCAAACACTCGAGTCTCGCTCAACCACAACCATTCATCTAATAAAGATGAGTGGCTCTCAAAATTTAGGATGTCCTATAAGGGAAATGAGGTGGAAAATTAGAAGGTCCTACCTGCCCTACTCTCTCTAGCTGGCATACATTTTCCTCTCTTTTTAAACTCAGTTGTCACTCACATTTGAAATTCTGTCTTTCACTCTCTCTCCCACTCTCCCTCTCTCTCCAAACAAACTAAATTTTCATTCAAACATATTTATATCACTCTGTCACTCTTACTCTCGCGAACAGTTCGAGTATCTCTATCACTCTGTCTCATTCTCTCTTTCTCTCCATCACTCTCTCTATCTCACTCTCTCGTCATTAGAGACTGAGACTGTCGTTCGAAGAGAAAATACCTGTTGAATTCAGCCATTCGAAGATATTGTCTATTCATTTTGGAGCAGTAGAGGTTGGGAACGGTTTGATAGTGGAATTCGACAACTTCAAGGTAAATTTCATTATCATGTCAAATTGTTGTTTATTCTTCGTCTACCTCTTTGTGTAATGCAATTTGGTATTGAAACTGTCAAATATTGTCGAAATCGTCAATATTTGATCTAAATAACTAAAATTAGACTTTAAATTTGAGTTATTAACATTTAGGATTGTCGAATTCGTAAATATTTGACCTAAATAACCTAAAATACATTGAAGAATTGTCGAAATTGGGAATATTGAAGTGAGATTGAGTAAGACACATTTAGTATTGTAGAATTCGACAATTTAGCAGTGTAAATGTTAGGTTACATAATATTGTCGAATTCGACAATTATGGAATTCACATGGTTCACATCATTTTTTGATTATACTTGTTTTTAAGTCTAAATTGTTGAATTCGACAGTAGTTACATATAACTTGTAGCTATTGAAATAGAGTATTGTCGAATTCGACAATTTACAAAATGCAATTGGACTTATGTTTACATAATATTGTCGAACTCGACAATTACCAAATGCAATTATACTAATCCTTAGTAATAAATTATGTGTAGGTACACAATGAATGAGAAAGTGCCTCAGACCGCTTCCAATAGAAGAAAAAGAGAGTTGGCTAGAGAATGAAATCTAATTACATATAAGAGAAAGAGAAAAACTATTGACCCAAGAACAGTCGTTCCTCCAAACACTGTTGACGGTGCAAATGAGGGTGTTAGTAAACGTGTGAATATTTTAAATAAGTCTGCCGAATGTGTGAATATTCCTCAGGGTTCAGAATTTGAGACTAAGTCTGCCCAAGCTGGTTTGGGAGCTCAACCACCCTTCCCAAATGTTTGCCCTGATTTTGATGAAAATATTTATATATTTGGAGGGTATTTTAAAGGTGAGGGGGTTACAAGTAACGACGACGTAGGCCCTAATGATAAAAGCCTATTGAGGAACTTCAGGTTCCATAGAGCAAGGTCGTTCGCGTTAGGGAAGGTATATTATTTAATAGAATCTCTTCTTTAATTATGTTTTGTTATTTATATTATTTATAGTAAAATTTTGTTGACATAATCACTATTATTGTTCAGGAGAAGCTTCTCATTCGTGTTCATCATCACCAGTCTACGTGAGACTTTAGAAAAGAACCACAAGTGGTCTAAGATTTCGTAAAGTTGAAGGATTTGGATAGGATTGGGGTCATATCTTATAATTATTACAACTCTGCCCTCATTTCTGCTTTGATCGAGCGTTGGCAGCCGGAAACTAATACTTTCCACTTCAAATGGAGCGAGATGACTCCAAATCAGGATGATGTGGGGCAATTACTTGGGTTGCCTACAGATGGTGATGCCACGGTCATTGGTGGTACCTGGGGATTCCCGACGTTTTTTAAGGTTTTCGAGAATAACCTTCTGCAGGATTTAAATGCTTTTAATTCTTTGAAAGCTCGGGGTGCTGGGATTTCATTGTCACTGAATAAACTTAAGTCTCACTATGCATACAAGTTAGAAAATGTTCTCAGTGACGGTACCGCTGCAGCTACCAAGAAGAAGAAAGGGCTAACAGAAATGTCTGTTGCTCGTGCATATATGTTGTATGTCTTTGGGTCTTTTTTATTTTTTACGAAAAAAAGAATAGCTGTCAACGCATGCTACCTTGTCCTGTTTGCCAAGGATAAGGTGGCAAAGAAGTGGTCATGGGGATTGGCAGTTCCGGCCCACATGTATTACAATCTGGGTGTAGTATCTTGAGATTATGGGAGACAATTCGCATGCTGTACTACGCTACTCGAGGTGATTCTGAACTCATTTATGTAACTGTTTTTTAGATATGGCTTCAACCTGTATTAATTTTATTTTGTTTATCTATATACATGTAGTCATAGATATTTGTACATTTCCCAAAGATTGGTGGGATCCTCAAGGAGATGGACTCTGATGCATACGAGCACTGTACTTGTTGGAAACGGGACGTATCTGTTACAGATAGATATGGTGGTACAGTTTTGTTCAACTTTAGGGAGGCATTGGACAAGTACAAACTCTAATTCGATTTTAAGTTCGTTACCCTTCTACACTTCTTCAAAATTGTCGAATTCGAAAATATTGATTAAGTATATCTACTAAGTAAATTTAATATTGTTGAGTTTGACAATTATTCAATTTCATTTGAAAGCGAATATACAACATTGTCGAAATCGACAATATTGATTAAATATATTTATTAAATGCATCTAATATTGTCGATTTCGACAATTATTCAATTTCCTTTGAAAGTGAATATACAACATTGTCGAAATGAATATTGGAAATTGTCGATTTCGACAATATTCCATCTCAAGATTATCTGGTCCACTGCAATATTATCGAATTCGACAATGTTTCAAGATTCCTCTCATGCCTAGTAGAATTTTTTTTTAACTTAATGGTGCAAAATAAATTTGATTTATTTTTCATATAGGTTGTATGGGACCCATACAAAGATGAAAGGGATTCCCCACATGCATTCAAGAAGGTTAACTTTTTCTATTTGGCATTAGCAAGTCCATATCATGTTCAGCCCTACTACCCAAATAGGGTTGTGCGGCAGTTCAATCGGGAACAAGGCCACAAAACGACAATTGACAAAGGTTTTAGACCTATGGAACGCAAAAGTGGCGAGAAAATTTAGCCTTAAGTATGAGTGGGTTGATTATTTCTCTAGCCAAAAGTGGAAGGAGTTCATTTTGAAGAAAGTTGATAGGGGGCGGAGGGTACGTGAGGGACCTCTAGTATGTACAGAGGCATACTTGGAGTGGTTTGCTTCTGTCTTGTGGGCTACGTTCTGTCCGATTACTGTTGACCTGGCTGCAGATGATTTTGGAATTCATCAAAGGAAGCTTGCCAGTGTTAATGAGCATGGTGACACATCCTTGCACCAATCTGAAGATATTGCTGAACAATATGGTCTATCGGTTAGTACATGTTGACACTATTTTTATCTCACTTCCCTTATATTATTTACACTTCAATCTTTTTAGTGTCTAATATTTTGTTTACTTGAATTACCATTTCTGTAGCATTATGAGCACTCTAGTCAGTCTCCAAATATAAACCTAAATGACTAGCAAATCACAGCACTAAATGACCAGCTTCAGAAGCTCAAGGAGGATAAAGAGGAGTCTGAAGCCAATATAAATTTAAGAGAGGCCCTCAAAGAGAAGGTCAATCATACCTATCTTTAGTTGTGCATAATATTAGTTTTTATCTATAATTATTAATATAAGTAATTGTCGAGTTCGACAATTATTACAGTGTATGTGTAGGTGAACAAATATAAATTGTCGAATTTGACAATTTTTTTGACAATTTTCACAGTTATTATGAAATCATATATATGTATTATTGTCAAACTCGACAATTATATAATATTATTGTCGATTTCGACTAAAACACAAAAACTAATCTAAATGTTTTATGTCAATTTAACCTCAGATAAGTGAATGTGATTTTCTTAAAAACCCATTGAACAAATGAAGGTGGAGATTGAACTAAAGTGTGTAGTTGACGAGCAATGTTCACTAGAGTTCGTAGATCTGCCAATGCAGTTTGATGCGAAGGTAAGGTTTTAGGCATATGTCATTATTTCATCTATTGTTTGTTTTTGTCAAAATCCTGATTTCCCTTGTCAAATTTATGTTTGTAGATATTGAAGTGGAAAAATTTGGAGGAAAAAAATACAAGTTTGGAGGTAGAGTTTAGATCAAAATCTGGCCTTGAAAACTGTAATCAAAGCTTATCTTTTGAGTTAAATAAAAAGATAATGAGTTTAATACAAAGGTAATAGTGTTCAGTGTCTTTAACCTTAAATTACTTATAGTCTTCAATTAATTATTCTTGCATCTGGCGTGATCATTGTCCCCAATGTGTACAGTGCAAAGAGATTGAAACACTAATAACGGCTAATACAATTTTGATGGAGCAGATAGACATGCAACTTCCTCTAGCTACACCTGTGAGTTTACCAAAATTCAAAAATGTTTAATTATTTGTTACTTATTTGTAACTCTGATAACATTGTTCTTGTACTCATGTTTTGAACAGATTACTGTGCTACAATCAAATCAGCATGTGCCAGACACAACCCTAGCAAAGATGTATGAGGACTTGTTGGCTGCACATGAAGATATTAATAAGAAGTTGATTGTGAAAGAAGATTTTGTAAGTAATTCGAAATGAATAAAATTAATTAAAGTTAGTGAATTGGAGTTTGTGTTTGATTATAGTGAATTAAAACTTAATTTTGTGTACGAATTTAGTGAATTGATAATAGTGAATTTAAGTTTTATTTTGGGGGTTTATTTTGTGTACGACTTTTTTATTTAGTGAATTTGAGTTGGTGTTTGATAATAGTGAATTTAAACTTATTTTTGTGTACGAATTTTTTAGTTAGTGGAATGGAGTTTGTGTTTATTTATCCAAAATCAGATGTAGTATTCAATTTGGATTTCATGCTCAATATCGGTTCACCCCTGCTCAAAATCAAATATAGTACCCAAAATTACATTTAAAAGAACTGGAGTTATATAACTCATCTCATTTATGTATTTGGAACATAAAATGATCTGGACATCTTAGTATAAGAAAGAAGCAACGAAATATACGGAGGAAGCGAACTATCTTGTAAACTCCCCTTCCCATCATTCTGAATTCTATGGAATGCTGATTTCAATGTTTATTCTAATGTTAGATATTTTTACAGCGACAAAAGTTGGTTAATGCTGAAGAGGGGATTAAGTCTTTTGAAGTAAATAACAGTGAATGGGTATGTCTTATTCCTAACTCTTGTACATATTTGAGATTGCTATGTGTAATGCATGGTTTCTAAATAATGTTATTGAAATCGAATATTGTCGAATTCGACAATTATGAATTTTATTTCGAGTTGTGCATGACAAATATTGTCGAACTCGACAATTTAGATAATGTTCATGTACATACCAAGTCTATTTATCCTAATGTTGAAGTTTTTTTTTCAGTATAAGAAACTAGTTTATTCAGAAGAGAGGAAGAAGACTTTGGAAGTAGATAACAATGAATGGGTATGACATATATTCTTTAACTCTTGTACCTATTTGAGATCGCTCTGTTTAATGCATAGTTTGAAGTCATAGTTGTCGAATTCGACGATTACTATCTTCATATTGTCGAATTCGACAATATTGGTAATATATATTTCCACTTGGACAATATATAATTTTTGAGTTCGACAATTATGGCACTTTAATTAGAATTATGGATACACAATATTGTCGAATTCGACAATATTGCTCTAATATTACTGTCTGTTCTAATATGAGGACTTGTTACGGGAGGTTTGGCGTCAAACATTGAAGAAGACACTCGCAAGTGAAGGGATGGGAGACATGAGGGACCCAACCTTTGAAGAACTTTTTGAGCAAAATGAAAGATTCTTCACAATAGCACGGCAATAACCCAATGGAGATTATCAAGAAGACTTGGTTTCCACGGTGGTAACCTTTGAAAATGTTGTCATTGCTAGGAGGGAGAAAATGGCTAAGAAGAAGAAGATGCAAGAACTTTTATTCCAACCGTGGACGAAGTATCTTGTAAATGCTTGTGGTGTCAAAATCAGTGAGAAAAATTCTGGCTTTAGGGTTACCGCCGCGATTCAGCACCAGAGCCAACATAGATTCCCAGATGTAATGAAATCATTGAAGACCTTTCTCTGCAAGGACCCCGAATTTTGGAAGAGTATCTTCAGCCAAACATTGGGTATACAATTCACTGCGGACGGGGAGAACGCGTACCAAATTTTGTTACAGACGTGTTCTTATGGTCATCAACATGTGGAGTATAGGCATATGGCACATTTACTAGCCACCTACTATGAGAAGGCTGTGGTCTTCATTAGCCACACTGAAGCATATATATTATTACCCCTGTTTTGGGCACGTAAAAGAAATATTACTTCAAATGAGGAGAGGTTCCAAAACCTAGTTATGGATACTAGTAAGTATTGGTGGCTTGGTTTGGGGGCGGGCAACCATTTCGTTCGCTTGTTTCCAAGGTTCAATTTACTAATACCTCCACTTTCTATTATTTTCTACAGTCATGTAAATCTAGAAATTCCTCCGGGTTTTATGAAAGAACAACTGACTAGGTATTTTGATGTGAGAGTAAGGAACTTCAGGGCATTACTTAGAGAACACAAGTGTCAGGGGTATAGAGTTAATGACATGGTTGATGTTGGTTTGTCGACAATCAAATAGGGTTTTCGACCAAATCTTTGTGTATGACAGTTATGTTACATTAATGTTTATTACAGTATATATTTTTTTTCCCTTTTTGTATATAATAGTTCATTTAGTTCAATGTTTATCACAGTATATAATTTTTTGTAGAACACTCTATTGTTAATTTATTTTTGTAGTATATAAATTTATGTTATGTCGTTTGAATCTCATTTTGCCTCTAAATAATGTTTTAACAGTGCACTTGAGTGTCTCTAAAAATTGAAATTGTGTCGATTTCGACAATACTTTTGCGTATATGGTTACTTACAATGTACAATATTGTCGATTTCGACAATTGTAATAGTATATTTCTAATTATGTATATGGGTTGTTAGTTTTCTAGGTATATAATATTGTCAAAATCGACAATTTAAGGTAGTATTTAGGGTGGAGGTGCATAAAGCATCATAATCCCTAAACTGTAAATAATTCATTGATATTTTCTCCGTGAAATACGGCATTACTATTATCATAATTTTCATTTACAAAGCAAATATAATGTTGAATAAACATACTAATTTCTCAATAATAATCAATACATATTTATTAGTTAATGAACGTGAACTTCTTCTGTTTTCCTAGATGTTGTGTTTGTCGGAATTTGAGTGCAACGGCTGAATAGATTCCCCATTATTGTTGTCTCCTACATGGAACAAATTATTATAAATATGGAACACATTATAGAAAAATCACGCAGAAGGTGTCGTTTATGCATAGTGTTGAATATATACTTAATTGATTCTGCTATCATCGTTTTGAGAAGTGGGCATGTCCGTTTGTCATGGTTACCGAGTACTCCACAACTTTTGCATGTTTTCTTCTTCATAACAACCTTTTCCATTCCCCCCTTCCATCTTGCCCCTTTCTTGTGATCAATCTTCGCCCGACCTTTTGTTTGAACCACGAATAGGTTTAAAATCATAGTTCCAGACACCAGAGAATCTGTAACAGAAGTTGAGATGTTTTGTTGTGATGACTCTATCTGTGTTAAAACGTCATCGTAATTTTGAAGGTAAGACTCAAGCTCGTCTAGTTTCAAAACTGTAAAATCAAAACTTTCTTTCATCTTCGAGGCCCTTTCAAATAAGTTTGATACACGAAGCGATAGGTGGCTATGGCGTAAGGCATGTTGTAAGTTATCTTCTTCTAACTTACTTTCATCATACGACCTTGAAAACTTATTTGCACCAATCGTCCACCTTGTCATAATTAAAGCCTTTGGTATTTTGAGAATGTCGTATTTTGAGAAAACCTTCAAGAGGTGGCAACATGGGAGTCCAACATACCCAAACCACTTGCATCCACAATTACCAGTTTGCTTCTCTAAGTCTATTTGTAGCTCAAATGACTCGGCACGACCACTATGGGACTTCACCGTAAGTTGTCAAGCGTTGCCTTCTACGTGTCTTTCTATTACAACGAAGAGAACAACCTGGTCAAATTGATCCTGAAGTTTGTGGAACATTGTTCTAGTGTAAATCTTTGGAGTATCTTTCAGTAGAGTTTGATGTGGTTCAACTTGACGATATCTGTATTCTGATGCAAAGTCTTCTACACTTTATCGCTCGTATACCTCTATAAGAGCAGCCTCATACTTGGTCACAAAATTGTTCAACCCAATTGTTATTGGCAACCAACCATTAAAAAAGTTGTTTGTGGACTCACTTCATCCTGTACTGCTCATCCTTGCTAAGAAGGTCTCCCTATTCTATAAGGGTATCCATCTTTGTCTAATATTGAAGATTCATTGCATCCAAACGTTATCATCCAATTTATGTTTCTTCATTAGGTCCATCCACTTGGTTTCAAGCTCTACAGCCTCATATGTGTTGTGCATTATCGAATTGATATCTTCTTTGAATGTAGATGGTTCCCGATATACATGGCTGATTTTCACAGGAAATTTGTTTGTGATGTGCCACAGAGAAAATCGATGTTAGGTATTGGGGAAGAGCTGGAAATAAACCATAACTTAGAATGAAAATGTCTCTGAATATTATATGATATTGTCGAATTTGACAATTTAAAAGTGTAATTGGATTGGAGTTATGCTAGCAATTATTATTGAATTCGACAATTCGACAATTATAACTGGAGTAACAATTGTCGAATATTGTCAATTTCGACAATATTGATAATGAAAAATCAACAATATACTTCAGTTAATAACTGTAACTCGAGCAATAAGTGTCCAAGTACTAATTTACCTTAGGAATAGCCGTGGCCATAACAGTATCTTGATCGGTGATAATTGAAACAGGGTGTTTGTAGTTCATTTCCTTCAGCCAAGTATGAAACAACCATAGAAATGTGTTTTCTTGCTCATTTCTTAGCAGAGTACATCCGTATTGAATTGTTTGGTAGTGGTTGTTGATCCTTGCAAACGGAGCAAATGACATCTTGTACACATTCGTCCGGTACGTAGTATCGAAGGTGACGACATCTCCAAATTCCTCATATGCGCACTTTGAACGTCCATCGATCCAAAAAAAGTTAGTGCTCAGTCTTCCTCATTTAATTCTATGTCAAAATAAAACATCGGATCTGTAGTTTGTTTCTTCCTAAACCACTCCAACGCGGTTTGTGCATCTCCTCTGACTAGTCGTTCCTTATTTACTTTGGCGTTGTGGTTGTAATAATCCCATTTGCTAAAAGTTCTATATGGGAATAATGTCGGGACCTTGCTGACCAGAATATTGTGGAGCTCAAATGCCGCTGTAAGGTTTTTTGCTGCTTCATGAAAGAATTTGTTAACCTTCATCCGATGCTGATTCCGTGGAGATACGAGTTTATGGTTATGGATATCCGTGAAACTTGTGACGATATATTTGCCTTTTTTGGTATTCCAATTTATGTTCATTGTTGCTTGTTATTAGATAATCTTCTGTTGCCAGCTACGTCACTACTCTCTGGATTCCCAAGGTTTCTCTTTGAAAAGCCATTGCTCATACAACAAAAGTGGGTTCTACCTATATAATCCGATCTCGGACGCTTAGTAGAATTATGTATCTTGGTAGAGAAACTCTGCCCTCTTCCATATCGTTCATACCACAGATGTGCATTCTCTATAGTATTAAAATGTTGACCCTCGTATGGGGATTTCGCCGAAAATGGGTCTACAATAGGTTCATTTTCACACCTTTTTGGGGACTCCTCACCAATAACTTTCGACCATTTTCCATCGACGGAGTCTTCTATTGTCAATCTGACTGAGAAGTTCACACATAAAAGAAATGATTGTGAGTTATAAGTAAAGTAATTGGGGAGATCAAAATATTACAAACCAAACACAATTCAAGTCCAACGCATGTTAATTTCATAACTACATCACATACTACAAAAGACAGAATAGAAGATGTATACAATCACGCACAAAAACCTGTTGTACCATACAAAATTTATTCATTACTTACTGAATACTGCAACTACTTCATTACATGTACCTGCCAACAACATTATAACCAGAATACCTAATCAGCAAATCTTAAACTGTACCGACAGAACCGGAGCCTTCCTTCCTAACCAGTTCCCTTGCCCAGGCAACATGAGCTGCTCTCCTCGCCATTGGGTGCAGGATGACCATTTGTATCTGACAATACAAATGGAAATCCTCCCTCCACAACGCCGCCTCAGCCTCGCACATTCCTTCGTAGCTCGCCTCACGCGGCGACAATGGTGGACCGTTCAAATTAACCAAACCAAAATAACACATCACTAGTTCGTCATACAACTGCTTAATACGACGAGAAGCAGCCTTCCGACTACTCTGAGACCTCGTCTTCACCATCTCCGTTGACTCTGCACAGTAGTATTGTCGAGTTCGACAATTTAGTTAATGTGACTCAAACATTCATATTAAATATTGTCAAACTCGTCAATTTAGTTACTGTACCTGAACGATTCATATGTAATATTGTCGAGTTCGACAATTCAGATACTGTGAATATTATATTCATATGCGATATTGTCGAGTTCGAGAATTATAGTAGTGTATGTGAGGATCGCACTACTGATATTGCCGTATCCGACAATTATTTAGTCATACTTTAGTGTTATGCAAATAATTTGACTAAATTGTCGAATTTGAATGGGACCCACCAGCAGGTAATCAATCAAAGAGAAATTGTACAAGTGATTACAGTCTTCTAACAAATTTCACAGGGATTAAGTGGGGGGGAATACCATTATTCTAACAAATTTCACAACATCCAAGTGTACTACTGACGAGTAAGGGTCAGAAAGTGCTTGTCGAGTAAGTGCACTATCAGCAAGGGTGGTGTCGGAGTTCTTTGGAGAGATCAATTTTACCTCTAATGGCAGAATCGCTTCCCTTTCTCAACTGAAATCTCACCTCTAATGGCAGAAATCGCAAGCAAGATTTTGTGATATGAGAGAAAAAGAGTGTGTGATATGACAGAGAGAAAGTGTGTGATATGAGAGAGAGAGAAAGAAACTTCACTGATATGAGTGATGGGTTGTTCGAATTCAAAATTTCTTTCAAAAAAGAGGGAAATGTTTACCAGCTAGAGAGAGTGGGGCAGGTAGGACCCCCTAATTTTCCACCTCATTTCTCTTATAGGAAATCCCAAATTTTGAGAGTCACTCATCTCTATTAGATGAGTGGTTGTGGTTGAGTGAGACTTGAGTGTTTGAGACTTGAGTGTCTCTAAATCTACTCCCTTGTTAATGTATAAGTTTAAGGACTTCTCGTCTTTTGAAATGCATTGGAAGTGTAATGTGTTGTATTGCTACGATGGTTGGTATATATTTTATATTTGTTTGTGTGAAGCTGTGTTGTATTGTGAATGGAGCATCTAATGATTTTGTTAGGATGTTTGAATTCATTAAGCTTCATATTCTTACGCTGTGCACTTCATTGGATTACTCGACTTATATCGCCTTGCAGTGATCTAAGCAAACTTACTTTTTGTTCATGTACACTCATTATATCTTTTAGGCAGGAATTTGTTTAAAATTTGCAATGTGTTGTAAGTTGCTGTAGTTACTAGTTTTCTGAAACTGTGTTAGGCACGACTTATGATTAGTAAGAGAAAATTTACCAAAGACCTTGTATTAAAAATGTTTAGAAGTAGAGATTGGCACCACGGCGAGGAAGTGCAGATAACATTGGATTCTTTCTTAAAGCGCTGCCATTCTTCTGTATATGGAAAAATGGACGACATTGATCTTTATCATCCCTGAGAAAATACCTGAGAAACTAAAAAACAATATGTTAAGACCATCTGTAGCAGTAAGGGGACCTCTAGAGAGAGAGTCCGGTTTTTAACTCATTAGTTCTTTCAGTTGTTGCTCCCCTGTGGTTCTTCTTTCTCGGTTTGTGTTCTAGGGCAGGTGCTGCCGTGGCTCAGTTGGTGTGGAACTGAGGATTCCGTGATCTATTTCCCATTCGATCATCTTCCATTGTGTTTTGTTTTTTGTTTTGTCCACTCCTCTATCTTTAAATCTGATTATTGTTTGTGTTTGTATTTCGTTGTTGTGATTGTTGCTCTCTGCAGGTGCGGCGGTTTCGAGACCCAGGTGGTTGGATATCTTGGAATGGTACGGTGGAGCCGGTGAAGTCCCGGTAAGTACGGCTGTGGGAAGGTGGTGGATTGGGCTTGTCCGGTGGAAGAAAGGAGGGTGTGACTGAGGTTAAGAAGGGTAAAAAGGGAAGAAGAAGTAAAAGATAAATAAATAAATTGTGGGGACAGTGGTTTCCACGTGGTTTGTTGGTGGGGAGGTTCTTTTTTGTTTGGTCTGGTCTTGAAATGGCGGTGGACTTTTTGGAAGATAGTAGGCCGGGTTTGTAGTTGGGCTGCAATTTATGGTGGTAAGGCTGTAAGGGGGTTTGGGCTTATGCGGATGGGCCTGGGCTGGTAAATGCAGTTGGGTTTCTATCCTCCTTCTTAGGCCTGCTCGTCAGCTTGTGGGATGCCTGTCGCCTAGCTTGTGTAACGACGAAGTGTGACACTATTTCAACCAGTTTTTTGGGTTTCGAGCTACATTTATTGGTAGATATTTTCCTATCATCAACTCCTGTCTCTTGAGGTGGTCTGGTTATTTGGCGAGCTCTCTCATTGGCTTTGGTCTGTTGATGCTAAAAATCTTCTCAGGCTGACTGTTTACGTTTCTCTTTGGGTTTTGAGTTGGGAGATTGGCCTGAGCTTTACTTTTATATGATAACGCTGAGGCCGGTGTTCAGTGGTCGATGTGCTTTGACTGTCCCATAGTAGTGGTGAGGTCGGGGTGCGAGAGGTTGTTTAATTGCTTCCTTTGTCTTCTAGTTGTAGAGGTTAGTAAAATCACCTTGTTCTTCTAATGTGGTGGTGGATGTAATTATTGTAGAGGTTAGTAAAATCACCTTGTTCTTCTAGTATGGAACGTCTGACTGTTCAAAAATCCAGGGGGACAACTGTTGTAAAACTCAGGACGAAAAACATTCGGGAAGAAGATGAAAGATGGAAGTATGCCCTAGTTGGTACAATGGCTTTTGACACGGGGCGTAGTTTCTCCAAAATAGTAGCGGCACTTAAAAGTTTTTGGAACATGGAAGAGTCAGAACACTTTTAGATATTTGAAAAGATTATCAATGATAAAACTTTTTTCCTGTTCAAGTTCCGGTCCGCGTTCGACCAAAACTATGTGCTTCTTAACCAACCTTGGAACCCTTATGGGCATACCCTTATTGTGATGCCATATGAAGCTCGTTCACCTATTGAGCCCCTTATATTTAAATTTGTACCGTTTTGGGTTACATTTAAAATTCTCGACCCCTTTTTTAGTACACCAGCTTTTCTTTACGAGTTTGGACAAAGCTTGGGTCAGGTGCTGATGACAGAGCCGAATATTGAGAATAGACAGGTCACGAAGTATGGTTACCGAGCCTGAATTGTTATGGATATCTACGGCGTCTTTCCCCCGGCAGTATGGGCAGAATTGGGGAGTCGTCCAATATTGATTGAAACTCAGTATGATAGGTTACCTGTTAATTTTTGTGTATAATGCCTTAAGATGGGACATAGGATTCCGAGTTGCACGAAAATCCTTGAGGAAGATGGAGAGGATATGGGGGAGAGAGGAGGGGCATTGCCTCCGGCTGTGATACCACGACAGGATGTGAGTATAGGGAATTCGGAATCTGAGCGGGGCAACCCCTCGAACCCGGTCACTTATGGGGACAAGCAGCAGGGGACAATATCGTGATTCAGTACTAATGTCTCCGCAACCTATAAAGCATGGTAAAGGAAAATGTACGATGACTAGAGAACTTCTGAACCATCAGTTTTAGGCAGCCTTACAAGGTGGGGCCGAGAGGACTGATACGCAGGATGACCCATCGGAAGGGACGCTAATTTGGGAGGTGGAAGGATTCTCAAAGTTTGAGGGTCTTCAAGACCTGAGTGGTACGGGCGTCTTGGCGGAGCTGATTTTGGGTTGGGAAGGGGAGCTAGATCGGGATACCTTATCCAGTCTGATTAGAGGACATCCACTGAGACAGATTGTGATGGAGGAGGAACGCCTCACGGTTCAGGTTGTAATAGGCAACGCTGAAGCGGGAAATACAGGTGAGCATCGACTTTTGGGGGACAAGATTTGGGTGAGGGTTTCAGTCAGTATGGGGGGGAGGGAGGCAGATATGATAAGGGGCCTCCTACCAGGCCATGGGTTCGAAGGGGAGGATCTGTTCCGCGGTTGTGAGTTTGTGGGTGTCCCCCCGATTGATCTGTCTGGATCCCCGCCTCAGTGCCTGGTGGGCAGTCCGGCTGGTACGACGAGTTCATCCACTAGAGCACCAGGTAGGCAGGGCCAACGACAGGCTCAGTAGGTTCCGTAGACTTCTACTGGGTATTTTTTTTTTTTTTACGGTTTTATATAGGGATCCGTGTAACCCTGAGTTTCCAACTCCATGAGGTTTCGAACCTGTAACCTCTCACTGGGTGGAGAGGTACTACCACCACTGGGCCAAAGTCCAATGGTTCTACTGGGTATCTACCGTAAGGTTCTCGGGTGATTCGTAGGTAGCAGCGCACTAATCTTCACCACTCAGATATACCATTACCATTCCAGACTCCGCCAGCTGGTTCTCGTAGTCCGTCTCATTCTCAGGTGCGTGTTTCCTTTCTTGTGACTTTCTCGCAGATTCGTCGCACATCTTATCTAATCGACTGTGCTTCAAGGGTTCGGGTGGCTCCACGGAGGCCACCAGGGCCATTATGATCATTTTCTTATGAAATTGTCGGGGTTTAGGTCGACCTGTGGCATTTCGTCATCTTAGGGAGCTGATTCGGTCCTCTAATGGGGACATTATATTCCTAGCAGAAACCAAACGATCTTCTGCAAAAATGCAGGTTTTGGTTCGTAATTTTAATTACCCTAATTGGGTTGATGTTCCGGCTTCTGGCATCTAGGGACGCTCGGGGGGCATTTATATTATGTGGAAAAATAATATTTCTATTGATGTAATCTTTTGTAACAACTATATTATTAATGTAATGATTCAATCTGAGTCGGTTGGCTCTTCGGGGATGACCTCGTTCTTCTACGGTAGTCTATATCAGCAGGATAGGAACGAGAGTTGGCGGCTGGTAGAAACTACAGCAAGTGAGCATTCTGGACCTTGGCTGAGTCTAGGTGATATCAATACCATTTTTGATAGTGCAGATAAAATAGGGGGTAAACCCTATCGCGCTGCAAGGAGTGCCTTTGCAAGATAAGTCACCTAACAAGTGGGCCTTATTGATCTTGGTTTTTTGGGACATCCGTTTACGTGGAACAAGAAACGCAAAGGAAGGGCTAACATTAAATAGTGGTTAGATTGGAGCTTGGCTAATGCGGATTGGATGTTTATTTTTCTAACAGCAAAGGTCTTCCATTTACCGGCCTTGGGTTCGGATCATACCCCGCTTTGCCTAGATACTTACCCTAAATTTAACACGTTAGGTAAATGTTTTCATTTTCAAGCAATGTAGACTCGGGAACCGTAATTCCCCCTCTTGACTAAGGACCTCTGGAAATTTGCGGGAACTGGTTCCCCTGCCCAACTAGTTAAAAAAAAATTTCTAACACGAAAATGGGCCTTAGAAATTGGAATAATTTTTGTTTTGGTCATGTCCCTAGTAAACTTTTTGAGTTAAAAAATCAAATTTCTCACATCCCGGCCCTCCCTCTGACTGAAGCTACCGCTCTGCGGAAGTGGGAACTGATGGGGGAACTCGATGAGCTTCAGCATATAGAAGAGATGTTCTGGTGCCAAAAATCTCGGGTGAACTGGTTAGCTGAGGGGGATCGGAATTCTAAATTCTTTCATATGCAAACTCTCTCCCAGCGGAAGAAAAATGCAATTGACTAGCTTAAAAATGAGTATAGGAATTGGACTGGCGAGACGTCTGAGATCGGCCAAATCTTCCTTCGGGATATGGCACGGAATTTCCAAACCTCCGATTCGACCGGTGTTCCAGATTTCCTCCAGAGCTTTAGTCCATGTATTACGGATGCTGACAATCTGACCCTTGTGCGACAGGTGACTTCGGAGGAGATCAAAGCTGCCTTGGATAACATTGGTCCGTGCAAAGCCCCGGGTCCTGATGGTTTTCCTGCGCTTTTCTTTTAAAATTCTTGGTCTATTGTGGGTCCGGACATTTGTTGCCTAGTTACTATGTTCTTCAAATCCGGTTTTATGCCCAATCATATCAACGCTACTCATGTAGTTATGATTCCTAAGAACGGGTCTAAGGCTTATCCCTGGGATTTTTGGCCGATCAGCTTGTGTAATGCTATCTATAAAATTATTTCCAAAATCCTCTTTTCTTGGCTTAGACCCCTTTTGGACAGATTCATCTCCCCTTTTCAAGGTGCCTTCGTCATTAGGTGTCAAATTTCTGATAATGTCTTGGTTGCTCATGAATTGATTCATACTATGAAGCGGAAAAAATGTCGTTTTGGGCTGATGGGCGTCAAATTGGATATGTCGAAAGCTTATGATCACATTGAATGGAGTACCTTGATTAGTACCCTAGAAACCCTCAGTTTTTGTCCGATCTGGTGTCAGTGGATACATCAGTGTATTTCGACAGTTCGTTATTCCGTTCTTCTTAATGGTTTTGCTCACGGTTTTCTGACTCCTACGCGGGGCCTGCTTCAGAGGGATCCTCTCTCTCCCTTCCTCTTTATTATTTTAATGGAAGGTCTTTCTCTGGCGCTTGGGGCTAGGGAGGCGGCCAATCTTGTACATGGCATTAAAGCTTCCAGACGCGTTCCTCCGGTGTCTCACCTCCTCTTCACGGACGATTGTCTTCTTTTTTGTCGCGCCGATATTGCAGAAGCTTTGGAGCTTAAAAATGTTCTTGATTCATTTTGCGGAGCGACGGGCCAGCAACTCAACTTGACAAAATTTAGAGTCAGAATCTCCCTCATTGTCATTGTCGCATGATTTCTCATCTCCTTAAGATTAATATTATGCCTTATGATGAACGTTATCTGGGAATCAACCTGTTCTTTCATCGTTCCAAATCCCAGACCTTCCAACGGATTGAAGAACGTATTTCCTCTCAGTTGCAATCCTGGCGGGGAAAACTTCTTTCGTAGGCAAGTCGTACGGTTCCTATTCAGTCTGTAACATCAGTCATTCCCTCGTACCAAATGTCATGTGTTCGCTCTCCCTCAATCTACGTGTAAAAATATCAACCGTCTTCAACGTGATTTTTTGTGGGGCCAGGGGAAATATGCTTGGAAACCTATTTACCTAAAAAAATTGAGGGAAGTTTGCCGCCCTAAAAGGAAGGGGGGCTTGGGGATTCGGGAAGCTGGGGCGACTAATAAGGCCCACCTTTCCAAATTGGTTTAGCGCTTACGTCAAAAGCCTGATGAATTATTGGGCCGAGTCCTGAAGGCTAAATATTTCTCTGACTATGACATTCTGCAGGATCTAAAGAAAGCTGACTCATCCTGGACTTGGCAAAGCGTTCAGTCATTGATTACGACCATTAATAACCACTCGTTGTGGCAGATTCGGACAGGGCAGCGGGTGTGATTCTGGACAGATCCCTGCATTCCGCCTGATGAGAAGAGGAAACCTAACCCTTGGCTAGGTGTCAGTATGGAGGAACGCCTGCAGTGGGTGAATCATTTTATCGACCCTGTCAGCCGCTCATGGCGGAGAGAGGAATTATTTAACTGGTGTGATAATGTTTCGGCTGATCTTATTTCTCAGATCTACCTACCTCATGAAGGCAACTTGGATGAGTTGCGTTGGTGCCCTTCCAAAGATGGGAAATTCTCTATCAAGTCAACCTATCGTGCTCTCATATCAAGTAACCACATCGGACCCGTCCTTGGTAACCCATCCTTTTTCCTGCGCTTTTGGAAGAATAAGGCCTCCACTCGGGCTCAGATGTTTGCTTGGAAATGTCTTAGGGATATGATTCCTTGCCGAGATAAGATCGCGAGCCGTTTATCATTAGCTGATATCTCTTGCCCCTTATGTTTGGACCATACTGAAACCCTACACCATTTTCTTCTGGAATGTGCCTTTACCCGTGCGGTTTGGTTTGGCACGTCCTTCGGGGGGATGCTTCATAAGGCTTCGCATCTCACCATTCAGGAATGGATTACTCAATGGATTTTGCCTCCCTCGGACTGGCCTATTGATCGAGATATTTGGACCCTGGTCATTTTTTCTCTTTACTGAATGATTTGGAAATCCCAATGTGCTTGAACCTTTTAAAATATTAAACCGGATCTTGTCCGTATTTCTCTGACCCTTAATAAAATTATTGCTAATGAACCATTTTTTCAACAAGAATGTAGTGTTATTAAGGTCCCTTGGGGTATTCTGGATCCTAGTTGGGTAAAAATAAATGTTGATGCCTCTTTCTGTAAAAATGAATGTTTCAATTGTATTGGTTTAGTTACCCGTGATTCTAATAATGTTTTTGGTGCAGCCCGGGTTTCCTATTTCAGATTTACCTCTTCGAAAGAGGGCAAGGCGTTAGCAGTCCTCAAAGGAATCCGTTGGGCAATTGAACGGGGGCGTCAATAGGTGATAATCGAGACAGATGCCGAAACCATTTATACTTTTTGTAGGACTGGAGGCTCTAATATTTCGTGGACTACGAAAGCCATTTTGCAAGACTGCCTCACTCTTTTTAATACCTTTGAAAATATTTGTAGTTGCTTCGCGCCTCGAGGCGTTAATTCTGTTGCCCATGCTATTGCGGCTAGGCCTATGGGTGTTTGTTTTAGTTGGTCGTGGTATGATTCTCCCCCTGAGTGGTTGCATCCATATCTGGCGGTTGATCGTACCATTTTTGTAACACATTTTGCTTATTAATATACTATAAGGGAATAAAAAAAAAACTATATGTTGTATACGGCATACGGATACAAGATAGTCCCTAATGCACATTGCAGAATGCTCACTCTAAATGCAAACATTGGTCTCTCGCAGGTCACTCCACCATGACATGCAACAACAGTATACCGTAAGTCATCTTGAGCAGTGCCTGGAGCAAAGGTAAAACGCACAAGTTCGAGGCTTAGCTACTTCAGATGCTATGAACACCACTACATTGTCTCTCTAATTTTTCTCGCGTTGTGCTTAAGAACTGAGTCGCAAAATTTATTCCTGCCTAAGCAAACTCAACCGAGGGGTGACTCTTTCTTCTTCTTCTTTTTCTCTCTCTAATTGGAAACTAATTTGTTACAACTTGCATAACCAACTAATTTAACTTTTTACACAGTCCCCAGTGTTTAGATAGAGGATTTGTGAAATTGATTTGGAGCCAGCAATTGAAATGATGTTGAGGCGTGTTTTTGGGTTTTCAGAGGGTGAGCTATGTCCAGCAGATGTGAAACCTTATTCTAGGTTGATGAGACACACAACAGGAGTATTCACGTGTTAATTAGATACCAGTTGGAATATCCACGTGGACACTAAGAAAATCTATGTGATCACTTCTTTTCCACCATAGATTGAGCGAGAACTCCATCTTATTCTCCGCCATTGAAGCTCTGAAACTAAAGTAATACATAAATTGCGAAACAAAACATAAATCAAAACTAAATTAAAACAAAAATCCATTAACAACATCATCATCAACAAAAACCAACATCATCACAAAAAATATGGAATTCTCTAATCTCACAATACCCTCAATCAACAACTACCACTACCAAGTTAGAAATTCACTATGTATCCAAGTTTAATTACAAGCCCTCAAGAGATTCCAACGAACATGGAATTCTCTAATCTCACAATACCCTCGCATAGATTTACAAGAGAAAAAGATAACAAGAGATCCATCAAGAACCCGAAGATTACATCAACAAAGACCATGTTGCATACCTTCTTCTTGAAACCCTTCAATCTTCTCTCTTCATTGATTTCTTATCTTATCAACTAAGAGGTACTTACTAAGAGGTACTTCCTTTCTCACCATCAAATCCCAAGAGAATACCCTCCACATTCTTCCTTGTAAAGACCAACTCTTTACAAGGTCTATCATAGAGGCTACATCTCTTTTAGATTATAAGTTTGGTTTATACAAACGTCCCTTTTATAACCAAAGAAACCTAAAACCTATTCTTACGTAAATTAGGAGCTTCTAATACTTATCATACTTGAAGTATAAGTATTCCAAAACAATAAAATACTCCTAAAAAGGGCCTAAAACGTCTAAAGGCCGAACTCAAATTCGGTGCCCGAATCTGCCTCGAGTTCCGTACCAGCAGACTAAACTGATTATAACTTCTGGTCCAATAGTTCGATCGCTGATCTATCAGTTTCCCTGGTTTTGTAACGATGATACCTATGACTTTCGTTCTTTGACATTTTGTATCGGACCAACGTCCTGATCACCATAATTAGATTTTTTACCACTTTTTTCTATTTCCTTCTGTTTTGAGCCACAAATACTAACAGAGAAGATCAGCTCCCCTCGCCCTCTCTGTCTAATCATGGATATCTTTGTTTTATAAAGAAGATGAATCCCTTTTAACGGTATTTTAAGCTTAAAAATCAATCAAATATAACATTATATTTTTCTTGCAAATTATCAAGATTCACTTCTCCTATCTTAAAAAAAAATCAAAGCCTTTTGCGGCAATGACATGATCAACTTAAGGTGAAAAAAATATAAAAATAAGGTTCTTATTTGATAACATCCAGAATTGAAGCTTAAACTCTTTGATTATGAGCTCCATACTTTACGAATTGAGCTAACTATCCTTGATGTCATTAAAATAAATAAATAATGTATATTTTTTTTTAAAATATTTTTTTATATACCTGCGAGCAATATGGCACGCGCTAGCGCGTGCAAACACATTATTTGTAAGATTCAAGTTAGGTTTGAGTGTATTTTTGTGATATATTAAGGTTTACCTTTTCTTTGCTCAAGAACACCATATTATGCACACCATTTTAAGTAAAATTCTGTGTCGGATAATACTCGTCTTTGCAATAAGATGATAACTGGATATTACTCGATTTTGATCAAAGAAACTTGTACTAATTTTTTTTTCTTGAGGTACCTTGAATGATGTTCTCATTTGCTAGCTAGTTGTTAAGTTTGTTCTTACTAAGGTTAAAGAATCTTTGAGGGAATTGAACGAAAGCTTACGAACTATTGTGATTTTTATATCCAAGTGAAAACACATAGCTTGTCAGTTCTATATATATGATCTCAGAGACAACTATCAAATGACGTAAATGAACTTAGTATTATAATTTTTAATTTTTAATTAAATCTACCTAATTTGGTTTAATTTCTTTTAATATAGCCTCGTGCTTCAAATCCATGGTGATCTCACCACGTTGACTTCTTTATTTTAACTTTTATCTTTTTTGTTTTGTTCTATGCTGTCAGGGGCGGCGCCGGGGTGCCCAATTTTCAACCATCCGCCCGCCCCCCTAGGGTGCCGCTGAGGCACCTCTCATAAGGCGACGAGTGCCTTAGGGGTTTTTATTTTTTTTTTAAATTCTAGTTTTTCCAAATGATTTGGCTTCTTAATAAATAAAAAGAAAAAGATAGAATTGGCAACTCATTTGACATTTTCAAACAAAAAATAAATAAAAATAAAACAAATCCTCAATTCCTCAGTAGCTCTCTCTCTCTCTTAATACACAGGTTTCTCTCTAAGACCCAAGTTAAAAAAAAACTATCTTTCTTTAATTAAAAATAAAAACTAATTTTTTTTAATTAAGAAAAAAATAATACATTAAGTCATGTTTGAATTAAATAATACATTACGAAAAAAATAATTATACATTACAAATTTACATTGACATGTTATACATATAGTGTTTCGGCTCCGCCTCCCACCTAGCGCTCCGCCCTGCCTAGTGCCCTGCCCCACCCCGACAATGACCATGCCCACCGCCTAGCGCTCCACCCCACCCCTGACAGCATAGGTTTTGTTTTAGATTACTGAAGAATAGTACCCTTTCTGTTTGTAAGGGGATATGGTGTAATTATGGTTCTCCGCCATTAAGGACTGTTTGATCAAGAGAGAGAAGGGTTGAGTCAATGGTTTCTATTGGTTTCATACCATTATTTTTCCTGTGTTAATCTTACTAAGGCAGGCCTATTCTGCAAGGTTTTGCATATGTAGAGTTTTTTGCTGAAACAAATATGGTACTTAGAATCTGTAGGAACAGGTTATTCCTAAGAAGTTATATTATAAATTTTTTGCCAATGAATCAGAAACCTAGTACGGTAGTAACAGTTTATCAAAATCTTGACTTGTTAATTCAACATTGAATTCGACGATTTTTGGTCCATAACATTCCAGATATTGGTTATATTGTCTCTCTTTTTTTGCTCCCCCCCCTCCCATCTAAAGTTAAAATCGTATTACCGATCATCTTCGCTGCAATAACTATTAGGGATGGCAATGGGGCGGATTTGGGGCGGGGGAGCCAATAGCATCCCCGCTTAGGTTCCCACCTCCCATCCCCGCCCCCATCCCCATTTAAATTAAGCGGGGATCCCCGAATCCACCCACCTAGATAAGCTCAATACCATACTCGCCCCATCCCCGCCCCATTTAACTAATTAAAAAAAAACAATATACATAACACAATTGAGCCAACCTCAATAAACTTTATCATATTGAGTTCATCTTCTTATCTGTAATAGAGTTCATCATATGATTCATATCTTTTTTAAGGAAACCATCAAACCAAAGCCTTCCATAGTAAGGACATATTGTATATTTAACTAATAAAAAAAACACGTATACAATAAGAGCAAAACTTGTAAGGACATATTGTATATCTAAATTGAGACATCTAGTAAGACCAAAGCCTTCCATAGTAAGGACCAAAGCAGTATACAGATTACAGTATGATCCCAAAGCCTTCCATAGTAAGGACATATTGTATATTTAACTAATGAAAATACAAAAAAACAGTATACAATAAGGCCAAAACTTGAAAAAAAAATACAACATCAAGAGCTTTCCGAGACTAGGAAATACAACATCAAGAGTTTAAAACAACTGCCTGGTCCAAGGAAATATAACATCAATATATGCAAGAAGTCTTCAAAGTTACTAGAAGAGGTGGTACTTTACCGATAAATTGCCAGGTGATGGTCTATTGTTTCCATAGGAATAATTACCTTGGAAAAAAAAATGCAAATCCTAGAAAATTAACATAAGATTTTGATATGAAACTATGAAAGAGGAAAATTAATAGAAAATGCAAAAAAAAAAACATGAGCCTAAACATAAACAAAATATAGCTTCATTCAAGGTGTTGATAGTAAGAGGAAGAGAACCTAAACCATGAATTCAAGAAATCACACCCAAAAAAGTAAAAATAGCAACATGAAAGAACTCCAACAAATATGCAATTCTATTCAGAGAGAGAGAGTATACCCATTGTATTACTCAATCAATTCCTCAATTTTGTTGGTACTTCAATTTTGTTGATCCCTCAATTAAGATGAAATCAAAGATAATTGGGGAGAAGAATTGGGAGAATTGCATCTGAAGAACAGAAGAATTGACATTTTTGTATAGTTTCATAGTTTTATTTTGATTTCGATCGTTGGGGAGAGACAGAGACTCAGAGAGATGGAGGCTTGAGAGTTAGAGAAAATCCAACAGCAAGTTAGGGTTTGGGTATGGGCTCCGATAGGGGGACCACAAAAAACCCAACCCAAACCCAGCCTCTCACAGCAGCGCGTTTGGGTTTATGACGTGGTTTTTTTTATTTTTTTAACTGGGAAGAGTTTTGATTACCGCATGGTGTTCCTTTTACCGCCGCTTCAACTGTTATAATTTTTGCTTCCAAACTCGACTAATTCTTCACATTTTACTTCTTCCTCTTTCTCAATTCGAAGGTAACAAAAATTTCTTACCAATAAAATTAAAATATAGATACCAGAGGGAGACCCGTACGTTAGTACATTACCTGGGTTTAGAGTGACAAGAGATCCAGAGTGAGCCGTAACTCGGTCGAGGTCCGGAAAGAAGAAAAAACAAGTTGAATTTGAAAATATCCAACAAACCCAACCTATACCAAACCTACCCCAAGAAAACTACCCGCGGAGGTATATTACCCAACTCCCAGACGGCGTCAATCATATCTATTACACTGGCAAGGAACTCACGGTAAGTTTTTGTGTAATTTTGAATTTGTTATTTCCATAAATCAAATGTTTGACAAAACATTCCAATGAGAAGAATCAGGATTATATGCGTCCACACGGCATATTCACTACAGTGATCAAAGTTTAGAAAAATATTTCCACAATTCCACTTGTAAGGGATGTCGTGGTGTAGATATTCGGGTAGTTTATGGATATACTCTTGGGTAATTCTGATAATCAGCTAATTCAGGCGCTTATAGAGCGTTAGAGGCAGACGATGCACAATTTGTTATTCCCGTGTGCAGAGATAGGGGTCACTTTATTAGATTTCCAGATACTGACATCATTGTCAATTGCCTGATATCTGACACAGATTCCGTATGACGACGCATGAAGTATTTTATCCAATGCGAGGCAATTGCTCCTCAACATTGATTCTAGCCATATAAAGAGTGGGAGCGTCAGCATTTTACATTTGTGGATGTACTTGACCATCACAGGTGATCGGGAGGATGATATTACCATTGTTCATGCTTTTATCCTCTTCATGATGGGACATTTATGGTTCCAAACGGCCAACAACACCGTCCCGCCTGGATATCTCACGGCCGTGGCCAATTTAAATGTGGCTGTCGAATATGACGGGGGCTCTGCTATTCTTGCTTCCCTGTACCATGGTTTGGATACCATAGTCATAACCGGGGGTGCCATCACTAGATTTTTCCAACTTCTTGAGGTACACTAACACTTTTTCCTTACAAGCTACAAATAAAATATCTTCCAATAAATGTCTTAAATATAATTTCTAATTATTTTTTTATATTGTTTATAAATACCGTATTGGTTCTACGAGTATTGTGAGGTTGGTCACCCTATAGTCAAGGAAGAGGTTAAGTTCTCAGCCTATCCGTGCCTCAGAGCATGAGAGAGGGAGAACAGGAAAAAAACAAATTACCAGGCTACTAATTTGTTTATTTTAGGCAGATACCACATTGACCACCAGACTATTGAGACGATCACCTGGAGACCCTGCAGGCTGGATTCTGCGATGTCTGAGTTAGATGACGTACGGATTGCGTATCCCCTATCCCGTAAGAGAATGTCACTTAAAGTCCCAAATGGAAACTACGAGTATTACTTTAGGGATAAATGCTTGAGGCAGTTGACTAGCACTGCGGGTATTCTTTTGGATCCTCCGCTTAACATGTTACCGCATCTTAGACCAGCAGTTTTATAGGCGATGAGATAGGATAGCTTAATTGACTGCGAGCAATTAATGATAGGAGAGGAGCGAGAAACTTACGCCTCATACTGGGATGACCAAACTGGGGAGGTAGGCCACCTGTTGACAGATTCTCAGAGGATGGGGAATATAGATCTGTTCGGACACACTGCACTCAGGGCTGCTATTACACCTATGGTAGTTATGTCAGCGTCGGTTCATAGCTTATCCCAGGACTTCAGTTTGCCTGGTGAGCCCGAGGGGCCATACCCGGGGTGGTACATGGAGTGGACAGGGAGGCATGAGATGCTCCCAATTCACCGCTTGAGGGACCCGCCACCCATGTCTACCTCCTACGGCGTAGAGGAGTTGTGACACCTAACTCATGGTATGCGGTGACTTGCCCTTGCAGAGTTTGCGCGGGACACCCAAAGGCTCCAGGAGTTTACTGATGAGCTTGTTAGTGCCCACGGGCACATAGACAGTATAGATGATCAGCTATATTTACATGTAAGTAATTTATTTATTTATGTATTTATTTATTTATTTTTCTCTTAATGTCATATTTATTTTGTCAAAATCTAAATAAATTTTCTTAGTCTTGTTCATGACCTACATCTGAGGAGGGGGCGTGATGTACGGGTAGTGCCGCTACCTAAAGGTGGCGCGAGGACGAAGCAACGTGGATCTGGTCCGTGAACCAGGGAAGCCGGTAGTAGCAGTAGGGGCCCGCCTCAGTAGATATAGGTATTTTTGATTTTTTTTGAACAATTTCTATTGAAGTTTGGGTTTGTTTCACTATATAAGTACTTGTACGACCTGATGTCATATTTTTTTATATAAATCAATATTAATCAATTTATTTTTAAGTCTTGAATTTAAATAGATATGCAATTACAATTCTTATAATAGTAGTTCTATGCACGAAATAAAACTTAAAACAGATACAATTACAATTAATTCATCGTTCACGACTGATGTAGGGATTAAACCAAGACCATTCAGTAAGGGGGAACGGATTCCGCCCATAGTTAGAAAGTTGGTAATTTACTGGAAACTCATTAGGCAGGGCGTAATTCTGGTAAAAAATATTGCATGAAGTCTCAAATGGGAACGGCTGGTTGTATTTCTCATACCATTCATCTCTGGCTTCGCGGAGAATATAGGCTAGTGGAACACTTCTGACCCGTCTATCAATACTCATCCGTATCTCATGAAACTCATCATATTTAGCCTTAATAACATTCTACCTGTTGTATAAATCTCTAGGAGGGTATTAAAGTTCTGTGTACATCATGAATTGGACATGAACTCTATTCCATAACTGATTGAAGTTGAGTTGCTAGAGAGGTGGATTATCAACAAAATACTACCAAGACGCGGCCAGGATGAAGTCTTCATTCTAACCAAATACCACCGAAGAATCCTGTGTTAGAGTGGAAAAACTTGGCATTGTTGAGTTCAATTAGAGGAGTGTTGTTAGATCATCTCCAACCAACATATATATATATATATAAAGCAAAAAATAGCCGTTATGATCCAAAACATGTAGCCGTTGTGAAGGACCCATCAGAGAAAGTAGCCGTTGTTATTGGAAATCAGGTAATTGGTGATAAAAAAAACACCGTGCGGTGTTCTTTTTACCACTAATTATCTGATTTCCAAAACCCACTTCTTCTTTTTTCCCTTTTTACACTTCTCTCTTTGATTAGAAACTTGTTCCCCTTCACTGTAAACACCCTTCTCTCAACTCTACAGCCTCAAATATCTTCTTCATCATCCTATTCGTCCATTGATGATCTTCCACATGTATCGTCATCATCCTCTGACAATCTTATCTTTGATTGTACGGCGGCAATTTGCGTTATGCACCAAATTATAACAAACCGAGTAGTACATGATGCAACTTCAAGTCACGGTGGGAGTGTTATGGGTCGTAAGGATAAGAGAAAGTAATAAGATTACCCATGGCGGCATTACAGTATTATACGGAACTACTTCAAGTCGGGGTGCACATATGAGCCAGAAGAATTTCGGCAACATTTTTATATGAGTATATTCAATGCAGTCGTCGTACATGCTCATTACTTTGTCCAAAAACCCAACAACGTTGATACTATGGGGTTATCACCATACCAAAAGGTAGTCGCGGCACTACGTTTCCTAAGCTACAGTGTTACGGCAGATCTGTTTGACGAGTATTTCCGAATAGGAGAAAGCACAACTTTGTTAAGTATGGAAATGTTTTGTGTTGCGGTTATACAAATTTTTGGTGAGGAATATCTTTGAGCACCAAACGCGGCCGACGTTGAAAGGTTAAAAGCGATCGGAGAGTCATGAGGATTTCCCGGCATGTTAAGAAGCCTTGATTGCATGTATTGGATATGGAAAATTTGTCTCATAGCTTGGCACGGTCAATTTACTTGTCATTACCCCAATGCGACACTGATTCTTGAAGCGGTAGCTTTACACGACCTTTGGATTTGGCATGTTTTTTTTAGGTTACCAGGGTCTAACAATGATATCAATGTCCTGCAACAATCATATCTTTTCACCGACCTGGCCGATGGTATCGCTCCGCCTTACAATTATACAATTGCCAGAAAAGCTTATGATATGGGGTATTACCTTGCATATGGCATATACACCAAATGGGGAACACTTGTCAAAACCATATCCAAATCGGTTATAGAGGAACAAAAATTATTTGCTTAACAATAAGAAAGTTGTCAAAAAAATGTAGAATGGGTGTTTGGGATTTTACAATCTCGATTCAATATTATAAAAAATTCAGTTAAATTGTGGAAACTCGAGGTTTTGAACAATGTCATGAAGGCGTGCGTGATAATGCATAATATGATCGTCGAAGAGGAACGGGATTTATTCCCATCATACTTAGATTACAATCCGGTCGATCCCTCAACTATCGAAGGCGAACGGTGCAATATTGTTCGCGAACGCGGAACAATATAATCTTTTATATCGAAAATGAACCGCATTCGAAGTCGAGAACTGTACTTTGATCTAAAGGATGATCTAATCGAGCATTTGTGGGCGGTGAAGGGAAATCTTCAAACATAGTACTTTATTTCTTGTATTATCTGAGTGTTCTTGATGTAATTTAATGTTTATTGTCGTATAAGTTTATTAAACTAGTTTTTTATATTGCATTAATATTGTATTTGTTTGAACGTAATATTTTTGGAAATAAACATTTCAAAAACAAGATTGCATTCTTCAATAGCAAAGTACATTATTCAAACGATTACATTATTGGTAAACTACATTCTTGGAAAGAAAACTTCTATATACAACAAAGTTAAATTATATTTCATCACCACTTTAAGTACCTGGTCCGCCCCTCTTGGCAAGACGTTCCATGACCTCAGCTTACCTTTGCAGATAGTATTGCAATTGATGTTCAGAAAGATTACTCTGGTCTTTCTCCCTGATTATGCGAGCTTCCCTTGCTTGCTCGAAATCTATTTTGGCTTGCCATTGCTGATTTGCATCCGCTCTTCTTCTTTCCTTTTCTTCTTTCGCTTGTCTCTTTTCCAACCGTAGTTCATCCAGCATTGTTTGTATACCGCTACCAGATGCAACAATACCATCCAAGGCCTTTTGTGTTGCAAGGTTCTTTCTAAAGAGTTTTTAGCCGATGGGCCTGCTTCCACCCTTATACAATGAACCATCTAATTCAGCATTTTGGCCCTCGGATTAAGGTATAGGTGGGTTGTCGGGATACTCCGATAGATTGTTTGATCCGACCGAGTTCTCCGGAGAAGAATTGTCTAATTTTCTCCTGGCTACATTTCTTGATACATTCCCTGTATGGTTCAACCCATCATCCCTTAGGTTGTCCCATCGTGGTTTTTGTGCCAAAATCTTATATGCTTCACGGTGTCTGAAGTCATTGCTGCCATTCAAGCCTTGATAGATCTTGTGTGCATCATTTTCCTACAATTCGCAAAATTACCAAATACAAATAAATAACGTGTATATCCGAGATAAATAAACGAAATTGAGTTAAAGGAAATTAGAACGTACCCAATCTTCATCAGTTTTCCCGCTGTCGTTCCTAAATCGTTCTTGAGCAACTATTTTTTTGTACGCTACACATTGTGCATTAAGGGTATAGCACTGAGCTTTGGTCGACCTACTTGATCGTCGTGTGGGGCTCTCTGGGTCTCTGTTAAAGGCAATGTTGACCTTTTGATAGAAAGTAAAACCCTTTGTGCGACCCACTGTCTGGATAGAAGTTGTTACCTGTAGTGGCTTATTTCGCATTACAACCTCATACTTCACCTCCGAACTACAGACAAACTTTCAACCTCAGCAATAAAACACGTGGCACAATCACAACCATATACAGAACGAGTTTCTCAACCAATACCACTCGTCCCTAACAATACTCATGTTATTGGTTGAGAGCCATCTTGTAACAACTTATTTCGTATCACGGACTTAAACCTCGCCCTCGATCTCATCATCATACAGGAAATACTACTAAAGACGTCACCAAACTTTGCTTAGTTCGAAATATCACTTTCGACCTCTACACCAGAAGATTCGACTTGTCTAAGATACATAGTCAGCAATAGAGCCGTTGTACAGCAACAAATGCCAAAATGTTACACAACCTGGTCAAATAAAATCTCACACTCACTTTGTAGCGTTCATCATTAAGAGACTTTATGGTCATCAAACGGTCATATTAGGAGACCTATAAAAGAACCTGGAGAACTGCAGATGAAGGACGGAACGATCATTGTAGAAAAGTTCATACTCTATTATCCCATATTCTCAATACATTCATTGTAATAGACTAGCAAGCTAAATAACACCTTCTTAAAATCCTCAGGAGAGGTCGTGGTTTTTAACTCATTCAGGGGTTTTCCACGCTAAATCGTCTTGTTGTATATTGTCTGTTACTCTTTAACGTTCTAAACACATTTGGTATAAAGGCTAAATCCGTGTACTGGAATTAGGCTATTACATTACCCACACCCTTGCGTGACACATAAAGTCTACTTTCGTCCAATGCAGTCATGCATCATCCGTCTTGTCCAAAAACTCAGCATCTTCTGCCACTTGCACGCTTTGTCTTTGTTTTGTGAGTATTATTTTCTTTCTTCCTTTTCCTTTTTCTTTCTAGGGCGTCACCGCTTCAACAGGTATTGACGCATTTGCGTCACTTTGATTGTGCTGAGTAGAATCATCATGGAATAGGTAGTTCTGAAAGTAATTTGGAGGTTGAAAACCTTGAGATTGAGTAAGCGGATAGGGTTGATAGTACAGGCTAAACGCCTGAGGTTGCGGTTGAGAGAGTGTAAATAGATTTTGATATTGTCCATAACTGGGATCCTCTTGTGATATGGTAAACGGAGGTGGTGTCTGTGATTGGAATTGAGATTGGTTATGGTAGAGGTATGGAGTAAATTGCAATGATGGGTGTTGAGAGAATAGTGTTGAAAGTGGTTTATGGGATGATGGGGTCGACGGTGTGGAGTTATTACTGTTTGTGCCGGAGTTCGCCATTTGGGGAGAGCGTAGAGGTTCTCATTTATGCTCTCTGCAATTGGGTTTGGGGGAGAAGAGGGAGCCAAAGCATGCTCAGGAAAAATAATTGAGTTTGGAGGTGTTCCTTTTACCGCCCGAAAAATTCGAGCGGTAAAAGGAACACCACCAAACTCTTTTTTTTTTAGTTTGAGTTTCTCAAACTCGGTTGAGTTCTGACAGTGCTAGCTGGCAAACTCAAACCCAAATTCGAACTGCTGGGAGGCAAATTGTTTGGGTTTGGGTTTGAGATGCTCTTATGTATTAGGGTTATTTTTTATTTTTAAATTCTTATATATATATCAAGGGTATACTTGTAAATATATTAAAAAGTACGGATATGGGGCGGGGCGGATAACTGATTTTTTTTTATCAGCCCCAAATCCGCCCCGATCCCCGACAAATTTATACAAACTCAGCCCATACCCGCCCCCATATCCGATATAGTCATCCCAAATCCTCGGTGGGGCGGGACAAATTGCCATCCCTAAACTCTCCATGAAATTTTGTAGTTCTCTTCTCGTAATTCTCTTTTGATACATGAGAAGGCAAGGCTTCGGTCCTGGTTGGAACTAAACTGCTCACACCTGCGTTCGGATAATTTGTTTTTAGGTGTAGCAAAAAATCATTGCACATACAACTTTTGGTCCAACAAGTCCTTGTTTATTTACAAGAGTTTGGTCTAGGAACACCGAACGCCAAACACCAATAAGGTTCCTCATCCGCTGCTTGTAAAAAGGGTGGTCTACAGTGTGGGGTAATAATGAAGCCCAAGTCCAGTACTGATTTAGGTTTTTGGTATAAAAGAGAGAGAGCCTCAGCTGAAACTAAACGCTGTAGATTTCTTCTCCTTCGGTTTGGTGAAAGGTAACAAATTGATTTCAAAACTCCAATTCTATTTTCTTTGTAAGAAATGTATTCTATTAGAAGAAGTAGTATTTGCAGAATCAGAAGTAGAAGAAACCTACTAACTCCCCCCCTAATAATAATAACTCCATTTTCTTCTAATGCAGCAATCCAATACCCTCTTGTGTTTGATTATCTTGTAAACACATTTGGGTTGTCAACAGAAAAAGCAATCAAAGCATCCAAACACTTGTCTCGCTCTGCCACTCCGTCTAGTTTGAGTGTTGTACCTGATTTCTTCAAACAGAGTCTAGGTTTATCAGATGTCCAACTCACAAATATCATCTCCAAGAGACCCACATTACTTTCTTCCAATGTCGAGGAAACCCTTAAACCCAAACTCAACTGCCTTGAACACCTTGGATTCTCTGGCTCCTCTCTTGCCAATCTCATCTCTGGTAATCCAAACATTCTTGTGAGTGACATTGACAACAATATCATCCCCACTATCGAATTTCTTCGCTCCTTACAACTCTCTGATCAACACATAATTAAGGTACTTAGGAGATGTAATTGGCTTCTTACCCTTGAGTTACAGAAGAATGTTAGCTGCAATATTGACATTCTACGACAATGTGGTGTTCCTGATCAACAAATTACCCGGATTTTGTTACGTTGCCCAAGGTTCTTCACCCACAAACAGGAGTGGTTCAAAGGTATTGTGGCACAGGTTGATGAATTTGGGGTTAAACACGATTCTGGATCGTTCTCTGAAGCTATTAAAGTGATAGGAGGCAGGAGCAAAAGTACTATTGAGACAAAGATTGAGTTGTATAAGAACTATGGCTGGTATGAACTGGACATAATATCTGCTTTCAGGAAATTTCCTAGTATCCTAGAATATTCGGATCAAAAAATTAGAGCAACAATGAGTTTCTTAATCAATGAAGTTGGATACAAGCCTAAGGATGTCGCATCGAGGCCTACGGTGCTTAGTTGCAGCTTGGAGAAGGTGTTGAAGCCCAGGAATGAGGTGCTGAATATACTAATCTCAAGGGGATTGTTAAAGAATAAACCTTCTCTATTTTCAGTGGCAGCAGTGTCAAAGGAGAAGTTTTTACAAAATTATATTGCGGGGTATGCAGATGTAGCTCCTGATCTTCTGCAAGTTTATAACGGTTCTCAGTCCCGAGATTGACAACTATGTGATGAAATATCTAAATAAACTTCCTTATCATCTACAGGTAAATTATAGTTTTCAATGCTAAAATGAGAGAGACAGAAAAAAGGGTGCAAATGGAGCAAAGGCCAAAGATTTATTCAGATACCCGCATCATGTATCGTAAGGTTGGTTAGGGATGGTTACGGAGAATATGGTGGGGGGATGTCTAAAGTGTCTTATGGGTTTGGGATCACAACGAAAGCGATCCAGAATGATAGGAAGTTGGACCTGAATGTGATTGGTGTGCTTCATCGGGCAGATATTGGGGTATATTTGAGAATGAAGGATGATCATCGAAGTGGATTTGGTAAGTTTTGCTTTAATTTTGCATTGTTCTGCTAGTAGGTTTATGTATGGTGATTTGGGGTTTGTCGCGTTTGAATTAATGCAAGCCTTAGATATGAGTTCTTATGGGTTTACTATAGTTTCTCTTTTTATTTCAGTTATGCATATTATGTTAGCATGTCAATTCTACCGATCATATTTATTTTTGCAGGAGACTGTAGCTTTAGAGTTAATATGGTTGATTTTTGCTTACTATAGTTTGACATGATCTTAAAAAACATAATTGAATTTTTCTTTCACTTTAATCGTTATTGTTGATGTCTAGGATGTCAATTTTATCAATTCTTCTTTGCTCGTGTAACGTTTTAGTATTTTGAATTCTTTGAGCTATGTATACCTTCTTTACAAGGTGAGTTTTAATTAGCAGTGTTAATTCAATGATGTCCACCAGAGCCCATAATCTACCTCTCTACAACACTCCCATAAATGATTACCTGAAAGACTCATTGCAGCACATCAAGAGACAATCTATACCTCCCATACACTTCATTGCGTCAGCAATTCCTTGTAGTTTGAAATTTGTTCCTGATTTCCTCAAATAAAATGATTTTTACTCATTCCCACATCGGGAATCTTGACTTCAATTGATCAAGTTCTTCTCTTTCGAAGTTGATTTAAGCTTTCAATTCAAACTCAAACTCGTTGAAGACTTACCTAGGTTTCTACTTTCCACTGGTTTTCTCTCACTGATGTCATTACTTATCGCGCTATCTTCCTTAAAAACAAAAATTTGAAATCTTGAGACACATGCATTCTTGTAATTAGAGGCACCGACACTATTTTGAATGATTGCTTTTAAGCTGAAAATTTTGTCCTAACTTAGTTTTAAAAGCGATGTGTTGCTTCTTTGTGAGTCCGTGAATAGGGAATCATCCTTCACATTAAGCTCACCTAGTTTTGTTTTGCTTGTCACCTTAAAGATGCATCTATCTATCTTTTGTGGCAACCATTCTTTCATTAGGATTCACACAGTGAATTGTTCATCTTATATTCTCGAAGTACCTCAATTCTTTGCCAATTCCCCAATTATCTAGTCAGGGATGAGATGATTCAAATATTGTTTCGGAGCAATAGTGGGTTTAAGAATTATGTCAGAAGTTCTAGTGTGTGCACTTGGAGACAACAATGCATGTTAAAAAATAGATAATTTGATAAAGCCCTTGACCTTTTCTTCTGGTTTCTTCAGGAGTTGTTTATCTGTATTTCTTCCACATGAGGGGAGTTGCTTTTGATCGTTTGGTTTAAGCATTTCCACGCGAGGGGAGCCTCATAAATGTGGAGGCAAGAACCGGGTAGCATTGTCTCTGAACTCTGCTAGTTCTTTCTGTTAATTTAGAACTTCTTAGGCAGTTATTATATATTTTACGAGTTTTGTTGTTCGCAGTGAGGACTTCTTGTATTCCATGCTATAAGATGTTTCTTATGTTACCAAAGGAGGAGAACAATATGTAAGATTAGCCTTGGCTATGAACCTCTATTTCTTTTTGTTGATCAAGACCGACGACGTCAGGAGGAGATTGGTCTTCTCTGCGCGCTAGAGAGGTCTTCTTTGCTGAAGTCTGCCCAAATTTTGAATGGACGAAATTAACCCTCAATCACTTAATCACTTACAATAAGACAATAGATTTTGAAACGTGGTAAATAGGATTTTGAAACGGCCCACTATATCACTTGCAATAAGACAATAGATGCTACTGATAAGCTGCAACTTATTTTGAAGAAGCTCAGTAACTTATAAAACCTGATAAATGCAGTGAATGCTGATATGATCAATTAGAAGAAATCAACCAAAAGAAATAAGTTAAAAGATCACTTTTGCATGAATAACTTCCAACCTTACGATGCAACCAGAAATTTCAAACGATGTGGCATTACGTCTATAGTTGTGTGCATTCACTGCATCCATCTTACAGAAGTTCATGAAGTCATGTTCTCCAACAAATTTCTTCCCAGCCATCTCCATTGTCTGGTGAAAATTGATGACAAATAACCCATGAGAGACTCTTTAATTTCCAAAAGTCTGAGGAGAAGATGAATTCACTAATTTACATATATACATAAGATAGAGATTTGCTTACCACTATATCTAGATTTTATTTCCAGAATAAGTAGGTATACTTCCTGCTCAAACAACTAAACCTGCAGTTGTTAAGACAATATATGTTTTATTACACAAACTCCTCCCAAAAAAAATCCAATTTACAACCACAAAACAACCATTTTATCATATTGAAGCGTAGTGCAGTCAAAGTCAGTAGGTCATAGGAAACTATATCACATTTGATTTGAAAGTTTGAATCCTAGATTCTGTGATTGGAATCCCAGAGGAAATCTAACTGAACCGATTTTGAATTAACCATGCTTGATTCAAAGAGCAGTACATACTATCCTAATATACAAATAGGTTATTATGATATTATGCGAAAACTAAAGACGTGTATATATGTATACCTTATACAAATAGGTTATTACAAGTGCCAACCCGTGTCTACTTCCCCAACAAACTATATCTGCCAAATAGTTACCCAAAAAAGGGTACCTTGGGTACCCAAATGCATCATAATTCTCAACCGCATTCCCCACATTTAGCTCTATCAATGAATTGGGTGAGCTCCAATCCCAAATTGTAACTCTCAAATCAAAATAAAGCTAAATTTTTGCTTCTGCTAATAAAGTCAAATTCTAAAATCATTACTCTTCTAGATTAGGCGCATATCCCTATTTAAAATCAATAGATTGTAGAGAGAATGATACACAATAGCCAAAATTTGCTCCTCTATTAGAAGCGCAACTGCCCGCATTTCTCTCTTTCTTCTAAAAGCTCTATGTTTTCTCTATTCCCTCTCTTTACAGACATTTGACATTATGATTGAATGTAATCACTAAACCCGTCACCCAAAACATGAAATCGCAAGGGATGTTTATAAATTAAATCTCCATATCCATACTTGTTTGCAATCAACCAAAGCTTGTTTACAGTAAATGGATGATTTAGCGCTTGATCCAAACTTATTTGTTGATAAATCTTGTATTCAAATTTGATCTAAATGAATATCCATGATAATACCTAAATGAAAAAAAAAAATGAAAAAAAAAAAAGACTTCTCATATCAGCTCTAATATATGTTTTGCTTGCATTTGCCGTTAATCCACGTCGGAAAACTATAAACTAATTGCTTGCATTTGCTGTTAATCCATGTTGGACAAGTTAGCCCTTGGATATTTTCATCTATATATTTTTGGAAGAAATTAGAGGAAAGAAAGAGGTAATATCAAATGAGCAGGCAGTTGCTTCTAATAGAGCGGGAAGGAGAGAGAAATTGTGAGGGGGTAATTGGCGATGATTGGAGCAGGAGCAAAAGGAACATAACTGAGTAGGAGCAAAAATGCACTCGTGGTGATCTTGGGGAAGCAGGAGATCCCATGCGAAGTATCTATTTCCCCATTGAATCACATTTGTGGTTAGCATATCTGGTTTATGGCATCATGTTACTATATTTGTTGATCCTGAGTGCAATGACTTCTTCTAGTTGTGATCTTTCTTGAGATGGTGAAGTTGGTGTAAAAGAATCAGATAAAGCATATGCTTGGATTAAAAGGGTTACTGCCCTAAATAGAAAATACTCATCCTTATTTGACAAAATCTTGTCGGGTTTGCCTAAACCCAGCTTCCTTTAAAGTTTCTGCAAATCAATTTGAGGAATTGTAAAAGTGATTTGTCTGGATCTAGTATATCCTACAATCAGTCCTTCAGGTCTGTCATGTTCTGCATCTGATGTAGACTGAAGTGTTTAAAAGACTCGTATTTGAAAGAACATATAAATCACTCCATTATTTGTTAAAATACACACAAAAATTACAAGAAATAAATCATCTCCCTATACCATATCTCAAGTTGACACTGAAATTTAAACAATAATTCTGTGCAATTTGTATCAGAAGATCATTTCCGTGGTGTTAGGATTTTTAAGAGAAATTAATTGTGGACTAGGTATATGTGATTGCAATCGTCTCAGTAACCACTGAATGATCTGTAAAAGGTAACCTCGCATACATAAAAGAAAGACTAAAGTTTATGCATTAAGCTTATGATTTTTAAGAGAAAATGTTCAATAGTGAAGGAAAGTGACATTGGTTCCAAACCTTCTGGTGTGTAAGTGGTTCAAATCTGCTGACACTCCTAAGAACATCCTCAACAAACTATAAATTGGGACAAACTCAACACAACTTAATAAAAAAGCCTCGCATAAAGCTCTTCTTTCTCCCACATGACGTTTAAGTAGCCCGAACAACGTGTAGGGAGCACCAACATCGTTTAGGTGTGCCTTCAGGTGAAAGGAAAGTTGTGGTTCTCAAACTCTATGTCCGCTAGATTTTAATCTCAAAACCCCATAAAGTTGCGTATAACTGACGCAAAACTTTACTTTTCACTAAAATTTTATACATTTAATAATTATGGCAATATTTTTAGACCATTTAGCAAGCGAAATGGTTATGGAGTGTAAGTTGGAAAATTTATGAGAACCATACATGACAACTTTTGTCAACTGTAAGAGTGTTAGGATACTCTAATAGGAGAATTATGGCTACCCCCTAACATCGATCAAACAAAACAAAACTTATGACAAAACAAGGGAACAATCAATTAGCTGAACTTAGGGCTGGCAATTCGGGCCGGGCTAGACTGGGCCAAAAATCTTAGTTGGGTCGGGACGGGCTGGGCCTTCATATAGATGATTAAGCCCGCAGCCCGCCCATGAATAATATGGGCTGAGTTTGGGCTGGGCTTGGGCTTTAAATACAAAGTTTTTGATAAAAAAAGAAAGATTTGCTTTTGAGAAAGAAAGAGAGACTTCTAAATATAGACCAGAGAGTGTGAAATAAACAAAGAGAAAGTAGGGCTACGGTTATATTTTTAGGCTCCAACGGCTAGTTTCTAATTCAAAGGGATATATTTTACATGGGCTAATTTCGGGTTGGGCTGGGCTTGGGCTAGTTCGGGCCGGGCTTGAGCTAAATTCGGGTTGGGCCTTATTTGGCCAATTTGGGCCGGGCTGCGGGCCAGCCCACAGCAATAAAAAGTGGCCCGTGACCCGTCCATGTAATTAATAGAGCCGGGTTGGGCTAGCCCATTAATGACATCGGGCTGGGCTGGGTTTTTTCAGGCTGGGCTGGGCCGCCCCGTGGGCTTTGGCCCATATTGCCAACTCTAGCTGAACTACTCCACAACAGTGTAATAGAAGATAAGAATGATCTGCAAATCGATCCACATTTCATGTTAGAAGCTACATTGAAGATGGTTTGTCGCAGTTTCTTGAAGTTTCAATTCTTTTTGTCTAGAGACACCAGAGGGTGCCAACTGGACTGCATTCAGAAAGCCACCTCCTCCTCTCCTCTCCACGTCATATCATGGCAACTCCACATCATCAGTGTCCAAATGCCAAATAAGCATATACCCAAGATAAACCAAACCTGAAAAATAGTTTCCATATTTAGGTGGTGTTTCTTTGCTTGCTGAATTTTTTGTCAGCAGCTGAAAAAAATTCAACAGTGGGTTTGATGTTTCTTTAACTGTTGAAATTATTTTAAAACAACCAAATTCAGCAAAAAAAAAATCAGCTTGGAATTAATGCTAAAAAAAATTTATAGCACTTGAAGCAAAATTGATGCCTCAATTGCCCTCATCTCCAACACGTCTCTAAACCTGAAGAACCAAATTCGAGGCGTGAAATCTCTCATCTCTCTCTTCCAATTGCTACTGTTGTTGTTGTTGTTGTTGTTTGGGAACTCATCTCTCTCTGTTGTTATGGCAAAATTAGGTACAAATTGTTGCAATCGATCATGTAAAAATTTATAATTATGGGTGTTTGTTTATTTGCTTTATGGGTGTTTGTTTATCTGTAATCCAATGTTGAGATCTTTGGGAGTTTATTTATCTGCAATCCAATTGTTGCTTTATGGGTGTTTGTTTATCTACAATCCAATGTTGAGATCTTTGGGTGTTTGTTTATCTGCAATCCAATATTGAGATTTTTGGGTATTTGTTTATCTGCAATCCAATTGTTGCTTTATGGGTGTTTGTTTATCTGCAATCTATGGGTGTTTTTTTATTTGCTTTTACCCATCCTTATTTTCGTTTTCAGCCATAAAATGTGAAGAGAAGTTGGAAAATCTGTTTTAATAGAAACCCAACTTAAGAAATCTTGATTGTTCATGTGGTATCATGATTAGTTTTAATAGATTCAACAAGATTCTCCCTTTCAAGGGTTCCAGAATCTGTTGTTGACTTGTATAGGTAGTAGGCATAGTAGTTTCCATATACAAATGCTATCCATATACAAAGTACATTCCCCCTTGATCCTTTTTTCTGAAACTTGATCCTTATTCTTTTAACTGTTATGTGTTATGTGACTGTTAACTGAAACTTGATCCTTATTCTGAAGACTTGTGAATGTTATGTGTTATGCCTCTGTACATTCTTTACAAATAGCATTGTTATGTATTATGCATTTATGGGTAACACTTGAATGACTGTTATGTTAATCAACACCTTCAACTTCTTTACAAATAGCACCAGCTACATTAGGCCCTTTTTCCATTTTCTTTTACAATAACTTTACCAGACTTTGTATAAACCATGTCAAGCATCTTATCATTGTTACCAGAGGCATTTTTGTTAATCTTCTTGGAGCTAATCTTCTTGTATATCCCTTGGAGCTAATCTTCTTTACCACATGCACCTTAGCTGGGGGTTGTAAGATTTTTTGTTAATCAGTATTCTGTCATATAGTTTGTTGTACTTCCAATAGCTTTATATAAGTCCCCAAAACCCCTCTAATATTGTCCCTATAAACAACCCCAATACCTGTTTGGCCTGGATTACCCAAAGCTGAGCCATCACAGCATACCTCACTTCATCTTTTTCAGGAAGAGTCCAGAAGCAGCTTTTGATGTTACTCATTTGTCTTGGTTTACATATGATATTCAGCTCTTTAATCACCTTCAGGTCTTGGGCTGTGTTGAACATTGAACTGCTAGAAAGTTGTACAATATCTGTTATGTCTTTAATAATGTTGTGCTTCACTGTCTGCAATGTTGTACTATGATCATCAAAGATTACTGTATATAGAGAAAACCATGGTTACCTATAGCTCTTTGATATAAGAGCTAGAATGTTTGCTTCTTTCAATTATAGATCTCCAGTTATCTGTTGCTTTAGTAGGAGGGAAACAAAAAACATTAGTAGCCCATTGCCAAAAGTAAGCAGTAGTGGGGCAAAACAGAAGGGTATATTGTACAAAGTACATTCTCCCTTATAGTGAGTAGCATAAGGGCAGACCTAAATACCTGAAGAAGATTGAAGATAATGTGATAGAGTACTTTAGATTGGATCCACAATGGATTTAAGCAAACCATAATAGCATTTTTTAGCATAAAGCAAACCATAATATCATCTTTTAGCATATCATCTTTTAGCATAACATACCTTTTGCCATTGTGATATACTATGTATAATATATTGCTGACATTTTTGTTTTGATTTGTTCATCAGGTTTTACCATGCCTTCAAAGAATAAGGCTCAGCAAGAAGTGACTGGTGACCCAAGCCAAGATACTCCCAAACACGCAAAACAACTTAATGGTGAGATGTTGTACACTTATCTTGCATTATGCAAGCGTGAACTTGACACAAGTAAATATGCGGGGTCTAGACTTTCGAAAGCCTCTTGAGCCAAGATTAGGGAGGAGTACAATGCAAAATTTAACCTAACTCGTGGACCGAATTATTTTAGTAATGTCTAGTTTTACCAAAAGGCGAAGTACAATGCTTGGACATGGCTTTTAAGAAGGACAGGGAATGGTTTTAATGCAGAAACCCGCACGTTTCATCTTCCACCCGAAGATTGGGATGCCTTGATTAAGTTATAGTAATATTTTGTTTATTATGTTCATCTGTATAGTAATCTTTTGTTTTAATGCAGAAACCCGCACGTAGCGCCCCGCTTTTTGTTATAACTAGTTGTGTAGTAGTTGTGGTTTAAACTCGTTGCACTCGGTAGTACGTGATCTTAACTCTAGTTCCCCTAACCCATTCAACCCACCACCGAAATAACTCCTTGCTTCTCTCCTTCTTCTCCCTATTTCTCCTCCATCAACCTTCTTCAATCTCTCTTTCTCTCTCTAGAATCTCATCGGAGAACAACATTATGCCGGTTGGATTCTGACCTATAACCTCCCACTTCTTCTTTCAATCTCAAACCCATCTTGGTTAAATCTAATTTTGTTGAATTTGAAGATGCTTTGGCAAGGTTGATGATTGAAGTAAGATGCAGTAAATTCCTTCTCCGTCCATTTACCCAAGGCAAGTACTCTTATCCCTTCTCATATGCTTTGATTAGAGAATGGATTCACACCTGCAGAGATTATTTCTTTTGGTTTACTTGATTCCATGTTCATGTAATTTATCTTGTTTAGTTACTGATGCTCCAGTTCGTATTGTTCTTGTCATTGATTAATCAATTCATGTTAAGTATCTTTTAGCACATATGGTTAGGGATTATATCTTGAACCATGAAGCCTAATGTGTGATTTCAGATCTGAACCTCAGCCTTGTTAGTACTAAATTTCATTAGAACAATTGCTAGCCTAATTCAATTATACCTTGTGAGCAAATATGCCCTGATCCGCGATTGTTTTTGGAGTCATGTTTAAGAAAGAACCTACGTTTTACTGGTATAGTTTAATTTCCTGGTTGTACATATGACTTGGGTTCTTAAGGGTTTCATTGTGTATAAAGCTAGTATTCATTATCGTGTTTCCTTAAGGTTCTATATCCACCATTAGTATACAAGTTGGACCTAACTAGTATATTAGAGAACTATTGTATTAGTAGAAGAACTAGATAACCTAGATTATGAATAGACTAAGCCAATCTTAGATTACCATATGATGATGTCTCAGTGATTGAGGTTGGAATTGAATACAGAACTAATATGGAGTTGTTAACTAGAGGCATTAGTTCTTCCGATTAGGTATGATTTTATTGATATAGACTTGGAAGATGTGTTACATATATTGGATGAATTGCCGTACTATAATCTGGATTATCATAAGAGCATACATATGAAGTATTTCATTTGGCTGGTGTAATAACTACTTGTCCCAGCGCCATTAAATACGATGTAGTAAGGATATACATTATGTAAGTAATAGATCATACGCTGAGCGATGTTGTATTTTTCTCATGTTAGTATACAAAAGCGAAGGGTATATCTAAGGTATATAAGAATATTTAATTGACCAGGAGTTGTGATGTGTGTGCATGAGCTTGTAATAAGGGTTTAGTATGATATAAGCTGGAATTCGAGAATTATGTATTTAAATGAATTCGAGGAGTATCTTTTTATAAGTAGGTCTTTTTAGTTGGTTGGTATAGCAATAACTTCTTATATCAGTTTGGTTTATGGAGATGAAGATTCTTTAGTATGCTTAGACATATAGTAGCTGAGTTTTAGATAGTACTTTTGAGACTTGGAAATAGTGGATTCCTATACTATTTATGAGGTTGATCTATATGATGGTTGTATGAGTGTGGTTCAATAATCATCGCAAGATATTGTGATGGTGATAAGAACTTTGTACTAAATGGATATTAGGAGCGAGTCTGTGATTCTAGAACATCTTAGGAAATTCCTTGGTTTGTCTTTTGTGACAACCATTTAAGAGAATGGATTTTCCATGATTCAGTGGTACGCGACTTAGATTTTCTTTGATGCTTAGAGTTTCCTTTTGATATAGTCGCACTTATTGGGCATGTTACGACAGATAGCATTGGATGTTGGAGCTTTACTTAATTTGATAGAGTCCCCACTTGCTATTAAAGTGAGGGTAGATAGATCATCTGGTCGTAAGAGCGGTAAGTCTTTGGATTTAGTCCCAGATGCTGATTAGGCAGGGGCAGACAGATCATTTGATTTTTATAGGATTCAAGCTTCTTCCTTTCCATTCTGTTAGGATAACTTCGAGTTAATGTACACAGTAGGGCTATGCTGTTACGGTCCTTGGGTTCGAGTCCCTAAACCAAATATGAGGTAACTGTTTATCAGTTTTCCCGGGTTGCAAGTCCCAAAATTCTTTCCCGGTTACTTCTCGGCTGCATGCTTCGCGAGCATCCCGTGGGCAGATCCCTAAAAGTTGAAAATAAAATAGGCTTTAGACCTGTAGGTTGAAATTCCTTGAAGACCCTGATCAGGTGCATTACCCGTTAATTTCTGGCTCACTAAAAAGGAATCCGCCAATCCCTGGCTCGCCAATAAGGGATACGCTTCTGTTGAGGACAGAAGAGTGCAAGAGTGTGGTCCCACTGAATTAAAAGTGACCCTGTGTACGTGACTTCCAAATTCTCTTTCCTCATTAACCGTACTTCTTAGGTTGTAGTAGTTAGATCTAAGTTTAGGCTATCGTTGATATCTTGGTAGGATATTAGTTTTACTTAGACTGTCTCCTTAGAACTTGTAGCTTGGTTGATATTCTCATATACTTCCGTTAGAATTCTCATGTCTCTTTTCTGTGTTTATCTTGGTCTATCATGTCTTATGACCTTGGATATTTGTACTTGCTGGGCGTTGCTTGCTGACGCCTTGCGCATATATACTTTTTCAGGTGAATTGTTGCGGTAGTGATACTAGTAGTTGGAGCAAGCTGGACTTGCATATTTTGGAGTTCTGGCTATCCTTGTGGTATTATTTATCATTTCTATTTCTTTTAGATTTTCTTCCGCTGCGTAGTTTCTTAGTGTTATAGATGTATTTACGATTTATTTTAAATTGTAGTACGTCTTTTGGGGGTTCATCTTTAGGATGCCCGACGTTACACCTCAGAATTAACGTTCTTAATAGTTTATTAAGAAGCCAATTTTGGGGGCGTGACAACACGTTTCATCTTCCACCCGAAGAGTGGGATGCCTTGATTAAGGTATAGTAATCTTTTGTTTATTATGTTCATCTGTATAGTCATATTATAAATTTTTAAATGTTTGCTTTCTTGATACACATCAGATAAATGAGAACATCAGTACATTTAGAAAAGGTGGGTTACTTCATGATGACTTGATGGAAGGTATTTTTGCAAACAGAGTGGCTACTGGTAGATATGCAATTGGTCCTGCTAGGGATGATTTCATTGATACAGCTACTTCAAATGTCGCCGCCGATTTAAATATGGAAGATGAGAATAATGTCCCCACAGAGCAAGCTGATTTCATTGAAGATACTAATACATACTTCATTGATCATCATTTTGAACCATCTCAAGCCGAACACTCCACCCCTCAAACAGAGCAATATACGCCTTATCACTTTGCATAGTCTGCACCTCAATCAATACAATATGCTTCTCAGTCAGAAAGTAGTCACTGCAGTGGGAAAAACAAACGAAAAGGTGAAGACACTTTGGATAAGTTCGATCAGCTGATTGAGGTTATAAAGACGCTGGGTGAGCGAGAAGAATTGGCAAAACGAGATACGCGTAGAAATACACTCTAGGAAGTGCTGCGTATTCTTCAAGAAATAGAGCTTTTGGGGTATCTGACGACTGCTGAAATGACTAAAGCATGCTTGAAGTTTACTGAACATATAGAATATGCTGAAATGCTTGTGGGCTTGGCTACGCGGGAATAAAAGAAACTCTACCTGATGCAGTTTCTCGGATTTTAGTTTTCTATGCATATGTATTTTGGATTATTTTGTTTTTCGGATTTATAAATTATGTTGATGTTCGACTATTTGCTATTTTAGACTATGTTGGGTTGTGTTATCTTAAGATTCGTACTTTAGACTATCTTTAATGCTTATGATTTGTATAAACCATTTTGTGCAATGATGTCTTTTGTATGTCCATTTTGTCAATTCTTTTTTGTTCATTTTGTGTAATAATGGTTGTTGTATGTCCATTTTGTATATCCATTTTGTCAATTTTGTGCAATGATGCCTTTTGTATGTACATTTTGTCCATTTTGTTCGATCAGAGAGGGGCAGATATAGACCGAACTTTTGTTTATTCGAATATGCTTCAAGTTGTGTTATTTTATAATAAGGGTATTTAAGACATTTACCAGTTTTACCAGTTTTCAGCAGTTCTTAGAAAAGAAACACCATAACTTATTCAGCATTCAACATTCAGCACTTCAAAACATTCAGCATTCATCACGATTTTTTTTTCTTCGGCATTCAGCACTTCAAAAACAAACACCACCTTAGTTATATAAAACTTCTAAAATAAAATATAAAAAATTGAAGAGTAAATCAGTATAAACCAATAATTATATTTATATTTACAAATTTAGTCTCTCTCTCATACCAGAGTTAACTCGAAAGCCATCATCGTCATCATCAGCAACAGCAACACCAGCATCAACACCAAAAAGAGTTAAAGCTTTCTTTCTCTTCGATTCTCTCTCTCGAAGCTTAAGGTAAGAAACCCTAACTTTATTCGAATTATTTAGATTTATTACCGTTTAAAACCCTAACTGTAACTCTCTAAGCCTCTTATTTAGACCGTTTGAAACCTTAGATTTGGTCCGAAGTAGTGTTGTTTTTGTTATTAAATCAGATTTAGTGAGACCTAGATAGTGAATTTGGGACGTTTTTGTTTGAAAGAGGTGTTTAAGTTGGGATCATATTGGGGAGGGAATGGGTGTTTGAATTTGAGTTTAAGTAACTTAATTATTAGAAGTTTTTTTTTATAATTATTTGATTTGGTGAAAATAATTATTGTAGTAGGTTATGTTATGTTTGAATAATTCAAAAGGACGGTCACAATATGGATTAAGGAGAGAAAAAGTCTAAAGCTTAAAAAGAAAAGTAAGGATTAAGGTGTCCAATTAGCTCATCAGGTTATGTTCTGTTTCAGGTTGGCCTAGAAATTCTTTGGGTGGACCCCCTTTAAATTTAAATTAGGGTCACAATATATAAGTAATTTCATTTTTCTTTTCTTTGAAAAAGATGGTTAACTAAAAAAACAAACGCATCCGAACACATATAAGTAGACTCAGATCAACTCAAAAACAAAAAAACAAACGCCCCTAAGACCATCTCCAGCCCTGCCTGGATATGGTGCCTAAATATACAAGTTGAAAGCTCCAGCAAAATTTGCTCCCGCCTAAGTAAACTCAACAGAGAGGTGACTCTCTCTCTCTCTAATTGGAAACTAATTTGTTAACTTACACAATCCCCAGCGCGTTTAGATAGAGGATCTGTGAAATTGATTTGAAAACAGCAATCGAAATGGCGTTGAGGCGTTTTTTCGGGTTTTCGGAGGGTGAGCTATGTCGAGCAGATGCGAAACCATGTTCTAGATTGATGAGACACACAGCAGGAGTATTCACAGTTGGTGGAAGCCTTGCTTTCTGGATTCTCTGTAAATTGCATTATGGTTAGTCTTCCATTCTTTCTAATTTATTGTTAAACTCGAAATTGTGCTTAATGATATATGGGTTTTTAGAATGCCGAATTATTGCAACTGTGAACAAAGAATTGATATCGCGAACAGAATTGGTTTTCTTTTATTCCAATCATACAAGGAATTTGAAAAACCTAACTAAAAAGGAGGCATATAATTCAATGGGATGTAAAAGAACGTAATTAAAAATGTGTACAAAACACATAGTATGAAGTTAGGAAGAGACAAAGACACAAAAACACGGAATAGTTCATTACAGCTTAAAGTTGTTTATGTGTCGGAACATCCAACACTCATTTCCTTTTCCTTCACAGCTTTATATTAGATTCACAGGCTTCTTTGGTAATTATCAGTAACGCCACCTCTTGGTCGCTGCAACCTCTGAATAAATTCTGATCGTAAACCTTCGGTACACAAGTCTTCCTCTACGCAGAGGAACTCTAAATATGAGTTTCTTAAGATGGAGTGGAGGTGAAGATAGGCTCTCAAAATCAAATTAGATTAACAGATGATCAAAACAAATAGTATACTAAAGTGTTAAAGAGAGATGGACGTATCAGTCCAATGTAAAAGCTTCCGAGGTGTTAGGTTCCATTCAAATTCACATTATTATTCCTCTTAGGCTGTGATCACCACATTGAGAATGTGTTTAATCATCCAATGATCTTCTCCTCCTCCTACCATTTTACCTTTAATAGGTGGGTATAGCCTTTGTATGAAGTCCTCTGGCATATCACGTATTTCCAACTTCTTGAGCGATTTGATGTGCTGAAAAGCCACAGGGAAGCTTCTTCAACTTTGGGCAGTCATTAATCCCAAGTCCTTCAAGACATGGCATCATTGTCCCCTCCTCTATTGTACCAAACTCCTCCAATTCAAATAATTCACTTATAACCAATAATTTTGAGTTTAGGAAATCTTAAGCCTTTTTCGCTATTGATGCTTCCCCACCCCATCTGCTTTCTAATGTATGCGTTTGTAGTTAAGTATATTACCTCTAAGTTAGGCAAATGGGCCAAGGTTTCAAGCGGGTCTCCCACAACTCTGCTTTTTCCTAATTTTAATACACGGAGATGTGCGAGAGATCTAATCCATTCCGGTAAATAGCCCCCCATTATATCCACAATTAAATGTAATTTCTCAAGATAGGGTGGAGGTGCATATATGTTTTCCAATTCAAGCTTACAATTATCATATCCATAACCAAGTACTGTTACTTTCAAGGACCAAAGTTTTCGCATCTCTTCTATGATATCGCACGACCATGAAAAATCTTCCATATCAACATATAATTTCTGAAGTTTGGTTGAATGATGAAGTTGATTAAACAAGATTTCATCACCTACTACTCCCCTTAGTGTCTGAAGATTCATCAAGCTCTTGTTATTCTTTTGATCTCTTAGAAAGCCATTGTTGTTTCTCAACTTGGGGAAAATAGCTAACTCTATTCCAGGAGGAAACTCCCTTACAAGTGTATTGCGTAAATCAATTGTCTGTAAACTTTGTAGCCTGTGCAGTGAAGCTGGAAGTGCACCGACCTGTGTCCTCAAACTCAGATACTGTAAGTGAATCAAGTCACATACCACACTTGAAAAATTCTTGATATTTGTGCCCGATAAATCTAACACTCGTAGAAGTTTGAAAGACACTATCATTTGATGCAACATGGAGGGTGAACACCAACTCATGGCAAATGTGAGCAATGTACGAGCTTTTACCTCACCAATTTTACTTGACAGATAACCAAATGATGCATTGAGAAATGCGACATGACGCACTCCTTTGGTTAATATATTGTTGCTTTGGTTTTTGAAGATCACACCAAACTCCTCCTTGTGTAACATATGTATCACGATGTCACGCATCAAATCATGCAATTTACAAGCACGCAACCCAACATACGTCAATTTCTCATCAACTTGGAGCATATTTTTATCGATAAGCCCACCAAGGTAATTGTTGGCCACCTTTTCTGGTGTTTTTCGTGAATGTTCTTCGACAAAACCTTCGGCCACCCAAAGACGAATTAGTCACTTCGTCTTTATTACATAATCTTCGGGAAATAGCCCACAAAACAAGAAACATGGTTTTAAATGAGATGGCAAATAAATATAGCTTGTCAATAAGCTCTTGAGTTTTTCAAGACCTTGATTATCCTTTAATTCGCAATCAAGATTCTCAAGTACACTATCCAACTTCAACTGAGTGGCTCCATCTTTGACATGAGGCCCCCGATAGCCACAATTGCAAGTGGTAAGCCTCCACACTCTTCCATTATAGCCTTTGCAGTTTGTTTCAGATGGTGTGGGCAATGACCGGGAGGATTGCTATTCCTAAAGGCCTTTCTAGAGAAGAGGTACCAAGCCAATTCACAATATAATGGTTGAAGTTGGTGAATATAACAAGTTTTCCCTATTGGGGAAGCTACGTTCATATTCCGAGTCGTAAGGATTATTCTACCTCTAACTCTTAAAGGCAATGCATGCCTAACCTCTTCCCAAAGGATATTATCCCATATATCATCAAGAACAAGGACATACCTTTTATCTTGCAAATAATTATGAACATTCTCTTGCAACTTGACTATGTTCATTGTCTCCACGCCCACCGGGAGTGACTCCTATTGTAAAACCCTTCAAGCATCGAATGTAAGACTTCCCTTGATGCAAGTCTTAAGACACGGAGATCCAAGCACTACAATCGAATTTCCCAAACATGTTATTGTAAACTTTTTTAGCAAGGGTTGTCTTTCCGGCACCTCCCATAGCAACCACTGAGATGATTATGCATTTTTGATGGAACTTTGGCTCTTTATTTAGCAATAATTTTTGTAGTTGGTCCACATTTTTCTCGATTCCTATGATATTGTTTTCTTCGACAAAAGGTCGAGACACACCATAATCTCCTCTTCTTTCATCGTGGTGACTTGATGTAGTTCCTTCTTCTTGAAGGTTGTAATCAATCCTTCTCCTAGCAATATCACCGACTTCCTTCTTGATGTTTTCTATCTGCGAGTGAAACCGAGTAAAACCGATGACAGGCCAACATGTGTTGAAGATGATATTAGGTCCATAATCAATGTAAAACCTTATATCTATCTGTGCACTATGTTTTTTAATTTTGAGGGCTTGTATCTAAGCAAGGAACTCGTCGAGAACGTCCTCGACTTTGTAGGCCTCATTTCTTACTTGGACCACCCATCGGCTAACGACCTTCCCTCTCAAACTTCTTCTTTAAGCATCTTTTAGAAAGGCCTTCATGGTAGAAAATTCATCTTGAATGAACTTAATGCCATCTCTGATTCCCCGCTGATTAGAAATTCTCCAACAGTTTGTTCAAAGGAAAACTGGCCTAGTTTTGTGATAAGAATTATTAGTAAAGCTTTAGTCATTTCCATTGTGCGTGCGAAAGATTGGCTTCAAGTTCTGTTAAGTCGGGGATAAGTTGATCTTGTTTCTTCCTCGTTTTTAGTTTCTCTAATGGGATCTTATTTCTAGATTCGATTTCAATGTTACTCTTGTTAAAAGTTTGTATTTATCCTTTTACGGGGTTTTCAAGAGCCCTTTAAATTTCTTTCCACCTTCACCCCACAACCCGATGATCACTAAGCTCTAAGGCACAAATAAGACTTCTAATTCTTTCCTTGACCTTTTCGAATGTGCATGAAAGGCACTATTAACTTTAACATTGAGGTTAATATCCTAATCTGATAATAATGTCTGGATTCTAGGCCGGCCAAGGCACAAAGCTTTTGTATTTTGTCCCTGTTTGATACCACTGCATCTACATGACTCTATGATGACATTGAGAACCATAAGATACACAACAAACTCGTAAAATAGAATGACCCAAGTCTGCAGGTTTACATTCAAAACATTTCATAACTGCCATTGAAGTAATGATTTGAGCTATAAAATGTACATGTGTTCTGAACAAGCGCATCCTTTTGCCGCCAAACTTTGTGCCTTTTTCTCTTTTTGCAGATTTATCCTCGTTTTGGACATCCGGGTACCTTACAATGTTGCATATACATATATATATATATATATATATATGAAATCAACATTGACATAGCCGTTGTATATGGAAAAGACACCTCAATTGCCCCTTTTTATAGAATAAAAACCTTTTATCACTTCTTTTTTCTTAAAAGGAAACGTTGATGAAACGGTTCTGAACTCAGCCAGTTATATGGTTATTGATTTCTTATTTTAAGGACTTTTTATTGCTAGTTTAGATTTTCATTGATATAAAATATGATTACTAGGGGCACTTTACATGATATACAAAAAATTAGATTCCCCCATCACTACCCGTACTAACTTCTCAATTAGGTTGACACCACAGCATGGATACAATCATGTCGTACGCTTCTCATGATAATCTATACTATAAACTATCTGGATTTCCGACAACCGTCAAGAAAACTAGTCTTCCATCAGAAATGATCAGCTCCTCTGGATATGACTCAGAAGCATGCTTGGCTAGACAATGAGCTATGAAATTAGTTTCTCTATGTATATGTGAAAATGATTAGAAAACTGTTTTTTGAGTCTCTCCCGATCTGATCTGACTTTCCAGTGACTAGCTAAATTAGACTCATAAGTAACTTAAACTGTGGTATACGAATTCTTATTGGCCATCTCAAAGTGCCTTGAATATATACTCTGCTAAGTAATTAGAGAACTGAAGTTAGTCTGCTTGTTAATTTGATCTAACCCTAGATCAGAAACTGTGGTGAATATTGTTGACCCTTGATTCATATTGGCCATCTCAAAGTGCCTGGGATACATCATTGCACATGAATGAGATGTCTCAACTCTTTTCATGTCTGGTTTTATTTATATCTATATATGGAGGATATTATTCTTGGCCATGTTTGATACCAATCTATAAGTCTTGATTAGTTGTTGGTTTCTGTATGTGATGGTGCAGGTCCAAGAGTAACAATTCCGAGGTCTCTCAGGTGGGCTTCTTGCGGAGCTGTATCTGTAAGTGCGTCCACTGCATTATTGGTCCGTCTCTTCAGTCCTGAGTGTGAACCTCAGAATATAGCTGCGTATGACAAAGGCAACTGATCTTCATTCTTGTTTGATCTTGTAAGCTTTAACTTATGCTTTATGATTTGTTTGAAGTACTCATACGTTGACTATTTGTATGAACAACTGGTGTAAAAGAAACATGTTTTCCGCTATGAAATTATTATATGTTTTCATGTGCACATGTAAGAAAAAAGTTCATGAGATTCTTACAAGCATAAAACCAGGGCAACTCTTTTTATGTATTACCATTGGTCAGAGTGCAAAGAAAAAGTGGTTGCAGTATGAAAAGGCATAATTGCACTCATATTTCCATTTTAGATCCTTCCAACTATAGAAGATTTTTGGCTTAGTTAATTTATTTATACATATCATTATTATATGTATCATAAGCTGTCACAACAATGGTTGAGTTATCAATTGGGCAGTCGGAAAGGATTAAGAAGAGCTAGGTTTCTAACAAAGGATATAAGGGGTTGTGGTGATCTTAAGGAAGCAGGAGATCGGGGAGCTTTATAAGCAATGATATATTTGTGGAATGGCAAGGAGATTAAAAATCTCGCTTCAAATTTAGGGATGGCAATGGGGCTCAAACCATCCCCATCCTCATCCCCATCCCCGCCTAAGTTCTTCTCTCCCAAACCCGCCCCAAAACCCGTTTAATTTAAACGGGGATCCCCAAATCCGCCCCACACTATAACATTAAATCCCATCCCCGCCCTATTTAACTGTTACTACACTAAAAATAAAATAAAATTTTATTTATTTATTTTTGCTAAGCTATACCATTAGTAAAATCATCAAATAAACTAAAACATAAAACATGAGTCCAAATGGTATGACTTAAATACATAAGCAAAGTCATTAAATAAGACGAGTGAGAGATCAAAGGAGAAGAAAGGGTTTTATCCCCAATTATTTAGGGGTATATAAAGTATATAGTAAATAACTAAATGGGGTGGGCTGGAGTTGTGGATTTGTTGGACCTCTACCATACCCGCCTCGATCCCCGACGGATTTTTGGAAGTTCTCCCCTGACTCGCCCCCAAACCCGGTAAGGTCATCCCAAATCCTCTCCATTTGGGGCAGGGCTGGGTGGATCCCCGGCAGGGTGCGACAAATTCCCATCCCTATTCAAATTTTATGAGGCAAGGATGTGGGCCCATCAACTTGGAAATTGTTGTCCTCCTTAATTAGGAAACTGTCTTCCCCTTTAAAGCATCTATCTCTCTCTCTTTTCTCTCTTTTCTCTCTTCTTCCCCTTTAAAGCATCTATCTCTCTCTCTTTTCTCTCTTCTTCCCCAAAACAACAAGAATTTGAACAAAAATTATAATAAAATATGGATTAAGAAGGTTTAGATTTCTTCAGATTTTACTTTATTTCAACCATGAAAGATTCCATAATAACTAATTAACTTCTTTTACTTCTAAATTTGAAGAATCTGTTATGTAACTTAAATCAAAGAATCTGTCCCACATCACAACCCCGCCGCATGATCTCCTTCTAAATATATTTTTAAAACCTAAATCAAAGATTCTAATTCTAAATAGAAATTTTCAAGTTTATTAGTGCAAGGACTTAAATACTTCTACAACTCATACTTGACGGTAATTGTTTCTTGAGGGGCTCCCTTGAACAAAATCATATTTACAACAACCTAATTAAATTTTAAGAGAAAGAGAGGGATTTTTTTTTTCATTTTTTGTGAGATATTTATTTTCCAAGAGAGAGGGAAAGAAGAAAGACTCCACCTTTCTGTTTTTGTTGATGGGCCCACATCTTTGCCTCTACAAAATTTAAATGGAGACTTAAATCTCCTTGCCGTTCCAAAAACACATCCTTGCTTATAAAGCTCCCCCAGGAGATCCCATGCGAAGTATCTATTACCCCATTGAATCACATTTGTGGTTAGTATATCTGGTTTATGGCATTATGTTAGTATATTTGTTGATCCTGGGTGCAATGACTTTTCTTCTAATTGCTATCTTTCTTGAGATGGTAAAGTTGGTGTAAAAGAATCAGATAAAGCATATGTTTGGATTAAAAGGGTTACACACTATGTCAGAGATGATCCCTAAATAGAAAATACTCATCCTTATTTGACAAAATCTTGTGGGGTCTGCCTAAACCCAGCTTCCTTTAAGTTTCTGCAAATCAATTTGAGGAGTTGTAAAAGTGATATGTCTGGATCTAGTATATCTTACAATCGGTCCTTCAGGTCTGCCTAAACCCAGCTTCCTTTAGACTGAGTGTTTAACAATACACACAAAAATACACTATTATTTGTTTCGTATTTCAAAGAACATATAAATCACTATTATTTGTTAAAATACACACAAAAATTACAAGAAATAAATCATCTCCCTATACCAACTCACAATTTGACACTGCAATTTTAACAATAATTCCGTGCAATTTGTATCAGAAGATCATTTCCATGGTGAGTGAGACAACAGGTATGTCGAGAAATGTCTATGAATCAATTAACTAAATGGGATGGAAACATTCACAGAAGAAATATATTTGTTCTCTTTTCACCGTAACCAAGCCGATTTACTTTGACCCACCGAACTCCGCAAGTGATTTGATGGGAAATAACAATCTGGGTAATCTTTAGGGTAGATTCTCTCACTAAGAGACTCACAAATTTTTGGAGAAACTAAATTGGAGTAGCCCTGGATGTAAGAACAATTCCAAGGAGGGGCTTTGGTTACACTAAGAGTGATATTGAATAGGCAAATGTTTAGGAAATTATCTCCTTGTATACCTTCTAGAACTCCTGCACGACTGATATTTTCTCCTGTGACGTCTTTTATAGTAATCTTTTCTACCAAGGGAAGGGCATTTGGGTCATAAAATTCATCCGGGTGTTCTCCATATTGTCCTTGTAATCGAATCACTATCTTTACGTTGGTAACTGTCATGTCTGATATATAGACATTTCTTATGTAACCTCCTCTACCCGGAGCTGTCTTTATTCTGATCCCGTTTGCTGAATTAAAGAATCGAAGGCCCTCTGCATGAACTTCTGATACACCACCTGACATCTCACTTCCAATTGAGATTCCCGCACCTGATCCAGTTTCTCCAGAAAGCCGGTGGATCATAATGTTTGAACTTGGACGAGCATATGAAATGCCATACTCATCCCAACCACTCTTTATAGAGATCAAATCGTCACCTGTGCTAATATAGCAATCTTCAATGCAGACGTCAGTTGATGAATCTGGAAAGGTTAAATTACATTCTTCAGAATCTAAACAAAAATCATAAAAATAAAAATAAAATTTGAAACTAGGACAATTGCACATATTAAAAGCAAGATCTCCTTAAACATACAAGAACTGTTGCAACTCCTAGTCAATATTGTATAAATATGAAAATTCCCTTGAGATTGGAAGTATTTTATTCAGCTCGAAGTCTTTTGGATACTTCTAAGGCGTCAAAGTTGTATGGCAAAAGTCATGCTGATACGAGCAAGTGAGCTGATTAATCAGCTATCAAAACATGAAAATTTTCAAGTGAGCTAAGGATAGTTTGAGCATATGATATTCTCTCTTCCAATTTTTCTATTGTGCCCTTACTGAAAACCCCACATTTCCGAGGATCACACGCCACATTCTAATTGGTGGCCAAGAATAATGGATCCAAAGCCATGTCTAATCTCCTGGCTTTTGCAAAATACTCTAAGCATTTTAGATCATCGTCTAGTTATTCTATTTGTTCTCATGAAAATGTAATCATGCCTTCTTTTTATTTGCTCTCATGATGAAAGAGTCTGGGTTTCCTCTCTGAACAATTGAGGAACCCGTCAAATTGGGGTTCTACTGTCTGTCTGAAATTGGAGTTTAACATGTTTTGGAGTAGCATAATCCCTCCGATCAAAATAATTTCTTCAATGATAACAGCTGTTTCAAGCCCACTTCTTTACCATACCTGAGTTTTGGCTCCAAGCATTCTAGATACCTCATGGATTAGTTCTCATACTCCTGGTCCATCTTTCAACTGTGTGCTGGCAGACGTCGACTGTTTCTTTTCAGAATCTGTCGGGGAATCTGTAGCCACTGGGGTACTTTGAAAGTTTGAAGCATAATATCAAAATTGGGGATGAATGGTCTGGTGTTCATGGATTACAAGGGCTTAGTAGAAGCTCTCTCTATATATAGAAGCTGGATATTAATTTCATTACGTCTTGATATTGTTAGATCTTTATCTTACTATCATTCTTAGTTCAAGTATGTAATAGTATGGAAGTAGGGAATATAACTTCGACGGTGTTATGTAGATGCTCTTGGTCGGAAGTAGAGAGTGATAGTTTCTGGAGAGGTAAACCCCTCTTTTATCATCGAGTTTGTATACTTCGTTTTATGTATCTTTTCTAATTCTACTTAATACAACTGCTTAAAAGGATAGTTAGGAAATTGTGGATAAAAGCTTTAGAGGGATGTAAAGAGAGTTCACCTGGATCAATCCCGTCCGTATTTGGTGAGTCGAGAGGTGCAAGTATAGTAATATTCTGGATAAGCACTTTGCTGTTCATTGAGCAAAAATAGGAAAACTCAAATTCCCTGTAACGTATTAAAAAAAGCCACTCTTGCATTGTTTAATAGAGGTAAAAAGAACAAAACCCCAAGGCTGGTGCAAGGAAGAGAAAGTGACCTGCAATATACAGGATGGATACCCCAAAATGGTGAGTTCAAAAAGGTCAAGTTTGAAATTACGACTGCAGTTGAGTTCTTTAACTCAACCAGATGAGGCCGAGTATAATTCAGACTTTTGTTTCTAAACCAGTTCCACCAAACACTCCCTTGACCATCAATCGTTCCGTTATTACCTGCCCAACAAAATGCAATGTCAATAAAGCGCTACTGAAAGCATAAATAGACTAATTCTGCACCAATATGACTAACCCGTTATTATGACATCTGTCAGATTGTTCCCGTATATAAGGCTTTGGTGCCTTCCACCTGGCAACTCCCTGCCTCGTCCGTAGGAAGGTAGAGGATCCTCAATTGCCCAATCACTGGAATCCTAAAAGAAAAAAGTTCATTAATTTGAATAATGAGTTACAAAGATATAGATAGAAAATAAGAAGCAAATACACAGAACGAAGACATGTGCCAAAGGCAGTAAAAGGAATTACACTTTGGCAGAATTCTACATTCTATATAAAGAGACAAAGCAAATCAGGGAAATAACATAACTGAAATCCACAAGATAAATTTACAGACGCCATTTAGATGAATTGGTATCATACATTACATAGCCAAGGAAATTCGGGAAATAAGGGAAGAACCTCACCTTCGATCCGAGAATCACTGCTTCTTTATCTAACAACAGAGTTAAATGACTTATAAGTTCAAAACTTCCAGTTAACCACCGACCCGCCGGAACAAATAGTTGGGCTCCACCCTTATCAGCAAATGACTGGAGATAGAAGATTGCATTATGAAATGCTTTGGAATTTAGAGTAACCCCATCCCCAACGGCTCCAAATTCTGTAATAGTGACACTGTGTGGCCGAGCTTCCATTGTGCTTATCGGTTCGCAATGTGAGTTGCTCCCTCTTATAGCCCATGAAGCTTGATATAAAGATGCAAGAACCAGAAGAACTTCCACCAACTAATATAAGAAAATTAACTGAAGTTAGTACTAAAATATCAAAATATGATCTAATTCTTGAAACACATTACTCAATAACCAAATTTCTTTTGAGTTCCAATTTTTGCAAACTTATGTACTATAAGAATTGAAAATGCAATGCAATGAGATCTAACATTCAAAATACAAAATCAGAGGAAGCAAATGAAGTAAAATTTAACCGAAACCTGTAAAAAAGAACGCAAAATCTAGCATTTGATCCCAACCCAAAGTGAGTATCAGAAAATTCCCAAATACACTAGTTTTAAGCTTAGTGTTTTAGTCATGGATCAAGATGAAAAACTGGACATCAGAACTACATTCTCATAAAGAGAAACTTATTAAATAAACTATTCATTCACAGCCCATTTCTCCACTACCACCAATAAAGAAAAAAGCGAAAAGTTTCAAAACTCTGTTCTTCTGTATCAGATCCCAACAGTTTTTGAGTACCAGAAGAAAAAAAACCCCATTTCAGATTAGATCCAACTCTTCCTTTTTTTTTGTTCATTCCTACACTAGGAGATTTTTTTTGTTTCAGAGAACCCAAAAAAGAACATTCGACAAGCAAATAAAAACAGAAGAAAGCGAAAGAGAGTAATGAATTAAACTATACTTACAGATAAAGATCTCCTCATGTGCCTGAGATCTGTTCTTCCCCTTTTCCCCCCCTTCAGCACAACAAGACCTGTAAGTGAGTTCTCACTCACTATGATCAAAACTATGAACCCCAACTCACTCTCAATGAGAGATCACAAGTGTGAGGCACCACCCAAAGAAAATCATTGAGAGTGACTATTACTGCCCGCCAAAAAACAAACACTTCTGACCCCAAAAGGGACCCTTGTTTCTCCTCCTCCTCTCCTCTATCAATACCAAGTGATGCAAATGGCAGAATTCAAGTGTTTAGAGCTTGAAACTGAGGAGAATATGATCTGGGGTATCAAAGAGAGTGGTGTTTCTGGAATCTGTTTTTTGAGTTCTGGCTGTACTTCAAGACTGATTTGTGTTTGGTGGGGTTGAAGACTTGTTAATCTCACAGACAATTTGCATGGCATCAGATTAAGTTGTGAAATCCGTCAAAACTTAGCTGTATCTCTCTGTCAAAAACTCTAGAAAACTCTCTCTCTCTCTCTCTCTCTCTCTCTCACACACACATACTACATAGACATTAAACACAGACACATTCTCTCTCTTATCATTGACATCAAAGGGTGGTGATTGTAGTGTTACAGTAAATAAAAACGCTTATATGCTAAGATTACGAAACGGTCAAAAAATTTAAATATCTCTTTATATTCTTAATTTTTATTAACCTTAAATGACAAATACCATTTATTATTTGCAGAAACTTTATTATTTTATTACCTTATTTGTTTATATAACGGTGAGACCAGCTTTACAAATTAAAGTTTGACCGACAAATAATTGAAATTTTATTTACTACTATAGCCTTGTTACACATACCCCCAAGTGTCTTAAATTATTGTCTAGCTTTTGTCTTTATCACAAAAACATATTGAGCCATAACATGGGGTGCCTTGATTGAGAAAGGACACCCCACTATCTCAAGAAATTAATAACTAGAGGACTATAGTTGTGACCTGTAGGGGTCCAAGGCTCAAAATTATGGCCATGGTCATGGTGGTGCAAGAACATAGTAGAGAGGGAGGAGGGAGGACGGCGGGCGGCTGGTAGCCAGACGGTGCCCAATCTATGATGGAAACTGGTGATGATGATAGGGATATATTTGCATAAAATATTTAAGGCATTAGGTTAAGAAAATAAAAAGGAGGGGGGACAAGGTTTTAAGAGGAGGAGGACAAGAGAAACAGGTGTAACTTATGTTGTCCTAGTAATGAAAAGATAAGCACTCACCCACTCTCTGTAATTTTTGGGATCCAATGCATCATCTTCTGGTCCATATTAATTTCTAGTTACTAGTTCATCCAGTAAGTCATTGTCTACTTTGGTCCATCACATATTCACATTAATAAGCAAAGCTTCATCCAAATGCAAGTACCTTCAATCTCAAAACTAATAGATTTTCCTCACGATACAAAATGCATAATTATATCACCGAGATGTTTTATTCTCATAATGCTTTTATATTCTTATGTTTTTGTTGGACCACCCAAGGATAATTGTCCCGGTAAAGCCAACATCTCCTCGCAGATATCAGAGGCGGATAACAAATGTGCTGATTTTTTGGCTTCTTATTGTAACTCTATGGGCAAGAAGCTCATAGCCTCATATAGCCCCACAAGAATGTGTGACATCTTTGCCGAAAATGGATCCAGCTCGTCATCACCATTCACCACCAATAGTATAAATACATGTTCTTCATATACGGAGAGGTCCCTTGAATACTATTTTTTTTTCTAGCAATTGTAGAATATATGACTTTGAAGCGAAAACCAGCTTGCATTCTTTTATCTACTAGTGAAATTAGAACATGGCATGTTCTAATATTAGACCGTGATCATCGGCTTCTATCTATCTTATAGGAAGCATTTCCATTGTCGTATTCTCGACGAATAAATGCGCTTAAAACTACATTTTTTTCATTGTCAAATATGGAATTTTAGATGCTGTTCTACGGGTTTTTTTTACAAACATTATGAGCAAATATCAGTTTTATAGTTTCATTATCATTCGAGATTTTTCTTCTAGAGTCATACATGTGATGTTTGTTTGTTATGTCAATGTATTGTATGTTGTTTGATTTTAGAGTGTATATAAGCATAGGAAAGGAACATGGGAGAGGAGACAATGCGCGCAAATAAAAAGAATATTAATAACTGGGGTGGGTTAATCGTCGGTAGTCATCAATTAGGACGTTAAACCCTGAACTGTAAACTAGAATCATCAGTGTCTCTGTCTTAGATTATTAATAAACTTGTCATTGAGTGTTGTATTCTTAACAAATATTAAAAATTTGGTAATGAAAAATCTATTGTTATTTGTCAAATTTTCAAAATTTTGGTAGGGTCTTACGGATGACCCAAATTGTCAACATGAAACTCCATGTGATGAAACAAAGGGGATGAGCGAGTCCTATCGAAATAATGTGAGAGATGTGTTGAGTGTACCCTACATAATAGGGTGATTTTGCCTTAAGTCATGATGTTTATGTGGATGTTAGACTTTTTTTTTTTTTTTTTTAAGCAAGAGAAGACCCCAAAATATTACAATGAAACAGTTGCAGAGCTTACAAGACTGTTGGCCTCCAACGGCTCAAAAAAAGAAACAGCAGGAAAGTTAGGCCCTCTGGCGGCGAGGGCGTGCGCCTCAAAATTAAGGGATCTACTGATGTGGCAGAAACGAAAATTTGAGAAGCTGGAAGCAAGGCCCAGCATATCCGGAGCCAGGGTAAGAGCTCCCCAGGATAAGTCGTCAGATCCCAACTCAAAAGCACGAACAAGACGTCTGCAGTCCGTGAGCAAAATCACCATCTCTAAACCTACTGAACGAGCCGCCCTCATACCGCGGATCACTGAGATCGCCTCAGCCTCTTCAGCGTCCGCTGCTCTGGATGAAGCGTGCCCTGCACCAATAATAAAAGAATTGTAAGTTTTAATCACAAAACCCGAACCCCCCTGCAAGTCAGGACTGGACCAATTCCCATCCACCAGAACAATATGCCACCCCTCTTCAACAAATGGAATGGGGTGGATATACTGACTAGTCGGGGGCTGGTCAAGGGGGGAAGGGGTAACCATGAGAGATTTGGCCCTGTGGAAGGAGGAGAAAGGGTTATTGGTGGCGTTATTGAAAACAAAATCGTTGCGGCTCTCCCAAATGACAAACATAATAGTGCTAATCAAGGCCCAGGAGGGAGCCGAAGAAGTCGTTTGTCTGTTTGTAAGCATCTGAATAATATAGAGGAGAATATCATAATAGGGCCAGTTGTTGAAATCGATAGTAGAGTCAAAAGCATACCAGATTTCTCGCACTTTCTTACAAAAGAAAAGGGCATGAATGGTAGTCTCCACTTCTTCGAGACACCTGGGGCAAGATGCCACCCTGCTGTAATCCACAAACCTTAGTTTGTGATTTGTGAGGATCCCGTCCTGCAAAGCTTTCCAAACAAAAAATTGAACACGAAAATGGACATTTAAACGCCAGATGTTGGCCCACTTAAAGTTAGAGGGAGACGGCTCGGTCTGGCAAATGGTGAGGCTGGAGCGGTAAGCCGATTTGGCCGTAAGAAGACCATTAACCTCCGGACGCCACCGAAGAGTATTTTTGGAAGGGAAAGCACTGAGAGGGATACTAAGGATAGCTTCGGCAATATCTTGCTGGAAGATAGTCCGAATCAGGGAAGCCTTCCAGCGTCGCTGGGTATGGCAGATCAGCTCGCTAACCTTAGAGATAGGCCGAAAGCGGGGCGGGGGGCCGGATGGGCGACCGAAAGGGATATTCGGGATCCAGGGTTCGAGCCAGCAGTCGATATCTTTTTCATCGCCGACATGCCAAATAAGATTGTTCCAGATCCAATTACGGGTTGCGATGATACCCTTCCAGATCCATGAATCCGAAGGTTTCGACAGGACAGTCATAATAGATTCCCTAGGGGAGTAACGCTTAACCAGGTTTTTCGCCCAGAGCTTATTGGGCTCTTTAATAACTCTTCAGAAGAGTTTTGCCAGTAGGGCATGGTTATGGGAGAGCGCTGCCCGGATACCCAGCCCTCCCCATTTGAGTGGTCGACATATGGTCTTCCATCCAATAAGAGAGGCTTTCATGTTGCCAGCAGCGTTAGTACCCCATAGGAATCTGGAATTAATCGAATCCAGCTTTTTGCAAGTCTGGACAGGGAAGGGGAAAACCGACATATGGTAAGAAGGGATTGCTGAGTTAACAGCTTTAATAAGGGTAATGCGTCCCGCTTGAGAGAGGTTTTTAGCTTTCCAACCCTCAATCCGATCGGAGACGAGAGTGGTGATATCTTGGAAGTTAAGGCTCTTTTTGCGATCAAATTTGAGAGGGGCACCCAGGTATTTGTCGCCACCCCTGTCTTTTTTAATGTGAAGAATATGCTGGATGAGCTTGGTGTGACGATGGTGGCAATTCTTACTGAAGAGGATGCAGGATTTATCAAAATTAATTTCTTGGCCAGACACCGTTTTAAAGGTGGTGAGGGCATCCGACAAGGTGCCCGCTTCCGAGAGGCTGGCCTTACAGAAGATGAAGCAGTCGTCGGCAAACAAGAGATGGGAAATCAAAGTACACCCTTTCACAGTATTAATGCCATGCAGCTCTCCCTCATTCTCATATTTTAAGATGATACGCGATAGGAACTCAGAACAGATGAGGAAAAGGAATGGGGAGAGGGGGTCTCCTTGTCTGAGGCCTCTCTCGGGCTTAAAAAAGCCGAAGGGGGAACCATTCAGGTTGAAGGAGAAGGTGGAAGTGGAAATACACTGGTGAATCTAGGAGCACCATTTGTCGCAAAAACCCATGGCTTTCATCGTGCCGATGAAGAAGTCCCATTTTACGCGGTCGAAAGCTTTGCTCAAATCAAGTTTGATCACCATATTCCCTTTAGGCCCTTTTTTCTTCTTAATGGATCTAAGGATCTCTTAAGCCATGATAATGTTATCAAAAAAATTCCGCCCAGGGACGAAAGCATTCTGGGAGGGGGAGATGATTTTATCCAAAAGGGGCTTGAGACGAGTAGTCATAATCTTCGTTATGATCTTAAATTTAACATTACAAAGACTAATTGGCCGGTAATACTCCGGGGAGGTAAGGTTTTTCTTTTTAGGGATGAAGGTAATGTTTGTATGGTTGAATTCCGGGAGGATGCGACCATTCTGAAAAAAAATGAGAATAGCTTTGAACAAGTCATCTTTGATGATATCCCAGGATTTTTGATAGAAAAGTGGGGTGAAGCCATCTGGGCCAGGGGATTTGTAAGGGTTCATGGAAATAAGGGCTTCCCGAACTTCTTCAAAAGTGGGATCACGGGTGATCAAGTCATTGTCATCCCGAGTGACGACAGACTCAAAAAGATTCAGGGAGGCCACTTTGAGGGAGGGTTTCGCGGAGGAGAAGAGGTTCTTATATAAGTCAAGAAACGTAGTACCAATGGTGGTTCTGTCTTGTGCCCATGAGCCATCAGGCTTGCGGATGGAGGTGATGGAGTTTTTCCTCCTGCGGCAGATGGTAGAGATATGGAAAAACCTAGTGTTGCAGTCCCCCTCTTTGAGCCAAGTCTCCCGAGATTTGTCTCTTCAGATGGTCTCTTCTTGAGAAAGGCTTTTATCTAGAGAGGTCAGAAGCTGCCGCTCAAGAATATCATTCTGATCAGAGTGCGGCTTTTTTTGAATCTGCCCAATTTGCCCCCGAAGCTGCTGAATATACCCCAGCTTGGTAAAGAAAGTCAGACGATTTCAATTGGTGTGGGAGGCTTTGGTGTGTCACAACTTTTTGCAAAGCCGAAGGGGGCGTGAGCCCGATTGCTTGACATCCCAGGCTTCCTTAATCACTGAATGAAAATCCTTGTGCTTGGTCCAGAAAGATTGAAAATGAAATTGTTTGGGGAGCTGGCGAGTGCAAAAAGTGGTGTTAAGGATGATGGGACCGTGGTCAGAGCCGATAATGGGCAAGTTTGGGACAGTCGTATCTGAGAAACACGTTCTCCAGGTGTCGTTGACGACAACTCGGTCGGGGCAGAGTTTAGTAAGGTCTGTCCCTTTGCGTTTGTTGGACCAGGTAAAAGGGACACCCGTGAATCCAAGGTCAATCAGGGAGGAGTTAAAAATAAAGTCGGCCAAGGGATTCGAGGCCAGCTGATCGAAAGGGATCCTCCCAAACTTCTTCTCTCGCGAGATGATCCCGTTGAAGTCTCCAATAACAATCCAGGGGATATGGGTGGAGTGAGCCAGATTAGTGATAGAATCCCAATAAGGTCCCCTTTACACATGATCAGGTGGACCATAGGTAAAGGAGCTCATCCAGTGAGTCGGCTGCAGGTGTGAATCAGGATGCGAAGTGTTGGTAGTAAAGAGGACGTCGATGCTTCTCGGGGAAGAGGCAAGAATCGTGAGATCGATGTCTTTATGCCAGCCCAGCCAGAGGCCCCCCCATGACCGACGCTAGCAGGGACGCAATAAGAGTGATCGAGACCAAGGGTAACGAATTTCCTGGATAAATTCGGGTCCATACTTTTAGTCTCGAAGAGAAAAATAACGTCTGGGTTGTGCTTTTTTTGGATGTTGCGGAGCTCGCGAAGGGTAGATGACTTTCCACTCCCTCTGCAATTCCAGGAGAGAACAATCATTGGAAACTGAGGGCCGGTGTTGGGCCCGCTTCCGAGAGAGGAGTGGTCGAGTATCTATCTGGGTTGGTCTGTTTAAAACTCCGTTGGAGTGGGCGACCTTGGAGAGATTTCCAGTTTTTGCCGGCCGAGACGAACATCTGCTTGCCCCAAAGTAAAAAGTGTCTGCGCCCCGTACAAGTAACGGGCTGTCGACAAGGAAGCCCGTGAATCCTAGATAAGTCCCCATATGATGGGAAGAGATCGCAGTGGCGAGTCCTGGAAATAAATTTCCAGAGCTCCCGAAGTCTAGGCGGAAGGGAGAGAAGCGAGGGGCCTGTCTCAAATAACCAGGCAAAAGGTTGAGGGAATAGATGATGCTTGGAAGTAAGTCTTTTCAAAAATTTCCTATTCCGCTCTTTGTTGCCCCAGGGTGTGCTTTTGTAGAGACTTCCCGAAGGAATAACGGGGTAAGTGTCCATACTCGAGCCGTGTATGACGAGGTTGTGTGGTTTGTCAAGTCTAACGAGTTTGGCGGCATACCCAGAGGCAGTTTTTTTAGAACCCTTTTTAAGTCTACTATCTTTAGTTGTACATAAATCATAGCCAGAAAAATGCTTAGCAGTAGCTATGGATTTATATCTCCCTTTCTCATAAACGAAAATTTTCTTAAGGCATTTTTGTGGTACGGTAAAACGAATAGAATAATCATGCATGTAAGGTGGTGTGTAGAAGTGCTTTTGTGTAGAAAAAACTGAGCCACGTACCTTACAAATCTCACCGATCTCCGCAGTAGTGTCATTGTTGTGATTGATTGGTCGCTGCCGTTTTGCGGTGGTTCTCCTGGGTTGGACAGTCTGCTCATCGTGGTTAGAAGATCTCTCAGATTCCCCATCTCCAGTATTCCCGAGGTCTCGGTATCGTTTGCGGTTTGTGGTGACCCTCAACTGAGAATTTGATTTAATACTTTGTACCGCATTGTCCGCCGAAGGGAAGAGGTCTAGGTGTGAGGGTGTCTCCCATTCGGAGCTCTCGGAGGAGGAGTAACCCACCTCGAACGGTTCGGTCTCGTCGGATGATGAAGGCGCCTTGGGAGACGAAAGAGGGGGGCTAGCAATGATTGGGAAACTGTAATGCGTGTTGGCTGGCCGGCGAATAGGTCCCTGAGGTCGGTTCGATTTTGGTTTAGAGAGAGGCTGTTGGTGATCTTGATTTGGGTTAGTTGAATTGTTAAGATTGAGGTTGTTGTTAAGAGTGTTTGAGGCCTCAGCAATTGTGTTTGAGCTGTCAAGGAAAAGGAGGGAACGAGGCTTTATAGTCGAGCTTCGAGTAAAAGAGGTTCCAGCCCCGAATGAGTCACCAAACACAGACCGGGATTCAAACACAAAAGAGTCCTTGTAATGGGCTTTTGTAGTAACTGATTGGGCCTGCTGCTGAGGGAAGTCCGCACAGTAGGTGGGGTCCCAGATTTTTGCCAACGGCTTCTTGCCTATACGTTTTATAGATAGTGGGGTGTACTGACGAGAGGGGCTGGTAGGGTCAGAAATGTTTACCTCATAAATGCTTAGAGGGTGACGTGGGAGGTAAGGCTGATATGAAGAGGAAGGGGGTCCCGCAACATTTAAATCCAAACGGCTCGCCTCATAAATGCTCAAATCATGCGACGTCTTAGGAGGATCCGTTGTAAAGTTTGTTTGGATACGTCCGACAGCCCCGTTGTGATGTGTCAGATTACAGTAGTTTTATGATTGGACGTGGCCCCCTCTTCTGGTAAAGCTGGCCGTAAAACGGTTTTGATGGGGTTGTCGCGTGCCGACGTTTGACAACGCTCGTTCCGGACGGAGAGGATTAATATTGCCTATTTGTGCCTAAGTATTAATCTGATATAAAGCATTATGGGTCAGCTTCTCTATTTCTGAGGATTTGTGGTGATGGGTGTGGCAGAGGAGGCCGGAGCTAGGAGGACTCGTAACAACCAAGTTAGTGCAAGCCGAAATTTCTGGCCTGCACTACGTCGGGTTTTTCCGTAAACACTTCCATTTGTTCTTTTGCATGGTTCACTTGTATATGCCGGCCGAAAGGGAAGATAAGTTTATCGGTAATACCGAGTCGGTTCCTCTCCATGAGCAGTCTAGAGTATTTCTTGCATGTCGCGACGGGGTGGTCAAGAACTCCGCATATCTGACAAAACCCTTCCAGTCTTTCGTACTTCATTGAAATCACTGCGTCTCCGTGATTTTCTGGGTGGGGAATAGTAATGGCTGTCACTAGTGGCCGGTGAGTAAGTAGGTTAACGAGGATCTGCACAAAACCGGCTTTACAAAACTTGGTGCCCTCCGGTTTCAGGTCGCCACGGACAAAGAAACCGATTTTGTTACCGATATTAAGGAGCATATTATGGTCAAGCAAACAGCATGGCATGCCTGAGATCTGAACCCAACAAAGGTAGGTGGTGAACGTTATTTTTGCCTGATAGAGGATGGGGTTGAAGGGCTGTTGGAGAAGCGAGAATCCGTGTATATTCACCGGGGGCGTATTAAGGATGGTATGGAAGTCTTCCGCGTTTTGAAAGTTAGCAATATAGACTTTCGACGATTGCTCGTAGGATATAGGTGGTATACTCGTAATGAGCTTGCTCCACTCTTTCTTGATGCCTTCAAGGATCGCTTGTTCACGTATGATGGGTGATATAGATTTAAAAGCGAGGGCGAATTTCCACCGATGTTTTAGGGTTTCCCATTTCGCTGATTCAATGTGCAGCACAGGGGGCTGGGTCTTGTGTGGAGCACTCTCCCATGAGCTCAGCAATGTCCCTGTTACGTTTTGCTTTGTCGTTGTCCTGCATGGTAGGAGCGTGGTGTGAGACACTAGGGCTACCAAGGTATAAACCTCTGCCCGAGAAGCTCTAACAAAGGAGACCTTGTTGAGTGTAAACACGTTGGGTTTGAAGAAAACAGAAGCTGCTGTAAGGGTTGATAATGATTAGAGGAGTAAGTTTGAGGCTAATGTGATGGAGGGAATGAGATGGGTCAGCACCTTGAGACAGATGCAAAAGGGTAAAAGAGGGTGATAAGGAGAGGGAAGGAGGTGGGGCTGAAGAGAAGGAAGAGAGTAGGGAGACTGGTTATAGCGGGAGGGTGAAATGGGGGAGAGAGTAGGTTGGAGAGAAGAGAGACTGGTTAGAGAGAGAGAGGGTGACATGGGGGAGAGAGGAGGTAGGAGAGAAGAGAGAGGGCAGAGCTCTAGGAAAAAAATCAACTCTTCCAAAGAGTTTCTTCTTGGATATTAGACTTAAGTCCCGCTGTTTAGCAAAAAGATAATCTTAGTCCTCGATTTGCAGTTTGACCCATGTCAATTGTAGTTGACCCAGTTCAAATCTGACGGTTGTTTCGCAAAAACTAAAATACTATTATGCTCAACACGTGTAAATCACGTGAGATGTTGTTTAAACATACAAATTATTGACAAGTGTCATTCATCCGTAGATTATAAACCAAACTTAAAAATAAGATCGTCTGATTACTACACTGTATATATATCTTGAGGTTGTGGTTTATTATTTGATTTTTTTTAAAATTTAAATTCAAGAAGGGCAAAATTGTTTTTAATATTTGTTAATTTGGGTCAACTGGAGTTGACATGGGTCAAACTGTAAATCGAGACTAAGATTGTTTTTCATTTGCCTATACCAAATGAAACTACTAATTGGGCTCATTCAGTAGTTAACTGACGTTTTTCTTTTCTTTTCTGACTTTCATTTAACACTTTCATTCAACAATCACTACCTTAGTCAGCATTCCACACTTTTATGTGGAAAAAAAACAAAACAAACAAACAACCCCTAAACACATGTTCTCATGTTCTATCATCATTCCCCGAAAACACAATACTTTCCCTAAACTCTAGTATATAACCACAACAAGATCACGCTCCAACGAACTTACACACAGGAGCAACTTGTGTTTTTGGTATGCGAATTTACACCAATCAAATATCCGGTGGCCTATATGTCCAAATATGATGCGTGTCTACGACTCGACCATATTTGAATGGGTCGAAAACTCAAATTTATATGCCAATTGCAAAAAACAACATAATAAATGTTGTCGCTAATCAATTACGACTAAAAAAACGACAAAATTTATTCCGTCGTTTAAGGGTCACCACGTGTCTTGTTCTAAGCTTACAAACAACACTATCCAATTTGTTAATTCTCACTCTCTTTCACCTTATCTCTCTAAGCTGAGAGTGAGAGTTTAGAGATTTTTTTTCAAAAAATCCCCAAAAAAGGGTAAAAAAATCGCTTGATTTCATCAAAAATGGCGGCAAAATCATTTGTGGGGTACCCAACAATCAAGAATCTCCCCTCAGTTTCATCCTTCCCCTCAAAATTTATTCTCTTTAGAAGCAAGTACAATCAGAAACATGGCAAAATGTGTGATTTTGGCACAAATTTGATGAAAAAAAGTGGATTGAGGAACTTGAGGTTGCGTCCAAGAGTATCTTTAGGAGGTTTTCTTGGTGGGATTTTCAAAGGGGATGATAATGGGGAAAGTACAAGGCAGAAGTATGATGGGAATGTGAGTTTGATTAATGGGATGGAAGCTGAGATGTTGGGGTTGTCAGATTCAGAGTTGCGAGAGAGGACTGTGGTGTTGAGGGAGCGAGCTCGAAAGGGTGAATCGTTGGATTCATTGTTGCCTGTAAGTTTTGTTATCTTATGTTTTGTGTATGTTTATTGGTAATGTGTTTCTAAAGATGTGATTTTTACACACCCCATTTGATTAAATTTGTTGGTTTTGATTGAACTTTGATTGTTGAAGCTTTTGGGTGTTGAGGTTAGAGGCTAGAGGTTCAGTTGTTTAGGATCACTCCAACCTCTACTTAACAATGAGAGTAGGCCTTATGGTTACTTATCGAAAACGAGTAAACTATTCATATAATAGCATCCTGCATTGACACCATTGGATACACTGGGGTTGGGCAACTTGTATAGCTCCAATGATAACCTTAACCATAAAATTGAATAGGCTTACTAGAATCTGGGGTTAAAAAAAAATCTGCAGTGGTGTTTCTTTTGCAAGGCAAAGCTGGGGTTGGGCATCCCCAGAACCTGATATATTGAAGTATAAAAGATATTACATCCTAACAAACTTCTTCCCCTTAGCATCCTCCTCTACTTTGACACACAGCTCTGAGGGATAGGAGTTAATACGATTTCACAAAAAGGAATGCCTATAGAAGCAAGATAGTCAGTGAAACGGTTAGTCGTGCACAAACAAATGCACAATACTAAAATACTTAAAGAACCCAATCATGCTTCTGATGCTAAGAATAATATAGTGGCATCTCCATGGGGGCTCTTTGTTATGCCTAATGAATTCAACCTTTGCTTTGGAATCCTTACAGACAATCATGATTTTCAAATCGTGGGTAATGGCATGTCTCAGTTCACACTCGATGGCCTGCATTTTCATGGACTGTAAAAATAGCTGGGGTACAACAACCAACATGGCCAAAGTTACAATCACCCTGGGAGTCCTTGACAAGCCCTTCCTACCCCCCTCCCAAGTCACTTAAAGAGCCATCAGCCATCAGTATTGATCTTCCATGTGTTAGCAGGTGGGAGAATCTAACTACACAGAATAGGCTGGAGTAGGGTTGTACAAAGGAACCCGCAAACCCGAGAAACCGACCCGAACCGGCCCGACCCGACCCGACCCGACCGGTTTGGTCTGGTTTTGAGAAAGATCGGGTCGGTTTTGTATTCAAGGACCTGGTTGTATACGGTTCGGGTAACCTACCAAACCCGACCCGATTCTATATAACAAATATTTCTCATGTTTCTTACCCTAGACGCCTCTTTGCTTTCTTTCTCCTCCCTATATCATCAAGTCTCTCTAAAACTCAGATCTCTTTCCTTTATTTTGTACCCTAACCAACTATACCATCATCACTTCTACTGTAAATGAAGTGATGCCTCATTATCTTGTATAAAGAAGACCAGAATATATACGCGAAGATCGACGGAATGAAGGCTCATTATCTTGTAAATGCCTCATCATCACTTTTACTGTTTACAACTCAGATATGTTTCCTCTATCTAATCTGTAAATGAAGGATACATTTACAGAGATATTTGAATCTAGAATTTAAGCCTAAAATCCCCCAAATTACAAGGCAAGAAAGACAGATTTGTCAATACTTTTTCCACTCCACAATGCTTTAAGTTTTATTAATGGTGGTGTCATAAGTGGTGGTTATCTTGCCCATGGGTGGTTGTGTGGTTTCTATCTCTTAAACCTAGAAATATCTCTTAGTACTCAATCAAGAGAAATCTGTGAGTGGGAGAGACGATTGATTTTTTTTATTTTTTTAAATCAACAAAATTAAAACCCGAGTTAGAACCCGGCTCGACCCGAGATTTCCGGTTCGGTTTTGGTCCGGTTACTGAGATAGGTCGGTTCGGGTTACAAAATGTGAGACCCGATTTCCCCGGGTCGGATCAGGTCCAGGCCATAACCTGGGTCGACCCGACCCGTGTACAGCCCTGGGATGGAGGATACCATACAGAGGGTGCATTGATCAGGCATCATAAAAATCTATTCTGGAAGGGCTATCCACAACTTTAAGGACCTTTATCTGAACTCTAGCTTCCGTGTCTTGAAAGATGGTCTTACACCACCTCCTTAGGCTCTGATTCATTCCTAAAGATTTTGATATTTCTCTCTTTCCAAATCTTAGAGATGAAGGAACATAATACAGTGTGAAGCTGTTTTATCTTCAATCTTGAGGAAAACAGCCAACCAATCGACTTCATTAAGGAATCCATTAACTTGCCTCACATAATTGCATCTGTACAAGATTGATAGCCTGCCAAATTGATCTTGTACAGTTACACTCCATCATAAGATGTTCAATGCTCTCATTTGAGGCTTGACAAAACACAGAAGAAGAATTGAACAGAACATGCCTCTTATAGAGCCAATCTAAAGTAGCAAGGTTAGTTGAGATAGTTTGGCACTTGGTGAAATTCTGTTAAGGGATAGAGATAACACACCCGCTGATCTTAGTCCACTTCAAAAGAGTTATTTAGTTCTCAAACTCTTATAGGCATAAGCCACTGAAAACTTTCCATCTTCTTTGGCAGGCCCCAAATGACCTTGTCCTTAACATTTTCAGACTTAGAAATACGCGGAAAGTGCTGAAAATATCACCAATACAAGCTTGCAGGTGATAAGGAATATGCCACTTCCCTTCCCACAACAACATTGCTAACACTAATCTCCATAGATAAATAAGAGTCATATTTCAATGCTTGTTATAAGTGGTTCCGTAGATCCTATGACAATGCCAAGGATCCCTCCAGAAGCATGCATCCTTACCATCACCAATAAGATGTAGTATTAAGCCTTAAGCTTTATCTCGAGACTTCAAGATCTTCTTGCACAACACTGCCTTGGTTAGAGTGACTATGTATGCATGAGAGAGGGTTCTGTTTTGCCAAGAGTTAACTCTACACACCATTTTATCAATCAAAGGTTGACAATCTGCAGCTTTAAGGCAAATAGAAATGAAGGGTACTCTCAAGTACTTGGAAGGAAGATGACTTTCTTGAAACTCCAGAAGTGGGCCAGTCTGAGCTTTGGTTGGCCACATTTCTAGCATAATAAACAACAGACTTAGCATAGTATACTTCCAGTCCAGTCATAGAGTTAAAGGTAGAGATGTTATCTTAATGGCATTGGCAGAGCTGATGTTTCCTTTAAAGAAAACAAGGAGGTCATCTGCAAAAGAGAGATTGGTTAGATTTTTTTTCTTATAATATTTATAAAGCCCCAAAGCTCCACTTCTATTTTTTTTCTCCAAAAGATGGCCAAGATTCTCCATGGCAACACAAAAAGCTAAGGGTATTTGGGGTCTAGTCTGAAACCTCTTTCCCTCTTGAAATAACCGTCAAGAGAACTATTCACTTGAAATAATAGGAAGTAGAAGAATAGCAGGAGAAAATCCATTGGATGAATTTGGGAGGAAATTCAGACATTCAAGAGTATCAATTACAACATCCCATTACCACAAATCATAGAATTTCCTCAGGTCTATCTTAGCAATGGATTCAATTTGCTTAGCCTTGTGGTGATTTTTATAAAGCTCATGACTGATAGGGAGGTTATCCGAGATGTTTCTCCCTTCCAAGCAGATTGATTGTAACACACAAATGGTCCAAGCACTTTCTTAAGTCTATTGGTTAGGATTTTTTGCATTCACCATATAGATCACATTACAGCAAGAAATGGGTCTATAATCATTAAAATTGTTGGGGTTAGTGACCTTGGGGATCAGGGCAATCTTTGTAGAATTGACCTTTCCAAGCTTTTCCCCCTCTTTCATCACCCCTTTGACAATATCCCAAGAGTCATTAAACGTTTTAGCATCCACTCCTTCTGGACCAGCAAATTTGCTATCCCCTATGGAGAATAAAGTATGAGTATCTCAGCTTCATCCACATCTTTTATCAGCTCATGATCTGAATCCTTCACCTGGTTCTTAAAATCACAACCTTGAAATTGTTCCCTGGCAATTGGCTTCTTCCCTGCACCCAAAATATTTTTATAATAGCTGACTGCTCCACTAGCAGTATCAACTATGTCTGTGATCTTGGCCCTACTCGGCCCCACTGCTATCTTCAATAGAGACAATGGAGTTCCTTGTGTACCTTCCTTTAAATACACTATGGAAGTATGAAGTATTCATATCTCCAAGCATTAACTAATAAACTCTTGACTTTTGCTTCCCCAATGGTAATGGCTACATAGAATGCTCAAAATGGGTTTTTTTGAATTATTTTCTTAAAACAAAAAACTAGAAAAGTGATGGGAATAACACCACGTATTCAGAGAGGCAAAAGTTAGAATTAGCAAGCCTCTTCTCAGGTATGCTGTGGAAACATATAATGTTTGGCTAAGCATAGAAGTTTTTTATTTATTATTTATTTATATTTTCTTCCTTTAGGGTTTCTTTCGGAGTCACATTCCGGGTAAATAAGTGGCATGCCTAATTCATATGCGCAAGTCTATCTAAGCTATTTTATAGGTGTGGGGGAGTTTAGGGGGCCCAACCTTGTACAAAATAAAAATTTACATCTTTTCCTGCAAGGCATCATGCTTTACAATGTTGTAGATTTTCCCTTTACCTTTTCATGCGCGTAGGCTTATTTTGCTTCAAATTCAACTTTGTATGGGCGTGAGCTTGTTTTGTTTAAGACTACCATTTGTGATGTTTTTATCAATCAGATTGTGGTCATATTTTTATTTGTTTGTCCTCAAAATAATTTTCAAAACGTTTAATTTCAAATATAAACAATGAGACGGTAATTACTCTTGCACGCTTTCTTCCATTTCCCTAGTTATTTTGCCGCATTACCAAAGAAGATGAACCATCATTGGCAGGAAGCATTTGCAGTTGTAAGAGAAGCTTCAAGAAGGGTACTGGGTCTTCGCCCTTTTGATGTGCAATTGATAGGTATATTTTTCTTCCGCTATAACACTTGACGAGTAAATCTCCACAGTTTTTGTTTTTCTATTTTTCATTTTTTTTTTAATTTTCTTCCCGAAAAGTAATGTTTTCATTGATGACCTAGGTGGCATGGTTCTTCACAAAGGTGAAATAGCTGAAATGAGGACCGGAGAAGGAAAGACGCTTGTTGCTATTTTGCCAGCTTATTTGAATGCCTTAGTAGGGAAAGGAGTTTATGTTGTTACTGTGAACGATTACCTTGCTCGACGGGATTGCGAATGGGTTGGTCAAGTTCCTCGATTTCTTGGGCTACAGGTTGGCCTAATCCAGCGTATGTCTCACTCTTAATTTTGCTATTAATATTTCTGTCACAGTTCTTTTCTCCCCGTTTTCTCTCTCTCTCTCTCTCCCCCCCCATTTAAAAGTTAATGAAATGCCTTTTTACTCTAAGGTCACAACGCTACAGTGACTATGCACGTTCTCAAGTTTCTTACCACCGTTTAAAGAGTGGTCTTTATTGGTGTTGTGTACCCCAACAACTTAACCAGCAGGAGATGGTTAAAGTTAATGATACTGACTATCTTAGGCCATAGCCACCCTAATCTAGATTTATTTCCTCTCGTCTCTGTAGCCGATTATCTTTTCTAAGTTCTAATGCTATCATGACTTTGAAACTTCAAGTCCTCAGTTAGATATTTATGATCATAATATCCGACCATGCCTCGCGCAACCGGTCTCCACTTTTTTCTGCGTATGAGTATCCCTTAATGCGCCACGGGCTTTAGGGTTTGTGCCTACGCATCCCTTTCTACATGAATTTATACCTGGATATGAGCTCCCTTTGGGCCCATGAATTTATACCTAGATATGAGCTCCCTTTGGGCAGGGTGTATGACACAACCTAACAGGAGACTTGAAACCAAGTGGAGACTTTGATACTAAATTGTTAAAAACTACATGTGCGGAAGCTAAATTAATCCCGATTAAATTTAAGATCTCTCAATTGCATATAAAAAAAAAGGTTAGAGACCCAGGGTTTTTAGATTTACCCCAAACTTTACATCTCTCTCTAAGGCTAAGCCTTTTCTCTCTTACTCAAACCAACATTTGAAATAAACTAAGCTTAGACTCTCTTTTATAGGAGAAGAGACCTAGCACAAATAGAAACCCTAGCTAGACTCTAATTAGGAGACTTCTCATAATTATAATGCAAATCACATAAACTAATTAGAAATAATTAAAATAGAGAGAGTGGTCATGCAAGGTAGAGAGACAACCGCCTACGTGGGTATTGGACGACCACGTGACTTATCAACTCTCCCCGTTTTTGAAAAAATTGTCTACGAATTTTGAAGACAGAAGAAACAACTCTGAGCATAGGATAACTACAAATTCTCCCACGACACTTGCCGTACCTGTTTTATTTACCTGCAAATAAAGAAACTATTGTTTCGCCAAAAACACCGTGCGTGACTTCATTTTGAATCTCCAAAAACTGATTAAAATCTCGACTCAAACAGTCTTCAAACCCTTACAAAAATGAATTACTAAACTCTGAATTAATTACCTCTTTTGGAGATTCATCAAAGATTGGATGAGGTTTGTCCCAATCAAGTAATGGAAAGGAATTGCGAAATTCAACTTTTAGTGGGTTACTTCTGATTAGCGCAGTGTTGGTCTTCTTCGATTGGACTTCATGATGATCGAAATCGTCAATCGGGTGAACTTTTCGCATCAAGGTCGCGACCCTATCGTAGGACTTTGATCGAAAACTCTTTAGCACGTCTCCGTCTTCCCTCTCCGCCGTCTCCTTGTAGTGGTTCATCTTCAAGCCTACTCCATCGCATTTTATCGAATTCCCCGTCACAACACCCGGCCTCAATATTTTTTTCTCCTACTTTTACTTTATCATCAATGGCGTCGGCAAATCTCCTGTTACCATCGGAATTTACGAGGGCACGCAATTTGGCAAGCATCGCCTCAAGTTGTTTAGATATCATCTTGTTGGATGTCGTAAGCTCCTTGTTAGACTCCTTAAGCAACTTGGTAGACTCTTATGTTGTTTTCAATTGCCCGCCTTGTGTTTGCTTCTTTGGCGTTTTCTTCTCCATTGTTGGTCTAGAGATAAAAAAAATTCCAGTAGAATTTTGCTAGATATGCCGGAAGATGTCAAAATTACTGTAGTGGATGCTGAAATCACTGTAGCAACACAAAAAATAATGTAACAAATGTAAAAAATCACTGTAGCGTCGGTGTAAAAAAAATCCCGCAAAATCTTCCTAGCTCTGATTCCAAGTTGTTAAAAATTACGTGCGCGGAAGCTAAATTAATCTCGATTAAAACTAAGATCTCTCAATTACATATAAAAAAAATGTCAGAGACCTAGGGTTTTTAGATTTACCCCAAACTTTACATCTCTCTAAGGCTAAGCCTTTTCTCTCACTCAAACCAACATTAGAAATAAACTAAACTTAGACTCTCTTTTATAGGAGAAGAGACGTTACACAAATAAAAATCCTAGCTCGACTCTAATTAGGAGACTTATCCTAATTATAATGCAAATCAAATAAACTAATTAGAAATAACTAAAATAGAGAGAGTGATCATGCAAGGTGGAGAGACAACCGCCTATGTGGGTATTGTGACGACCACGTGACTTATCATAAATGATATTGACGTGATTACTACGAACGCGGAAGCGAGATTCGTATGAAAATTACATTTTAGTTAAGTTTTAGAAAAACTAGGGTTTCAAACTAAAGGACTTCAACTTTCATTAACAAAATCAACTCCCAAATAAATAACCTAGATCTCCCATTTTATAGAACACAAGAGGGGGTTAGAATTAGGGTTTAATTCTAATTGAAATAGAATTCTACTTCAATTGGGAAAACTTCTTCTTTAACCTTGTGTTGGTTAAACAAGCAAGTCCCTAAATTAACTTAGTATCTCCTGCAATGGAAAGACTTGAATCAAACGGGCATAAATATAAACATAGGTCACACGGGGGTAGACGACCCTATGAGGGATGTGTCACATTAGATATGGCATGCTTCATCTAATGATTTGATCGATTAATGAGCTTATATGTTAAGTATATACCTCTCTGGTATGGATTTACTTTTCTATGCTTTCTTAGCTCTCACCAAGTTTGAGCCAGTTTCAAGTTATCATATATATTTAATTTTCTACAAATCTGTGTTTTATTTTGTGTATGCTCTTATCTTTTCTTTTTTTCGCTAATGTTTATTCCAAAACTCAAGTTGTAATTGTGATCTCTCAGTGAATATTTTATGTTGGCAGAGAATATGTCAAGTGAGCAAAGAAGAGAAAATTACTTATGCGACATCACCTATGTCACTAATAGTGAGCTTGGTTTCGATTACTTGAGAGATAATCTTGCCACGGAAAGTAAATTCTGCTTCGCCTGTTAATGTTTTGTTGATTGTGCAATTTATGCTATTGATACTTTGATATTCTTTTGCTTATTGTTTCTTGAGAAGTTAGAAATTCACCTGATATATATTATTTATGTTTGGTTCTTGCAGAATGTTGATGAACTTGTCACGAGGGGTTTTAATTACTGTGTGATTGATGAAGTTGACTCCATCCTTATTGATGAAGCAAGAACTCCACTTATTATCTCAGGACCGGCGGAGAAGCCAAGTGATCGTTACTACAAAGCTGCAAAAGTTGCTTCAGCTTTTGAACGAGAACTTCATTATACTGTAAGCTATGAAACCACTTCTAACAAATTTTATCTTTTAAATTTTGAATTGATTGGATATGAATGTGAACAATTTCTTTTCAGAAAATCTTGTTAGGAGCTTGTTGTGATTTAGATGGAAAAGAGAGTATTATAGAGAAAGAGAGACTTTTAGATAGATAGAGATTTAGAGATGCGAAGATTGTTAGAAGGGTGAGACATCTAGAGAATTAGTGTTAAAAACTACGTGCGCGGAAGCGATTAGCAAACACAATTTATAAAACGATCTCTGTATTCAATTCAATAATGATTACAAGCTCTTTCTCTCTAGCCATCTAGGGTTTCTCCTCTCTCAAAACTCAACACTAACTTTCCCTCTCCAAGAACATCCTATAAGTAGGAAATCTCTAACTTCTTTCCACTTACTACTCTCCCAACAAAATAAGAAACTACCTAATAATTATCCCCTAATTAGAGGATTTTCTAAATAAAATAAAATAACTCAAAATAATGCAAAAAAAGGAAACTACTAGAGATCGGTCACATAGGAAACGTGCATAGGTTGTGGTCGTGACGACCCACGATCTATCAACTCTCTCCCTCCACAAAAAAATTTGTCCCTAATTTTTAAGAACCTTGAATTGTGCAACCATTTTGGTATGTACTTCATACCGAAGATCCTCCCGTGCATCTTTACGTAACCTGGTTGGGTACCCATGTATGAGGCTATAATGTTGTCACCCACATCCATGCGTTTAATGTCAAAACTCTTAAACGATGTAATCGTATGCTCGCAAAAACTGTTCTCAAATGCGATCCAAAATGGATCAAGAATTTGTGACCTTTTTGCTGGTTCGCTTGAGTGTTGGAGCTGGTTCTGGGCAGATCTAACCTGGCGTAAGTCTAACTGCTGGAGCTGGTTCTGGCAGTGGCCTGGCTCAAGGCTAATTGCTGGAGCTGATTATGGGCAGATCTGGCCTGGCTCAAGGTTAACTGTTGGAAGAGATTCTGGGCAGATGTAGCCTGGTTCAAGGCTGACTGATGGAGAAGATTGCAATCTTCGTCGTGAATCTTCTCTCCTACTACTTCATCTTCTATGGCGTCGGCAAATCTCCCGTCACCATCGGAACTCGCGAGGGCACACAATTTGGCAAGCATCGTCTCTAGTTGTTTAGACATCATCTTGTTTGATTCCATAAGCTCCTTGTTAGACTCCATAAACAACTTGGTAGACTCTTCTACCGTTTTCAATTGCTCGCCTTGCGTTTGTTTATTTGGTGTTTTCTTCCCCATCGTTTGTCGCAAAAGAAAAAAAAATCTCGCAGAATCTTAGTGGCTTTGGTACCAAGTTGTTAAAAATTACGTGCGCGGAAGCGATTAACAAACACAATTTATAAAACGATCTCTTTATTCAATTCAATTCAATTAATGATTACAAGTTCTCTCTCTAGACCCATCTAGGGTTTCTCCTCTCTCAAAACTCAACTTACCCTCTCCAAGAACATCCTATAAGTAGGAAATCCCTAACTTCTCTCCACTTACCCTCTTCCAACAAAATAGGAAATTACCTAATTGTAATCCTCTAATTAGATGATTTTCTAAATAAAATAAAATAACTCAAAATAATGCCAAAAAGGAAACTACTAGAGATTGGTCACATAGGAAACGTACATAGGTCGTGGTTGTGATGACCCGCGACCTATCAATTAGAGATTAAGAAAGAGGACAATACTTATTGTTTGATTATTCTATTGTAGGATTACAACTTATTAAAATAATAAACTCACCTAATATGACTCAACTTACTAGTTATATTATTCTAAACATAAAAGATAATCTAATGAGGTCATGGTGGTCTTTTGAGGGATCACAAAGAGGTCTGCCTTTCAGCTTATAGTGGTCTGCAACAGCCTATTTCAGTCATATACCATGAGATGCAAGGCCTATTGAGAGAATTGCAACAAAGGGTACAGCTTGGACACTCAAGGTTATGGTCTGCCACTGATTCACAGCTGTTAGTGCACTATTTCAGATATGGAGTTGAAGTACCTTGGACTTGTTACTTTCTTTCTTAAGAGATTAGAGATATCATTGGGAAGCTTGAGGAGTTAAATTTTTTTTTTGCTTTCAGAGAGGCAAATAGTTGTACAGAATATCTTGCTTCTCATTCTAATACTTTTTTGTGAAATTGTATTGCGTACCTACCCTTATGACCTGCAGGTCAAGCTTGATGAGGATTCTAGGGGTACACAATACATTAGGATGTAAGCTCTTATTCATTAATTCGTTGCAGTCCTGGGGTCCCTAACCCCAGCTTTGCCTAGCAAAAAACAAGATAATCTAATTACTAGGATACTTAAATTGTTAACTATAGTTTCCATCATTCTCGAGACGCGTAACTTAGGTTTGTTATGCTCTATGCCAGTTTCCTACAAGGCACACTTGTTTTGTAATAGGTTTAATTCTTTTCATACAGGTACACAGGAGATGAGTAGTAAACTGTTCATTTTACTATGGTTTGCATCTTCTTTTTCAGGTTGACGAGAAGCAGAAAACTGTTCTACTAACAGAACAAGGTTATGAGGATGCTGAAGAAATTTTGGATGTAAAAGATCTATATGATCCTCGAGAGCAGTGGGCCTCTTACATTCTGAATGCAATTAAAGCGAAGGAACTCTTTCTTAAAGATGATAATTACATTATTCGTGGAAAAGAGGTTCTCATTGTGGATGAGTTTACAGGTCGAGTTATGCAGGTTAGTGTCTTTATCTTCTGTTTTGGTGTTTTCTTGCTCTCCATTCAAGTTCCTTTTGCATTCTTCTTTGTGTTTGTAGCTTTTTATGAGGCTTCTTGTATTTGTTAAGTTCTTGCTCAATCTAGTAGGTACTATTCTTTTAAGGTATGCTTGGATTAGAAACCAGACTTTGGGCGGAAGCCCATTACTATATATATTTGGAAGTGGTGGTATGTGTGCTTTGCAGTGGGTGAAGGAGTGCAGTTCAGTGGTAGTACTTTTTAATCGGTTGAGCACAAGTTTGAATTTTGGGTGACCGGGAGAATCTAAGAGAGTGGTCTAACCTTTTTTTGATAGTGGACCTCTTGTCCTGCTAGTCAAGCGGCTGCCTGCACACCTGAGTTGGGGTCAATTCTAGTATAGTTTTATTATTGCATTTAGAAGGCCAAAGGCTAAACATCTCGAGCACGCAGGCTAACTCTTGCACCACCATAGTAGCTAGTGAATTCCGTGATATTTTCTCCCTAAACACACCGTTGGGGTTCAAACCGACAACCTCTCACTAAGAGGGAGGGGTGTAGAAGAGAGTGGTCTACCCTATATTTATTTCTGCTTCTTCGATCCTGTGGTCTTTCCTCTGTAATTGGGTGTATCCATATAAAAACTTGTGATGTAGTGCGTGTTCATTACTGCTTATATCACGTACTGAGGCTTATTTTATTGTTTGATTTGATAGGTCAATGTAAATGTAATCTATTCGACAACAATTTTTTCATTTAGGATTTACGTTTTATGGCAGGGTAGACGATGGAGTGATGGACTTCACCAGGCGGTTGAAGCAAAAGAAGGCTTACCCATTCAAAATGAAACTATTACACTAGCATCAATCAGCTACCAAAACTTCTTCTTGCAAGTGGGAATGTTTTCTGTTTTGTCATTTATTGATTCGTCCTTGGATTTTCTTGTACACTTTCTAATTTTAGTGTTTGTTTTGATTGATAAGGCAGTTTCCCAAGCTTTGTGGAATGACTGGCACTGCAGCAACTGAAAGCACAGAATTTGAGAGCATATACAAACTTAAAGTTACAATTGTACCAACAAACAAGCCCAACATAAGGAAGGTATGCATTAGATTTCTTTAATTCTTTGGGAAAATAGAGAATCTGCTTTCTGCTGAATTTAATGAATTGGCTGCAAGTGACTTAGACGAAAGAAATTACCAATAAATGAAGGAACAATTTAGACTTACTCCACGCCCAATCTACCTGCAATTAGTTGTTTTAAATAAGATGTAACCTGATACCAACAATCACCATATATTAGTTTATGATGATATATTAGTATATATCTTGAGCATAAATACATGGACTAAGGAAAGAGGATTTGGAAATATTTTAGCATTATATCTTGAGAGCATCATCATATAGTAGTATATGGTAATATATTTCTCTATTATAATTACAAAGAAACTTTGTCCATTACATGGTATTCGTAACCAACATATTGTGGTGTAACTCCGAAATGTACTGTTTACGCCTTATCGCTATTTTTTGTTTCACCCATTAGACCATAATATATTTGATTAGGAGACTTTCTGGTCTTATTTATTGGATTGTCCATGCCATATTATTCAATCATTGATCATGATCTATTTCCACTCCAGGATGAGTCTGATGTAGTTTTCAAAGCAACTACCGGTAAGTGGAGGGCTGTCGTGGTAGAGATTTCTAGAATGCACAAGACAGGCCGACCTGTGCTTGTTGGTACAACTAGCGTTGAGCAGAGTGACTCTCTTTCAGCACAGTTGCGTGAAGCTGGAATACCGCATGAGGTGAGGTTTTATTTGTCTGTATACATTTACATGAAAACACACAACGTCGTTCTTGTGTAGTTTCCTAGTGAATGTGTACATTTGTAGAAATGTATTGATTTTATAATTTTTCTGTTCATTGAAAGTTTTGACAGTTTAACATTTCATGGAAAGGTTCTCAATGCAAAACCAGAGAATGTTGAGAGAGAAGCAGAGATCGTAGCACAAAGTGGTCGTTTTGGGGCAGTAACAATCGCTACTAATATGGCAGGTCGTGGTACAGATATAATACTTGGAGGAAATGCAGAGTTTATGGCGCGGTTAAAGCTACGTGAGATGCTTATGCCTAGGTATTGTACGATTTCGTGGATCTTGGTTTATAAGTTGCAATGTATATTTCATTACTATTCTATAAAATTTAAACTGACACGGGCTATGAATCTTATGGTATATTACATGGTACATTGCAGAGTTGTCAAACTAGCAGAAGGAGCCTTTGTATCTGTGAAGAAACCGCCCCAGAAGAAGAATTGGAAGGTTTGGTTCTGATCCATAGTTTCTGATGGAGTTTGTCAGTGTTAAACGATCTAGTTATCATTCCATCAAGTTGTGAAATTTTCAGGTGGATAAGAAATTATTCCCATGCGACTTATTGAAACAGAAGATCATGTTAGCCGAGGAAGCAGTGGAATTATCTGTCAAAACGTGGGGTCAAAGGTCGCTTACTGAGCTTGAAGCAGAGGAGCGACTCTCATATTCATGTGAAAAGGTGAAACTAATATATGATACCAACTTGTCAGAAGGTTTAATTATTATTAATAGTTGGTCAAAAACGTTAGTTTCAAGTACAATGAACAGTTCAATCGACAATAGCTTCCTTGAAAAGTGTGGTGGATTTTTTCATTGTGTGGAAATATGTATATAGCATCCTTCATATATTATACCTCATTCTCATAGAGTTTGTTGTGTCTAACATTAGTTATGTGTTCTTAAAAATTATAGGGGCCTACTTCGGATGAAGTCATTGCTAAGTTGCGGACTGCTTTTACAGAAATTGTTGAAGAATATAAAATATACACCGAGGAGGAAAAAATGCAGGTACTTTCTGTTTCATGTATAGGAAAATTCTCATTAATTATATTGAATAGATCTATAACTTCTTCTTTTTACGTTCCTGTAGGTTGTGTTTGCTGGTGGTCTTCATGTAGTGGGGACAGAACGTCATGAGTCACGTAGAATTGATAATCAGGTAAAATTTACACGAAATATAAATCGGGGAAGATGAGGAGTTTTATTATAATAACTGAGACAATTGACAGAGCTGAAATATTAGTTTCTTAGAGCATTTTGGAAGCAATACTCATATTTGCTTGTAACAGCTACGTGGTAGATGTGGCAGGCAAGGGGATCCTGGAAGCTCGCGATTCTTCCTTAGTCTTGAGGATAACATTTTTCGAATTTTTGGTGGGGATCGAATACAGGTTTGACTTATCCACGTAGAGCTTATTCATTTGTGATATCTATGTAGAAATGTTTGCAAAATTGGTAAAGAAAATCCGTTTTTATCTCTTCATACGCGAGGTTATCCCCTATCCTGAGAGCTACATGTAGCCATCAATCCACATGCATTTTGTAAATAATAAAAAATGCTTTAAAATGCAAATAAATGACACTCCTTAGTTGTCTTTTCTCCGTCCTTTTATTCTGTCACAAGGGCAGGCACCATTCGAAATGGCATCGGCCCAAGAAAGGTTTTCTTAGTACCTTCGTTTCATTTGAGTTTGTTTCTTATAGCTTGACCATTGGAGTAAATCTTGAAAAGGAGTAAACAAGCGGAGGTTGGTTTAGCGGTTTGGGACCATGCCTCAAGAAGCAGAGGTCCTGAGTTCGATTCACCAATGAACGGGGGACCATTTGCTAGGATTTATCCTAACTCACCCAGAATGTGGATTGGCGGACATGTGGGTTTAGGTTTCTAATGTGCCCCAGGGATTAGTCGGGTAAATAGTGATAAATTATGAACCTGGATCCTCCCTTGTTGCAAGATAAAAAAGAAGAGTAATTCTTGAAAGAGTTAGTGCTCACATTTTGGACATTTTATGCTTGGGAGAGATTACAATTGCAGATGTTTTTAGACTCTCTGGTCTCTACTAAAAATAGAATCTCTTGGTTTAGTAGAATAAAGTTGCTATGAATTTGGGCATTTGCCCCTTTTGACATTGACCCCTTTAACATTATACTACCATGGGACACCGTTTTTGGGGTTTCAAATACTAATGATATTAGTGATGCAATTTATAAGAAACTCCCAAATTAAAGTCTTGTGCGATTAAAATTTTTAGGGATTCTGGAATCATGTTTAGGACTGGTTTGGACGATAAAGCCGATTAGTTATTTTAGGGTTATTTTTTAGTTCCGAAATTAAATAGTTTTTTAGTTGGACTAGGACTCAAAAATGGGTAGTTGCTATGAATTAATGGGTAGTTGCTACAAAGAGAGACTTTTTAGTTGTATTCCAGTTCTTCTATTATAATTAATGGTGCTGGCCTATGCCCATAACTAGTTGATAATTAAATAAGAATTGTGTTTGAGTCGAGAAAGTCTCTCTTTGTGTTCTTAAGTGAAGAACGAGGGTAGTGAACCTTCATATTATATTGTTGAGTAATTGATTTTCGTTTTCGTGTTCGTCACTTAAAATTGTTAATCCTCAAATTCAACATAGTTTGTGGATTTTGAATCGACGTCCATAAACTTGCAGCGATGTTGCATAGCCTACCGTCGGATATGCTCTTAGACATTTTTGGTTTTCTCTAATTATAAAATAATCTACCGAAGAATGATCAAGTTTCTCGTTATATAGGGTTTGATGAGAGCTTTCAGAGTTGAAGATCTGCCAATTGAGTCTAAAATGCTGACGAAAGCGTTAGATGAGGCTCAGCGGAAGGTGGAGAGCTATTTCTTCGATATCCGAAAGCAGTTGTTCGAGTACGATGAAGTCCTAAACAGCCAAAGAGATCGAGTATACACGGAAAGAAGACGGGCACTTAAATCTGACAACTTGCAAGCTCTTCTTATAGAATATGCTGAACTGACGATGGATGATATCTTAGAAGTAATTTCATGTGCTTTTCATCTTCCAATTTTTATTAATCTTATTTTTACATATAGATTTGAGACACATTTTGTTTTATTGCATAAATAGGCAAATATAAGTTCAGATACACCTAAGGAAAGTTGGGACCTTGAAAAACTCATAGCCAAGATTCAACAGTAAGTGGGATCTTTATTTTCTGTTTAATATTTCTGATGTAAGTATTGCTCTTTAAAATAATCTAATTATATGCCTCCATAATAATTGAAAGGATTTATTGTGCTCTTTAAAACCACACTTACAATATGGCTTTTGAAAGGTGTGGGTTATTAGTTACCACGCCTCCTGGAAGGGTGTAGAAGTAACTTTACAATAGAAAAACTGAAGAGATGCATTTCAAAAGAAGAAGAAGAAGAAGAAGAAGAAGAAGAAATAAACTGACTGTATGGATTTGAGTTTACCATGCCTTTCGAAAGGGAGTGGCATTTAGTTGACAACACCTATTGCACGGTATATGTTAGGTGTAGGTAGCATGAGGGTAATTAGAAAAACTACTTCCAAGCTACGTTTGAGAGACTAGGGCCTATGATGAATTTATCAAATAGAATTGATGTATTGGTTAGACCAGATATAGCTTCAAAAAGTAAACTGACAGAAATACGGGCCAAATATGTTTGTCAACATAACAGTGATACGTTGATTTTTATTTATTTTTTTGCATTTTAATTTGTGTAAAGAGAGGTTATAATATATGTTATCAATTGCTATGATGAATTCTGATAATTAATGTTCTACTGACACATCCCATACATAACCCTAACTGCAGGTACTGCTATCTGTTGAGTGATTTGACACCAGAGTTGTTGACGAGTAAATGTTCAAATTATGAGGAGTTACGTGATTACCTTCAATCTCAGGGCCGTGAAGCATATTTACAGAAAAGAGTCAGTATTTCATTAATTTATAACTCTCCCTCTGTAATTCATTCTTCTTAGTATGAGTTTCTGGTTGATATTTGAAACACCTACAGGATATAGTTGAAAAACAAGCGTCAGGGTTGATGAAGGAAGCGGAGAGGTTCCTAATTTTAAGCAATATCGATAGGCTATGGAAAGAACACCTACAAGCACTCAAGTTTGTTCAACAAGCTGTGGGTTTACGTGGGTATGCACAGAGGGACCCACTTATTGAATATAAGCTTGAAGGCTATAATCTTTTCCTAGAGATGATGGCACAAATCAGAAGAAATGTGATATATTCCATCTACCAGGTTTGTGTTCTCCACCAAAGAAAAGACCGGATTAATCTATTGACTGCATGGTTCAAAATTTTCTGCCAATATATCATGGTTATTACGATCCGATATAACTAAGATATGTTTATCACATACTAAATGTATCACATATATCGCCAATAAATGATTGAATTTCACAGTCTATAGTGAATTTATTTGAAATTACATATTCAAAGTAATAATAAGGATCAATGCAAAAATTGTATCAAGATATTTGAAATTATCTATTAAAAGTCGAAATAGGGCAACTCGTTATGCAAGTCACGGTGCTGTGATGCAAGTCAATTACTCTATCGCTAATTTGCTATATATAGGGTAACTTTGGTTACTGGAAACGAAGGAAAGAAAATCGAAATCCCAGGAAAATTAGTTTTCTGGTGTTTGTTTTCTTGAAGAAAAGAAATCTAAATTTGACTGAAAACTGAGGAAAAGCTAACATCTTTCTAAGGTATTGTGAACTTGACCTTCCTTTTACTCTTTAACGCTCAAAATTAAAACTGTCCAGGCCAGAAAGACAGAAAACTAGGGAATATTGAAATCTAAAGAGAAAATGTAAAGGAATAAAACTGGGTATATCAAGAGAGAAAATCTGAAGAAGTAAACTACAAGCAGAGAACAAATATTGGCGAGTGAATAGATGGAAGAAAAAATAAAATGGAAAAGTTAAGGGAGAAAATTTGGAGAACAAATGGAGGACAGAAAATCTAGGGAAAGAAATCATAAGAAATCTAAATAGCAAAAACTGGAGAATCCAAATTAAGATCTGAGGAATATTAGAGTGAAATGGAGAAAATTAAGATCGAGTACATCTAGTAAGATAGACTTTGGAGAATGATGATCTATAGGGTGAAGATACCTAGAGTGGTAAAAAATCTAGATAGAGAAATTTGAAAAGATAAACGTTTGGTGAGTGAAAAAAAGTAGAAAATGAGCCAACATGACGGAGCAACTAACTAACATAATAGATAGTTCAGATAAGTGTATTAAGATGTAATTCCATTCATTTTTCTTTGTCCAGTCAAATACTATAGGGAAATAGATTCCATGAGTTCATTTATACTATTTTCATCGATGTCATTAAAATTGGTTTTCCTTTTCCCTCATTTTCAACAAACCAAATGTAACCATAATATTACAAAATTCATGTATCATATATGTTTTTCTGCTGTATAAAAGTTCCATATTCCATTTGATATATTGAGCAATAATACTCAACAACAAAGTTTAACTTTCCCTAACATGTGATTGGCTTAATTGCAGTTCAAACCTGTACTAATTAAAGACCCGAAACAAGACCAGGAAGAAGAATCAAGCAAACTTCTGTCAAATGGGAAGAGTGGCAAATCCAACCCAGATCCCGTTGGTGTGGCAGAATTATCTTCCTAGTCCAGCCTCAAGATACGCAACCAGGTTTATTCAAGCACCAGTAGACGAGTCTGGTTTTAAACCAGATTAACTTGAATTTAATGTGTTGGTGGCGAAGGAGAGAGAAGCGGCATTAGTCTTTCTTTAGGGAAACTCAGCTTTGAGTATTTTTGCTTCAGATGAAAGTCTCCAAGAACAATTCAGTCTAATGCTTATATGCAGAATCACAGGATATGTTTTATACATCTGCTGATACTAGGAGGCAAGAAACTTCCACTATAAAGTTAATGTGTATGATTCAATATTTGTACAACAACCAATTTGATTGATAACAGATATAAAGGTGTATTGCTACAGTTTTTGTAACCAGGCCAGGGATGTGATCGTTCTTTTTATTATAAAGCTAAGTAAATGTTTGTTATTTTCTAAATAATCTGAAGTTGCTAGAATTCACTCGGGTAATTTAAAAACTGCAGACATTTCATCTTGATGGCTGTTTTGAGAGAAACGTCCATTTTATGTCCATGCAATTGAGGTCTGTATTTTTTCATTATTGTTTTTTGTTTATCTCGTCTTAACATTTTTAGGGTCGGCGAGACAATAATTTAAGCGGGTTGCCAAACAAAGAGGGTTAGCAAAACTCTTTTCTAAGACTAAGAGGGTTAGCAAAATTATTGCAGGTTGTTTATTAGTTCGTTGGGGTTTTGTTTGCTCACCAATGACAAAGGAGGGTTGGCAAAACCCTCTTTTTGGAAGGGTTGGCAAATTCAAACTCTTTGACAAAATGCCCAAGAGAACTTTTATTGGTCTTCTAGGCCATAAATATCTTTTCATCATCATCATCATCATCATCATCATCACCATCTTCCCTCAGTTGTTGGAGTTGTATCCACCACAGTTAGTTAAGGCACGTTTTACTTCTCATAACCACCATCACCATGACTATGAACTATAAAGACTATCAGCTGATCTTGATTATATGTTTCTAGCTTAACCCACAATGATTTTGCTGTTTTTGATCAATTCTATCTCTGGGTATCTTAGTTTTTATCTAAATGTTTGATTATGTGCGCAGTAGATTATCTTAGTATTCATCACTCTCTCATATACTTTGCAGTATGAATTTTGTATTTATGGGGAGTTATATTGCTGCAATTTATATGTTTCTTGTGTGGGAATCTGTTAGGGGGATGGCAATTTTATTGGTTGGGACCAGGTGGTTGATTGTCTGAATTGATTTGCTTCTGTTCATGGATGGAATTGAAAACAAACCTTATCAATTTCTGCTTTGAAACAAGCATCCCTTTAATGGTGTCATAGCACATCTTCATCATTATATCTTGCTTTTGGGTACAACTATGAATAGCTATAAGAAGTTCAATACTCTTTGCGAGCCCTGTGTCAGAATAAGCTTATTCGCGACTGATTAAGTCAATTTTTGTGAAAAGCGATAGCGGTTTGAAAAGCCGGGGCACGAATAGCCTACTGGCTTCAGGCTCAAAATGCTTTGTCTGTCGGCTTCCGCTACTATTAGCGGACGAAGGTTGCTTGGCGCCTAAGGCGGCACTTATTCCCTAATAAAGTAACATTCATTGCAAAGCGCCAAACAGAGCTAACGCTTTGTGTCCAAGTAGTTACGGTTACTTCCTTACTACGAAGTTCTTTGCTCGTAGACGCTTAGCTGACTAGCTGATACTTACTATGAGTTTCTTCATATCGCTATGTTGGTTGGCGGATGCATGTGGCCACTTTTCAATAAGGTCTGAATCTTAGCTCGTGGGGGTAGTGTCGAGGGCCAGACAGGAAGCCACCTACAGCAAAGTCCATCATCTCGGCAGGAATTTCCTCAAACTTTATGGTTTTCAAATTTTCAGTCTGTTAGTCAAGTCCAACGACCTACTAGTCCGGCTAAGCTTAGAGGTTTGCCCCCTTAAGGATTTAGGTAAACTTGAATGTTTTCTTGATATAGAGATGCCTCATTCTCGGCAGGGCATCTTACTTTCACAAAGAAAATACCTTTTTGGTATTCTCAGATCTCAAAGATGGTGGCATGTTTGGAAGCCGTATTTCTGACTTTCCCGTTGTCCAAAACTTGCACTTACAATGATGGAACTCTTCTTCCCGATGAGGAGAAGAAAACAACTCATCATCTATTTATTGTATATAATAGAAAAGAAAGGTCTTCTATCTTAAGTTTAAGGAAGATACATACAACTATTAGCTTACCATATTAAAAGTTCAAGTAACTATTGGAGCTATTATTAGCCTAAAATGTTAGCATATCTGATAGGTCGTGGGTCGTGATCTCTAGTAGTTTCCTTTTTTTGCATTATTTCGAGTTATTATTTTTTTTTTTTAGAAAATCCTCTAATTAGGGGATTACTATTAGGTAGTTTCCTATTTTGTTGGGAGAGGGGTTAGTGGAAAGAAGTTAGGGATTTCCTACTTATAGTATGTTCTTGGAGAGGGAAAGTTAGTATTAAGTTTTGAGAGAGGAGAAACCCTAGATGGATCTAAGGAGAGAGTTTGCAATTGTGGAGATTAATTGAATAAAAAGATCGTTTTATAAATTGTGTTTGTTAATCGCTTCCGCGTACGTAGTTTTTAACAACTTGGTACCAGAGCCACTAAGATTCTGCGAATTTTTTTTCCTTTTGCAACAAACGATGGGGAAGAAAACGCCAAAGAAACAAACGCAGGGCGAACAATTGAAAAACGGTAGAAGAGTCTACCAAGTTGTTTATGGAGTCTAACCAGGAGCTTACGGAATTAAACAAGATGATGCCTAAACAACTTGAGGCGATGCTTGCCAAATTGCGTGCCCTTATGAGTACGAGTTCCGATGGTGACGGAAGATTTGCCGATGCTATTGAAGATGAAGTAGAAGTAGGAGAGGAGAAGATTCACGGAGATCGCAATCTTCTCTAGCAGTCAGCCTTGAGCCAGGCCAGATCTGTCCAGAATCAGCTTCAGCAGTCAGCCTTGAGCCAGGCCAGAACCAGCTCCAGCAGTCAGGCGACCAGCAAAAAGGCCATAAATTTTTGACCCATTTTAGATCGCATTTGAGAATAATTTTTGCGAGCATGCGATTACACTGTTTAAGAGTTTTGGTTTAAACTCATGGATGTGGGTGACAACACTATACCCTCATACTTGGGTACCCAACCAGGTTACGGAAAGATGCATGGGAGGATCTACGGTATGAAGTATGTGCCAAAATGGTTGCACAATTAAAGGTTCTTAAAAATTCGGGACAAATTTTTTTCGTTAAGGGGGAGAGTTGATAGGTCGTGGGTTGTTACGACCACGACCTATGCACGCTTCCTATGTGACCGATCTCTAGTAGTTTCCTTTTTTTGCATTATTTTGAGTTATTTTATTTTATTTAGAAAATCCTCTAATTAGGGGATTACTATTAGGTAGTTTACTATTTTGTTGGGAGAGTGGTTAGTGGAGAGAAGTTGTGAATTTCCTACTTATAGGATGTTCTTGGAGATGGAAAGTTAGTGTTGAGTTTTAAGAGAGGAGAAACCTTAGATGGGTCTAAGGAGAGAGCTTGTAATCGTAGAGATTAATTGAATAAAGAGATCGTTTTATAAATTGTGTTCGTTAATCGCTTCCGCGCACGTAGTTTTTAACAATATCAAATAACTATTTGAGCGTACAGTAGTCGAATAAAAAGTGAGCCAAGTCCATCCATATTTAGAAGCAAAGAGTGTGAAACTCATCCATGAATAATAGCATATCTTATCAATCACTCAGACACCCTTTTGTGTGGTGGAAGTTATTCTTATGGTTCAACTTCAATACACTTGTTTTTATGGAATGTTCTGAGGGGTACTTTCATTGGGTTCATGTCATTTAAAGTCCAGTTGCAAGTATTAGAAGAGTAGTGGATTCCATTTATATGCGGATAAAGATATTATTTCTTAACAAATAAATTTTGGGTGTTATATTGACCGTGAGCGTTGATTTAAATTTTTTCGGGTCGATCTTGTGAATAAGCAATTAGAAATTGAGTTACTTTATTGTTTATATTGTGAGTTATCCTCGTAATTGATCTAGCTTTTGGTTGATTTCTGCTTATTTCCACATTTTTATTTGCTTGACATACTTAAAAATGTCGTTGGATTTAAAACTTACTTTATTGATTTTACCACCCAGGGAATCTGCTATAGATGGGGCAGAAGCTATTTTTCCTATGTATATTTCTGTGGGCTTTGTTCTTTGCCTTGGCGCATCCTGTATTCTCTAATGGATTAGTGAGAATCGGCTTAAAAAAGAAACAAATAGATATTAGTAGTCTGAATGCCGTGAGAATGTTGAGAACCAGGGCTGCTGACAGACTGAAAGAAACTCGTCCTGGGTTGGGTGATTCAGATGTCGATATATTACCTCTGGGGAACTATTTGGATGCTCAGTATTACGGAGTTATTGGTATCGGTACACCACCACAGAACTTTACGGTTATTTTTGATACTGGCAGTTCAAATCTCTGGATTCCGTCGTCAAAATGTTATTTTTCGGTAAGTTCACTTCATGTCTTCATCTAATGTCTTAATCTCTTCCATATGGCATGCTGCTTAACAATAAGGTGTATGTGTGCAGATTGCTTGTTATTTTCATGCCAAGTACAAAGCAGGCCTGTCAAGCACATATAAGAAAAACGGTAATGTAGTCAATGAAAGTGGTGTTGTAAAATGTGTGTCAGTGTCACTACCATTGGTACTCTTGCCCAAGTTACAAAAGCTTAAAATGATTAAACCTTGTACTGCTTTTGCTGTGATGGCGTGTTCTTCCAAGTAACAAAATGGGTGTTAAAAGGAAAAAAGAAGGATTTTTTCACAGGATAATCATGAAGTAAGCGAAGGCCCAGACACCTTTTTTTTTATTTCTTTACATGCCTATGCAAATGTCATTCATGAAGTGATGTCCTCCGGTCTTGATTGTTAAGTCTTGATACTTTGTTTAGCACCAAACTCTTTTGCTGGATGTTGCTCAGGTTCTTCTTGTTATTCTAATTCAGGAAAATCTTGTGCTATACATTATGGGTCTGGATCAATCTCTGGCTTCTTCAGTCAAGATAGTGTACAAGTCGGAGAACTTGTCGTTAAAAATCAAGTAGGTTCCTTTCCTATTTTCTCATAGATTTTATATTGAAGATGACTATTGTGTTTTTGTTTCAATTTTGCTATGTATATGTTGTTTTCAGGATTTCATTGAGGCTACTCGTGAACCAAGTCTCAGTTTTGTGCTGGCAAAGTTTGATGGATTATTAGGGCTCGGCTTTCAGGAAATATCAGTTGGAGAAGTCAAACCAGTTTGGTACGCACTTTATCTTTTCTAGTGCTGCTTCTGTTCCTTGCTTCTATTTTTTGCGAAATAGCCTTCAAGGATTTATTAAATCAATCAAAGGAACAATTAAATGTAAATACATGAGAAAGAAAATCATAAACTACGAACAAGGATTTCATGCAAACATAGAATATAGGAAGAGATCTTGGAACACATTAAATATTTTAATATGGAGGGAAAATACGCAAGTCGGTTACACCATTCTCTTAATTATTTAATAAGATCAGAAGAGAAAATTATCTAGTTGCTATTACAAGTGTACCCCAAATTAGAGGTGTAACTCCATATTATTATTCACGGGTTACCAATTTAAGTTCTTTTATCTTAGGTACAACATGGTTGAACAAGGTCTAGTAAGTGAGGAGATATTCTCGTTCTGGCTAAATCGAGATCCAGCTGCAGAGGAGGGAGGTGAACTTGTATTTGGAGGTGTTGATCCAAAACACTTCAAAGGTGATCACACTTATGTTCCAGTGACTCGAAAGGGATACTGGCAGGTTGGTTAGTAAAATTATAGTAGTTCTCTTTATCTTTCCTACGAAGAACTTATCGTATACTTTTTTCCTTGTTGTTTCCAGTTTGAAATGGGCAACTTTCTCATCGGAAACTATTCAACAGGTGCAACTCTCTGATGTTTATGCTATTTGTTCTATTATAGCAGATGTACCTGGAAAACGTAAATGAATCAGGAAAGAGTACCATAAGGTGCAGAAACGTTCAAGATACTTTACCTGTAAACTATCTTCATTTTGAAAAGATGAAAGAGAGATTGAATTTACTGGAGTGAATATTATTGATACTCAATCATATATTTATACATGGAGATTTCTAATCATTCCTACAAGTTAGGAATTAGTTACTACATTATAGATTGTCTAGCTATAAGTTAGGTATTACAATAGGAAAACTAATATACACATATCATTTATTCTTAGTATGGAAGATATGGAAGTTTGACTTCCTAACACTCCCCCTCAAGTTGGAGAGGGGATATCCTGCAATCCCAACTTGTGAACCATAGGAACAAAGATCTCTTTCCCCAAGGGCTTGGTCAAGACGTCTGCTAGCTGATGTGCAAAATTGACATATCTTGTAGTCACGGAACCATCTTGAATCTCGTCTCTAATGTAATGGCAATCCATCTCAATGTGTCTAGTTCGCTCATGAAAAACTGGGTTGGCTGCAATGTGTAAGGCAGCCTTGTTGCCGCAATATAGCAAGGCTGATTCATGATGTGAAAGTCCCAAGTCCCTCAATAGAAATCGGAGCCATGTCAGCTCACAGCAAGCTCCCGTCATTGCACGGTATTCCGCCTCGGCGGAAGAGAGTGAAATTGTTTTCTGTCGCTTCGACCTCCAAGATATCAATGAATGTCCAAGAAAGGCACAGTAACCCGCAGTAAATCTGCTAGTGAGTGGGCAACCTGCCCAATCCGAGTCACAGTAAGCCCTCAACTTGAAATCACTATTCGAAGAGAAGAATAGGCCTTGGCTAGGTGCACATTTTAGATATTGGACAATTCGGAGAGTTGCCTCTATATGAAGTCTTTGGGGTTGGTGCATAAATCTACTCAAGACATGTACAACATATGTTATATCTGGCCTCGAAACAGTCAAGTAAATTAATCTGCCGACTAATCTTCTATACCTACCAGGATCTTTAAGCAAGTTGCTCTTGTCCGATAATTTCAAGCCTCGTTCCATAGGAGTATCAACAGGGGCTGCGCCCAACACAGCCCTGCATCCTCAATGATTTTTGATGCATACTTACGTTGGGAAATAAAAATCCTGTTCTTAGAAGCAGAAACCTCAATACCAAGAAAGTATTTCAAATCACCAAGGTCTTTGAGATGAAAATGACTATGCAGAAATTTTTTAGTTGCAGCAATGCTAACAGGATCATTTCCAGTAATCAGAATATCATCAACATATATCAAGAGAGCAGTAAAGGACTTGCCTTGTTTTCTGGTGAACAGAGAATAATCGGCTCGAGATTGTACATAACCAGCGGAGCGAATGGCTTATGAGAACTTGGCGAACCATTGGTGAGATGCTTGTTTCAAACCGTACAATGACTTATGAAGGCGACACACCAAGTTTTCCTCCCCCTGTCGCCGAAGCCCTGGTGGTGGAGACATATATATTTCTTCAGCTAAGTCCTCATGAAGAAAAGCGTTGTTGACGTCCATTTGATGAAGGGACCAGCCACGAGCTGCGGCTAACGCGAGCAAGCAGCGAACTGAGATGATCTTGGCAGTGGGGGAAAAGGTATCCTGATAATCGACACCTTCTAACTGAGTGAAGCTCTTTGTGACCAATCGGGCTTTGTACCTCTCGATAGACCCATCTGAACGGTGTTTAATTTTATACACCCATCTGTAGCCAATAGGCGTCTTAACAGCCGGGAGTGGAGTGAGAGACCAAGTGCCGTTGGCTTGGAGAGCCTGCAATTCAGAATGCATTGATTCCTGCCACTCAGGATGAATGACGGCTTCCGAATAAGACCTGGGTTCCGTGACTTTACTGATCTGAGCAACAAAAGATCGATATGCAGGCTTATATCTGTGATATGAAACATAACTGGCCGGTGGATAACGTGTACCTTTGGTCGCCCGACATTAAGGAGGCCGATTGGTCGGAGTAAACGTTGGAGCATACATAATCGTTGAGCTTGACCGGCGGACCGATTTGGCGGTTGGAGCGACGAAGCAGAGCGGGTTCGGGATTAGGTTCAGATAAGGAGAAAGGTGACTATGAAGACGGATTGGGGAGCGGGTTTTATGAGGATTCCGGCACAGTGGATGGTGGTGATGGACTTTTAGAGACAATGAGAGAGGATGGGTCACAACGATCGATTGGGTCAGAAAAAGTCTTGGGGCGGCGCGCGTATGTGCGTAGAATGGCCGGACGATGGGAAGATGGTGGTTCTGTCAGAAGAGAAGAGACAGTCACAGGTTGTGGATTTGGAGAAGGAGGCGCGACTGTATGATCGGGATGTGATGTGTTTGGATGAGAAGTGTTTGGATTGGAATCAAAAGAATAAGCGGTGTCGTGGGTGACAAGAGGAATTGGACCAGAATCTGTGTTTGAAGGAGAAAGAGCAGAATTGGGCTTGACAGATGCATAAGGAAAAATATTTTTGTGAAATCTCACATTGCGGCTAGTGAAAACTTTTTTGGTCGGCAAATCGAATAATTTGTATGCCTTTTGACCGATGGGATAGCCGATAAAAATTGAGGTCATGGAACGATGGTCAAATTTGTGAGAAGTATGAACATTAGTAGCATAGGCTAAACAACCAAAGACACGGAGATGAGAAAAAGAAGGCGGTTTTGAGTAGAGAAGTTCAAAAGGAGTTTTGAAGGAGAGAACTGGAGAAGGGAGTCGATTGATGATGTGTACAGCAGTAAGAACACACTCACCCCAAAATTGGGGAGGGAGTTGAGCTTGAAATTTCAAAGCTCGAGCTACTTGTAAGATGTGACGATGCTTGCGTTCCACAACCCCATTTTGTTGAGGCGTGTAAACACAAGAATACTGAAAAACGACACCATTTTCTTAGAAAAAAGAACGAAGTGAGATAAATTCCCCACCATTGTCATTTCGAAAAGTCTTAATGTGAGACTCAAATTGAGTGCAAACATAACTTAATGTAGCTCATAACAAGTTTGGACCCAATGGCCCAATTCTCCACAGTGGGAGCAATGAGGGCGTCCTCTTCCAGAGCCAGAACGACGCCTGTCTTGATCAAATCGGCGTCCTCTACTGAAATTCTCTGGCGACTTTTCTTGCGATCGGAAATCCTGTGACCCATATGGGCGATCAGATCGCTCGGACCTCCCTGTACCCGCTGATGGAATTGGTTTGCTGTTGTTGCTTCGAACCGCCATGGTGGCGCTGCCGCCAGAATCACTTGCAGCGTGCGTTGAGCTCAGGAGACGCTGCTTTTCTTCTTGAGAGACGGAGGAATATGCTTGGCGAACTAAAAGAAGGGGATTCATCAAGAGGATTTGTCCGCGAATAACACCATAAGAATCATTCAATCCCATCAGAAATTCCATCAATTTTTGTTGGTCTTGTTGTGCCCCGTGTACTGCATCGCTGTAGGAAGCTAGTTCATCCCATAGGCCCTTCAATTTTGTATAATAAACAGAGACAGAGAGTTCTTGTCGAAAACAGGCAATATCTCGCTGAATCTAAAAGATGCGAGGTGCATTGCTTTGAGAGAATCGCTCACGAAGATCTTCCCAAACTTCATGAGCAGTAGAGTAATATATTACATTGTCTGAAATTTCCGGACTGAGAGTGTTGACGATCCAAGAGTCGACCATATCATTACATCGAGACCAAGCCGCATAACCTTCAGGATCAACTTCTTCTGAAGGGGCTTTGATTGAGCCATTGACAAAACCTAACTTGTTTTTGGAATTTAAGGTCAGAGTCATAGCCCTTTTCCAAGTAGAATAATTGTCTCCATTCAAGGGTTAGGAAATCAAAACCAAACCCGGATGATCTGAATGATGAGTGAAATAGGGATTTGAGATAGTGTTAGGAACAACAATTTCCTTGCCAAGGACGGGAGGCGGTGGTGGTACTTCGTCATTGGCCATGATGGCTGAAAAGGAGAGATGCTACACGAGAGATTAGAGTGCAGTGATGGGTCAGGATCTTAGTCCTGCTCTGACACCATGAAAAGATGAAAGAGAGATTGAATTTACTGGAGTGAATATTATTGATACTCAATCATATATTTATACAGGGAGATTTGTAATCATTCCTACAAGTTAGGAATTAGTTACTACATTATAGATTGTCTAGCTATAAGTTAGGTATTACAAGGAAAACTAATATACACATATCATCTATTTTTAGTATGGAAGATATGGAAGTTTGACTTCCTAACACATTTACTATCCTCAGTTAGGCGTAACCCTCCATAATTTTCAAACTAGATTCAGACAAACACAGGTCATTTTAGCAAAAGTACCCTTCAAACACCCACTAGTAATACGTAATTTTTAGTCACAATCAAGCATTTTTGTCAAAATGGGGATGGCGGTGGTCTTATTTTTTTCTTAATCACAACAATTAAGGCTATCGACTATTCAGGAGCCATTAATTCAAGATTGAAAATACTGTCTAGCTTCGTTCATAATCCCTGTTTATTTATTTTCTGCAAATCGAACAAGGTTTTCTCATGATTATGAATTTGTATGTATTTTCAGGTATTTGTGACGGTGGTTGTGCTGCTATTGTGGATTCTGGGACATCCTTACTAGCCGGTCCAACTGTATGTGCTGAGATATTTTAAGAACTGATTTAGTGTCAGGATGGTCTTCAAGCTTAACACAAGGCCATTACATGTTCCAATTGGTTTTAACAAACTCTTTAATTCCAGGCTGTTGTGGCTGAAATTAACCATGCCATTGGGGCAGAAGGAATTCTGAGCATGGAGTGCAAAGAGGTTGTTTCCTTGTACGGAGATATGATATGGGAACTTTTAATCACCGGGGTTTGTTTCCTCACTAAAGTGTATCAAAGTTATAAATTTCGAAAGGTCTTGAGAGAATAATATATAACGTATATCCTATTTCGCAGATCCAACCTGACAAAGTGTGTTCCTTGATCAGTTTATGCTCTTCTAATGGGGCCAACTATGCGAGGTCAGTTAGTTTTTTCTTACATTTATTTTTTGTACTTCAAAGAGCCGTGTGATAAACATTATCACAATTTGTTATTGCTATAAGAATCAATTGTCAGAAGCAGGTTTTTGGTCAACACTTTCAATTTATTCCTCGAACTAGATATCATACAATTATGGGAACTCATTTTATGTTGGCCTCATTACTTTACCCTTTGTCAGCCGCAAGTTGAGAACTACATACTGATATATGAATCAAGTTGACCTTTCCCACATACTCCCATAATCTACTGGAACTCGGAAGCTCGCCTTAAACTCATTTTGGCTCATTAGGAGTACATTTTATTAGCAAGGCTATTTTATGTTATTTTAGTCCCACATTGGTTATTCATAAAAGTAGTTTACTATCTCTCTCCTATATATAAAGAGTATGATGTAACCTAAATAATCAATTCAATAATAATATTTTTCTCTTTCAAATCTATTTCTACATGGTATCAGAGCGTGTTACCCTCGTTCTACACCCTCGCTGATCAAACTCAGCGGTGAGTTCGTTCATGTTGGTCTGATTCACGCCGCCGCTCTCTTTCCCCTTTGTTTTGAAGAATGAGGATTATCACTGTCTCTCTGGTAACGTTGTTATGATCACAACCTAAGCTTCCACAATTTTTTATTTTTTTGGATCCGGTAGCGAGATACGATAGATGCTGATCTGAATGTCAGATTTGTTTGATTTATCTGAGGTAATCGATCGCGATGGTTATCGGTGACGAGTCGAGTTCGAGTTCGACCGTTTCTTCGATTGGAATGAGTGAAGATGTCCAGTCTTTCAACACTATTCATGATAATCCGAATTTGAAGATTACCTCACAGCTATTAGATGGCTTGAATTATGTTCGATGGGCACAATCCGTGAAATTGTTTGTTGGTGGCCGTGGAAATATAGGGTTTCTTTTTGGCACCGAAAAAGAACCTGCAGAATCAGATATGAAGTATGCAAAGTGGTTCTCGGATGATTCGATGGTGAGAACTTGGTTGATTAATTATATGCAGCCGACGATCTCTGCTGGGTACTTATTCACAAAGAATGCGCATCTGATTTGGGAATCACTTCGTAAGGTATATTCTCAGCGAGAGAATAATGCTAGGGTCTTTCAACTTTCCAATGAGATTGGGAATTTTAAACAGAGTACTCAAACTTTGGGGATGTATTATGCGAGACTTCGATCGAGTTGGGAAGAATTATCTCATTATGATAGCTTTATCGAGTGGCCAACTAGCACACCAAGTGAAAATGTTCCTATTCCACCTACGGCAGTAGAGATTTATGCAAAGATTGTAAAGAAGACTCGGGTGTTTCAGTTTCTTGCAGGGCTCAATCCTGACTTTGAGTATGCACGAGTTCATTTACTTGACAGGACTCCTTTCCCAACTCTTGAAGAGGCACACGCATATTGTCTCTCCAATCAGAGTCGTCGGTCACCTATGCATCCTATCTCCGGAATCCCTTCAGAGACTTCTGCTATGGTTGTTCGTTATGCTTATCCGGCACCACCGTCAGTTCCTTCACAAACATCATCACCTAACCTTTTTTTGTTACCAGCGGCTTCCGGTAACTCACGCCCCCCGAGGAAGAAATGTGAATATTGTGGTAAGTGGGGACATCTAAAGACAAATTGTCATGCTTTGCATAGTCGTCATGCTTGTTATCAACCCCGCCCATCTCAGTCCTCAGCACACTTATCTGTTGACTTTAGTGCGCCAGATTCTTCGGCCTTTAGTGCCCTCTCTCATGATAAAATCAACAGGTTCCGACAGCTTCTCTCTATGTCTTCCGCACTGGCAGTTTCTCATGCAGGTAACTTCGCATCTGTAAATAGTGTTTCTGCATCTCCGACTTTGCCTTGGATTGTTGACTCGGGTGCAACCGCTAATATGACTGGTATGTCTTCTCTTATCCGGTCTTATGCTTCTAGTTCATGGTGACGGACTGTTCGTCTTGCCAATGGAACTGGGACTCCTATTGTAGGGAAGAGTTGTATCCCGATTACAGATTCCCTTTCTTTACTTGATGTCCTTCAAGTCCCTTAGTTGGATACTAATCTTCTTTCTATTAGTAAAACTACCATAAATAAAAACTACAGGATAACCTTCTTTCCTGATTATGTTATTTTTTAGGATCTGGTATCACGGAAGATGATTGGCAATGGACGTGAAGAGGGTGGTCTTTATTTCCTGGATGAACATGTCTCTTCTATTTGTCCTCAAGATCTCCAGTTTAAGTCTGTCTAGTTGTGAAAATATAAAGTGGGTGCTGCGTTGGCATCACCGCTTAGGTCATATTTCCTTTGAGTATCTACGTTATTTGTTTCCGTCTTTCTTTTCTAAAGTATCTAATCCACAATACGAAGAGAGAAACCCTAGTTAGCAGAAAAGTACGAAGAACACCAAAAATTGGATGGGGAAAAGTCCCTTTAAGAGCTTTAATTGCTTAAACGCAGTTAATTACAATGAATTACTCTAAACCCTAGCGTCTTCCTCAGAACTTTCTATTGAACTAACATTATTTAGAAAAATAACCTAAGTCCCCTTTATATATGAGGGATCTAAGAATACCAAATAGCACGGATCTCGATGCAAACCCACGCCTTAAAATAACAACCAATGCCAAGCTCGTTCGAACGACATCCAAGCTCGTTCGAACGCCTTTACGCTAATTGGTCTAAAACCCTAGAAACTTGACAAGTCGTTCGAACGACATCAAAGCTCGCTCGAACGAAATTTGTCTTTGGGCCAAAATTTCAGTGAGTATGAAAAAGGTCGTTCAAACGAAATAGGGAATCGTTCCAATGACTTGGGTTTCCTGGGCTAAATTTTAGAGAGTTGGAAAAGGGTCGTTCGAACGACTTTCAACCTAGTCGTTCGAACGACTTTACTATAATTTGGTCTTCGACTCAAAACGTCCCCAGATCCTCCTGGATCATGGCTCCCCCCTTTAGGAGTCTTGAGCTCTTGCTCAAGCTGGAACTGGAGATGTGGAAATTCGGCGCTGCCAATTTCCCTGCTGTACCACTTCAACTTACTAGGTAGCTAACCCTTCTTCCCAACTCGGAACGAGTCAATACCACCCCGTCTTCTAGTAAGAACTTTTCTCTCAATAATACAATCCTCCTGCAACGGATCTTCTCTTTTCATCCATAAGTCATCAACTGACGGTAGACAAGTGTCGATTGGAGAGTCTTCATCTAAAAGAGACGGCTCAAACAACATCAAATGCTCGGCAGTAATCACCGAATACATCTTCATAGAAGGCAGCAAATCCAATTCATACTCACATGTCTTGCCTTGCAACAACTTTCGGCGAAACACACTATGCCCCTTGGAATCATCATATCTTGCAACATATTCTGACGTAACAATAGGCTGTATTTGTACAGAAACCAATATAGCGGAAGTAGTTGGTAATGGGGGTCGAGATAACCTATCAGCCATCTTGTTGTCCATTCCCTTCGTAAACTATATACTCAAGGGGAATTGTTGGAGATACGACATCCCCTTCATCTGGCGAGCTTGCTGTAGCTTGGACTGTGTAGCTAAAAACTGGAACGGTTTATGATCAGTATGTACCACAACCTCTTCTTGCAACTTCCCCATGTCGGTTTGTTGCTTATAAGACGTCATTGGAGACAGCACTCTAGCCGACGTACCCTCTTGAACCGGTCGAACCAATAACACAAACTTGCCGCTCGCATTAACCAACCGCTTCACCTGAGTCGCTATTACTAAATTATTTGTGGTGACATGCTCCTTTTAAGCATTGATATTGAACTCCTTTCCCTCATTCACAAGACGATACTTGCGAGCTCTGCGGTAATAAATCGCATCTCGGTCCCAAAGATAAAGGGCTACCTAAGATGACCTGACACACATCTAAAGGAACCACCTCACACGTCACCTCGTCAATAAACCTTTCAGTGATCGCAAACTTGAATGTACACTGCTTCGTGATCATCAAATCCGCGTCTTTCTGAATCTACCCTAAACCATACGGCTTAGGATGAACTGTAGTAGTCAAACCCATCTTCTTCACCAACGCCGCCTCAAAAATTAAATTTTTCTGACTGCCCGGATCAACAATGGCCTCGACTAAGCTCTGGTTTACCTGAATACTGACATGAAAAATCTCTTCTTGACTCTCCTCCTCAGTAGCCAAAGTCTGCTGAAACATAAGTGTAAGCTTAAGATTCGATTTATCTAAATCCGGGAGGTTAACAACCTCCGCGGCTAGTACATATCTCTCTTTCTTGTTATTCTCCTCCTTTGGCCTAAGCTCCGGGTGAAGTTTCTAACATCTATCTGAAATATGCCCACTCGCCTTACAATGATTGCAAGAATTTTCCTTGGACGAAGACCCTCTCCTTTGGACTCTCCTTATGTTCGTTTTTCCAACTAGACCTGTACCCCGACTTGTTCTTGTCATCTTCTTTGTCACTCTTCAAGTATTTGCCTTCAATAGCAATTGCCTTCACGGTAGCGTCCTCGATATTGGCCACTGTAAAGAGCTTCAACTCTCTTCTAATGGACTCTTACAAACCCCCCGTGTACTTCATGAGCACCTCATACTCGTCCACATCAATGTCCAAAACCAAAGCTTGGTTATGAAACGCCGTAGTGTACTCCTGTACGGATTGCTCAAACTTTTGGCGCAAATTGTGCCATTTATACCATCTCTCTTGTTCATACCCAATGGAATAAAATTGCTTTTGCACTAATACCTTGAATTATTTCTAACTCAAACTTCCTACATCGTGGCGTTTCCGATAATATTTCTACCACGTGAGTGCATGACTTGCAAATTTTAACCTAGCAAAGCATATTTGTTGAGCATTGGAGTATTCCTAAACGGAAAAATAAGTTTCTAACCTATCTAACCAGTTATCCAATATCTCGGCATCGATTGAACCGTCGAATACCGAAATTTCAATCTTAAAATTGATACGAAGATTATGTATAGGATTTAATGACTTACCAATACCCTATCGCTCCTTGATGGATTCGGCATCATTATAATCACTATCTATCTCCGCAATATCATCGTCTCTATCCACCTCCATAACCCCTTTCTTCTTCGAGCGGTCTCGCCGTTTCACCGAAGCGGAAGCCTTCGCGAGGGTCGTGAGACGCAATTGTTCAACCAACTCCCCTACATTAGAAGTTAGGTCAGAAACTGTCGTTTCCAAAGTCGTGAGTCTTTCTTTGGAATCGTCCATCCCCAAATCGTCATTCTTCTTCGAATTAGGTTTGCGATGAATCTTCAACGGACTCACTAGCTTCTCTTTCGTTTGTTTGAGACGGTCACGTGTAGAGACCATAAACCACAATCAACCCCCGAAGATTGTAACTGAAAAACTGATATCACTTAATCCACAATACGAAGAGAGAAACCCTAGTTAGCAGAAAAGTATGAAGAACACCAAAAATTGGATCGGGAAAAGTTTCTTTAAGAACTTCAATTGCTTAAACGCAGTTAATTACAATGAATTACTCTAAACCCTAGCTTCTTCCTCAGAACTTTCTATTGAACTAACATTATTCAGAAAAATAACCTATGTCCCCTTTATATATGAGGGAACTAAAAATACCAAATAGCACGGATCTCGATGCAAACCCACGCCTTAAAATAACAACCAATGCCAAGTTCATTCGAACGACATCCAAGCTCGTTCGAACGACTTTACGCTAATTGGTCTAAAACCCTAGAAACTTGACAAGTCGTTCGAACGGCATCGAAGCTCGTTCGAACGAAATTTGTCTTTGGGCCAAAATTCCAGTGAGTATGAAAAAGGTCGTTCGAACGACTTTACTATAATTTGGTCTTCGACTCAAAATGTCTTTAGATCCTCCTGAATCAGTATCCATGTCTGACTTGTCTTGGGTATTAATAAAACCTAATGGACGTTACTTCTGACCATAAACCACATGTGAACTAGCTAAACATCATTGTAACACGTATCCGTTGAGTATTAATAAAACTTCTTGTTTTGATATTGTGCATTCGGATGTTTGGGGTCCTGCCCCAATTACCTCTAGTTTAAGATTTTGTTATTTTGTGTTGTTCATTGACGATTTTTTGAGGTTTACTTGGGTTTATTTGATAAAATCCAAAGATGAGGTCTCCTCTATTTTTCAGACATTCACCGCAATGGTTCATACTCAATTTGGGAAAACTATTAAAGTTTTTCGTTCCGATCAAGGTGGAGAATTTATGTCCCAAGATTTTCGCAAATTCTGCAATGTCAATAGCATTGAGCATCAAACCTCTAATACGAAAACTCTGCAGCAAAATGGTAAATCGGAAAGGAAAAATTGTCATATTCTTGATCTTGCTCGTGCTATATCAATTGACATGAATGTCCCTTCATGTTTTCGGTCTGATGTTGTTCTTACGGCGGTGTTATCAACCGGTTTCGTCTCGAGTTCTTGGTTTTCACACCCCGCATTCTATTATTTATCCTGAATGTTTCATTTTTTAGATTCTACTTCGTATTTTTGGGTGTGTATGTTTCGTCCAAGTCATTGGGTCAGCCTCTAAACTAGATCCTCGTGCCTTGAAATGTGTGTTCCCGGGTTGTTCTCATGCTCAGAAGGGTTATAGGTGCTTCCATCCCTTATCCAGTCGTTATTTCACCTCTATGGACGTTACTTTCTTTGAACATGCTCCGTTCTTTACGGGCGGTTTTCTCTCTAGGGGGAGTGTTTTCCAGTTCGTCCTCTTCATTTAGAAGATTTATCTTCTCCTCTTTCAGATCCACTTCCGTTGAGTGTTCCGTGTGAGTCTGCAATCCCACCTTTAGTTTCACCTTCAATTTCACGTTCTTTACAGGTTTATACTCGACGACATCCAGGACGCCAGCCTCCTACACCAGACTGCCAAGCATCCTCTGTAGCTCCAGGTCTGCCACCTGCCATCGATTTACCTTTATCAGGTATTGAGTCTTCTCCTACCGCTTTTCTACCAGTTACTACTGATGATGATTTACCTATTTCTGATAGTGATGATGATAGACCGATTGCTATTTGAAAAGAGAAGCGTAATGCAGGGAAACCTGATAGATATTCATATACAACGGTTTATTCTATCGTTGATTATACTTCAGATCATTGTTTATCTCCTACTTATAGAGCTTTTCTAACTTCTCTCTCTTTGGTTGATATACCACGTACAGTAGCAGATGCCAACGGCTTTGAGGGGGAGTTATTGGGGGACATTGGGCAGTACCAGCGGCTTCTTGGGAAGCTCCTCTATCTTTCTCTTACCTATCCTGATATTGCATATGCGGTTGGAGTTCTTAGTCAGTTTATGTACAAGCCGCGCCATCCCCATCTCCAGGCAGCTATTCGTGTTCTTCGATATCTCAAGGGGTGTCCTGGTCGTGGCGTTTTATTTCGAGATCATGGTCATTTTCGAGTCGAGACTTGGACTGATGCTGACCATGCAGGTTCATTATCCGATCGTCGCTCCACTTTTGGGTATTGTACCATTATTGGTGGTAATTTGGTTACATGGCGGAGTAAGAAACAAGATGTTGTTTCCAGGTCCAGTGCAGAAGCCGAGTACAGGGTATGGCTTAAGGTGCTGGTGAGTTAATATGGCTAAATCGTCTTCTACAAGAGCTTCGGATATGGGTCTCTCTTCCTATGACGCTCTATTGTGACAACAAATCTGCTATTAACATTTTGGCTAATCCGGTGCAACATGATCATACCAGACACATTAAGGTTGATCGGTACTTTCTGCATGAGAAGTTTAAATCTGGACAAATTCAGACTCTCTATGTTTCTACTTCGCAGCAGCTTGTAGATTTTCTCATGAAGGCCGTTAGTAGCATATTATTATTAAATGTTTTGTCCAAGTTGGGAATGTACGATATTCATGCTCCAGCTTGAGGGGAAGTATTAGCAAGGCTATTTTATGTTATTTTAGTCCCACATTGGTTATTCATATCTCTCTCCTATATATAGACAATATGATGTAACCTAAATAATCAATTCAATAATAATATTTTTCTCTCTCTAATCTATTTCTACACATTTAAGATAGTATTTTATATGGTTATTCACCATTCTTATTGAAATGTGTACACAATAAGGTTTTATTTTTTCTTGATAAAAAGTATACAGTATAAAGTTTCATGGAGAATGGTTGTGAAACAGCCCTCTGATTGTCGAGTTACACTGAAGCCAAAATCTGATTCCATGCAGCAATGGAATCAAAATGGTTGTCGAGGAGCAAAAGAAGAAGGCATTGGTTGGTGAGGACATTCTATGTGTTGTTTGTGAGATGGCAGTTGTTTGGATTCGAGGTGAGCTCAAGCTGAACCAGACAAAAGAGAAAGTCTTTAGCTATGTCAACGACGTAATCACCCAACTCTACGCTCATTTTGCAGTAACTTAGTACTAATTGTGTTCCAATAATGAAGTAATTTGTATTTCAGCTATGTGAGAGCATTCCAAGTCCCTTGGGTGAATCGGTTATTGACTGTAATAGTGTTGCAAGCATGCCAAATGTTACATTCACCATCGGAAATAAACCATTTGTTCTCACTCCAGAACAGGTATGACTTTGTTTACATTGTTGCTTTACTGACAAAAATATCGTATGAATTTGTTTAAAGTTCACTACCATACTTTTGGGGACTGTTTTGTGTTTTCTGCAGTATATTCTTAAGACAGGAGAAGGTGATTTAGCTGTCTGCATTAGCGGGTTTATCGCCTTGGATGTGCCTCCTCCTCAAGGTCCCCTTTGGTATGTTTTCTTTCTTAACATTCACATGTGCAATAAAGCTCGTATCTTCTACAGTTCTACTAATATTATAGGTCTTTCCTTGGTTTGATGGTTGCACTGGAAATATGTAAAACTTCTTGCCAGAAATCCGTAGTCAAAGAAATACAGTAGTTGTTACACCGAAAAAGCAGCATATACGTAAGTCTATGCGCGTATACAATTAAGATTATGATTGTGTTTCTATTTCTTATGTTGTTTGCAGGATTCTTGGAGACGTGTTCATGGGAGTTTATCACACTGTGTTTGACTCCGGTAATCTCCAACTAGGATTTGCAGAAGCTGCTTAGCAAGCCCTCGATACGTCTAGTTCCCTAGTTGGAGTCATACATGCCCTTTTAAGCTACATTACTTTGCATATATATTGTAATCTGTAAACAGAATGATGCACAAGGGTCATACATGGCCTTTTAAGCTGCATATATATGTTAATCTGTAAATAGAATGATACACAAGGTTCATGGCACGCTATTACTTATATGGTGTAATGAATAACTTAGATCTTGATAGAGTTTATATCCATGTAGATGAAAGTAAATATCTAAGTTTCCATGTGATGAACCAAACCCAGTTGCTATCTTATGTCCATGGAATTGAGAATCTGTGTTTCTTCAATATCATTGTTGTTTCTATCTTTACTCATTCTGATTTCTGGCATTGTAATGGCAAAGATCTGTTTCTGGGAACTTGCAGTATTTCAGGAGGATCTCGACAACAATTAAATGAACTCTGGGCTACAAGTAATGTGTTAGTTTGCTCTAGATTTGTCATTTGGCCGTGAAAAATCTATGCTTGATCTGCAAATTAGGAGGAAATAGGCCGATGGCTTTATGCGACATATGTCCTTTGAAGCTGGGTGATTTTGTGAGCCACACCATAAATGCTCGAGTAACTAATATCTATTCCCAGTCACAAAATTGGATTTCATAGATTTAACACAGTTGAGTTCCTTCTTTTAGAGTAACTATATATGTCAAAAGAAAGAACTTTGTTAAACCTTGCAAATGATATACAATACATGATCTAATGGTTCATATAAGCTTACATTTGAACCAACTTGAGGTAAAGCATAGTTTCTAATTCAAACCAATTGAGCACGCATGAGACTCAAATCCTTCTTCTCTTCTCCAAAGAAGTTTGATAGAATCATACCCACATCCTCTAAACCAACATCAATGCACAAGGAGTTCATATCTGTGTTCAAAACCCGCACATTCGGGCCGTCCCTGCACTTTCCCATACACTTACACCCAACAACACTGCCTTCTCCACCAATTTTCTTCTCGAATTCCTCCATTAACGCCAATGCACCAGACTTTTTGCATTTCCCACCCATACAAACTTCAATCTTATCCGCAGTTACAGCTACATTGCTACCACCACTACAACTAATACTATATTCTTGCACATTACTCACTAAACTACAATCCACAATCGCTTCCACCGATAACAAGCCTTGATCACTCGGTGTTGCTTCTTCCATCATCGTTTCTTCTACATTGTACTCTAATTTAGCTTCTGCAACAACCCCATTTCTCAAATTACTCATATCAACAACCTCCCCACATTCGCTATCACTCGATTCAGAACTTGAGCTCGAAGACAATTCGCAACCTTCCCCTCTATTCATTCGGGCAATCGCTTTTTGTCTCGCCTGCTCTTCTTTCCTCTTTCGCTTCATCTCTTTCTCCTCTGCTCTTAGTTGTTGCAATTGAGCTAAAAGAACCTCTGCGGCTTCCTGTAAAGCGAAACACACATTAGTACCTCAAATCAATAACTCTGTACTCCAAATATCGAAACTTTCTTCATCAACAACATAAATTACTGCAAATCCAATGACGGGGTTGCTCAAAATCGAAGAACTTAACTAAAATTTTCGATTTTTTGGCTAAAATTTGATGATTAAGGAAACCCCAATTATCCAAATCAATCTATCTTAGAATCAAAATCCCCCAAAACCCAATCTTTTCTACTAATAAACAAACTACTAAGTTTAAAAAAAAATCAAACTTTTTTGGATTAAAAAACACTTACAGAGATCTTCTTCTCTTTGATTTCTCCAACAAACCCTTGCTCAGCTTCAACACCAAACCCCATCGACGAAAACATCGACAAGTCTCTAGACAACCCTTTGATCAACTTCAACTTCTTCTTCAAAGTACCCATCTCTGATTTCTCCTTCATCTTCATCCCCTTCTCCTTCTTATCTTTCTTCTTCGCTGCTCCGCACCTCGGTGCGACACAATAGTACTTTAAATGCCCATGATCTGCGAAACCATTACTCGATAACCCCAAAAACAAATTTGTGGGTTTTGTCGACGACGTCGAGACCTTGAAACCCATATCGGGAACGCCGGGGAGTGATCGGGAGATGACGCCGGAGACCTCCATTGTTGTTGTGAGAGAGAGAGAGAGAGAGAGAGAGAGTTTTCTTGAAGTTGGTTTATATTGAGGTTGATGTTTGAAAGCGCAAACTAACTGTTTTGCTACGTGACGGTTTCTGATTGGATGGGATTCGCTTTTGGCTGACGTGGAGGGGAAGTCTGGAGAATTGTGGCGGGTTTTAGTTTGCCACACTTTTTTACGTTTTAGACATGCTTTTGTGACTGAATTTGACCGTTGGATGGATACCTATGAGATCTGACGGTAAAGATTAAATGTATTGGAGCCAGGTCAGCTGCCATGTAGATTAGCTTTGGTTTTGGTTCGGCGGAATTGGTAGTGAATGACGAGGATGCCCTTTTGTTTTTCGAAAAATGCCGTTTTGTTTGGCTTATTGTGTTGAAAATTTGTGGTGGTCAAATTAATTTTCTCGAAATGATAAAAAATAAATAAAGCACAGGATTTATTTTTTTTGCTGACCAGGGTGATCTGTTTCATAATTTATCAGCATTTGCCTGACTAACAACAAGCGCGTTAAGGATTTATTTACTTAAACATGTTTTTTCTCATAAATGTTGTTCTACTTAAAATTGCAGATTTATGCTGAAATATATAGTTCCCATATTGGGCATATCAAGCATTTGCACGTTGTGGGCTACTCCTATCATTGCCATTTGGTTTTGAGACGTCGAGATACATTTAGTAATTCGACTTGGAATATTTCTTGTAATACAGAATATGCCTCATTTCTTTCACATTTCCTCTTATTTTATTCATCTTTTTTAATTAAAATTAGGAGAAGACAATTGCACGACCTTCATGAGAAATCAAAATAATTATAAAACATGATCCTTATTTGAACATATTCGTAGTCAATGGTCGCAAAATTATAAAACGACCGCCATTTTCAAGCTGCTGGCAGCTCTGCGGTATTCTTTTGACCACACCTGGTATCAACATTATAAGAAAATTACATGTTTCATATTATTTCCCATGTGTTATTTGATTGTACATTGACATCGTAGATTCTAACTAAATCCGATTTGCAAGTAATATTAGCCCGAATTAAAATCGGAATCCGATATAGAAAACTAAAAGAACTACAAATGGTACTAATAAGTCACAAAAGTTGAGTACTTACATACCTACATTTCATCATTTTCTAACATTCATACAACGATCACACATAAACAGATAGCTCCCATACCTTAGCAGTTACCACTATTTTTTTTTCCCAAGAAACCCGACCTCGGTCGTGTTAAATACAGTCACCACGTCTAAAACGGCGTTGGAGTCAGTTGAGGAGAAGTGTACTAGAATCGAGATATTTTTTGGTATCATTCGAGACCATACGAACATTAGGAGCATTTCTGCACTTGCCCATACACTTGCATCCAACCACATTAGTCCCGTGCTCCGTTTTCAATTTCTCCAACAATTCTTCACCTCCGTATTTCTTACACTTAGGCCCCGTGCAGACTTCGATTCTCTCTGTATAAATATCTCCACTGCTACCCGCAGAATAGCAAATTTCAACCCCATCAAGTACATTTTGATTCAGTAATAAACTTCCAGTATTTGTCAATGATACTTTGGTAGGAACTTCGATCCCATAACTCATATTTTGTCCCGCTGGAACACTTGGACTACTTGTTACTGATATATTCGTAGAAACTCCGGTTTCTAATACATGTTCGCCATCAATGTCACTTGATTCGACGCCAGGGCAACATATTTCCCCTGGGGTAGCTTCGAGCTGCAACTTCTCTTCTTTTATTTTACGTTTTATTTTATTGTCCTCGATCTTTAGCTGTTGCAATTGGGCTAATATGATCATCGTCGCCTCCTGCTTAAGGAAACATGTATTAGTTTTAAATCAAATTTTGGATTAACATTATGATCAAAGACACCACAAAAATACGCTTTTTTCGAAACTAATGTTCTATGATCAACTTGTTACACCAAAAATATTCGTGATCGGTTAATAAATCCGTAAATTCGATATTATGATCGATCATAACTTTAACCATGCATGCAAAAGCATTAGAGTTCATAAAAAAAAAAAATCAAAAATCAACAAAATTCATAATACTAATCAAAGCAAAATAGTCCCAGAACCTTACCAAGATCGTCTTCCCGTGATCGTCCTTGCCCGACCCCTCTCGGTCTGCGACCATATCAAAAAACCGCAACAAATTCCTAGATAACTCTTTAACAAACTTCAACTTCTTCTTCACAACATCCCTCTCTAATTTCTTCCCCTTCTTCACCTTCTCCTTTACCACCACCACGGCCTCCTTCTTTGCGTTAATCCCGTAATTCGTAACTTCTAGGCTGTTTCTTGATTTCAAAGAAGCCTTGGAAAAATCTGGAGACTTGGGAAACCGAACCGATGCAGGAAATACTGATCGTTTCGAACACCGGGTATCGATGAATCCGCCGAGAAGGGTCGGAGTTGGCCGGAGAATTGTACCCATTGCTTTGGCTTGAAGCAAAGTAGAACTGTTGGAGTTGCAATAAGTGTTGAAATAATTCTTGTTTTTAATAAAGCTTGATGAAACTTTGAGTACAAGTTGGATTAAGTAACGGCTTTTTACACGTGGAGGTTTTTGGTTTGTTTACTGACTCGTGATCGTTGGTCCCGTGCACACGCAAGCGTACGCTTTTGTTGTTCCGACACACGTAAGATGTGAATATGAAACGTTGATCTTGTTAGGGGGAAAATCGGATGGTGCAAGTGTTTCCACGAGGTTTTGGTAAAAAGTGTTAAATAGGAAACTTTTTGTACAAGTTTGGAATATATTCTAACTTGTAAAACAAGGCTTTGCAGTTGACGGCTAATATTCATCGAGATTCGTGTTGTTAAACATCATCGCCAGGTGTTTTACTATACTTCGTTCCAACAGTTTTGAGGCACAGGTGATTTAAACGTGGATGTAGGGCGCATCTAGCCTGAGAAAACATCCCTTACCCAACCCTTGCAAATTAGGGCTTCAGCCTTTTAAAACTCTACTTTGAACATCTAAGGAGCTTACTCGTCCCTTAGAGTTGGTAGTGTCAGGGTCTAATGTTTGCAACCCTTAATTCAGTCACTAGCCTTACTCTTTCACACTTAATCTAGCCCTCATTAAACCCGCCCACACTAAGCCATGCAACACTGTAGAGATGTAAGGCATATATCTATCTCTCATGTTTTTCATTATATATAATAAACTAATTAATTTTTTTGTCAAAATATATGAATATCAATTATAATTTTAATGCGATGATGCCTATTTTTTGTTTTTATTTTTATTAATAGTTATTAAAATCGGCCCGGTCGGGCCGGACCCTAAGCCCAACCCAGAGCCCTAACACTAGGGCAATGAGGATAAGGGTTGATATTATAGCCTAACAGCATGGTCGCCCAACCCTTAACACTACCGAGGGTCGGGTTGGCCCGTCCCTAAGTTCACAAGGCCTTACCTATCTAGGGCCGGGTTGACCCTAGCCCGGCCTATTTCACACCCCTTGGCGCAAGCACAAAATATAAAAATGAAATACAAAATTAATTTATTGTGAAAATTGTTTATCAACCTACTACCAAAACTCCTCTAATTTGCCCTTCCCGCGTATTTGTTGGATTATTTTCACATAAACACTCAATGTGGACAGTCACTATCACTCTAAGCTAGTAGATGAAGAAATTAGGATGATGTTATTCCTGCTAGTAACTCTTGGGATGCTGATACATGAACTGGAACACGCTGCCTTATTTCTTCGAATGCACACATTGTTTCTGAGTCAAGTCCTCCTGCAAACTGTAAACACAGATAGTAGATTACAAGATTAATATCACAATTTATACTTACTGATATTAATGCACATAAAATTGGTATCTAGGAGCAGTTTATATGTTTGTCGTATGCTTCTTAAAAATACCAACATAAGCCTCTCTTAAAGGTTAGTCTTTTGCAACTCAGAAACATTAAAAGGGACACTACATAAACACATTTACGTCGCTAGTCTTACCTGATGAGCTCTGTAAGCGAATCGGACACCCTGAAGGAGAAGAGCTTCCTGCGTAGACTCCCTTTCTACAGTCCGAACTGATTCAAGTTCCATTGACACTCTCTTCATGTACATTTTAGCCAGCTTCATAGACACTTGCTTTATCTGAAATATAACACTTGGACTAAGTTCATTATAATCAATTATAAGGTACACACAAGTCACAGGTAGTGCAGCACAGTACTGAAGGGCATTCTCATGAAAAAAATGTTGTGACGATAACCCATACAGGGTGCTGTAAGATTTGGAGTTTATGTCCTAAAAAACTGATGTAATATATGTCGGCCTGAAAACTAAGAGAAAAGTGTTAAAAATGTGTGATTTGATCGTTTTTTAAACCTTGTCTAAATAGAAATTTATTACGGAAGTATGATTTCTTATCAGGTCAATTTGGGTACAAAGCCATCAGTCATTCTGAGAGGGAACATACCTTTCTAACCATGCCTGAATCAAGCATCCAGTCAGTTGGTATTTTACAATCCCGGTAAGAAACCATGGTTGAGTTTCGCAGCTTAAATAGCCTTTGTAAGCTCCGCTCGGACCTTGGACCAAGTCATAATAGAATGTCAAAACAATAACTTTACAGATCTTACCAGTTACCATTAAAGCAAATGGGGTCATTTTCTCCAGGTAATAATAATAATAAAAAGTATGGAACACAGCTATAATATCCTTAGGGAGGAGTTCAAATAACTTCCATAAGTTTGTCAAAATTCAGATACTCACAAAAGGGTTGGCAATAACTCCATTTTATAGATATTCGGATAACTTATGGTGTTTCCAGAAATCCCTCAATTACAAAGAGCATTTAGATATAATCTAAGCAAAATAAAATTATCATTCTAATCCAAACATGCAGGGAGATATATGGTAAAACTGTTAGTTGACCATACAATACAGATCGAGATATGCCCAGAAAAATGTCTACCAATTTTTTTTATTTTTAAAGTTTGCATTTAGTATTAGGCAAGAATTAAGAATTACTAAGATAAGTATTTGGAATTTCAGAGAATCAACTGATTTATCTGGTCCTACATTACTTTTGAAAGTTAGATAAATTTTTAGGAAAAACAGAAACTTTTGTGAGCATATTCTGTCATACATACTTGTCTAGTAAGCTGGATATCTTCCTCAAAGCAGTTTCACACAACATGATGGAGTCATCCTTATAGGAAGAAATTTCAACCTCTAACCGTTTAAGATCACGGTATTCAATAGCAGCTTCTCGCATGGCATCAGCTCTACTCTCAGGCCAGTTAAAATGCTTTAGAACCGACCTCTCATCAGCCTGTACAAAACACGGTGAATTAGTTTTGTAAGAAAAATTAATGCCTTATACTCTCTTCCTGTCATTGACAGTACTTGAGACAAAATGATAAATCCATGATCCCTATATAGCCAAATGATATTGAATTGCAGCAAATCAAACTAGCCAATAGGTATGTTGTTCTTCTTCCAGAGTGGTTTAATACTTTGACCCCATCGACTTTACATCCTGCTTATTTAGACAATGAAAGTGAGGAAAGGTTCAAGGATGAGTTGGGTAAGGCCATCTGTACCTTCCGATGCCCAAAACAATTACCTATATATTTACAAAAATCTATTATACTAAACTACATATCATATTTTTTTTGTATTTCTCTAATATACAATACATCCTACATCTGCTACTGATTTCCATGCGCAAAGGTTGTCTTCTTATTTGATTTTCGGCCATTACGAGAAGAAATAAACCGAACAAGAGGAACTACTATGTTGAAGATAACTCATGGTAAATTTGAAGACTTACCAATGATGACAGCTCGTTGTCAATCCAATCCACAAATTTCAAGACATCTTCTATATCCGTATAAGACGCAGTTTGAATTTTCTCAATAATAGATCTGATTAACTCTCCTTTGGTCTCCACATCCAGTTTTATCTACAAGAACATCAATGCAACATTCAAAACCTTGTTTGTAAGTACAAACAAAGAAAGAAAAGATAGAGATCGTGCACACTTACAGCTAGCAAATGAGCTGAACGATTTTGTATTTCTCCAACTATACTATTGTGTACACTACTAACCACAGAATTACTGTGATTCCCAGGACTCAGAGCATCCTTTGACCCCTCACGTTTCGTTATCGTGCGATAAAATTCAACAAGTGATGTATCTTTCTTTGCCGTAGATAATCTTATAGGTGCATGTGGCATGGGCGGCAAGGGTGGAGGAGGCGGAGTGACTACATTCACGGAAACTCTGGCTTGCATTTCGGAAACTTTTGTAATTGGCTTTACCGTTATCTCAGATGGTACCTCAACACTACTCTCGTCCTTAATAGCATTCTTTTTCAATACCAGTCTGTCTTGAATGAGTTTTTGAGCATCCTTGAACTTGAGGTTCTCTATTTTTACCGCGACCGGGTCCTTCTTCATCCAAATTCAAATGAAACAATTTAAACCCAATTAGTAAAAACCACAAAATTCTGTGCCTATACATACCAATAGCAGAAAACCTGAAAAAAAAACACTTTAATTTCACCTGATCACTACTCTGACCGCTACTCGAAAGCGCTAAGATCTTTGCTTCAGCAACACTGAGGTCCTCCACGAACTGCTTATTCCGCAACTCAAGCTCCACATTCAAGTTCTGCAAATCCTCCAATTGGCTCTTCAACCCCAATATCTCTAAGTGCAAACCCCTCACTAAATTCTCACTAGCATCAAGCTTTTCCTGCAATCCCCTCTTTTCCCCATCTGGGTCAACTCCATTTCCCTTAAAACTAATATCAGACCGCCTCCTAGTCCGAATCGACCCATTTAAAGACCGCCCCACGACTTCCTCCCCAGATTTACCCTTGTTCAGGTCAACACCAAGTGATCTCTTAACTTTTGGACTAATAACTGGGTCTGGGGTGACTGATTTTGACCTTGTTATGGTCCTTGGTGAAACCCCATTGACAAGTTCTGATCTTGAGGAGTTTTTGAGCTTAGTGGGAGCTTTAATACCAGGAGAACATGTTGTAGACCTTGAAAAGACTAGTTTTTTTTTATCACTTGGTGTTTTGAGAGCAATCTCTTGCTTCATGGCTTCTACAGTGCTAGATTACATGTAAGAAAGTGTGGGATCATGAGATTTGGGGCAATATTGGCAGAGAACAGAAGGGGTCGAGAGAAACAAGTACTACTCAACAACAGCAATTGTTTTTGTGTTTGTTTTCTTAATAATTACTACAATGATGATGAGGAGCAAAAGAGACAGAGAGGGTGTTTTTGATCTGTAGGGACAACAACAACAACTACAACAAGAGAAGGTTCTGAGACAGAAAATCTAATCTCAAAGACATCATCACCATGATTGAAGAACATCTAGTTAAGGAAACTTAGACTAGACAGTTAATGGTGTGAAGTTAAATCTGATGATGATGATGATGATGATGATGATGATGGGGTTTGCAACAAAGTACCACTATTGTGATTTAATGATCTCACATGTTTTGTCACTTTATTTAATTAACTCAGGTTCTTGTTACGCAAGTGGAGGTCATCTAGTTTATTTACCTTTTTGTTATCTGTACTAATATGGCAGATTACATTAGCTCTAAATTTACTAGATTGCTAGTGCCAACTGTGTTGGTTTCGTACTGGTCCTCAAAAGGCATTGGGTCAGTTTTCCTCCAATATGTATTCTACATTATTGGGGTCGGCTTAGTTTTCTTGTTCATTTTAATTTTTAAACTTGCAAAAACACATGCAAATAGGTTGTTGTTACAAGTTATAATCATCAGTCTTACAAAATGGAGGAAGAAAGAAAGACAAATAAATTAGGTATGGTGGAGACATGACAACAAACAAAGAAAATTAAGGAATCAAAAACAAATTAAAAATAAATCCATTTGCATGTCAATTTGGGAAATGTTCTCAAGTGCAACTCAAATACTCAATTGGTAATGGTCACTCTAGACTTTCCACCATAATTGGTTGGGAGTGGGAGTAATAAGAGTAGCTTTTGAAGCTTTATCTTTACCAATAATGACTTAAAAATTCTTGCATGATTAGCTTTTTGTTTACCACTAATGCCTAAACACTTAAAAAGACAAGACACTAAGAAGCTACAAAGGTAAGCATAACCTCATTTGATTTTCAGGGACTGATCTACAATAAGAGTTGTGAAGGAGCCTCCTCCTTGGCGGTTTTATCATCGTCCAATGACATGAACTCAATGACAGTCTAGAGCTAGAACGAGGCTTGTGCTTTAACCCCTTGACAGAAATGACATTATGATCCATGAGTTGTTGATGATCGATTATTCTAATAACTTAGGATTCCCGTCGTCGTGCCAAAATGGATAAACACAAGTATTCTAAGAATAGCAATCTTAATCTATAATTCTAGCTAAATATCATGGTCCACTCTCTTTTTCTTAATCCAGAGCCCTTTATTTCAACAGGGTTGCCTGTAAAGTTGGTGAGAAATATATTTCCATCAAAAGATTTTAAGAAAGAGATACGAGTTAGGTTGGAGTATGGCTTCAGGTTTGTGATTGGTGGTGAGTCAAATTTTGTAAATATAGGTTAACATAATGACATCGCTTGTGATCGAGAATTCATTAGATTGCAAATGATTGTGTTAGATTCAGGTAAGAAGGGTTTGTGGTCAAAGCTTAAGGCTTAAAAGTAAGAAGAGGAAACAAAGGCCTATAACGCTGCCTTCCTTCCTAAGTTTAGTGTTTTTTTTTTCTTTTTTTTCCGCATTAAATTGTATAAACCTTAGGTATAACTAGGAAAGGGATATTGGGGCCAAAACTTAGAGCATCCACAACAACCTCTTTCTAATAGAGAGTGCATTTTAGGAGTTTTACATCAAACCAAACACTATGTATAAAATAGACTCCTCATTTAAATGAGCCACATCACACACAATTAATTGTCTAAACCACTTTAAAGTAGTCATGTTTAAAAAAGAAATGTAAAAATTAAATTTTTTAACCTCTTTTCTTTACTTTCCACATCAAAAATAGTTTTCCACATAATATAATAGTCAATATGGCTAACCAAATTATTCTCTAGACTCCCCAGTATTGAGGAGAGAGAAAGAAAGAAATAGGGATATGGAGCCTCATAGGGAGCCTATATAAGACATTTTATTACTTTTTATTGTTATGCTACCGGTTGTAGGATTTGATAGACTGGTAGAAAACAGGATGATTGATGCAATGCTGAAGAAAATGAAAATGGCCAGATTTTTTCCCTGATGATGCTTAATATGAAGGCGCTTCTCGCTTTCAGCACTAAAATACGACAATAAAAAAGAAAACAGGTGCGAGTCCGTCTAGATGTTCCAAAATACAGGTTTTATACATTTTTTTTTTAAATCAGTCCCACATGTAATATAAGAAATTAAGACCTTGCTTCCGAAACAAAGAAAACAAATTTATCACGAAGGGTTGAAAAAACTATATAGAACATGGAAAACATTTACAAATTCTTGAGATACAAAATTATGGGTGACAAATAAGTTAAGAGAATTTTATATCGGTTAGCAATCATCCTCTTCTTCACTATCATCATCATAAGATACTAAACTTCCAAGAGCACCCTTATCAACATTAGCGGACTTGTCAATATTTAATATTTTTGTTGCCTCTAACGGATTCTTTGGACTTGCTTCACCTGTTTTTGCCTTCTTTGCCTGGGGCTTCACTTTAATAACTAAACCACCTAGTGGGCGTGGACGAGCCGGTACGTTCTTCCTCGCCAGGGGCTTTACTTCCTACATCCAAGCAAAAGAAAGCAATTGGTGAGACCGGAGACCATAATTTACTAATTAGATATATAAATGCAAAATGATTAGCTACTGACCTCTACTTTAGGTACAGACGGTGCATCCTTGAGCTCATATACAACGGAAGAGCGGGCTGCTACAGCTGCCTAAGAATAAAGCCACAATAGTACATATCTGAGATTATGTAATATACAAACCCTTAACACTACTTACAGGTCTGAAAGATCGGTCTATCGATTGACATATGAACCATGACCTGGACAAGTTATAAGTTCAGAAAATTACTTGGAAATCCTGCAACTGTTGCGCTTCTTCGTCTGCTATTTGACGCTCATATTCCCTTCTTGACTACATACATACAAATTAAATCAAAACAAGAAGAACATGCAAGCAATAGAAGATCGAGCTTTTTGAATACAAAACAACCAAATATAAGGTATTCCATTACATTAAATATACCAAAAAGAAATGAAAAGTGGATTAATCAAATGTCTTCTAGATTTATTCATTTTCTTTCGTATGGCATTTGGTATTTGAAGGTAGGTGCTATTACCCCTCCCCCCCCCCCCCCCCCCCCCCCCCCCACACACACACACACACACAAAACAAACAAACAACAACTTAGAAGTCCAAACACTTCCGCGGTTTGCATCTCCTGAACCTCCCGGATGTACGAAAAATGGAATGTCTACTGCTCTCAGCATTCGAAATAGACTAGCATCGGCCACATTAAGAAAAATGTTCAATAGCTATAAACATAGACTTACCATCTCTATATTGTCCAGAAATTCCGTCTCATCTTCATCCAAAGCTTTCGGAGGCCCTACAAATAAACCGGAGTACACCAACAATGTATTCGGCTAAAATACTAACCAGAGATCTAGTTCCATCAGTTAACTACAACCATGATAAGGAGCTCAATCATGACTACAACTTTTCAAAGATGGTGCTTAAACAACTTACTATGCTTGAAACGTTCATTGAACTCGGTATCCTTCTTGTCCTTATTCTCTTTTAATATCTGAAAGAAAAGTGGCCACCAACACAGATGTTTGAAAGAATTAAAACTTATCTTTAAGGTGAGAACAAATTTGTAATTCGCAGTTAATATTTCATAAAATATGTCAGATTAGGGCAAGCTAAATACATAAACAACACTTCAATATCAACAAAGTACTATTACGTCTATCAAGATTTCTTCACATACTATTAGCGAATATTAATTTACAGCTATTGATAAGATAGTACATGCATGACAGCTAGATTAACTCATATGCTAGTTTTCTCTCTAGATTCCCTCAATACAACTCATCTCCTTAGATTCTCTCAATTCTATCCCTAGAGTTTACTAATCCAAATTCTTGGATAAAAATTCTATCTCTAGATATTCACTCGCTAGATTTTTCTCATCCAAAATGTATCTATATTTTCTCTCAATCAAAATTTGTATCTCCCAGTTCCAAATTTTCTCGAGGGGTTCTCTCCAAAATGTTTATTGCAATTTTCTCATCCAGATAAAAAGTGTCCATATTTTTCTAGTAGGGAAAATAGCTATTCTAGCATTTAAATATTTGGATACCGACAGAAAATGAAATTTCTGCCCCTCATTATCTTGGTAAACTAAACACAAGGAAACCGGTTTCCGCAATATCCCTTTTCCTCTTTCCCTCTTTTCAACAAATCAAACACAGCCAACTTGTACAAGCGTAAATATTCAACATTATAACTAGCTAAAACTTCACCATTCGAACATAATTCAAATGAAAAAATCGATACCTCGAAAAGTGGCCTATCTCTAGTGGCAGTTCCGTCTTCGACCCGCTCGCCTCGAACTTTCTTTGACTGATGCAACTACAATTGGGCAAAAAATAAACCAACTTTAGATTCCAATTTCTAAAGATTTTAGGGCTTTAGAGTTTGAGAATCAATCAAACCTGATCTTCTGAAACGAAATTCATCAACCTAATTGGAGGAGGAAGGTCTTCCGCCATCTCGATTTTTCCCTAAATTCACTCAAAATTATTTCTTCAAATCGATTCTCTGAAACAATTAGGTTTTAGTTTTGTTGCTTAAGAACATTTCCAATTAACTCGTCAAATCTAAGAACGCAAAGAACATCTCCAACAAAAACTTCAACTTAAGTTAATGTTAGTAATACCGTTCTTGGTGGGAAACAACCGGTCTAAATTGTGCTTATTGTTTTTTTGTATACAAATCGAAATTATGTGCAATTGAGATCTGTCTTTCACATATATTTTTTTACAATTGATTCTTTTTCTTCTCATCAGAGTAAAACAAAGGCCGCGCAATCTAATGGCGTTTCAAGCAAAAGGAATTGCAAAGTTACTTGCTAAACCCTAGATTTTCATGTCTAAGTATCATTTAAACACAACCTAACTGATAACGGTAGTTACGTAAACTATAAAATTGAGTCCTATATCCCTTTTTAATCCAACTCATGTACAAGCATCTCTAATAATATTGCACTAGTACTACCTGTGGCTCGCCACGACGATTACGTCGACGCGCCTTTGACGCTATATAATTATCCCTTAACGTGTCTTCTAATACCTCATATGCATGACGATATAATTCACTGAATGGGTTATATCTAACCAATGTGTCTTGCATATATGAATCGCTAATGAAAGGCCCCCTGCCCAACTAATATAGAGCACAACATAAAAAAAGGAGAAGAAAAGATGAAGACAATGAGATAACAAATTATTTTTGACGACCTCGTAAAGAGAAAATAACAAAATTCCTTTGTAGTCATGAAGGTTAACTTGAACTAAAATTGCCTCCAAATCCTTGCTGCACACACACTCAAGAGTAACTAACAGGGATATCCAAAAACAATATAGAACTTGTAGGGACTTGTCCCTCGAGCTGTGCCAAACTCGAACTACCTCAATACTAGACTCACGCATTATACACGTGACATATACAATTAACAATGACACTTGAACCATGAATTGATGATGAACGTGGATCGAGCACTATAAATAAAATAGAACAAGTCAAAAACACCTGTCTCCCACGAACTAGCAGTTACACATCCAACTACCACATGCCCCAATTTTTAGGAGAACGTGTCTCACACGATAACGAATTGAGAGTGAGGTCTATAAAAAGGATGAGTTCCAAAAGAGAAAAGACCAAAAATTTTATATTTCAAGACCAAGTTTTCTAGCTCAAAAGATCACAAAACTTATAATCAAACATCAGCCTCAAGCAATAAAAGTTACAGTTACTAAATCTTCAAGCCGAGGTTATGGTTTTTACCTATTCAAAGGTTTCCACGCTAATCACCTATGTAATTTTTATATTGGGTTATACTAATTTTTGTCACAGGTACATTTGGTGTAAGGACTATTTGGAGCTATCTCAAGCTACTACGAAATTAGGCTATTACATTTGGCGCCGTCTGTGGGAAAGAAGACATTTCTACGAAGTCCTAAGGCATACAGTTACTCACAGTAAGTTTTCAATTATGGTAACTTCTAAGCGACCAGCCACAGGAGCTCAACATGAACTCTCCATTGAACCTGATGAGTTAGTAGAACTCAGGCCGAACCTCAACATCGAAACAATAAAACATAACAAGTTCGAACATCAATTAACACATGACCGTGAGCTTCGCGACAAAGAACTCGAAATGAACGAAGAACTCGACAAACAGAACTCAAACGATAGGATAAATAGATGACTACGTTACATACTGCCTTGAAAGCTCTACAAAGCATTCAACAAGTTTAGACTCCTAGAGAACAGTATGCCAAACCAACAACTTCTAGAGTTTCAACACGAAATAGGTTAGGAACTCGAAGAACAACTAGCAGAGGAGCTTCCAGGTGACAACATGATGATACACATGTTCCAGAGGCCTCAATTCACTTAGGACAGGAACAACAATTAGAAATTAGCAGAGGATATACAGGCCCTTCAAACATCAAGAAGAGGAGTCATGACTTCAAACTAGGGTGCCAGTTTGGGAACGTTTGAGTGAGGGAAGTGGTACTCATAACCCCCGACCTACACGCCAAGCCGTTCCAGCACCAAGTCAGTACATCACACAGGAAAACATGGATCAACACATCAAGGAGTTAATTGAAACTCAAGTTCTCAACAATAAGGATGATTCGACCAAATTACAGGGTAGTCCGATTGCCAAAGAGCTATTTGATATGGAAGTGCAGACAAGTTTCCATACTCTGAAGATACGTAAATACAAAGACACCGATCTGAAGCATCCAACAATTCAGAGATTCGTTAGGACCGTATTCAAACTTAAATCGCATTCTCTGTCCTCTGTTCGTTACAAGTCTACATGAAGAACTACTCCGATGGTTTCACTCCTTGCCACAAAGTTTAATCCTCACTTTCGACCAACTATAAAAGATCTTCATCAAGACGTACGCCTATAACAAATACAAAGAAGAGAATCTCTACACTCTTATTAGTCTCAAACAGTCATAGGGGGAAAAGCTTAAGGTCTTTGCAAAGAAATTTCTCAAACTTGCTCGAAAGGTTGACAATCTCGACCATAAGACAGTCGTCTCAGCATTTACCAATGTATTACAGATCGATTGCAAAGCAAAGGAACATTTGTTCCTTAACAAACCCATGACCTTGGAAGACATGATTTCCAAAGTCAATGGGTATATCGACCTGGAAAAGATGATGTTCGAAAGGCCTAAATCTACTTAATCTGTCCTAACCACAAATGGTCAAAATATAGAAAGAGACATTGCACAAAAGGACAGCCAAGGTGACAAAAAGCGAGTCAAGACAGAAACAAGCAAATCACGTATAAGAAACTTACTACCCAAGCTAGACCTTCCAAAGATGAATATCAGGATTTCAACAATCTTCCATACACTGGAGAAAGACAAGTTCTATCGTGTCGCTCAACCACTGGAGCCAATCGAAGGCAAACTGTACTATATGCACTATAAGGTAGCACATCATGAAACTGACAACTACTATGCTTTACAGAGATTGTTGGAATACATTTTCAAAGATGGAAGAATGCACGAGTATATTATCGATCTGGAATCATACAAGAATGGAAGCTACAAGAAATAGGTCGAGGTCGTCCAAGTTGAAGATCAATCTGAGGAAAAGTACTTGTACCACCTCTACCATAGCCACATGATTGAGATCCACTAGATCAACAATTCGACAAGATTCAAGAGGAGAAGGTTGACTGAATGGTACGACCTTACAATGCAAGATAAAGAAGCCAAACTCCTTCTGGAGTTAAGCAATCGACGAACTGGAATCTCATTTAAATATTACAACATTGGTCATGTCAAATTCCCGCATCATGACGCACTGGTTATCATGCTCAAGATGAAGAAATTTTTCATGCATACCATGATAGATAAAGGAAGTGGAATCGAAATCTTTTTTTAGAGTATAATTAAACAGATGGGACTCACAGACAAAGTTGTACCAAACAACATTGATATCAGTGGCTTTAATGGATCCAAAGAAGAACAAGTAGGAAAGATCATCCTACCAATCACTGTTGGACCAACTACTTTCGATGTTACATTCTACATCATTAATGCAAAATCTCGCTATCTGGGAATAATGGGTCGGTGCTGGATACATAACATGGAAGTGATCGCTTCTATGTACCATCAAGCACTACGTTTCATATACAATGGTGGCATCTATGAAATTAAAGGTAGCCAAAAGTTCTCTCGAACTTGCAAGAATATAGTATTTACTATGCAGGATACTTCAGACAAATTTACTGCATAGCAATTATAGAAAGCTGATCACACCGAATGGCCAGCCTTCCACAATCAAACTTACTGAGTACATTGAGATCGGTGGGCATAGAAAAAGTACCTATATTGGTACTAAGCTTGTTCAACAGGAGACAAAAGCTCTAATACAATTCTTACAAGTCAACAAAGACGTATTCGCATGGACTTTTCAAGAAATGTCATGAGTCGACCCAGCGAAGGTGTATCATAAGTTGAGCATCAGAGATAAAACTACAACAGTCAAACAGAAGTAAAAATGACTTTTACCTCGTCTTAGAGATGAAGTCAGCATGAAAATTGGTAAACTTATCAAGGTCGGGTTCATTCGAGAAGCTGAATATCCAGATTGGATCTCTAACATTGTAGTAGTTCCAAAAAAGAATGGGAAAGTTCGTATTTTTGCGCAGATTTTACAGATCTAAAAAATACACGTTGAAGGACAGCTTCCCTCTTCCCATCATTCATCAAATCCTAGATTTTGTAGTAGGTCACGAGCTGTTATCTATGATGGACGCGGCTTCAGGATACAATCAGATACCTCTCTTAAAGGAAGATCAAGAGAAAACCACTTTCATCACTGAAAGAGGCCAAACGGCTATGAAGGATCCTAAGAGACCCCTCTTCCACGCGATTGAATGGCCACATAACCAACCCTGTCTTTTTTCTTGCGAGAGTGACACCCACTGTATGCGGCATCAATTCTTCCAAACTACTTTACGTTTCCCTTTAAAAGTGAAGCAATGCAAAATCCAACCCCCCACCTTTTCGGTTGGTGTGTCGCTTCCCTCTAGCCAAGTCAGGCCTCACTGAAGAGAAAGACGCTTGAAGGTACTTGTGTACGGAGAAAAGAACCAACAAGTGCCAGTAGGGAAGGGAGTTTAAGCCAGGACACGTAAGAAAATAAGGACTTTAAAAAGAAAAGAAAAGAAAAGTGGTTTTAAAAGCCAAGGATCCTAGTTATTTTAAGACTGGTAAATGCAACAAGAAATAGGGAAAGCAAAGTAAAGCGCTAGGAAGCCAGAGGTAGCCTTTCAAATAGCTCAGAGGCTTTATAGAGAGTCAGCAAGAAGGAAGTTGCCTAAAATATAAAATACGGCTAGATCGTTCAAGTATTAAAGAACATTAAAGAAAAGAGGTAGATTGTTGCGCGTACGTAACTAAACTACAAAAAAAGTAGGATCCTTGGGCTAACTTGCGTACGCCAAAGACAACTTACGTACGTTAAAAGGTAGTTTAGCAAAAGAAGGATCCTGGGGTTACCCACTTTTTAAAAGGTTAGGTGAGCCGATAAAAATGTAATGCATTGGCGAAGGATTAAGTGTTAACGTCTTTTGTGTAGTTAGGGGCTGAGGTAGGTAGCCTTCCAAAAATACAGAGGTGGAGATAGAGTCGACTCTATGATATTTATATTGCTACAAAGTCATGCTTTTCAGACTGAAGAATGCTGGAGCGACTTATCAAAGGTTAGTAACAAGTATGTTCAAGGACCACTTGGAGAAAATTGTAGAAGCATATATTGATGATATGCTCTGCAAAAGGTTGAAGAAAGAGGATCATATTGCACATCTCAATACAGTCTTCAACATATTATGATCATATTCCTCGGTTACCTCATCAGCAAGAAGGGAATTAAAGCTGATCCAGATCAAATACGAGCTTTAATCAGCATGCCCTCTCCTCAAACCAAGAAAGACATACGGAAGCTCGCTGGCAAGATTGCAACTCTCAACCGATTCATCTCAAAATCTCCAGATCGATGTCGATGGCTATTCATGTTACTACGTGGATCCACCAAGAGAGGCAAAGCTCGACCGTATGAAGAGATTGATTGGACATAAGAATGCAAAATAATATTTCATGAACTCAAAACCTATCTGGGTAAGTCTCCCATAATGAGCACCCCAATATGAAATAAGGAATTGATCATCTATCTCACAGTAACAGATAACTCTTTTAGCTTGGTTCTGATTCAAAGGAAAGATTGAGAAACTAATATATTTTATCAGCGAGACCCCCACTCCAGCAAAAACAAGATATTCCATGATCGAGAGGCTCCTCTTGACCCTCATTTATACATTATAAAATCTCAAACACTATTTTTAAGCTCATTCAGTCAAAGTCATGACCAACTACCAACTTCGGGAAGTTTTATCTAAGAAGAAGAAATCCAGAAGAGTGTAACAGTAGTCAGTCAATTTGAGTGAACACGATTTCAAATTTGAATAAAGAACTTTAGAAAAAGGTCAAACAATAGTTGATTTTATGGCCGACTTCCTAGTAGAAGATCCAAATTGGGAAGAGCACGATCTAGATCTCACAATAGAAAAAAAGGATTATCAACCACCTTCTTAACCCTTTGGCAAGCGAGTTGTTTGGATTACGTAGACAGGTTGGAGACTCCTCACCGATAGATCAGTTGGACCTGCAGGGTCAGGGATAAGAATCGTGCTAATAACACAATCAAATGATAGGATCGATATGTCAATACGCTTAGATTTTGAAACCTCGAATAATGTCATAGAGTACAAAGATTTGATCGATGGGCTCGATTTAGCATTGGAAATCAAAGTTCCAGAGCTATTGGTCTATACAAATTCTTTGTTGATTGTCCACCACTACTTAGAGTAATGCAAAAAGAATGGCAAGATGGTTAATTATGCCACCCTCGTTACTAACAGATTTAACATATTCAACAAAGCTACATTTGACTACCTCCATCGTGGAGAGACAGACACGCCGATTCCTTAGCCTACTTAGCCGGGGTCTTAGGTATAGAAGAAAGGTACCTTCAAATTGAAGTGATCTTCACCCCCATCATTGATCTCCCCTTGATATGCGCGATCAACACTGAGGTGACGAAGATGAGGATGATGATTGGAGGAAGCCTTTTATCACCTATCTCGGCCCAAAGAATGAATGTGATGGGCCCCTTCAAGAGATCCATGAACACGCAGATAATTGATCAAAAATTTGAAATGTTACATAGTTCAAAATGACCTTTTATATCAAAGATCCGTGACTGAACCTTATCTCAAATGCCTCTCAAAGCAACAAGCAGATTAAATGCTCAAAGACTTACATGAAGGGACTTGTGGATTTCATGCCGCAAGTCGATCACTTGCAAACAGAGCAATTACATAAGGAGTGCTCTTAATCCACTATACGATTGAGAAGCTCTAGTTAGTAGAAAAGTACGAAGAACACCAATTGGTTTGGAAAAATAAAAGATTCGATTACTTAAAACGAAGTAATTATAATGAAAAACTCTAAGAACCCTAGGCTTCTTCCTCAGAACTCTTTCTAGATCTAACATAATCTAACAATGCATAACCTTTCCCCTTTTTATAAGGATTACAAGTTCCTAGTTCCAATAGAACTGGGTTACAAGTTCCTAGTTCCAACATGACTTACCTAGCATTACCCCTTTTATAAGGGTTACAAGTTCCTAGTCCCAATGGGAATTACCTAGATCCTCCTGGATCATGGCTCCCCCCTTTAGGAGCCTTGAGCTCCTGCTCAAGCTAGAACTGGAGATGTGGGAATGCGGCTCTTCCCATTTCCCTATTGTACCACTTCGACGTACGAGGTAGATGACCTTTCTTCCAAACTCAGAATGACACAGTAATACTCCATCTTGTTTGCATAGAAGGTGGTAAATCCAATTCATACTCACTTGTCTTGCCTTGTAGAAACTTTCGGCAAAATATACTATGCCCCTTGGGATCATCATATCATATAATATACCCTGACGTAACAAAAGGTTGTTTTTGCAAAGAAACCAACATAGCGGAAGTAGTTGGTAATGGGGGTCGAGATAACTTATCGGCCATTTTGTTGTCCACTCCCTTCTTATACTGTATGATCAAGGGAAATTATTGGAGATACGACATCCCCTTCATCTGGTGAGCTTGCTGTAGCCTGGACTGTGGAGCAAAAAACTGAAACAATTTGTGATCAGAATGAACAACAACCTCCTCTTGCAACTTCCCCATGTCGGTTTATTGCTTATAAGACATTGTCATTGGAGACAACACGCTAGCCGATGTACCATCTTGAACCGGTCGCACCAATAACAAAAACTTGTCTCTCACATTAACCAACCACTTCACCTGAGTCGCCGTTACTAAATTTAAAGTTGTGACATGCTCCTTACAAGCATTGATATGAAATTCCTTTCCCTCCTAACCTGACACACATGCAATGGAACCATTTCACACGTCACCTTGTCAATAAACCTTTCAGTGATCGCAAACTTGAATGTACACTGCCTCGTGATCATACAATTGTATCTTTCTGAATCCACCCCAAACCATACGGCCTAGGATTAGCTGTAGTCTTCAAACCCATCTTTTTTACCAACGTCTCAGAAATTAAAATTTTCTGACTACCCGAATCCACAATGGCCTCGACTAAACTCTGCTTCACCGAAATACTGACATGAAAAAGCTCTTCCTGACTCTCCTCCTCGGTAGCCATAGGTTGCTTAAACATTAGAGTAAGCTTAGGATTTGGCTTATCTAAATCCAGAAGATCCACAATCGTTGTGGCCAGTGCACGTTTCTTTTTTTTGCCCTTCTCCTCCTTCGTCTGAAGCTCCGAGTGAAGTATGTAACATCTATCTGAATTGTGCCCATTGGCCTTACAATGATTACAGATTATCCCCTTGAATGAAGACCTCTCTCCTTTGGACTCCCCTTTCTGCTCAGACTTCCAAGTAGACTTGTACCCCGACTTGCTCTTGTCGTCTTTCTTGTCACTCTTCAAGTACTTGCCTTCAATGACAATTATTTTAACTGTAGCGTCTTCGATATTTTTCACATTGAAGAGCTTTAATTATCTTCTAATAGACTCCGACAAACCCCCCGTATACTTCATGAACACCTCGTACTCATCCACGTCAATATCTAAAACCAATGCTTGGTTATGAAATTTTGTAGTGAATTGTTGTACGGATTTCCCAAACCTTTGGCACAAATTATGCCATTTTTACTATCGCTCCTGTTCATACCCAATTGGATAGAATTGCTTATTCACCAAAACCTTAAATTTCTTCCAACTCAGACTTCCGACATCATGTCATTTTCGATAGGATTTCCACCACGTTAGTGAGTGACTAGCGAATTTCAAAGTAGAGAAGCAAATTTTTTGAGTGTTGGAATATTCATAAATGGAAAAATAGGTCTCTAACCTATCTAACCAATTATCCAACTTCTCGGCATCGATGGAACCATCGAATACCAGAATCTCAATCTTAAAGTTAATACGAAGATTACGCCTTAGATTCATTGACTTACCAAAACCTGGGCGCTCCTTGACAGAATCGGAATCACTAGAATCACTAGAATCACTATCTATCTCCGCATTAATATCGTCTCCATCCACCTCCAAAACCCCTTTCTTCTTCAAGCGACCTCGTCGCTTCACCAAAGTAGAACCCTTTGTGAGGTTTGTGAGACGTAATTGTTCAACTAACTCCCCTACAGTAGAAGTTAGGTCAGAAACTGTTGTTTCCAAAGTCGTGAGTCGATCATTGGAATCGCCCATCTCTAAATCGTCATTTTTCTTCAAATTAGATTTGTGATGGATCTTCAACGGACTCACTAGCTTCTCCTTCGTTTGCTTGAGACGGTCCCGTGTAGAGACCATAAACCACAATCAACCCCCCGAGAATTGCAACTGGAAAACTAATACCACTTAATCCACAATACGATTGAGAAGCTCTAGTTAGTAGAAAAGTATGAAGAACACCAATTGGTTTAGAAAAATAAAATATTTAACTACTTAAAACGAAGTAATTATAATGAAAAACTCTAAAAACCCTAGGCTTCTTCCTCAGAACTATTTCTAGATCTAACATAATCTAACAATGCCTAGCCTTGTCCTTTTTTATAAGGGTTACAAGTTCCTAGTTCCAATAGGACTAGGTTACAAGTTTCTAGTCCCAATAAGACTTGCCTTGCCTTGCCCATTTTATAAATGTTATAAGTTCCTAGTCCCAATAGGACTTGCCTTGATCCTCCTGGATTAGTTCTGGTCAGGAATGAGGAAACAAGCAAAAGAGTACTCACAAAGATGCGGCCTGTGTCAACGACATGGACACATGATACGAGCACCTGTACTCAAATTCCATGCAAGTAAGGTTTTCTGGCCTTTTAAAAGGTGAATACTCGATCTAGTGGAAGAATTCCCTAATACTCTGGGTAGCCGAAGGTTCTTACTCGTGGCAATAATTTACTTTACAAAGTGGGCAGAAGCAGTCCATCTTTGTCGATCTCGAGAGGAATAAGTTATCTCATTTATCTGGGAGTATATCATTACTCGGTTTGGATGTCCTCACCTAATTCAGATCGATAACGAGCCGCAGTTCATTGGAAAGAAGGTAGTGGCTTTTCTCAACAAACACAACATCATTCATTCCCCATCTAATCCATATTATCCCCAAGGAAATAGGCAGGCGAAAATCACCAACACGACAATAGTGGATAAAATCAAGAAGAGGCTTAAATCGAAAAAGGAAGGAAATTGGATAAAGGAACTACCACATGTCTTATGGGCATACTGTACTACACCAAGACAATCCATTGGATGTTCCCCCTTCCTCCTTGCTTATGGAACTGAAGTTGCCATCTCAACTGAATACCACCATCCTGTCAAAGATCACGAACTAACAGATGAGGAAAAGAAGTTTGAGCTAGCCTGCAATATGAATTGGATTGATGAGATACGAGCTCAAGTTGTTGCCAACCTGGCTCGATATCATCATATGCTAGCTAGTTTGTACAACAGAAGAATCCGAAGTCGCGAGTTCCAAATCGATGATTTAGTCCTCAGAAAGATCCCCAAGAGCAGAAAAAAGTTACATGCCCGGAAGCTCACAGAGAATTGGGAAGGTCCGTTCCTAGTCATAGGACGGACTGGACTTGGATCTTACTACCTCATGACAAAGAAAGGCGTCAGAATACCAAGCCCTTGGAATACTAGGAGATTGAAATGATACTATCGCTAAATCTCTAGTTCCCAAGTACAAGATAGATCTATTCTAGTTCTTTACATTCCACAAGTGAGATTCCAATCTCCAATAGTGTGTATATTTTTTTTCTACTAAATGAAAACTGACAATTTTTCCCCCACATTACTTTGCAATAATACATTTATACAAATATCAATAATTAAAACCAAGGTAATACTAGTTTTTAATCAATGATCTCTACTATCTCTAAGACACAAGATAAAGCATAGGTAAAGCTAACTTTCACCTGTCTAAACATCTACAATACAGAACCAACAGTTCACTTATACAGGTTTTTCTTACAGAAGGTCCAATGAACCTTCCCCTATCGTTAGAGGTCGTGCAACCATAAAGCCTGGTGCTCAAGCTACAACCTTTGAATAATAAATAGTCATGCAAGGTATCCCTTTCAAACTCAAGCCTCTTCACTTCTTCTACAAAATAAGCTATAACAGCCATTATCTCCCTCGAGAGCACCTCTTTCATGGAAATCCTATATCGGTTCAGAACGGTCAGGTCAGAAAAATTCTCATTTATTTTCTTATGATTTTTATCCAAATGCGCATAGTAGGCCTTTGCTCGCTCCAAGTGTCCCCCTAAGCCCGACACGACACTAGTTAACTCAAACACTAATCCCATAGACTTCTCTTGATCAACTCGATTTTTCTTTTTTAACTCCTCGGCTTCACTATGCAATGCCAACAACTCCACCTCCCATACATTACTTCCACCGGTACCAACGTTCTTCAAAATTTCATCTTTTTCTTGATAGCTTCTTCTAACTCTTTAACTTGGATTAGATAAACGTCTAACCTATCACCACTTTCTTTAGCTCGCTCATTAGCCTTCCTTGCGGCAGCTCGAACGCAAACCAAATCTGCTTCCAATTCTTTGATTCGAGCTTGAGCACAAACCAAATCACCCTTATCGGTAGCTACCTCGACATCACTTTTTATCCTCTTCGATCTCTTTATAGCCTTCGCCCTATTGCCATGCGAACTTGACAAGTCTGGCTTCAACTTCTTCACTCGTACATTAAGATTATCATATTGATTTTGAGCACAATGAAGACTAACATCTTTTACTTTTACAGTCTCACTCATCTTCTCTACATCACCTTCGACGCTCGCCAATTCAGCTCGCGCTTTAACCAGTTCAACTTCCTTCCTGTCCAATTCCCCCCCCCCCAAACTGATAAGATTGTCCTTAAGCTCTTTTGCTTCCACCTCTAACGCTCTGATACGATATTGCGTGACATCCGCTTCCTTACCTTTCACCCCCAATAATTTTACCATACTATTTAACTTCGATACTTCATTTTGAGCATTCACTAGCTCACCCTGCACTTTTTCCTTTTTCGTATCCTTTCTTATCTGCTGGGTCAACTCGTTAACAATCTTCTCTGCCTTAACAAGCCTGATCTCTACTTTGACATACTGATCTGCACTCTCTTCGTTTGCTTGATTAATCCTATCAAATTTGAGCTTAAACTCGTAATTACATTAAAGAACATGTTCTTCACTCGACCATACAACTTCTAACTCAGCCTGCACAAATAGTTTGATTAGACGTCGATACAACACTGAGATGTTCAATATCCTACAGTTTACTACATTACTCACATATCTAATAGACAGTTATACATATCATAAGCCAACACAATGAGATGATATTTAACCCTCAATCTAGGAAGTTTTCTTACTCTGGTGGCAATACAATTTACATCTCAGAATCAGATGAACCGCTAATTCTCTCATATTTCAAGGTACACATTCTTAACACTATCATTTTTTTGCTTACATTCCACAAAGAGTTGACTATACAATTCTTGGGTTACTTAATTTCATTATCTTTTTCTAATACAGAAAATCATAAAGATTTTGATCTTATAACTATTCCTATCTGTCCTCGTACATTACTCTTCTCTATTGTCTAATGCCAACCCTAAACGAGTTGCATATCAAGCACGTCTAAAATTTTGAGCTATTTTCTAACCTGAAGCTCAGTGCGTAAAGTCAACAGAGTTGCTAAAGAGTTTTTCTCCTTAGCGAGCTCTTTCTATAAATCCTCAATTCTGAGGCGTAAACCTTTAAGATCCTACAAATCAATATTTACAATATATCATAGTCTACTCTATCATTATCCTCTAAATGTATTCCATACAATAAAAATCCTCAATTCACAAAAAATAATACTTCAATTTTTATTTTACATTCTCATTCTCTCTTCCTTGGTTCTCTAGCTCAGTCCTAGCAGAGACTGAATCTAAGCCTTTCACAGTCACTTGAGGAGAGATGCTATCAGCATCAGGCTCATCCTCCGCATCGAGCTCATCAACCTCCACAAATTTCCCCTCTATTATAGCATCAACGCCGAACTGAGTGTATCCAACCCCATAGAGCTTTTAACCGAGATTATCACGAGAAGCAGAGACTTCCCCCACTCTTTTTTACCTCTTCTACGAGCTCGCCCATTGTTACCTGGAATGAATCCTTCAGGTCCTTTATCACCGAGCTCAAGCCCGCCCTCTCCCGCGTTAAGTCTTCCTCAAGCTGAGCAATTCTCTATTCGAGCTCCATCTTCCCATCCTCAAACCCGAGGCAGATTCCTTTCAGTACACGTGAAACCTACAAGACAAAAAAAAGAACAATTCAGTTTGAATATTTTACGAGAATAGAACAAATCGTAAAATTATACTTACCCTACACAACTCCAGTTTTACAGCAGTGTCCAAACCCTCTCAGTCTTCTTGAGCAGCCACCCTCATCTTATTCTCCGCGACCACCAAATTGTCCTCTACAATAGGACTCATCACAGTTTCCTTCACCTCACTCATACAGCTGGAGCGTCCACTTTTCTCTTTTTCGAGCTTGTCACAACCTCCCCATTCTCCATGGTCGCTGAGTTTGAACCATCCACTTTGGCACTCTTCCTCTTTGGATGCCTTTGAATTAATTTGCCGAATGTAGCCCCCACAGGCTTCGGCTTCAAAGATATAGGTCCTACCTTTACTATTGTTGGACGTGTTCCGACATTTGATGATGACTTTCCTCCATCTCCCAAGGTCAAAAGTGTTCCAGTCATTTTTTTCTTGGCTTGAAACTTCTGAACTTTCTCAGATCTGTTATTAGCCTTCTTGAACCTTCTTATTTCGAGCTCAACCAGTACAATCTCGAGCTCCGATCCCTCTCAAGCTACTAAATCAATCAAAGATTCCTTTCTTGTCACTTGAGAACGAGGATTTGCATACAAAAAAGAACATTGTTACATACACACAGAATGCTTACACGACAATATAGTTCGATTTGGTAAGATTACTTACTTTTCTTCAAAGTTTTATATATAAGATCTAGGGGTTCTTCGTCACCTTATTGGAGAGAATTTCCTTTCAGCCATATCATATTATCATTCTACACTCGTCCAGCTGAATTTAGGTCAAAAATTTGAGGTCGAGACGATCTGGAAGAGAAGTAAGCACCCCCAGTCGCCGTATAGTAATTGACAGTATAATACTGTATAACATCTAAAGGGGTTATTATTCTCTCCACCCCCTCAAAAGCCTACCTCCTATTCAAATTCTCACACACACTTATCACCTCCCACATGTTACCATTCAGTTGGGCTGGTTATGCCTCAATAACGTTTATGACACCTTTAGCAAGATTGCTTAAATGCACCACTAGTCCATAATCAAAATAGGCAAGGTAATACATAAATTCCTCATATAAATCCCCTTTCACGTTCCCATTAAAGTACTCAAGGGAAACAGACTCATCCACTTCCCTCTCACGTTTCTCATGTTTCAAATCAGGTAACAAGAAAAAGAACTGGTCACCATTTTTAATAGTTACCCCATAAACAACCTCTCAGCATGTTTTATCACCTCACCCCATACATCCTCTAAGCTACCTTTTACTTTACAAAACTCCTTGAACTCATCTAAATCAATAGGATAGGGATAAAAGTCAACAGGGAAATCTGGAAACTCTAGTTTCTTTTCCCCCTCGACCTCTACAACTACTGCATCTGAGCTATTAGTTATTAACTCGCCCCCCCAGATTCTACAATATCAACTTCTACAGGTATATTATCAGTCAAACGACCAGAGGTCGAAGTTAAAATATCCATATTTAGAGTTTGTTTAATTCTGTGTCTAGAATAGGTGTCAGCACTACCTCGTGGTTACTCATCGTCAGAGATTACACATAGAGCAACTACAGCTGGTCTGATACTGAATATGTTCATGGGTTTGTACCTTTTCGCCAAAAAATATCAAGCCCTGAATAGTTTACAAAAGGTCTGAAAGGAAGTTATGTATTTTGGAGAAAATAGGTTTCTGTTCGAACAGGCTTTTGTTATGTTCAAATAGACCCTGTTCAAACAGGCTTTTGTTTTGCTTGAATAGACCCTGTACAAACAGGCTTTTAGTCTGTTTGAATAGACCCTGTTCGAATAGATTTTTTCTCTTTTCAAATATTTTACTCAAAACCCTATTTCTTCGAATAGGATCTTGGTTTTGTTCGAATAAAACATTGTCTGTTCGAACAGACTATTTCTCTATTCGAACAAAGTTTGGGTTTTTAGTTTTTTAATAGAAGACATCCTTTTTTATTTTTTATTTTTTAACTCTTCCAAAACCTATTTTTCTAGGGCTTGAGATTTTAGAGAGAAAAAAGATTTCAACGAGAAATTCAATGCGAAGTAAAACTCAAATTGAATCAATCGATGAATTTAAAAGCCTAATAATTGATTTGCAAAGCTTGTGAGTTTCAAGCTTGGATGCTTTGACGAGAGATTAAAGTAAGGCGGTGTGAGAACGAGGAATTGATTACAAGGAGCATGATTAGAAGAGAGGTAACCACTGGATGTGTTTATCGAGTTTGTAAGTAATTGAACTCTTATAATTTCATTTTAATATTAGATTGTTTAGCTATCAGGCGATTCACTTGTGGGTTTTTCTCTTGAGAAAGGTTTCCCACAGGGTTAAAATTCTTTGTTCTTGTGCTTGATGTACTTGTGCTTGTTAACACTAGATAATTGAACCAACTTGAATAAGGCTAGGGTTAGACCATTAATTCAAGGATTTTAGACCTAAATTAATCGAAATTAATTAGTCTCAAGTGATTAGATCTTTCAGTAGTCTCCATCTCGACAATATGCTCAAAGTTGAGGCTTATTTATAAAGAACTTTCTCACGCATCTACCTACATACAAGTCCAGGTATTATAATCAAATTTCTTTATAATTTCTTTCTTTTTTATATAGATAATACTGCAATATATATGCTTTACCTTGCATACCCCACACTAAAACGAGGAAACAACATTTCACAAGTTTTCTAATATAGTAAACTTTTCAAAATTTAAATATACACAAAAATTGTAATCTTCACACAAATAAACATTTGATTATTATATCTCAAAAAATTAGTGAATCCGAGAGTAGCCCACTAAACCTTCAACGTCAGAAAAAGAATCAGGGATATCAACAGCCTCCTCCTTCACAACAGAACTGCGTAGCAAGAGTTTCTTCTTAATCTCAACAATGGCACCCTCCTTTTCCCTCTGGCAATGGTGACTACTCTCATTTTATCTTTCTCTAAAATCTCTGCAATCTAATTTTTCCTCTCTCTCTCTCTCTAGATTTTTGCCTCTTTATTTTTTTGAAAACGTTTGGAAGAAGAAGAAGCGATATTATTTATACTTCTCTCTCTAACCGCTGGTAGATGTTAGGGATCACACAAGCCACCATTGGTTTTGGAACCGATGCGTCCCTTCCACTATTCAAGTTAGAGGATTCGTACCTTATGGAAGAAAACATCTTTCCATCACTACCCCAAGTTCTATATTTAAATATATTTTCTCTCTCTCCTACCCACATCCCTCTCACACCTTCCCACACTCATGATGATACACTCCACTTATACGCAATTGACCTATATCTCCAACAACATACTCATAGTCATGATTCATATTCTCCTTCTCATCTTACTTATACAAATTCCAACATTATTTGCAATGCTATACAATTTCGAATTTTAAATATATTTTCAGTAAAATCCACAGAAAAACAAGGAGAAAATTCAAAACATAAATATTATTACTCTATTTTATTTATATTTATTTGAACTAACAGAAGTTCGCCCTCTCAAGAATAGTCACACATGAAACAACCAAGATACCTTGGAGCACCACATCTGATAAGTACATCCCCAACAATCCTCTCATCTTTCCCAACTATTTCATCCAGTGCAATTTCCTTCACTACAGTTTTCGAGCTTCAGGCTCAACGGTCAATTCACGGAATACCTCACACCAAAAGTGAAAACCAACCTCGTTCTCCCTCACCCTCGAAGTCAAACCATCAAATTGTATTACAGATTTAGGAAAATTAACATCATAATCTAGCTGCCCAAATATCCTCTCACGCACTTCAGCAACCTTTATCGCTAAACGCCCCTTAGACGCATGCTGAGCTCTCTGAGAACGAGTCCTTACCATATTTCATCATTTACAACTACCATTTCTAACCTTATTTATAAATATAGATTACGATGACATATAATCCCACCCATTCAGCATATAAAACGATAAGTATCCAATCCCCCTTATCCATAAATTCCACACCCTCAAATCACGCTCAAAATTTATTTGATTCCATCTTCTCAGAGCGAACTCTGTGTATATGTGATATTCGACCTTATGTTTTCGAACTAATTTCAAAACCTATTAAAACTATTTTACCTTCATCACACACTCGTTCCCACCGATCGAATTCTTCGTTTCACAACATTATCTTATCCTACATACTGCAACATATGCAACTCGATACATACAATACTTTCAGTTCGATATAACTAATTGTTTTGACCATTCAACATAGTTATTTTACATTATCCAACACACACATGCCGATATATATTTATTTCGATTTACCAATGCTAATTTCTACATTCCTCATATCAAACAAAATTACTACAATTTTATACATTAGCTCGAAAATTCACCTTACAAAATACTCTACAGAAAACAAATATTTCAGAAACTTCCTACAGATCTATATTACATTACACAATGATTTTTTTCAAATATACAAGCCTTCTATTGTCTCAAATTCAAATAGACAAGTTTGCCATTATTTTAAAGATAAAGAGGGGCTGAGATTTCTAGGAAAGAATGAGATCGACAGACGAGATTTGTTCAACTCTCATACTTAGGCATAGTTTTGACAAAACACATAAAAGGGTAAGGGTAGTTAAGTCTTATTGGTTTGAACTTTAAGACTTATTGGTTTTAACTCTCATACAGGGACTTTATTTCTCCCAACTCTTTATCTCTCCAAACTCTCCCAACTCTAATACAAGGTGCTCTCTCTCTCTTTCTAAGTATCTCACATCAGTTTTTTTAGCTCCTCTAAGGCGCAACTTTTCATTGCGAGAGAATCACAAACCTACATAATTTTCCAGACGTATTCAGCATCTCAGATGATGTAGATGATAATTCTACTCATTACTGGAACAAATAAGGATGGAGGTTACCAAATTGGTCTGTTACTTTTCCAGACCCTTCTACTCATTACTGTAACAAATTGGTATGTTACTTTTCTTTATCTTATCCCTCGTTATGAAGTTTTATAGCTACCAAATTGGTGATTTATGTTCCTTTCAAGAACTTTAAGATATTTCTCGAAGATATACCAATTAGAGTTCAATGCTTTTCGGTGCCTTTATGACTTGATTTAATTGATCTTCAGGCATTGGAAAAATTAACAATCCTATAATAATGTTTGGTATATTTTTCAGGTGATGCAGGGGAGTTGCTTGATTCTTAATATAAAGCTCAAACTCTCAACGTTAAAACAAAAAGGCTCTTTGTTACCGGTACAATACTTGCTACTTTCCTTTCCAATATATTTATACCATCTTTCTACCCCACAAATATATTCCATAAATATTACAACAGTAGGTTGTTGGAATTGATTAAAAACAAAGCAGAGGATTAATATACTTGACTAAACATATCTCATTCATAATATGCATCCCCCAATTCTCAAAACGAACACCTTTTTCTTTTCTCAATAACAATCAAGTTAATGCATTTGTGTAGGACTATCCTTTTATACGTCAGAGAAAACCTTACGTGCGACATTCGAAGGCTTTGGTGAGCTCGTAGAAGGTATTTCTACTCTTCTCAAACCTTTCAAGCTATGTGCCTAAATTCGTCCTGAATGTAATCTGATTATACATTATTTTCTTTCACAATTAAGATTATAATGGACATAATATCTAAAAGGTCCAAGGGCTATGCATTTATGAAGTACACTACAGAGGAAGTCGCAGGCGCAACTCTGAAAGAGATGAATGACAAGGTGATATAAGAAAATAAACTCCTCAATCCAACCTTTTCTTTCACTCTGTTTTACTTTTCAAATTCTTCAACCATTCCCGTACTTTTGTGTTTGCAGATCATTAATGGGTGGATGATAGTAGTTGATGTTGCCAAAACAAACCCATCTAAATACAACAAGGATAGCTTGAAGAAACCAACTATCTGAAGTTGGAGATATGCAAGTTCCATGGATGTTCTGCTACCTGTGAAGATCTAAAACGGGTGCAAGAGCTAAATGGAGCGAGGAGTATGAAGATAACCTGGTCCAAGTAAGTGTATTCAACACTGAGTCTTCAGTAAGTTTTGTTTACAAAAAAAAAAAAAAAAGTTTTGTCGATTCAATTTAATAGACTTCTCTGTTTGGTATTTATTTATTGTATTTTGATTGAAAATGTCTAGCAAACTTTTGATATACATTTACCGTAAAATTCAATATTGAGCAATTTTGGTATGTAAAATTTAATATTGAGCAATTTTGATTGAAAGTGTCTAGCAAGCATGAGTTTTCTTTATTAATTAATGTACACTTTGTTTCTTTTCCATACTCTATAATTCATTTGGCTAATGGGCATTCTCAAATGATGCTTGGGGTTTTAATTTATGTCATCAAAAAATGGTGATGTTGCTGATCCATCATAGAACACAATTATTTATTTCTTCAAATTGTAGTACCGATGGCATGTGTTTGATAATATGGATAGCGCCGAAGGCGCATCGGCGTATTCGGCCTGTGGCATAGTTCTTCGGACTTTTGCATCTTGATTTTGTGACGTCAATTGGGGTACTTGATTTAATCTTTATACTCTATAGATCCTTTTCCATGTTGCTTGCATTGCGACGTATCAACATGTGGGATGAGGGGAGTGTCAAAGGCACGTTGATGAGCAATTATGTAGCGCCGAAGGCGCATCAGCGTTGTTCATCGTGGTGAGCCACGGGTAGTACTAGTCGATCTACATGTTACAATAAATATCAGTTGTCAACAATACTTCCGATTCGAGCACCAGCTTATCCCACATGAAATACTTCTGCAATAAAATGAAGATGGTTGTAACAGATAGATACATACTTCCAATCCGAAAGATAGAAGCATATTTTCAATCTGAAAACACCACCACCGCCTCTTCCTCCGTAACCTCTACCGCTTCAGAAAGGCAGAAAAAGAAGAAGAAATCACCATCTCCAGAGCCCAATCGCTCACAAGATAACGACAATACTTCTTGGGACGAACACTGGCTTCCTTATTCGCCTCATTAATTACATCCTCTACAAGAAGACGAAGACATACCCGGCGCTGCTCACCTAATATAATCAAGTGATGGAACCGCCACATTTGATAATAGTCATTTTTTGCCTCCACTACTTCCTCCTTTGTCATCCCATGATATGTAGGAGGAACAGGTATGGGAGTGGGAAAATTCAACGGTTGGGTCCCAAAATTACAAAACTGGAGCTTCTATACTATAGTAAGAACCCTAGCTTCATATACTTGGCACCTGGTAGTCACCATTCTCAATACAAGAGGAAAACACATAATATTTCAAGCAACATAACATTTTCAGAGGGATAACAGGTGATACAATATCAATAATGTTTATAGAAGTACAACATTCAATACAATGGAGGATTTCCAAAACAGTCATCATTCACAACAGTACTTACTGGGAAACCTACGAGCCAAATACATAAGTCATCTCAAATGCAATAAATACCAAACCCAGTCTCCAATACCGAAGTTACAATACCCAAACAACTCCCCTTACCTATTCAAACCTTTCCAAATTCTAACACACAAGAACACAACTACCATTTCCCAACTAAAGCCATCTATGCCTCAGTTGTGAGGGAGCAATTATAGAGGACATGTCCCTCGAGTTGTGCCAAACTCGATGAACCTCAGTACCAGACTCACGCATTATACACGTAACATATACAATCAACAATGACACTTAGACCACGACTGATGAAGAACGTGGATCAAACACTATAGATAAAATAGAACAATTTAAATTAAAACACCTGTCTCCCACGAACAAGCAGTTACACATTCAACTACCACCTGCCCTCATTTTTAGGTGAACATACTTCTACACGATAATGAACTGAGAGTGATGTGTATAAAACGGATGAGTTCCAGAGGAGAAATGACCAAAATTTTCATACTTCAAGACCAAGTTTTTCTAGCTCAAGAGATTATAAAACTTGTAATCAAACATCAGCCTCAAGCAATATAAAAGTTACAGTTACTAAATCCTCAAGCCGAGGTCATAGTTTTTACCTATTCAAAGATTTCCACGCTAATTATCTGTATCATTTTTATATTGGGTTATACTTATTTTTGTCACAGGTACATTTGGTGTAAGGACTATTTCAAGCTATCTCAAGCTACTATGAAATTAGGCCATTACAGAACCAATTAAGAGTAATATTTTATCAGCTACGACAAAAGGGTTGCACCAATAATATCGTCGTAGGAAGGTATCCTAGCATTGCTTAATTACGATCTAAAAGATCCCCTACAACACCGTAACAACAACCGCGACTTTTAAACCATTGTCTCCTTATCATTGTGCTCGACATCTTTACATCTGCAGAAGAATAAGTGAAAGGAAAGATGTCTTGCCATTAGAGTTGGCAAATGGGTTGGGTCATAACGGGTTCATGGGTCAAATATGCAAACCCAAACCCAACCTATTTAACTAAACGGGTCATATATGCAAACCCAAACCCAACCTGACATGTTTAACTAAACAGGTCGGGTTTGGGTCAACCTGTTTAAAAACTTATAAAATAGCAGTTGAGTAAGACAGACATACACTAGTTCAGATTCTGAGCAGTAAAACATACAGATACCAGTTCAGATTTAGAGCAGTTCAGTATTCATAATGTAAAACACAACATATTCAATTTAGTATTCAGAGCAATATTCAGTTTAGTATTCAGAGCAGTAAAACACAACAAAATGTAAAACAATAAAACGAGTGGTATAACAAAGTAGAGAGGGAAGGGGATAGATGAGAGCGAACTAGGAGAACGAGATGGTGCCTGGAATTAGAATCAATAACCATCTCTTACAAACAAGGGATGAGACGTTACGATCTTGGCAAAAATGATAGCTACGCATTCATATAGCAAATGAAGGGTTAAGTCCTCAGGCCAATGCTACTTGCTACTCCTAGAGATGACTTGCTGTTGCTGCTTTTCATTTCTTTGGATTGGATGTGGAGGCGTGGAGGAAGAGAGGAGACCTCACCGTGTGGAGGCAGGAAGAGTGGAGTGGAGTGGAGGTTGAGTGTGGAGGAGTGAGGACCTGTTGTTGCCCTAATTTAACTGGTAAAAGACTTTAAAAGGGTAGCTCAATATATAAAATTATATTTAAATCAAATTACTTAAACAGGTCACGGGTCGACCTGAACCACTTAGGCTAAACCCTAACCCAACCTATTTATTAAATGGGTTAGACTGGTTCAGGTCAAATAACCCGCGACCTATTAAGGCCAAACATTAACCCACCAAAACAGGGTTGGGTCGGGTCGGGTTGACGGGTCGTGGGTCACTTTGCCAACTCTACTTGTCATAAGCAGAAATAAAAATAAATAATATGCATATCTAAGAAAACTAAATGAGCCAACATTTTCATCTATCCCTGACCTATTGAAAAAACACACACTTGTTGGGTACTACAGAGATATCAAAGTATAACAAAATGGGTACTGTAAAGCAAAGGGCGAGTTCATGCCAAAGGGATGCAAATCATTTCACACCTACAAGTACATAAATTAAGTAAAAAGTCGAGAAAGTAGCAATAATCACTTTATCGATGTGACAATTACTCCTGGAGTCCTATATCCCTTTTTAATCCAATTCATGTGCAAACATCTCTAATAATATTTCATGTGTTTCTTCTTAGTTGTGTTGTAGTTAGGGCTGCAATTTTTTCCCCGAATTTTTTTGAAATCCGATCCGATATTTTATAATTTTGGAACGCTATATTGATTTTTCCGATTTCCGAAAATTCGATTTCTGATTATTATTATTTTCTAAAAATAATCGGATCGGAATCGGATATAGTTTTGCTATCTAGCGCCCCACTTTATTTTTTTCGTTATATAACTTTGTTCTAGAGCTGTTGTAGTTTAGTAAGTTACATGGTAAAGTATGTTATCATAGCTCTTTTATTTTTTCTTCAAACCCATTCAACCTCCATCGTATCCCTCCCTGATTCTCCTCCATTTCTTCTCCATCTCCTCTTCCCAAATCCTCCACAATCCCCTTCTTCTCCTCCACTTAAACAACAATACCTTAAACCCATCTCTTCTCTTTGTAATCTAGAGAGAGAGGTGCACCCCAAATCCCTAATTCGAAAACCCAACCCTAATTCCTAAACCCCAAACCCAAATCCCTAATTTGAAAACCCTCAACCCCTCTCCTAACTTAACTTCACCATTGCTAGCCGTTTTGAACCAGAAAATTAGATTGTTGGAGCATTGAGAGCATAGTTCTCCTTTCGTATTAAACCACAGATTTGTTGATTTAAGGCAAGTACCATTATCATCGAGCACTTAGCGTTGATTGATTGTGATAAATTTTAATTTCAATGTTAGTATAATCGTATGCATATGCAATATTAGTTTAATCAACATTAGTGCAAATCAGTAGATGGTTATCTAATTTCATTAATGATCTGAATTGTTCCTGTATTAGTAACCTATTATAGCTCATACTTAAGGTATAATGCTTTATGTGATTGGCATTAAGTGATTTGAAATGATTACAACATATCACATGAGTTCACAAGATTAAGGGTAAACCTTGTATAAGATTATCAGTAATATAGTTGATATTAGTTGGGTTAGTAGTTCTCATGTTAAACAATCTATAGTATTTGTCAATCATAGTTAACCGCCTGCCTCTTATAGCTCACATGTTCATGCACCACCTGATGTTGTAAAAATATTTAGGGAGTATGGTTTGAAATTGTAGTCAGACTATAACTATATATGTTTTCTACTTAATTGGGTGCTCTTAGTATTGTTGGAGTATGTAAATACACATGGTCTAGATAATAGTATTATTTAAGGCGCGAGAGCATTAGAAGTGAACCTTATAGTTAGTTGCCTTGTAGTTCGTTCTTACCAGATGTACTTTTAGTATATTAGACTAAGTGTACAGATGTTTACCAATAAATAAAGATATTCAGTTAGCGGCTTAACTTAGCCACGATTATAGGACTTTACTGATATAACCTTTATTAACTTAAGGTAGAAGGATCATTGATAGTTAATGTATAATATCATCGACTGAGACCCCACTCCTATATTTGTGAGGGTAGAAAGGTCATTGAGCTTAAGATCGCCAATCATATGATATAGTCTCATTGCCTATAGAGCAATGACAGATAGGTCATTTTGATTGAGTGTCGGTCTCTTAAATCATTCATGCATAGGATAACTTAGAGTCGTGTACACAGTAGGGTTATGATGTCAGGGTCCTTGGGTTTGATTCCCTAAACAAAAGATTAGGTGACTGTTTATCAGTGTTCCAGGGTTGCAAGCCCCTAAAACTCTTCCCCAGTTACATATCGGCTTTGTTATTCTTTGTGAATACTCCCCGTGGGCATAGATCCCTGAAAGTGAAAATAAATCAGGCTTTAGACCTGTAGGTTGAAACTCCTTGAGCACCTTGATCCGGTGATTTCCCCGCTAATTCCTGGCTCACTAAAAAGGAATCCGCCAATCCCTGGCTCGACAATAAGGGATACGCTTCTGTTGAGGACAGAAGGGTGCGAGAGTGTGGTCCCACTGAATTAAAAGTGACCCTGTGTACATCGTCTGTTAGTTATCTCCCACACCTAATAATAATAATAATAATAATACTCTATAATTATTTATAATACTGGTTGGCGCCGACGCTTAAAAACAACATTAATAATTGAACCCCACTTCCTCAATGCATTGCATCATTTTTATATATATATAATATTATATTACACTAGTACTTTTGTATAATAGATCGGTCTGTCATGTTCAGTGACCGGTAATAATTGTGTTTGCTTGACGCCCTGTGCGCTATATTTTTCAGGAGGTCGAGCACAGTAGGTTTTTGCTTAGTGAGACTTGGTTGATCATTTTCGGGATTCTTTGGATCGCTGAGCTGTCGTAGGGTATTTATGATATTTATTTCATATTTCATTGTCGTAGTTTTATTCTCGTTTTTAGAGTTAGTAGAGATTTTATTCACTTTAATCCATTTATTCATTTAATTTATATTGAGTTATTTTCCGTTGCGTTTCTTTGATAAGTAGATGTAGTTAATTTCTTTAGAAATATATTACATCTGTGGGGTTTCATCCGTGGGATGCCCGACTTGTCAAGCCTTAGAATGTGCTTTATGATCTATTATCTGAAAGTGGATTTTGGGGCGTGACATGCTATTTTTCCGATCCGATTATTCTGAATTTTGTCCGATCTAATTTTTTCGAATATTTTTATTCAATTTTTAATGTATTATTCGTAGTTTAATGATTTTTTTTTATGGAGATTTGGTGATATTACCATGTAACCTGTTGTATGAGTAAGGGTTGAATATTTTGATTTGGGAACATTACGGTTGATTTTACATATATATAAAAAATCGAAGATTTAATATTTCTAGTATTATATGAAAATTCCGATTTTTAAAATTTTCGGATTTATGAAATTTCCGTTTATTTTAAAAAATCAGATAATTCGATTTTTCCAAATTCAGAATAATTTCCGGATTTGCGAAAAAAAATCGTATAGGATCGAAATGCAATATTGGTATCCAAGAAAAATTCCAAATAGCTTCATTTCTGATCCGATCAAAAACAGCCTTGTAGTTGTAGTCAATATTAGGGCAAGGGAGGGTTTATATTTTTTCGGGCTATTTATATTTTGACATGTACAAGTCTGTCTCTCGGATTACCCACCTGTTCGTCCACGTTATGGTCTCATTGGACAACGTTAAACAGGGGTGTACTTAAGCTGGGCTTCGATTATATTAATTTGTAGTCTATATATGTGCAATGTTGAAGGAGGCAAGGCTAGTAATCTGGGTTTAGTTCTAGTTAGTAGTTGTTTGTGGTTTGAGACTAATGTGCATAATGATGCTTTATGGATCAAGGAAGTCGTGGAAAGACCCCTGCAAACACACTCCAAGGAGGCAAGGCTATTGCTGGCGTAAAAGTTGTTGCGACCATGGCAGCGCATATTGTAGAAGGCGGTTGCATTCTGGTAAGCCTTGCTCCCTTCTTGATGCATTGTGCTAATCCATTATAATTTACTAAGTATCTCGGTTTCTTGCTATAGTAGAAAAATGGTTGGTTATTAATAGAGATATTATCTTTCCTCGCCGTACTTATCGTCTAATTGTTCATCGTGATTTCCTCTTATGTATATACATAGGCGTTCTGGACTGCTAGAATATGGACACCGGTAAGCTGTGTACTTTCTGAAAGAGATTATGCTTGGTAATATCTGAAGTTTTTACTTGGTGAATTAACCATTCCATACATTCAATTGCATGCGTTTCAGGATTTGTTTGTTCTTTTTAGCAGCACTAGTATTACTGTGAACTGTGAATGGTGCATCAGCAGAGTCGTTGAGGCAGAAGCATGAGTGAGAGCCATGAAGAAAATAGTGTCAAGGGATGTATTTGTCTTGCAATATTATTACTGTCTCAGTATCAAACCTGTTGCTTCGTATTAATTTTTAAAACTTTGCTTATCAGTTTGTTTAAATTTATAAAACTTTGCTTCAAAGTTGGAAGATTAACTTGTAAGTTTGTTTAGATAAAATATCCTGATAGAGATATATATTAACAAAAATGTTTGGGGACAAAAGGATAAAAATATTACAAGATACTCGAGTATTATGAAGCACTCATATGAAGTGCAACAAGAGAGGCATACACTCCATCTTTCATATTAATCAAAGTATCATGTTTTCCTTTTTCGGCAATAACTCCGTTTTTTACCACCGCAATCATGTCTGCATTCTTAATCGTAGATAACCGATGAGCAACCACTACTGTGGTTCTGTTCACCATGACTTTGTCTAAAGCATCTTGAACTACTCGTTCTGATTCAGCATCAAGGGCGCTCGTTGCCTCATCTAACAATAGTATCTTTGGACTTTTCACTATAGCACGTGCTATCGCCACTCTTTGCTTCTGACCACCTGATAATTGGACACCTCTCTCTCCTACTACCGTATCATAGCCCTGCACGATTTAGCGCATTAAACACATTATGATTTATATACAGTGTAATAAGTTGTATATTTTATTAGGGGGGAAACTGGGAAAGAAAGAGAGAAAGAAATCTAACCTGTGCTAAACTGCTGATGAACTTGTGCGCATTAGCTAACTCTGATGCAGCTATAATCTCTGCTTCTGTTGCTGGTCCTTCCTTTCCATAAGCTATGTTGGCTCGAATTGTATCGTTGAACAATACAGGCTCTTGGCTCACAAGACCCATTTGTTGCCTCAACCATCTCAACTGAAACTTCTGAATTTCGACTCCATCTATAGTAATATCGCCTGAGTCAAGGTCATAAAATCTTTGCAGCAATGATATCACTGTCGATTTACCGCTCCCACTCTCTCCAACCAAAGCAACAGTCTGAAATTTGAAATTTTAGGATGTAAGAAATTGTATCAAAGAGCTAGTCAATCTTACAAACTATACATTATAACAATTCCTTTAGTTCGGACTCTCTGAGTTGGCTGAATCTAGTCGGCAAGTGTTGGAATTTTTCTTAAACTTCTTTTGGGCTTGGGCTAACCTAATCTTTTTCTTTTTGGTTATCCACTTGGGCTAGAGTTCTGGACTCTTGCTTGGTCTCTCCACCTCTTGCTAGTGGACCTAATCTTTAGGGACGTCTCTTCTTTACTAGTTCAAGAGTTTCAAACTTCTTCTGACGAAATTAAAGGAAAAGAGTTGTTGCATCTTTCCTTTAAATACCTTTGGTTCTACCACCTTTAAAACTCAGAAAAAAAACTTCTCTCTATATGCTCTTTTCATCTCTCTCTCTCTAACTTTATTTACAGTTTACCTGAGGTGCACACTTATTCTTTTACGTAGACTTCTGGGATAATTGAAGCTACTGTATACGCTGTAGTAGCCTACTCGTAGCCTTCGAACAGACAACCGAAGCCCACTTCATAGCCTACTCGAATACATCGAAGCCCTCTCGACCCCTAAAAAAGGCTCCTCAGAAACCCCCCATAGACGAACCTTCGACACCGGACAGAACTTCGAGAACGGATCAGTACATTGCAGCAGACATTATTCGATCATATCTACATACGGTCGAAGTACGAAAAGACAAACAACCATCTCACCGGACAGAATTTCGAGAATGAATTAACGTTCCAGCAGCAAGCAGCAGGTATCCTTCGACCTCACTATCACGCGGTCGAAGCAAGATAAGACAGACAACTACCTCATCAGACAAGACAGCGCATTGATTGGCCTGTGCATCTACAGTGACAAACCCAACCACCTTGCCGTTCAGAACCATCACCAATAAATACCGCAGTAACAGTACCGACAAGACCGGCGTCCGTCACTCGCCGGGATTTTCTGACAACATAATCATGTAAACCGGACCCACACCTGGTGACTCAGCTCCCTATGCTTCTATAAATAGAGGAGAAGGGAACCCATAAAGGGGTTAGAAAAATCTCCTCCGGTCTTTGCATTTTTACCTTCGACCACCCAGAAAAACTGTACTCGAACCCTCTAATTTACTCTTCAGCAATATAATCTGTCTTAAAAATCCTTATCAGAGGTCGTAGAGAGTCACATTCGGGCCTCTACGCAAGTATTTGCCTTTAGTTTCAACTTATCATTGGCCGATTACTTGTTCCCTTTGATTGAGGGTCGAGTTTACTTTGTAAGGATCGACTCCTCGTCCAAACGGAGTTAGCCCCCTACATACGTTACGCTCGTTGTATCCTGGATGAGATCAGACTTTCGTTGCCTTACCCGAGGTAGGTCGAAATACTCTTTAAAGATAGTGCGACCCACGCCTCGAGCTTCTCTTTATTTATCAGTTCTTACTGTTACGAATTGCCTGTTATTCTTGCGCTAATACTTGCTGTTTGCCAGAGCTGAAACCTGCCTTACCCAACAGCTCTTGCTGCCTGAACTTGAGCTACTTATCCAACTGTTTTTGCTGCTGTACCTGCATGTTATTCTTGTGCAAATACATTGCTGTTATTCGCCGGAGTTTACTGCTGCGTTTTCCCGGAGTACAAACTGCGCTGCTAGTGTTGTTTATTACCGGAGATTACCAACTGTTGTTGTAGTTCCTATTGCTACTGAAACTGCTATTTTCTGTCGCTACAAACAAGAACTGATCTTGCTGTAAACAAGAACTGATCTTGTAGTTACAAAACTGCTGCTGAAACTGCCTCTCTTGTACTGAAATCTGCCTGAAGCTGCGCTGAAACTGTCTTTCTCTTGTGATAAAATCTGCCTGAAACTGCCGATAAAATCTGCCTGTTCTTGCGCTAATAACTTGCCATTCTTGCGCTGTTTACCTGAGTATTACCTGCTGAATACATGTTGTTTACATAGCTGTTTTACTGACCGGAATACCTGCTGTTTACATTACTGTTTTGCTGACCGGAATACTTCCTGCGCTACGCTGCTATTTACCGGAGTGCTAAGTACTTGTTGCTGTTTGTGAACCTTTATCTGGGGGGTGAATACTAGTTGTACTTCTGAGTTGCCGTCACACGTCAAAGGAGGAAAGCTATATTACAGGTTCATAAGATTATAGTTTTTACAACAAGTTTACCTCAAGTTATACCAAAGCTTCAGTTTAGTGGTATCTGATGACAAGTCCACTAGTGAGGTTTGTTTAAAACTTTCTAGAGGGTTTTGCCTCCACTCTTTTGAGGTTTATCTATAGTTGTGCTGCGTGTAGTTTGTTGATTCATTAGTTTTTATCTATATTGTTAAATCCATGGAGTAAGAGAAATTATGGACAATGGGCTACCAGGAGTTACCTTGCCGCAATGAATGACCAAAGAGAGGTCACGGAAAATCGGAATATCAGGCCTCGTCGGGTACGTAAAACTGATGTGGCGAAGCTCGATTTCACCTTTCATGTTTTCCAAAGTTATCCCGGAATCATCACTTGGGTCTATCTTCGACTTCCTATCAAGAATCCCAAATATTGAAGCTGCAGAACTTTTTGCTTTGGTGGAATCTGGTGAGAAAGAGCTTGATTGGGAAATTCCAACGGCTGCCATGGTGAGAGCAAAAAAAACCTGAGGCAAGAGAGGAACAATTAATCAGTGACTTTAAAACCATGAACTAACTTAATGTAATGAGGATATTTGTAAAAATTTGATACGTAATTAATATTTCACTTACACGGAAGACATCGGAGAACGTTATTTTCCCAGCATCAACAAGTCGAGCTCCAGCGTAGAAACTAGTGGCGAAAACAGAAAACAAAAGAAAAAAGGAGGCCCCAAAACCAATCCCACTAATCACCCCCTGCCTTATTCCAGTCTTCATCGGACCGTCGCATTTCTTTTTGTACAATGCCATCACTTTCTCTTCAGCACAGAAAGAAGCAACTGTCCTTATACTCCCAACTGCGTCATTGGCAATTTGACTTGCTTCCTCGTACATTCTCTAAAATATCAATCATAAATTAATTAATAAAGTAACTATTTCATTATAAGTACTCTAATGAAGTAAGAACTTAAGTGCTGGAAAAGGTCACACTAGTATCTGAGAAGATGGTCAGTAACCCTCTATCTAAGGGAGGGATGAAAATTCAGAGTGGTATGGAGCCTTGTTAGTAATTCGAGAATTATTCGGCTAGACAATAATGTGAGTTTTAATCGGTTGTCAATTTTTTTAATTCGGTTAATAAATTGCAATACGGGAAAAATATGTATGATAATAAATTGCAGTACAGTAAAAATATGTATGATAAAAAATACGAGTTTTAAACATTCGGTTCCAATTATTCGGAGTTTAAAAATATGGTGATTATATAGGGGAATGTGTTTGAGTTTATGCCTTTTACCCTAAATTAAGTTATCTCATGTACAATACAATTTCTTATTAATGTTTTCATAGGAACAATTTATTGGCTATTAATGTTTTTATTTACAAATTATAGGAACTATTTATTGCTTATTAATTCTCTTAATATTTTCATTAATAGGTCAATAAAATTTTCTCACAATTTTTTTTTTTTTAATTTTCTTTTAATATTGGAATATTTTTGGGAAAGTTTTTTTGAAAAATAAAAAATTCCTGTTTCAAACGTTTTGACTTTAAAATTCGTGCTTTAAAGAATTTTTGAAAAATACTGCTTTTTAATTCAGCTCTTCAATAAAACGAAAAAGTTCGCGAATTAAACAGGAATAATTCGGCGAAATACTAACAAGGGAAGATAGATTGTGTGTGTGTGTGTTTGATGGGGGGGGGGGGGGGGGGGAGCAACTGAAATAGTCGGTGATCCCAGTTTTAGAGCGAACCTTAGCATCACCACTGAATCCTTTCATGAACTGCATTTGAATATATCCATTGACTCCTACGAGAGGTAACAAAGCCAAAATGATTAAAGCCAGTTGCCAACTTGCTGTAAAAGAAATAATCACACCAGCAATTGCTGTAGCCAGGTTTTGAACAAGAAGAGCTAGTGCATCCCCAACCAAAGCCCTAATAGTTGCTGCATCTGCTGAGAGTCTTGCACCAATTGCACCACTAGAGTGTCGAGGTTCATCAAACCAACTAATCTCCATATTCACGACCTTTTCAAAACACATTGCTCGAACCCTTTTTATTAACTTACACCCTGCTACAGCAAAGAAGTATGTTCTCGCTGGAGATGCTACAAAGGATACAACGCCCAAGAGCACAAACATCAACGCCCAAAACTTTGAGTCCTTTCGAAGCTCGCTTGGTGGCTCATAAAACGATTTAATTATACCAGATAGGAAAAGACCATATATTGGAAATACAACTCCGTTGATAGCTGCAGATATAACACCAAGTAGTATAACTGGGATCTCAGGCTTGTTAAGATAGAAAAGACGACTAATTGGAACCTCCTTTGCCTTTTCCATAGGTGTGTCAGGCTCTGTATCAGGTTCTGCCGGTGAAGTTTCCTGAATGAGTCCAGAAGGGATACCAAAAGAGACTGAAAAAGAGTGTCGACTACTGTTCCCAGCCCCGGATGAGCCCCGGCTTATTGATCGTTGTAAGGACATACGTTGGCTTGAAGTCCTAACATAATCAGACGTAACATCTTCATCATTGGTCACACCGCCCCTCTTTATTTCTTGCAAGCGAATGAGCTGGCAGTATGCACCATCGGGATTCTCGAGAAGCTCAGAGTGTGAACCTGATGATTCAAAAATGTAAGAAAATTAGTATGTCAACTCTTGATGTAGTTGAGAGCTTATTTAAAAGTACTGTCTCCCTTTTGTATACCACTAGAGACGCTCAGGTATACCACAGAGAACAAATAGATACACTAAGATTCACAATCAAGTCTGTTCTACCGCTAGTTCAAAAGAAATTCTTAAGGAATTGGAGAATACTGTAATAACATTATTTGTAATGAAGTGTACTGAATGCAGCGTATAGCACCGAATGGTTTTTTCTTCCCATATTAGGATAAGACCTTTTAAAATATGATTAGTTTCTATCTGGGGATGGTGTAATCTTCGGTTATATTCTTCTATGGATTTACTGCAAATTATGTTTTCAATTTAACTACATGCTACATTGTGTATATAAGATTAGTACCTCTTTCAACAATCTGTCCCCGATGGATAACAGCAATCATATCAGCATTCCTAACAGTGCTCAAACGATGGGCAACAATGACAGTGGTTCGGTTTACCATAATCCTATCTAACGCCTCTTGCACAACGTGCTCAGACTCCGCGTCAAGTGCACTTGTAGCTTCATCGAGAAGTAGAATTCGTGGATCTTTTAGAATTGCCCTAGCTATAGCAACTCTCTGCTTCTGTCCCCCAGAGAGCTGAGTTCCATGCTCCCCGACTGAGGTATCAAGCCCCTGCACAAAAAAGATTTAGCTTTGAAAAACTTGATAGTTAAATGTGGGTAAAAAACGCAACTAACTATCTCACCTAGTCTAATTATGAGACAACTGAAAGTAAATATATTTCTTTCCATATAGCCAAGTTCATATTATTTTCTGGGGAAAGGCAAAAAGCTATGTATGAACTAAGGGTCAAGCGACCCCTCATTCTTCAAACAACGTGTCACCACAAAAAACATACATTTCTACAAATATAGTGATATGGAAAACTTACAAGAATAAATGTATGAATGAAACTACACTATTTTTTAAAAATTGTTAAACACTGCCCACAACGTGGAGCAAAATGAAATCTAGCATTTATTTCCCAAAGTGAAACATGTAGGAAATTCATACAATTAACTATGATCAATAACTGAACATGTAAAGGAAATTTTACTAACCTCTTCTCATGCTCTCTGAAAATCCCCTGTTCTTGAGTGGAGTCTTCCCTTGGATTGGCTGCAATGGGATGGTTTTTTGTGTTGTAGCCTCCAATAGGGACTTCCCCTCTATTTAACCTGATAGGGTTTGAGTGGTCTTCCCATTATACCCTTAAGCCCTAATAAAGAGTAACACTAGGTCCCACCTACCTTAACTTGATATAACAATTGGGCACAACCAATAACACCTATACGACCAATTAGCATGTGTGCTCGTGAACCGGAAGAGTAGTGTCGCTATAGATGGAATATCCAACAATCTCCCATCCGGCGCTATCTCAATTTTAAGAAAAAATATTTTAGTCTGATTCACGATTTTTTTATGAAAAACGGATGACCAATCTTTGTTTTTAAAAAAAACTACACATGATAATTTGTTGAAGGCAATGTTACATCGAACTTGACTGCCACTCTACAACTATAAAGATGGCTAACACGGTTCACGGACAAATTTTGGTCAGGCCTTTAGGCACATGCTTAATTCATATCGTGGACATCAGGCTAGCAACCTCAATAGCTTTCAAGTGTAATTTTTTTATTGGCGGAGTTTAGCATGTGAATGGCAAATGTACACCTTAGTGATGTGTTGGTACATTTCCATTAGTGTCCTGCAACATGTGTTTACCAGACATATGTCATTTCAATACTTAGACAACCGTTATGTAAAGACCATCGCTCATACTGAATAAAGGCCAAAGGATGTGGAGCCTACCCATATCCAGCCCAAGCAAACTTGAGAAACCTTTAGTATTCCCTATAGGCACTTAATACTTAGATAACAGTCATGTGATAAATCACTTATATCTAAAACTTTATTGCAATTGCATAATTTAAACTGAATACGTGCACATATAATAACGGATCCAAATATAATAGCAGCTAAATAATCAAAATCAAATCTGAATGTCGACCAAAATAATAACTAGGAATAACTCCCACATGGATAAAAAATCTTAATGCAGTAACAGTAAATAAAACAATAACTACTCCCACATAAAAGAGCGATCATCAAAGAAACTCTAGCAAAATCTGAGTCAGAGTGGCCCAAAACCATAAGCACATCCGATCTCCTATAAACCAATATGTAATCTCTTGTCCTCTTTAAATAGCAAAGAACCTTTTTGGCTGGCTACCCGTGAATAATAGAAGGGTTATGTTGGTACCTTCCTAACATCCCAACAACAAAACTGATGTCAGGTCTCATACATATCATGCCATAGGCTTTCGTCTCCTGAAAAAATTGGACGTCACTGTTAGCGAGTAAAATATTATCGACGTACAAAAACAAAAATGTAAAACGTCTCCCACTCTGTTTGACGTATATACAACGATTCATTTTGCGCTCGACAAAACCGTGGTTCGAAACCACCACGTGAAACTGTAAGTACCACTGCCTAGACGTCTGCTTGAGACCGTAGATGGAGCTATTAAGCTTGCAAAATAGTTGAACCTTCCCTTCGGTTTCAAAACCTTTGGGTTGGTGCATATAAATCTCCTCGTTGAGACGTCTATTAAGAAAAGTTGTCTTGACGTCCATCTGGTAAAACTCCAAATCAAAATACGCCGTAAGAGCCAAAATTATCCGTAATGAATCCTTCTTTGAAATTGATGAGAAAGTCTCATTAAGGTCATGGATGCTGCTTGAAACCCTTGGCAACAAGTCTCGCTTTGAAACGCTCAACCTTCCCTTCAGAATCACGTTTGACCTTAAAGATCCATTTGCATTCAACTGCCTTAGATCCTTCAGGTAAAGGTGTTAACTCCCACACAGAGTTGTGAGACATAGAATCCATCTCCTCCGTCATGGCATTAAGCTACTGATCTGCAAAACTATTAGTCATAGCCGTACTAAAAGATATTGGATCCTTGAAATCAAATAAATCCCCATCAATTGAATAAAGATGATAATATAAAGAAATGGCTGAACGCCTCTCTCTAAAGGATCTCCGAGTATGAGCAAAAGGTTGGATTGGAGGTGGAACGATAGAAAGTTGAATGGGAGCTAGTGGAGGAAAAAAGTAAGAGAAAACTGGGTCTGGAACAATAGCTGGGTCTGGAACCGTATTCGTCATAGTGTCAATATCAGATAAACGTGGAAACATAGCAACATTGATCGGAATAGCAGTTGGACTCTGAGTTTCAGAACCCTCCTCAAAGACAACCTATTTATGAATAGTACTGGTAAAGTGATCTCCCTCCTCTATGAAATGGGCCTGAGCACACTCAATAATCTCCATGGGTCGAGAAGGATAATAAAACCTGAAACCTTTCGATCTTTAAGCAAAACCAACGAAGAAATAACTTACAGTCCTCAAATCTAACTTTTCGATATTCAGGTTAAACAATTTTGCCTCCGCAGGACAACCCCGAACACGCAAGTGATTAAGACTAGGATTTCTCCCAGTCCATAGATGATCCAAGAGTTGTGTACTGGGCTACAATACCCCGATCCAGTAAATACTAATAAAATGGTCTCTAATGTTTACCGTCTTGATCGATCTTACCATAATACTCGCCTCCTCGATCTGACCGGACAACTTAGATCTTTCGATCTAACTGTTTCTCAACCTCTAACGGGAAAGTCTTAAATACATTAAGTAATTCACACTTCTGATGGATAAGAAAAACATAGGTATAATGAGAGAAATCGTCAATGAAAGTGATAAAATATCGAGACCACCTCGGGACGGGATAGGAAAAATGTCCACATATGTTTGTATGAATCAGCTGTAAAAGGTTTATCCTACGAGTAGATTGCTCAAAAACTCTAGAACGTTTAAAAGTAGATGAAATACTAGCCTCAACAGATAAATAGAAAAGATAAGTCTCAAATGAATGGTTAAAAGATAGACAATATAACCCATCAACTAGTAAACCAGAACCAATAATGGAATCATGATGAATAATATCAAAACCACCATGTCTAAAATTGAAAAAAAAAACTAAAAACTAAAAAGGGTGCAACCGAGAAACTGAAACTTGAGATCGTCTCATCGAAGAAACAAAAAAAAAGGTGCCTGTCAAATCTAAAGTAACATCTGTGTCTAATGCCAAGCAAAAAATGCCAACGAACTCAAAGAGAAGGCTTTTAGCATCTCCCGAGAAAACCTGCTTCTCAAGCCTTGCCGACCGCCTGCTGATGAACCCTTGTGGAGAATTCAAAATGTGAACAGTTGCCCCAAGAGTTGGTGGGAACATCATCCAAATTGGATTCAAAGCAAACATAAATGTGCGAGCGCATATTTTCGCTGCCGTCATACTTCAGCGATAAAAGCTGAGATAAGTTACTGTACCGCCTTCCCTTGACATAACCCTCGAACTGTTTCTTAATGACATATAATAGTTCCTAGTGAGAACAAAATCAAAATCAAGGTAGCCTAGGGCAATCTGGATTTTGAGCTTCCAGTATGAGTAGTTAGAGTCCGTAAAGGTTTTAATATTAGTCAGTTGGTTCTAGATCATAGGGTCCATAGCTGCATGAACCAATGACTTATATTAGAACGTGTAAAAATTAATTTTATGCACGTTTAACTTGATCTGTAAAAGATCTATAACTTGATGTCTTTAATCTCGATCCTACCTGGGGTTAGAATGGTCGAGCCAGAGTATATATTATTTAAGGTATTGATTTTCCACTCTGTGGGTACAGTGATGTATCATCGAAACCCTCTTTGGGTGGTGATTTGACATACATTGCCCCCTAGTTGGTGATCACTCATGCTCAAGACTAGACTGGCCACTTACAGTTTGACTCGAGACACTTCCTCACCTTTGGGCTGAGGGTTATCCTCATCTCCCTATACCGTGTAGCCTATCTTGACCTACTAATTAATTAAAAGTTTATTAGCCTCCTTTGGGTGGTCTAATTATTTTAAGTTTAATTAGTACAAAGTAGTCTTAATGAGACTTTACGAGAGAGTCTTAACATTAGGAGAAACATTCAACTCCATTGACAAAACTCTTTTGGGTGTATTTGCCCATTTTATATCCCGTCTTCCTAACGACTACTTAATCTCACTTAAACCCCATTGGAGATCCTTGGGCATTAAATCCATATATCATGAATGATATATCATAGCTTATGCCAGATATTATCCAATTAATAATAAATATTAATGATTTGTTGCTAAAATTTATCATTACTAATTTATAGTAATTCCTTAAGAGAGATGCCTCATTATAAAACACAACATTATCATAAGCCCAACATATACAATAAGTAAGAGCTATATATATAATAAGTAAGAGCTATATTAACAATAAGCCTCATTATCACGATTTTTAAGCCATCAGAGAAATGTCAGGTCATCAATAAGCAAGCACCATGAAATAAGTTACGACATCGTTATGGTACATTACAGATAATTTTGGCTTTTACGGCGCATTTTGACATGGAACTTCACTAGATAGACGTCAAGACAACTTTTCTAAATAGACGTCTCAACGAAGAGATTTATATGCATCAACCCGAAGGTTTTGAGACCGAAGGGAAGGTTCGACTATTTTACAAGCTTAATAGCTTCATCTACGGTCTCAAACAGACGTCTAGGCAGTGGTACTTACAATTTCATGAGGTGGTTTCGAACCACGGTTTTTTCGAGCGCAAAATGGATCATTGTATATACGTTAAACAGAGTGGGAAACGCTTTATATTTTTGTTTTTGTACATCGATGATATTTTACTCGCTAGCAGTGACGTTCGGCTTCTTCAGGAGATGAAAGCCTATGGCGTGATATGTATAAGACCTGACATCAGTTTTGTTGTTAGGATGCTAGGAAGGTACCAACAGAATCCTTATAATATCCCAAATAAAGATTCGAGCAGAAGAGCTGTCGAATCACCCCACCGATCACCCCCACATAACAACAACAAGGATGATAACAACTATGGGGATATACATACATCATCACCCTTTTATCACGATTTACGCCGAAACCCAAATCCAATGCTGTTCTTCAAGAATAACTCCTCCACCACAAATTTGAATGTCAAAAAACCCCTTAAGACTTACCTCGAATCAGATGGTGGTGATGATCGAAAATCCGAGATATAAAACCTCAAAGCAAAAAAAAAACAAAAAAAAAGTCAAATCTTAGGGTTTCAAAATCCATAATCATCCAAAATCTTAAACCCCATATAATCAGTTGGATTTCCCCTTGTTGCCGACTTCTCTCTTAAAACCCCATATACAAATCTTAACATAAAACCCAACAAACACCAATATCAATTGAGATTTGAAACCCAAACACCAACAATTCATATTCGAAACCTTTAATATTGGATCCCGTAAGCATCAACAACAACACTCTTGGTCTCTCTCTCTTCTTCTCCAAATCATCACCTTGAATCCCCAAAAAATACCAATTAGATCTCAAAAAAAAAAAAAAAACACAACAGATTATTTCAAATCAGACTCAAAACCCTAGATTTGGGACCAAAATCAGCTCAAAACGATCCCATTATAAGGTGAAGCAGTTCCAACAAAGGACAGAAATAGATCAACAGCACTGGCCATGAAATCGTTTACGGCAACATCGGGAGTAAGCATGACTAAAATCGAAAGCTAACCCTAGAGCACACAATAGCGCCAACAACATCATTGATGGATTTCTTGAGCTTAATTTTGCAATTGGAGAGAGAGATAATTCTCTGATTTTGGGGAGAGGTGGATTTGAAAACTAGTGGTCCATGAAAGACAGAGGGAGATTTGTTTCTTTCGGCTCTTTACATTAATAAAATATTAAATCAATGCTCGTGATGAATTAAGACAAGAACATTGGCGAATAACCGATAAATTAACCATAGTAATTTGTAACCTGGCTCTGACACCAATTGTAAGAAATTCATACAATTAACTATGATCAATAACTAAACATGTAAATGAGATTTTACTAACCTCTTCTCCTGCTCTCTGAAAATCCCTTGTTCTTGAGTAGAGTCTTCCCTTAGATTGGAAGCAGAACTCAATGGGATGGTGGTTTTCTATAGAAAACCAAGAGGGACTTCCCCTCTATTTAACCTAATAGGGTTTGAGTGGTCTTCCCATTATACCCTCAAGCCCTAATAAAGAGTAACACTAGGTCCCACCTACCTTAACTTGATATAACAATTGGGCACAACCAATAACACCTATACAGCCTATTAACATGTGTGCTCGTGAACCGGAAGAGTAGTGCCGGTATAGATGGAAAATCCAACAAAACATCGCCGGGGTTGTTGTCTAATGATTTTCTGACACAGAAAGCAATTACTTTTCAATTCGAAAATCCCAAGTTGTTTAACATCTAAATACCGAGACGTCAAAACATTAAAACATTAAAAATATTTCACCTCGAGCATCTGAAAAGGGATTGAGACATTTTCTCATACGTCGATTTAGGTTATCTTTTGAATTAATGTAAACATAGTTTAGTCTGACGGGATTTTATTAAAGTTTGCCCTTTTTGCAAAAAAAAAAAAAAAAAACTCGTAGATACTATGAGCATTGAAAACATAGAAGTAATGAGAGGATAAAAGACAAAAAGAAAAACCTGAGGTAATTTATCAATGAACTTTGAAGCATTTGCAAATTCAGCTGCAGCTTTGATTTCTTCAAGAGTTGCACCATCCTTCCCGTAAGCAATATTTTCTTTGATGGTGGAAGAAAATAACACAGGTTCTTGGCTGACAAGTCCAATTTTCCCTCTGATCCATTTCAGCTGAAACGCTTTAATATTTATGTCGTCTATAAGAACTTCACCCAGTTGGGGATCATAAAATCTCTCTATTAGACTAACTACAGTTGATTTTCCACTTCCACTTTCTCCAACCAAAGCCGCAGTAGTACCACTAAGTATAGAGAGAGAGAATCCATTAAATATTTGTTCTTCAGGTCTAGCAGGATAACTAAAGTGGATATTCTTTAATTCTATATCACCACGAATATCATCCAATATACGCCCATTTCTGTCATATGAATCTATCTCTGGTTTCCTACTTATTGTCCCGAACATTTTGAATGCGGCAGCCTGCCCAGCGGCAAATGCAGCTATGCATGGAGAGGCCTGTCCTAGAGACCTACAACATCAAAAGGTACAAAAATGATTAATCGCTACGCATTTTTCAAAACTTCACATTTATGTTATGAAGTTCTAAAATTTAATAAATAAATTGATCATGATCAAATGAAGTCTAGGAAAGAAGTTGCATCTTACATGGAGCCAGTCAAAACAGCAAAAATGATATTGAGGACCGCACCTCCCGTATAGCCTTTTTCAATAATCAGCCTTGAACCAAACCATATAGCCAAAGCATAACTACAAAATATGATACCAATAAGTGTACCAAGGCCCAACCCAGCGGCCAAACCCTCATGAACACCGGACGTGTAAGCAGTCGTTAATGACTTATCATATTTAGTAATAGCTTGCTTCTCCCCAGTAAATGATGCAACCTGTATCAGATTCATGTAGGTCAGACACTCCAAAGCCTGAATGGTAAAACATACTTCTGAAACTTATTAAGAATATCAACCCCCAAAGTTTCCGACTTTGGACTTACAGTCCATTGTGGCACTTCGAAGTTAAAAGTTTTAGGACCGTAATTCTAATTTCGATCGCCCAGTGTGGATTCAAAAATCAAAATATCCCCAACTTGACCAACGAATGGAAGAGGGCATGTCCAGATTTGAAAATATTGGAAGTGCAATTCTACTTTCGATTGTATAGTGTGTACCTAAGTTAAAATATTGGGAATTTAAACAACTTACCGTTCTGATTGAGCCAATTGTCTGTTCTACGATAATACCAGCTTGCGAATATGCAGCTTGCCCTTTAGATGACATCTTGGATATAAAAATGGCCATGACAGCGCCAGATATGACAAGGGGGGGAATTGAAGACAGCATGACTAGTGTGAGAAGCCACCCTTTGATGAATGCTATTACAAAACCACCTATGAATGTTGAAACTAGCTGAATAAACTTCCCAACCTGTAAGACAAACAAACATTTTGAAAATCAATACTTAGTAACATCTCCAATGGTACTGTAACAACTTAAGAATGCGAAAAATAAGCTAGCCAGTGGTGTTCAAAATTTAGGGTGACAAGAGTCCAGGAACTTGAAGATTTATTTATTTTAAGTATTTGAAGCTCTCATCACAACTTTCAAACATAACTTTACAGGCATAACTGACGGTAAAAATGCCATATTTTCCTCCTCCTTGCCATGTAGGAGAAAACAAAATTACAGTAAATGCTGATTTTGTTACAAAACTATGGTTTTGCAATTTAGAAGAAAAAAGCCGCTGGAGATTCTTGTGAATAAGCAAATCGAACTATTAATATTTTGGGTTTTATTGGGGTAAAAATAGTACTTTTTCACCCATGGCGTCTTGAATAAGAACAGTGTCACCTGACATCCTTCCAACAACCTCGCCGGTGTTGGTTTCCTTATCAAAGAAAGCGATTTCTTGCCGTAATATAGTTTTCAAGTACAAACTTCTTATTCTTGCAGCTTGTCTTTCTCCAGTTACCATCCAAAAAGCCACCTCTGATATAAAAAAAAAATGAAGCATGATAATTTTCATAATTCGTTAGTTTGGTACTTTTTGCTATGTTTCTGAAATTTCAAATTCCTATAATAAAATATAAATAAAAACTTGTACTTACGAACGAATGATGCAATACCAGCAGCCACGCCTAAATATACAAATTTTAGCGCTACCTGAAATCATCGAATCAAATAAAATCTCATGTTAGTATTCTTAATCCATTTCATGCTAATAACGGGAGCTTAGTAAACTGTCAAACCAAGGAAATCTTTGAGAAGATTAAGCGAGAATATATACCTTAGAAACTACACTGAGAGTTTTATCTGTGTTTGCATTTTGTCCAAAAGCATCTGTGAGATCTCCAGTCAGAATGGTCATAAAGGGCATAGCCATCCCGTTTACAACGGCACCAATTGTACCAAGGACCATGTATAAAATATCATTGGAATCTGCAAAAGCGAATAACTTATAATATGGAACAGTATAAGCTTTTTTTCCCGTGCTTTCTTCTGTCTCCACTACTGGTGATTGACTCGTTGATGCAGCGGCCTGGTGAGACTTTACATCGCCATTCAGGCCTCCCTCTTTACCCATGTAGCCAACTTTAATTCCTCGCTATCCAATTCTCTTCTACGCAAGTCGAATCCAATTCACAACTGAAACATCACAAAAATATGTTGGAAATCATTAACTATAATCTTAAAAATAAAATGAGTTTTTTAGACTTATGTCCTGATATTTATATGGGTATTTGACTTAAGTCCTGCCATTTAGCAAAAAAACAATTATAGTACTTTATTTGCAGTTTGACTATGGTCAACTGTAATTGACCGCAGTTGACCCAGTTCAAATCTGGTCGTTTTGCAAATACTAAAATACTTTTAAAGTCACACGTGTAAATCACAAAGTACAAAATTAAACACCCTCTGTTCATAAATATATTAGAGGTTATGTTTGTAAACAACATAAGCTTGTTGGATTTTCCATCTATACCGGCACTACTCTTTACTTTGTCGTCTGGTTCACAAGCACACATGTTAATAGGTCGTATAGGTGTTATTGGTTGTGCCCAATTGTTACACCAAGTTAAGGTTGGTGGGACCTAGTGTTACTCTTTATTAGGGCTTGAGAGTATAATGGGAAGACCTCTCAAACCCTATCAGTTTAAATAGAGAGAAAGTCTCTCTTAGAGGCTACACTACAGAAAACCATCCCATTGAGGTCTGCAGCCAATCTAAGGAAAGACTCCACTCAAGAACAGGTGATTAAACAGAGAGCAGGAAATCAGGTTAGTAGAATCATATTAATCTTTGATATATTGATCATAGTGATTGTACTTTATTCCTACAATTGGTATCAGTCGCTAGGGTACATAATCTCTACGATCAGTAATTGATAATCACTGTTCACGATCACTGTTCACGATAGATAGAGTATTTTTTATCATTACTTTATTAATCTCTCATACTTTATGGGTTTTTTCCATTTATTCTCTCTCCTAAGTATTTTTTTTTTTTACTTTCGGTGAGACTCTTCAATTCTCTGCTGAATCTGAGGATTGGGTTCTATGAATCAGATTGAGGAGAGATTGGGGTTTTACTATACAGCTTCTACTCTTGTATTTGTGAATTATTATTGTGTTGCTTTCTAGCTGCTTATTATCAAGTTGTATTTTGGTTATGGATGCACTTAGGATGATGCATATTAGTTCAACATGATTTAATAACTGATTAATGTTTAGTTGTACTATCTGATTACAATGAATTATTCACGTTTATTATCAGTTGGATAATATTATCTGGCTTTAGCCATATATATATATATATATATATATATATCATTAATGCATTTAGGACGCTGATGCCCAAGGATCTCCAATGGGGTTTAAGTGAGATCAAGTAGTCGTTAGGAATGCGGGATATAAAATGGGCAAATACGCCCAAAGGAGTTTTGTCCATGGAGTTGAACGTTTCTCATAATTTTGAGATTATCTCGTAAAGTCTCATTAAGATTACTTTGCACTAATTAAACTTGAAACTATTAGACCACCCAAAGGAGGCTAAGAAACTTCTAATTAATTAGTGGGTCAAGATAGGCTACACGGTACAGGGAGATGAGGATAACCCTCTGCCCAAAGGTGAGGAAGTGTCTCGAATCAAACTGTAAGTGGCCAGTCTAGTCTTGAGCGTGAGTGATCACCAACTAGGGGGCAATGTATGTCAAATCACCACCCAAAGGAGGGATTTGATGATATATAGCTGTACCCGCAGAGTGAATAATCCATACCATAAATAATATATACACTCTGACTCGACCATTCTAACCCCAGGTAGGATCGAGATTAAAGACATCAAGTTATAGATCTTTTACAGATCAAGTTCGTGCATAAAAAATTATTTTTTCACGTCCTAATATAAGTCATTGGTTCATGTAGCTATGGACCCTATGATCCAGAACTAACTGACTAATATTGAGACCTTGACGGACTCTAACTACTCCAACTGGAAGCTCAAAATCCAGATTGCTCTAGGCTACCTTGATTTCGATTTTGTTCTTACTGAAGCCAAGCCCGCGGATCTCACGGATACCTCTTCTGATGTTGAGAAAATGGCTTATGCTAAATGGGTCAAAGTCAATAAAATGACAAATCTCATCATCCGTTCTTCCATTGATCCTATTATGCGGGGCGGTATCCCTGAGAGAGGTACCGCAAAGGAACTGTTAGATGTCATTAAGAAACAGTTCGAGAGTTCCGTCAAGGGAAGGCAGTACAGTAACTTATCTCAGCTTTTATCATTAAAGTATGACGGCAGTGGAAATGTGCGCTCGCACATTCTTAAGATCTCCAAGTTAGTTCTTACTTTAAAAGAACTCGGTCTCACTATTGATGATACGTTGATGGTTCACTTAGCAGTTTGGTCTCTTCCATAAAGTTTCGAGATGTTCCAAGTTCACTACCAGAATCAGGAGAAGACTTGGGAAATGAATGAATTGATTACAGCATTGGTCTCTGAGGAAGAACTGCATAAGAAAGGTAAAGCAGAGTCGGCTCATCTGACTACGTCCATGAAGCACTTATCCATCAATTCTCAGGGAAAGAAGAAGTTCAAGAATCAAGGTTCTACGAAGAATAACGGTTCCCACTTTGGTCCAGGGCAGAGTTTTCGTTCAGGGAATGGGAATGGAAATGGGAACGGGAAGCAGAATGCACCTTCGTCAGCAACTACCTTATCAACTATAGAATGCTTCTTTTGCAAGAAGAAAGGCCATGTGAAGCAGGACTGTCATTCCTACAAAAACTGGATAAATAACAAGAAAGGAGGGGTTCATCAGCAGGCAACCGACAAGGCCTTAGGAGCAAGTTTTCTCGGGTGTTATTTTCAATTTGACATGCAATTTTATATTTTTTTATGTTCCATAGATAAGACGATCTCTAGTTTTAGTTTCTCGGTTGTACTCTTTTAGTTATTTATTTATTTTATGGGTTATATCGTCTATCTTTTGACATTCCTTTAGGCTTTACTATTCTCTTCTAAGGCTAGTACTTCTACTTCTAAATGCTCTCGTGTTTTAAACTATCTTCGAGATTATGGCACAAACGACTAGGACATATATCTAAGCCGATGTTAAAGATTAAGGTTGTCCGGTCAGATCGAGGAGGTGAGTATTATGGTAAGATCGATCAAGACAGTCAACATTAGTAACCACTTTTATTAGTTTTTGTTGGATCAGGGTATTGTAGCCTAGTACATTAGATTCAATGACTATTAGCTATTTTTTTCATTGGTTTCCCAGAGATATCGAAAGTTTTCAGGTTTTATTGTCCTTCTCAACCCATGGAGATTGTTGAGTGTGCTCAGGCTAATTTCATAGAGGAGGGAGATCCCTTTACAAGTACTATTTATAGAGAGATTGTATTTGAGGATGGTTTGGAGACTCGGAGTCCAACTGCTATTCCGATCAGTGCTGTTATGCTTCCGCGTTTATCTGATATTGACATTGTGACGAGTACAGTTCCAGACCCCGTCGTAGCTCCTGTTCAGCTTCCTATCATTCCACCTCCATTTTAACTTTTTGCTTCTACTCGGAGATCCTCTAGAGAAAGGCGTTCTGCAATTTCTTCAGATTACCATCTTTACTCAGTTGAAGGGGATTTATTTGATTTCGAGGATCCAGTATTTTTCAGTACGTTTATGGCTAGTAGTTTTGCAGATCAGTGGCGTAATGCCATGATAGAGAAGATGGATTCTATGTCTCACAACTCTCTGTGGGAGTTAACATATCATAACCTAAAGGTTCTAAGGTATTTAAATGCAAATGGATCACTGTATATATGTCAATCAGAGTGGGAGACATTTTATATTTATAGTTTTGTACGTCGATGATATTTTACTCGCTAGTAGTGACGTCCGATTTCTTCAGCATACAAAAGCCTATATGCATGAGACCCGACATTAGTTTGTTTGTTTGTTGGGATGTTAGGAAGGTACTATCATAACCCTTCTATTATTCATTCACTTGGCAGGCAACCAAGAAAGTTCTTCGCCATTTAAAGAGGACAAGAGATTACAGATTGGTTTATAGGAGATCGGATGAGCTTATGGTTTTGGGCTACTCTGACTCAGATTTTGCTGGAGTCTCTTTGAGGATCGTTATTTTACGTGGGAGTAGTTGTTGATTTATTTACTATTATTGCATTAGGATTATTTATCCATGTGGGAGTTATTCCCGATTATTATTTTGGTCGACATTCAGATTTGATTTTTGATTATTTAGCTACTATTATATTTGGATCCGTTATTATATGTGCACATATTCAGTTTAAAGTATGCAATTGCAATAAAGTTTTGGATACGAGTGATTTTATCACATGACGGTTGTCTAAGTATTAAGTCCCTATAGAGAATACTGAAATGTTTCTCAAGTTTGCTTGGGTTGGATATGGGTAGGCTCCACATCCTTTGGCCTTCATTTCAGTATGAGCGATGGTCTTCGCATGACGGTTTGTCTAAATATTGAAATGACATGTGTCTGGTAAACACATGTTGTAGGACACTAATGGAAATGTACCAGCACATCATTATGGTGTACATTTGCCATTCACACGCTAAACTCCACCAGTAAAGAAATTACACTTGAAAGCTATTGAGGTTGCTAGCCTGATGTCTACGATATAAATTAGGCATGTGCCCAAAGGCCTGACCAAAATTCGTCCGTGAACCGTGTTAGTCATCTTTGTAGTCGTAGAGTGACAGTCAAGTTCGATGTAACATTGCCTTCGACAAATTATCATGTGTGGTTTTAAAAAACAAAGGATGGCCATCCGATTTTCATAAAAAACCGTGAATCAGGCTAAAATTATTTTTCTTAAAATCGAGTTAGTGCCGGGTGGGAGATTGTTGGATTTTCCATCTATACCGGCACTACTCTTTACTTTGTCGTCTGGTTCACAAGCACACATGTTAATAGGTCGTATAGGTGTCATTGGTTGTGCCCAATTGTTACACCAAGTTAAGGTTGGTGGGACCTAGTGTTACTCTTTATTAGGGCTTGAGGGTATAATGGGAAGACCACTCAAACCCTATCAGTTTAAATAGAGAGGAAGTCCCTCTTAGAGGCTACACTACAGAAAACCATCCCATTGAGGTCTGCAGCCAATCTAAGGAAAGACTCCACTCAAGAACAGGTGATTAAACAAAGAGCAGGAAATCAGGTTAGTAGAATCATATTAATCTTTGATATATTGATCATAGTGATTGTACTTTATTCCTACAAAGCTTTATTCTTTTCTCTCTGAAATTTGATTCATAGACTAAAAGCTTTATTTTTTTTCAATTAAGACTGTAACTAAGCTTGTAGTGCTAAATTACCTTTGTTTGTGTTTGAGAACCACCTCCCATGGCAAATTTATTTCAATTTTGATTAGGGTTTTAAGAAACTTCGAGGAAGAGATTGGAGAGGAAAACAGTTGTACATCGACAACCCAATTTTGATTGGAGAGGAAGACAGGTAAGAGAGGCGGGAGAGAGAGAGAAAGGTTTTGGCTGCAACGACAACCCAACAGTCGACACTTGTGCATCGTCCGATAGTAGCAAGTAAAGGATTATAATTGCAGTTGACCATGGTCAAACTGCAAATAAAGGATTATAATTATTTTTTTGCTAAATGGCTAGACTTAAGTCAAATATCCATATAAATATCAGGACATAAGTCAATTTATCTCAAAATAAAATCCAGTAGTCCTACTCTATCCATCAAACACCTTATTCCAATCCCACAACAGAAACAGAAACATTTTAATCATTTGTTCAAACACAGGCCAATGAAGAACAACTACAAACAAAAGATCAAAACTTTTTTTCTCCAAAAACGAAAAAGCAACCTGTGATCCAATCTGGGGATCAAAACCAGAACCCCAGAAACTGGGGTGGCATGATTTCACCTCCAAAAGCACCCAAACACAATCTAACATTACAAATCTCATTATAACCAATAAAAAAAAACACCCCATACCCCATTATTGATCATCTCCAAAACTCACACTCAAACTCAATCCTAAACATAACCAAAACCCAAAAAAAAAACATCTAAAACAATCAAAACACACTAAAATGCCAAAAGGGTACCTCTGTTCCAAGTTGTTACAAACTGGGTTGTCAAGATTTCTTCAGTTTTGATTTATATCTGTAAAAGCTGACTATAAATACATTGCTGCTCTGTTTTCTCACATTTTTTTGATCAAATACCACCAATTTTTGCGTAATGAGCAAGCAAGAAAAGACACCCCACCAACCAAGACTAGATTCTAAAACAATTCAAATTAGCTGACTATAACCAAGACTATATCCACTTTCATCTGGATTTTTTTTCTCTCTTTGGTTCTGTAGTTTATAATTTCTTCTCTGGTGTTTGTTTAGTTTATTATGACGAAAGTACCCTTTGAATTTAGTCTAATTGGAATGTTTGTATTTGACACGTGTCCTTGGGATGGAATTTGTTTAGGAGGGAGATTGTAAGGTGAATGACGATTATAGCCTTGTAATCCATCATGACTTGCGTCAAAAGAAGATGTTAGTTTTTGGTAAATGTCAACAGTCCTCATTATTATATGTTGATTTTGTGAGCTAATTATGTGCATATGGAGGATAATTCATGGAGTAGGGTTACTTGGCTTTATTTTGAGGGGGACGGACTTGTCGAACATGGGTAACCGTGTGAGAATATGCTCATAAGAATTTTTCTTAGAGATTTTGTGAGTTTTTTACGGGTAAAATTTGTTAATTTAGTTAGACTCAATTAATAGTTTATTTTTCATTCATTTCTGCTTGAATTAAATGAAAGATTAATCGCTTTTAATTATAACTTGTTGTTAATTAATTGTAGATTAATTCAAAATTAATAAATTGTTAATATTTATTATTATTATTATGTATTGCTCCAATTCACTCAATGTTCATATGTCTTAAATACATTTTTAATGACATTCACAAGAGGCCCGAGGGGGATTGTTGGGTTGAAATAAGTGGAATGCATTTAATAAACAAACAACGACCCATATCGAAAATTCAAAATTGACCGCAAAGAAGTGAATTGATTCCGTGTACACCAAATATCACTTGTTTACTCGATATTCTAATATTTAGATATTCCAATATTTACAAAACACGGGGACATGACATAAACCATTTATCTCTACATGAAATCTTGCATTATTGTACGAACGCTACCCTAATATGATCTGTTAAGGGTGAACTCGAATTGATGGTCGTTCGAATGAGACTGGATGTCATTTGAACGAGATGCTTGTTTCTAGGGCTAGAAACCTTGTTTCGTCGAAGTCGTACGAACGAGCTTAGAGTCGTTCGAACGAAAACCACGTAAGCATGTTTTAGAAGTTCGTTTGGGACGTTGAGTTTGCCTCAAGATTTGTTCTGTTTGTAATAAGCCCCCCAAGTATATAAGGGGGACTTAGGTTATTTGTTAGCCAAAATCTTCTGTGAGTTTAATTCTAGAGAACTAGGGTTTGAGAGACTCCATTACAAAGCTTGAGGAAGTTTGGAGAAGATCGTATGTAACTTATTTGATCATAGTGAATTGTTCGTGGGGAGTAGTTTTTCATCTACAAGGGTTTTCCACTTCCCTCCTCTGGGAAATACTTATCTTCGTTAATTGTCCTTTGTTTGATTGTTTACTTGTTTGGCATATTCCGCGTATCGTTCTTGGCGTAGAAGAGAGAGTAGTTACCTTGATTCTCAATAATTGGTATCAGAGCGCTTGTTACAGGGCTTATGTGGTGAAGAGCGATGGTCGATCAAGAGAAATTGAAGATTACAAAATTCAATGGTTCGAATTTTGGAATATGAAAGATACATATAGAAGATTACCTCTATCAGAAGGATATTGACTTACCACTAGGTGGAATTGAGATGAAGCCAGCAGATCATGATGCTGCAAAGTGGGAGCGATTGGATCGTAAGGCGCTTAGAACCGTTAGATTAGCGTTTTCATCTCAGATTCTACATATGATCTCCAAAGTTACGACAACGAAGAATTTGATGGAGACTTTGTTCTCTAAGTCAGAACCGTCCGGGGCAAATAACGTACATCTTTTACAGTGCTTGTTTACTTTGAAGATGAAAGATAATGGTAGTGTGCAAGCTCATATTAGTGAGTTCAATACCATTCATGCTCAACTTGAATTCGTGAAAATCACTTTTACCAATGAGGTTAGAGCGTGGGCTCTTTTAGGGCAAATGCCCGAGAGCTGGGAAGGGTTTATTACAGTTGTGAGCAATTCATCAGGGAAGGAAGACATTAAATTTGATATTATAGTCTCTTTGATTATAAGTGAAGAGAATAGGCGTAAAACATCTGAACCCTCTTCGAGTTCAAACTGCAGTGCGTTGAACGTCGAGAAAAGAGGGAAGTCTTATATAAAGGGGCCGAAATATGGAAGGGGTCGTTCATAGTCAAGAGGAAAGTTTAAGCCGCCTAGTGCGTGTTGAACTTGTGGCAAGAAGGGTCACTTCAGGTGAGATTATAATTCTTCTAAGAAAGATAATGATGAGGAGAAAGAAACAATGAACATTACTGAGGAGGTTAGTTCTAATGAGGCTCTACTACTTTCGTGTGACGATGTTAATGAATCTTAGATAGTTGATTCGGGTGCCTCATTTTATGCTACTACAAACGTAGGTTTCCTAACCAATATTGTTAAATGCGACTTCGGTATGGTCTTTCTTGCAGATAAGAGTACACGCAATATTACTTAAAAGGGAAACGCTAGGTTGAGGTTGCCTTCGGGGGTGACGTTGGTTTTAAAGAATGTGCGACTTGTACCCAAATTGGGGTGTAACCTAATCTTGGTTAGCCAATTGGTGGATGATGGTGGATATGTAAGCACCTTTGGTGCTACCTTTTGGAAGGTTACAAAAGGAGTTATGATAGTAGTTTTAGGCTTAAGACAAGGAATGTTGTATACAATGCAAAACACAATTTCTACTATTTATGCGACCACTCCGGGGATAGATACAAGCACTTGGCACAAATGGCTTGGTCACATAAGTAAAAAGGGAATGAAGATAATGGTAATAAAGGAAAAACTAGAGGGTCTTGATGAGGTTGATCTTAAGTTTTTTGAAGAGTGTGTTCTTACGAGGCAGAAAAATGTTAGTTTTAAAATAACTGGAAGATCAAGGAAACCTGGAAAGTTGAATCTTGTTCACACAGATGTTTGGGGGCCAACCAAGGTATCTTTTCTTGGTGGTCTCATTATTATATTACTTTTATCGATGATGTTACTCGTAAACTATGGGTCTACTTTGTGAAGAATAAATCAGATGTGTTCGGTAAATTCAAGAAGTGAAGGGCTCAAGTTAAAAATGAAACGACTTGAAACTGAAGTGTCTTAGGTCGGATAACAGGGGCGCATACTGTAGTGACGAGTTTGAAGACTTTTGCACATCAAACAGGATTAGGCGACAGAAGACTATTCTTGGAACACCACAACAAAATAGTATTTTAGAATGCGTAAACCCAACCATAAACGAAAGAGCGAGGAGTATGAGACTCAATACTGGATTATCAAAATATTTTTGGGCAGATGCGACTAGTACGGTGGCATACTTGATTAAGAGAGGGCCTTCAACGACTTTGGACTTTAGACTTCCAGAAGAAGCATGGACTGGTAAAGAGGTAAACTTTCTCACTTTTGTATATTAGGTTGTACCTCATATGTGCTTGATAACTCAGATACAAGGACAAAGTTAGATGCAAAGTCAATAAAGTGCATATTCATTGTATATGGTGGTGCTAAGTTTGGGTACCAATTTTGGGATGCGAAGAATCAAAAAGTCATCCGGAGCCATAATGTTACATTCAATGAGAAAATTTTGTATAAAGACTTCAAAGTACCTATGGAAAAGAATAGATGTGAAGCACTGGAAAGTGTCAATATTGAATTTGAACCCTCTCGAGAGGTTGATGAAGAAGTCATGGTTGAGTCTGTTGCACTGGATCAAGACGAGGAACCTAATGATCTAGACATTCCAATAGCACTTCGAAAGGAGCCGAGAATTGTAAGAATTCTGGCTAGGTACTTTAACTCCCTACATCACTTGTTACTTACGAATGGTGGTGAACCGGAAAGTTACAAGGAAGCTTTAGATGTGGATGCCAAGAACAAGTGGGAGCTTGCTATGGATGATGAGATGCAGCTATTATCAGTAAATCAAAGTTGGGATTTAGTTCGGATAGCAAAGGTGAAGAGAGCATTGCACAACAAGTGAGAATACAGACTAAAGTAGGAATCTAACGGTTCAAGGAGATTTAAGGCTAGACTTGTGGTGAAGGGTTTTCAGCAGAAAGAAGACGTTGATTTTGGTGAGATCTTTGTTTCTGTTGTGAATATGTCTACTATTCGGGTTGTGATGAATATAGTTACAATTGAAGATTTATATCTTGAGCAGGTTGATGTCAAGCTAGCATTTCTTTACTGCAACCTTGATGAATAAATTTATATGAAGCAGCCATAAGGGTATTCAGTTAAAGGGAAAGAAGATCTTGTGTGTAGGCTCACGAAGAGCTTATATATATGGTTTGAAACAAGTCCCGACCCAGTGGTATTTGAAGTTCAAACAATTTACGTCTAGAAATGGTTATTAAAAAAGCAATACTGATCACTGTTATTTTATCAAATGTACGGGGAACTCATATATCATTCTACTTCTGTATGTAGATGATATGTTGGTAGCAACTGCCAACATGGGAGAGATTGTCAAGTTGAAGGAACAGTTGTCCCAGGAGTTTTCTATGAAGGACTTGGGTGCGGCAAAATAAGTTCTTGGTATGCGTATTACAAAAGACAGAAAGAGGCGAGAATTAAAGTTATCTCAAGCTGAGTACATCGGCAAAGTACTTAAGCGGTTTAACATGGATGGTTCTAAGGCTTTTAGTACACCATTGGGAGGTCACTTTAAATTGTCAAAGGAGTGTAGTCCAAAGACGCTGAAGGATCGCGATGAGATTTGGAAGGTTCGTTATCAATCCACGGTTGGTAGTCTTATGTACGTTATGATTTATACGAGATCGGATATTGCCCAAGTAGTGGGAGTCGTTAGTAGGTATACGAGTAATCTAAGCAAGGACTATTGGAGAGCTGTGAAATGGATACTTAGGTATCCAAAGGGGACTCAAGATATGGCATTATGTTATGGGGGTTCTCAGATATGCTTATAGGGTTTCGTTGACTCTGATATGGCGGATGACATTGATAGGCGGAAGAGCACTAGTGGTTTTGTATTTACATTGGGAAGCAATGCGCTTACATGGGTTTCAAGGCTACAGAAAATTATAGCTTTGTCTACGGCGGAGGCCAAATATGTTGCGGCTACGGAAGCATGCAAGGATATGGTTTGGCTGAAAGGGTTGATGAAAGAACTTGGTAAATAACAACATTCTCCTAAGTTGTATAGTGATAGCCAAAGTGTTATATACTTAGCAAAGAATTTGGCTTTTCACTCTACGACCAAGCATATTGATATTTGATATCACTATATTTGCTCGCTCATTGAGGATGGTGTATTGAAGCTTGTAAGTATTCATACTGATGTGAATCCGGCCGATATGTTTACGAATGTGGTAATTTTTCAGAAGTTGATGACATGTACAACTTCTGTGGGTCTTCATGATTAAAGGTCCGGGTAGTGTGAATAATTTATTTGGAGATCTGGAGAAGGGTTACGGGATTTAATTTCAAGTGGGAGATTATTAAGGGTGAACTCGAATTGATGGTCATTCGAACGAAACTGGATGTCGTTCGAACGAGATGTTTGTTTTCTATGTTAGAAACTTAGACCGTCAAAGTTGTTCGAACGAGATTGGATGTCATTCGAATGAGATGCTTGTTTCTTGGGCTAGAAACCTTGTTCCGTCAAAGTCGTTCGAATGGGCTTAGAGTTGTCAAACAAAAACTGCATAAGCTCGTTTTAGAAGTTCGTTTGAGACGTTGAGTTTACCTCGAGATCTGTTATGTTTATAATAAGTCCCCCAAGTATATAAGGGGGAATTAGGTTATCTATTAGCCAAAATCTTTTGTGAGTTTAATTCTAGAGAACTAGGATTTGAGAGACTCCATTACAAATCTTGAGAAAGCTTGGAGAAGATCGGGTGTAACCTGTTTGATCCTAGTGAATTGTTCGTGGGGAGTGGTTTTTCATCTGCAAGAGTTTTCGACTTCCCTCCTCTGGGAAATACTTATCTTCATTAATTGTCCTTTGTTTGATTGTTTACTTGTTTGGCATATTCCATGTATCGTTCTTGGTGTAGAAGATAGAGTAACTACCTCGATTCTCAACATTATCAACTATGTTTTCTTAATCATGATGTACAACAAGCATATACGTCCAGGTTCGAGGAGTTACTATATTATGATACTCTAATGATCTGAAATAGTAAATAAATAGTTTAGCTCGAGGTACACTATACTAAATGGCATCTTTAGCTTTATTTTCTAAACCCCAGTAAGATATTTACAAAATTAAAGGCGAAATGTTAATTATCTAAATTATTTTTCCTTTACCGAATCATGTTAATTAAGATAATTTATAGATATAAATGTTGGAGAGTATAATGGTATTAGAGCGGTTGCGCTCGTGAAGACAATGTAGCGATTTCTCGATTTACCGACGGTGGTCACTGTTGTCGCCGGATTACTAGGAAAAAAAATCTGGCAATGTAGGGACCTATCTCTCGACCTAGTCCAAACTTGAACTACCTCAATACCAGACTCATGCATTATACATGTGACATATACAATTAGCATTAACACCTAGACCACAGTCTGAAAAGAATGTGGATCGAGCACTATAGAAAATATGAACAAGTCAAAGACACCTGTCTCCCACGAACTAGCAGTTACACATTCAACTACCACTTGGTTCATTTTTAGGATAATGTGATTTTACACGATAATTAACTGATACTGAGGTCTATATAAAGGATTAGTTCCTGAGGAGAAAGGGCCAAGAATTTTTATCTATAAAGATAAAGTATTTCTAACTCAAGATATCACTTGTAATAAGATATTAGCCTCAAGAAATAAAAGTTACAGTTACTAAATCCTCAAGTCGAGGTCGTGGTTTTTTTTACCTATTCAAAGGTTTTCCATGTTAAATTTCTTGTGTTATTTCTTGAATTATACTAATTCTTATCACATGTACATTTGGTGTAAGATATAATTTTAAGCTATTTTGAGCTACGAAATTAGGCCATTACATTTGGCGCTGTCTGTGGAAAAGAAGACATTTCCACGATATCCTATGGCATCCATTTACTCTACTATCCATTTCTAATCATGGTCACTTCTAAATGACCAACAACAGGAGTCAAGCTCGATCTTTCAGTTGAACCATAACAACTCGCATAACTAAGGTCGAATCTCCATGCCGAAACAGAGAAGCATAATAAGCTCGAGCGTTAATTAACTCTTGACCGTGAGCTCCGCGATAAAGAACTCGAACGCGAGTGTTAAGCTCGTCAGACAATATTCAAGCGACATGAAGAACGAATGACAACTATACAGACCATTTTGTAGGCTTTGCAAGATACTCAACAAGCTCCCCTTACCAGAGATCGTGATCAAGTACCAGTGAACTCTCGAGTTTCTGTATGAGAGAGATTAGGGCCTCGAGGATCATGACTAGCAAAGCCATTTCCATAGGTCTTCAAAATGAACCGCAAGCTTCAATTCATTTGGGAAGAAAAGTCCAGTCCGATATCAGTAGAGGTCCCCGGCCTTCCAAGTATCAAGAGGAGGAGCAATGACCTCAACACAGGATACCAGCATGTGAACACTTGAACGAGGGCACCGGTACTCATAATCCTCGACCAGCTTGTCAAGTCACTCAGGCAATGCGTCAATACATCACACAAGAACACATGGATCAACGTATCAAGAAGTTGATTAAAGCTCAAGCTCTAGGCAGTAAGGACAATTTTACCAAGTTAGAAGGCAGTCTAATTGCCAAAGGGCTATTTGATATGGAAGTACCAACAGGTTTCCATTCTCCTAAGATACGTAAATGCAAAGGCACTGATCCGAATGAGCACATTCAGTAATTTTGTGATTTATTGGGATTGTATTCAAATCTCAACCATATTCTATGTCCTCTGTTTTCCACAAGTCTACAGGGAGAACCACTACGATGGTTTCATTCTATACCTAAAGATTTCATCCTCACATTTAACTAACTACAGAAGATCTTCGTCAAGACATATGATCACAATAAAAACAAAGAAGATAATTTATACTCTCTTATTTGTCTCAAACAGTCTCAAGGAGAGAAGCTCGAGGTCTTTGCAAAGAAGTTTTTGGAGTTCACACGAAAAGTTGACAATCTTGATAAGAAAATAGCAGTTACTGCATTTACAAATGCACTACAACTCGATTACACAGAAAATGAGCATCTCTTCTTAAACAAACTCACAACCTTGGAAGATATGATTACTAAGGTCAATGGGTATGTTGACCTAGAAAGGATGATGACCGAAAGGCTTATCTACTAAATCAATCCTAACTACTAAAGGTCAAAACACAGAACACAACAGTGAACCAAAGGAGGATCAGAGTGATTAAAGGCATTTCAAAGCAAACACAGGAAAATCTCATAAATACAATTTATTACCCAAGCCGGTCCTCCCCAAGATGAATGTCCAGATCTCATCAATTTTTTCCGTACTGGCGAAGGATAAGTTCTACCGTGTATCTCAACCACGGGAGCCCATTGAAGGTAAACTGTATTGCATGCATCACAAGGTAAATCATCATGAAACTAATAACTGTTATCCTTTACAGAGGTTGTTAGAATATATTTTCAAAGACGGAAGAATGCATGAGTACATTGCCGATCTGGAAGGATACTAGAATGGCAAATTGCTACAAGACATAGGTCAAAGTACTTCAGGTCGAAGATCAAGCCGAGGAAAAGCACTTATACCACATGTACCATATCAACATGATCAAGATACATAAAATTACCAACTCTTCCAGATTTAAATAGAGGAGATTATCAGAATGTTGCGATCTCACCCCTTAAGATAAAGAAACTAAACTTCCTTCTGAATCAAGCAATCGACGACTTGGGATTTCATTCAAGGATTATGATATAAGACACGTTAAATTTCTTCATCATGATGCTCTGGTTATCATGCTGAAGATGAAGAAATTTGTAATGCATACAATGATGATTGATACTGGTAGGGGTATTGAAATTCTCTTTCAGAGCATGATCGAACAGATGGGATTGGCCGATCAAGTTATTCCAAGCGACATCGATATCAGTGGCTTTAATGGCTTTAAGGAAGAATGAGTAGGTAAGATCATCTTACCTATCACTATTGGACCTGTCACAATTGACGTCGTATTCTTCATCATCAACGACAAATCTCGTTACTTAGGGATTATGGGCCGCTGTTGGATCCACAACATTGAAGCAATCACTTCCACATATCATCAAGCACTCTGCTTCAAGCACAACTGTGGCATCTTCGAAATCAAAGGCAGTCAAAAGCTTTCCTGAGCTTGTAAAAATACTATCTCTACCATTCTTGACATATCTAACAAATATGCTTGTAGTAGCATATTCCCTAGATTCGACAAAAGTAAGGTATAGTCGAAAACATATAGCATTCGAGAAGACACCACAAGTCCTCGACCTACTAAAAGTATCCATTGTGTTTGGTCAAGAAAGAGCTGTTAAAGATCCGCAAAGTTCGCCCACTCCCCCCGGAATAGGAGGTTGTTTCTTTCTTTTTGTAAACTGCCTGTATCTACTATAAATACAAGCAGAGAATAGATTGTTAAAGGACCACAATCTGCAACTTTACTATCATTACTCCCAAAAACTTGTAATAACTAGCAATATACTAGATTCTACATCAAAATCATCCCCGAGGTCATAGTTTTTCTCAACTTTGACTGAGTTTTCCACGTAAAATCTTGTATGTTTAGCCTTTTATTACATTCTCCTTACGAACAAGTATTGGCGAAAATTCTCCTTCCGGAAAACACACCACTACAATAGGCGCCATCTGTGGGAATTACCATACTTTTCTTTACCACCACTGATCTAGAAACCTTCCGATAAAAAACATGAACCTAAGGAGCCATTCTAGTACCGTGAGAGACCAAGAAATTAATCTGCTACCAAGAATGGTTGACCTATACGGTACAGTAATCGAGCTCCAAAAACAAATGGATACAGAAAAAATCTAAAGATTGGAGGATTAGTGTGTCCACGCTCAAGCTTTTTAAGCGGAGAGAGACGAATAAAGGAAAGCCTTAGATCAACAGAGTTAAACACATCAAAAAGAAATGGAGAGACTGAGGAGGACACAAGATTGACTCACTGGCCGCCAGACGTCACCTCCACTTACCCGAAGCAATCATAGATCGAGAGCAATTCAGCGCGATGATCAACCAAGAGAAGACGAGATACGATTTCTCGATCCAGATCCAAAAATCCAAACAGGGATTCTTGGCATTTTGGTTTAACATCCTCAACATTGACAACTCAATGAAGTCGACGCACGCATCATCAGACTCCCCTACCACCCGAAAGAGGACCAATCAGGGATCGATTGGGACCAGAAGGACAAAGACATTTTGTTTTGCAAGTCGCAGCCTTACCATTTCCCCCGCAACATTCATCACCTTGGACGACTTAAGCAATAGAATCCGGGCCATAAACTATGATATCCCAGGCCAAAAATATATGCTTGACAAAATCGAGATAAATCTCATCTCCCCTCATCTCGAAATTATGCCCATCCCAGAAAATTTTCATATGCCAAAGTTTATTCAGTATGCAGGTCTGACTAACCCGCTTGCCCATGCCCGACACTTCAAAGCCGCAGTTGGATTATATTCCAAACTCAACCACATGTTGTGTAGGCTATTCAACATGAGCCTAAAGGAAGAATCGCTCCGATGGTTTCATACCATCCAAGAGGCCTCCATCACCACGTTCAACCAATTGCAGTGTCTTTTCGAAGCCAATTATGCTCATGCTAAAGAGCGGGAGATCACTATCGATTCCTTGTTCTTCTTCGAGCTGGGTACAAAAGAAACATTGGCAATCTTTTATAAGCGTTTCTTACAAAAAAAACTCAAAAAATTGGGAACTCTGATCCCAAAATAGTCGTTCCAGCATTCACCTCCACCCTGCACATTGACTCTAAGGTTCGAGAAGAACTTAATCTGCACATGCCGAGAATAGTCACAGAAATGATTGATGTAGTTAATAATTACATCGAATTAGAATGGTCAAAGAAAGATAAGATGAAGAACTCATCTGCCATCCATTCTCGTAAAGCAACTTCGACCCCATCCTAAAAATCAATAACTACTGAAGCACCCAGACAATGCAACTGAAACACTGACAATAATAATAGAAGGGACAGTAGGCCGGACAGACCAGTCCCAATTCTGCCACCAATGACAATGACTCTCTTCGTTATCTTACTGACGTTAAAAGGAGATGAGTGTTATCGCGCACCACAAACCATTCCGGATGTCCCCACCAAACCTCTATGTCAGTATCACAATGTGCATAACCACGAAATGGACAACTGCTACTTTCTCATACAAATCTTTCATCCTATCCTATTAGTTGGATGGCTTTACAATTATGTCATCGACATCCAAAAGTTTCTCAAAGATAACGCAAAAAACAAAGACGTTGAACAAAATTAGGTTCAGGGACAAGCTCGCCACCTGCATATGATCGAGATTAAAAAAGGGAAGAAAAGAAAACAAGAAGATCAAATTATATCCTATTATAAAATGACCACCTCAGATAAATCAGTAAAGTTGCTCCCAAGCTCAAGTAAATCAATGCGTCCTTACCATATTACCTTCGAGGACTGTGACACCAGCCAAGTGAAGTACCTTCATGATGACCCTCTCGTCATTATGCTTAAAGTCGAACAAGACTATCTACATACGCTTCTCGTCGATACGGGAAGCGCAACAGATGTATTATTTTTGTAGAGACTTATCCCTCGACCTCATTCATAATCGAGCTCACTCAGTTCGATTCACCTCCATCTCAGGCACGCGTAATTTTAGCACTTAACACTCCAGTCAACATTCTAACCAACCCCACGAACTACTAAAGAAACGACATCGAGCTAAACCCGGAAAACGTTATTCAGTCAAAAATACATGTCTCCCACAAACTTGTCAGTTATTCAGTCAACCACTACTAACCACATTATTCAGAAAACGTGTTCTAGCACGATGAAGAGTTGTGAAGAAGTATATAAAAAGGAAAAGTTCCAGAAGAGACGGTGACCAGAAAATTACTCAAAAACTTCTTATTTATGAGATCAAAAGCATTTTTATGTTCTAGAGATTACTTGTAATAAAGATATCCAGTCAAAGCAATAAATATATTTTTACAAAAATCCTCCATACGAGGTCATGGTTTTTTACCTGTTCAGAGGTTTTCCATGCTATAAATAGATGTTTGCATTTCTTACTTTCTAGTAGAGTATTGTTACAGGATCATTTGGTATGATAGCTAATTTCAAATCATATCGAGCTACGGAATTTGGCCATTATATTTGGCACCGTCTGTGGGAAAGATTACATTTCCATGATACCCTAAGCCAGTATTTCATTACAGTTTTCAATTATGGTTTCTTCCAGACGACAAGCCGCAGGAACTCAGCTCGAAATTTCTGTGGATCCAGAACAGCTCACCGAGTTACGGGCGAATCTCTACACAAAGGTAGAGAAACGCGTCGAGCTCGAACTTCAGTTGACAAAAGATTGCGAGATCCGAGAGAAGGAGATCGATGCAGAGCGGCAAGCCCGTTTGACAGCGCTCAAACGACATGAAGATCAAATAACGACGATGCAGACTGCACTCGAAGGACTTTAAAATACTCAGCAGACTCCTCCAGCCAGGGGTCACGACCAACTTCAGGAGACCTCTCGCATTTTGGCAAGGGAAAGATTGGGACCTCGGGGAGCCACTAGTAAAGCCATTTCCAGAAATCTACCACACGGACTGCGACCCTCTATCCATTTGGGTGGAAAAGTTCAATCAGAAGTCAGTCGAGGTCGTCAGATTTCTCTCTGTCAGGAGGAAGACCAGGGACCCCTACATCAAGTTCAAGTACGAGATCGCTTGACTGAAGGTACAGGAACTTATCATCCCCTGCCTGCACGTCCAGAAATTCAACCAACACGTTATTACGTCACGAAAGAAGACATGGATCAAGGAATTAAGGAATTGATCGAGGCACAAGTTCTGGGTACTACCGGCGATACCACAAAGCTACAAAGAAGTCTGATTGCCAAAGAACTATTTGATATAGAGGTACCAAAAGGTTTCCATACTCTCAAAATTCACAAATACAAAGGTACTGATTCGAAGGAGCATATTCAGCAATACCGTGATTTATTGGGGTTGTACTCCAATCTCAGCCACATTCTTTATCACCTGTTCGCCACAAGTTTATAGAAGAAGCCACTCCGATGGTTCCACTCTCTTCCTGAGGAATCTATCTACACGTTTCATCAGCTACAAAAGCAGTTCATCAAAACATATGCTCACAACAGAGATAAAGAAGAGAACTTGTATTCTCTTATCGATCTTAAGCAGTCATACGGAGAGAAGCTTGAAGATTTCGTAAAGAAATTCTTAGAGCTTACAAGAAAAGTGGATAACCTCGACCAAAAGACAGTTGTAACCGCTTTCACCAATGCTCTCCGGCTCGATTGCAAAGCCAAGGAATACCTCTTCCTTAACATACCTGCGACATTATAGGAGATGATCACCAAGGTCAGCGGTTAGGTCGACTTGGATAGGATGATGTCTGAACGATAAAAGTCTACCAAGTCTGTCTTCTCTACCAAATCCCCACCTATTAAACGAATCCGTAAGCCTAAGGAGAAATAGGGAGATCAGAAATGCACCAAGGGAAACACTGGGAACCCCTCAGAGAGGCGGTCCACAAAGAAAACCCGTCCTCCCAAAGTTGAATATCCGAATCTCCACACTTTTTCCACTGTTGTTGAAAGACCCGCTCAATTGTGTCTCTCAACCACTGGAACCCTCGAGAATCTACCATTTTGCCTACACCATAAGGTAAATCATCATTTTACTAACAATTGTTATGCTATACAGCGGATGCTCGAGTTCATTTTTAATGAAGGAAGGATGCTCGAATATATTGTTGACCTAAAGTCATATCAAGATGGCAACTACAAGAAACAACTTAAAGTTGTTCAGGTCAATGACGGGGCTGAGGAGAAACATCTCTACTACATACACCTTAGCAACATGATCGAAATCAACCAGATCAACAATTCTAACAGATCAAAACGCCGGAGGCTCTTGGAAAGTTGTGATCTTACACCTCAAGATAAAGAAGCCAAACTTCTTCCTGAGTCGAGCAATCGCCGACTCAGAATCTCCTTCGAGGATTGCGATACTAGCCATGTCAAGTATCCACATCATAATGCGCTAGTCATAATGCTTAAAATGAAATAGTTTGTCATGCACACAATGATGATCGATACTAGAAGCGGTATTGAAATTCTTTTTCAGAGTACGATCGACCAGATGGGTTTGGCCGACCAAGTCATTCAGAGCTCCAGGGAGGAACGAGTAGGCAAGAATATCTTACCAATTACCACAGGACCAGCTACTATCGACGTCGTCTTCTATGTCATCAATGTCAAGTCTCGCTATCTTGGGATTATGGGCCGCTGCTGGATACACAATATGGAAGCAATCGCTTCCACCTATCATCAAGCACTCCGACTCAAGCACGATAATGGTATTTATGAGATCAAAAGTAGTCAGAAACTCTCTCGTGCTTGTGAAAGCACTGTCTCTGCGATCCTAGATACTTCAGACAGGTTGGCCACATATCAATTATAGAAAATTGATTACCTCATTGATCAATCACCTACTGAGGAACCCACAGAATATGTCAACATCGATGGGCCCAGTAGAGGTACTTTCATCAGGGCCAAACTGGATCGGCATGAGAAAGAAGCTCTCATCCAGTTCTTGCAGCTCAATCGAGACGTTTTTGTATGGTCTTTCGAAGAAATGCGCGGAGTCGATCCAACCATGGCTTGCCACAAGTTAGCCATCAACATTAACGCTACGGCGGTCTAACAAAAATAGCGACGACTTTCACCTCGTCTTCGAGATGAAGTAAACATTGAGATCAAGAAATTAATCAAAGTGGGATTCATTCGAGAAGCCAACTATCTGGACTGGATATCCAACATTGTCGTTGTCCCAAAGAGGAACAGAAAAGTCCGAGTTTGCGTAGATTTTACAGATCTGAACAAACATACTCTAAAGAATAGTTTCCCACTTCCCAACATTCATCAGATCCTCGATTCAACAACAGACCATGATCTCCTATCTATGATGGATACTATTTTGAGGTACAATCAAATCCCACTACTGGAAGAAGATCAAGAAAATACAACATTCATCATCGAAAGTGGCCTTTACTGTTATAAAGTCATACCTTTTGGGCTCAAAAATGCAGGGGCCACATACCAACGATTGATGACTACTATGTTCAAAGCACACCTGGGAAAAATCGTTGAAGTCTACATCGACGATCTCTTATGCAAAAGCGTACAATCAGATAATCACATCTCAGCACAATATTTAACATCCTTCGATCTTACAAAATGCGCCTCAACCCTGATAAGTGTCAATTCGGGGTACATTCTGGCCGCTTCCTAGGCCACCTCATCAGCAAAAAAGGGATTAAGGCCGATCCAGATCAAATTCGGGCTCTCCTCAACATGCCCTCTCCAAAGACAACAAAAGACGTTCAAAATCTCGCCAGCAAAATTGTCGCCATCAGCCGTTTTGTCTCTAAGTCCTCAGACCGCTGTCGTTGGCTATTCCTATTACTCTGCGGATGCACCAAGCGAGGAAATGTTCAATCAACTACGGAAGTCACATGGACACCAGAATGCGAAGTAGCTTTTCAAGATCTCAAAATCTATTTGGGGAGGTCTCCCATAATGAGCGCCTCAGTAGGAAATAAGGAATTGATAATCTACCGAACAGTCACAGATACTTCTCTCAGCTTGGTTCTCATTCGCCTGGAAGGGAAAATAGAGAAATCAGTCTTCTTCATCAGTAAAACACTTACACCAGCAGAAACAAGGTACTCCAAAATCGAGAAACTTCTCCTCACTCTTGATTACATATCGTAAAAACTCAAACACTACTTCCAAGCACATTCAGTCAAAGTTATAACGAACTACCCACTTCTGGAAGTTCTGTCCAAAAAAGAGAAGTCATGAAGAGCGCAATAATGGTCAGTCAGTTTGGGCGAACATGATATCAAGTTCGAACAGCGTCATTCCAAAAAATGTCAAGCCGTTGCCGATTTTCTCGTAGATTTTCCAGTGGAGGATCCCGAGTGGGATAAGCACGACCCGAACCTTACCGAAAACATGCCAGAAACTCCAACCCTCAGGCCATTCGACGAACGAACTGACTGGATCATCATCTCGGGGTGGAGGCTTCTCACAGATGGCTCAGTCGGGCCCACAGGGTCAGGAATCGTGATCGTTTTGATTACCCCTTGTAATAGAAGAATTGAGAAATCAATCTGCTTGGATTTTGAGGCCTCAAATAATGTCATCGAGTACGAAGCTCTCATTCATAGACTCGACCTCGTACTCAAGCTCGATGTCCCCGAACTCTTAGTTTACACGGATTCATTACTCAACGTCCATCATTATTCAAAGCAATAAAAGAAGAACGGGAAGATGATCGAATACGCAGCCCTCGTTACAGATAGTATGAGTAAGTTTGTGAAAGTTACTCTCGAATATCTTCCTTGAGGCAAAAACAGGCACGCCGATTTCTTGGCATATCTAGCCGGAGTATTAGGCACAGAAGCTCGATATCTCCAGATCGAAATAATTTTACCCCCCAACATTGATAGCATCTCCGTATGCACGATTAACACTTGGGGCGATAAAGGGGGAGACGACGATTGGCAAAAGCCTTTCTTAGCCTACCTCGACGTCGACAACAAGTGCAACGGACCACTTCCAGCAGATCTAAAAGAACGCCGACAGTTGATCCACAACTCGAAGAGTTACATTACTCAAAACGATATGCTTTACCGCCTTTCCATCATAGGGCCTTACCTCAAGTGCCTCTCAAAGTTAAAAGCAGATGAACTCCTCCGCGAACTACATGAAGGAACTTGTGGCTCCCACGCCGTAGGTAGATCATTGGTAAATTGAGTTAGAACTCAAGAAGTATTCTGGCCCGGCATGCACAAGCAAGCGGAAGAGTATTCCCGCAGGTGCGACATTTGCCAGAGATATGGACATATGATACGCGCCCCTGCACTCAAACTTCATGCAAGTAAGGTTTTCTGGCCATTCAAAAGATGGGCACTAGACCTCGTCGGCGAATTCGCCAACTCTCCAGGTAATCGCCGTCACCTACTCACAGCTACCGATTACTTTACAAAATGGGTAGAAGCAATTCCATTATGTCAAACCAGAGAATAGGAGGTTATCTTTTTTATCTGGAACCACATCATCACTCGATTCGGGTACCCCCACCTAATTCGTATCGATTACAGTCCCCAGTTTGTAGGAGAAAAAGTTGTATCATTCCTAAATCACCACAATATCATCCACTCAACATCAAATCTATACTAACCTCAAGGCAATGGCAAAGCCGAAATCACCAATAGAACCATCATGGATGGACTCAAAAAATGGCTTCACTCACAGAGAAAAAGAAATTGGGTTCGCAAACTACCTCACGTCTTGTCGCGTACCGAACTACTCCATGATAGTCCATTGGGTATACCCCATTCCTCCTTGCTTATGGCACTGAGGCTATCGTTCCTTGTAAATATCATCATCCAGTTCGTGATCACAAGGTAACCGACGAAGAAAACGAGTTCAAATTGGCTTGTAACCTTAATACGATCGATGAGACTAGGGAACGCGTTGTCGCTAACCTAGGTTGATATTATCATATGCTTGCCAGATTGTATAATAACCGAGTCAAAAGCCAAACTTTCCAAATCAGAGATCTTGTCCTTAGAAAGATTCTACAACATCACAAAGAGACTCACGCTGGAAAATTAACCGATAATTGGGAGGGTCCATTCATTATCACAAGTCTTTCAGGCCTGAGATTATACTATCTCATGACAGAAGAGAGAATCCCAATTTCAAATCCTTGGAACACTAGATGATTGAAACGGTACTATCTTTAAGCGTCTAACTACTCCATTTACATTGTTCGATGTTTGTTTTTTAAATTCCAAAAGTGAGATTCTTATCTCTATCCAATGTAAATTCTAAACTATCAATGAAAGAATTTTTCTTTTGAACAAATGTCGGTCTCATCATGAGCATTCATCCATATTCTACATCTTAAAGCATGGAGAATACTAGCTTTCACCTCTGTCAATATGTCACCAATATTCCTATCGATTTAGATCAAGGTAACACTTGGTTTAGCTGTCTCACAATCAACCTAGATCAAGGATAACACTTGGTTTAGATGTCTCTCTATCGACCTAGATCAAGGATAATACTTGGTTTAACTGTCTCACAATTGACCTAGATCAAGGATAACACTTGGTTTAGCTGTCTCTCTATCGACCTAGATCAAGGATAACACTTGGTTTAGTTATCTCACAATCGATCTAGATCAAGGATAATACTTGGTTTAGCTGTCTCTCTATCGACCTAGATCAAGGATAATACTTGGTTTAGCTATCTCACAATCGACCTAGATCAAGGATAACACTTGGTTTAGCTGACTCTCTATTGGCCAAGATCAAGGATAACACTTGGTTTAGCTGCCCCTCTACATCACTGCGATTATAGTAAGTGTAAAAACTTGTTTAATATCAAAGACTTAACCAAACACAAGATAAGGCAATGGTCATACTAGCTTTCATCTATTTCAATGTGTCTGCAATAAATTATATTTATTTTTAGGTCAAAATCATATTACAGAAGATTCTTTTCTGCTGATGGAGTGTCAGCAATGCTTTCCCCCACGTCATCAAGAGGTCTATCTTTCAATTCGCGGGCCACAGTAGTCCTACCTTGTTCTACCGGTTCAACAGTTTGAGGTCCCAGTTGGGTCTCTATGACACCTAGACAGTTCCCTCGATCTATCATAGCTCCACAGGTGCATCCCTTATCCGTCAGAGTTTTGAGCAAGGTATCTCATTCCGACTCAAGTCTTTTAACTTCATCTACAAAATATTCTAGGATCACCCTTAACAGGTCAGATCGAGATACACCAGGTACTATTGTTGTTGCAAATCTTGCCTTTAACCTCACAAGGCGTACCTTTAGCCTAGCAAAATTATCCTTCCATGCAATTATTTCTGCATCAACCCTATCATGATAAATGGCATCTTCTTTCAATTTGGCAATATACTGCACCAACTCAGCTAGGTTGGTGGCTTCTAAGTCTACTACCAGAGCACGAAATCTTACAATTTTTACGTTCAACTCTTCCCTAGCCGGCAGATCTTTCAACAAATCCTCTTTCCTCTTCACCATCAAGTCATTTGCTTTGATCTCCCCCTCCAGATCTTTCTCCCTAATAAGAGCAGCATCCAGCTTATGTTGGCATTCCCTCAAATTCTCATTTCTTTTCTGAACATGCCCCTGAATTCGAGATACGTCACTTTCTAGCTCTCTAATGCGACCTGAGAGACTAACTACATCCCCTTGAACTAGAGGAGCCTTTGCCTCAGCTCTACTTCCCCCTGAGTGTTCTTTAGCCTCGGCCTTCTTGGCACGAGCAATGGCTTGTTCCTTTTTGGCTTTAAGCCAAGACACTCTTTTATTTAAATCGTCGCACCTTCCCTGCATCTCTCGAAATTCCATATCCTTTGCGGGGATGGCTGTTTGCAAATGTTCCGCTCCAGCTTCTGAAGCTGATAGATTTTCTCGAGCTACCCTTAGCTCATCATCCTTTTCGACAAATTTTTATCTCATTCGTTCCAGATCGTTCCTACATCTTTAAAGTTCATAATGAGATCGTTTCTCTGATTGTTCCAGCGCTTAAATACACTATCGAGCCGTGTCGGCCTGCTTACCCTTCGCAGCCAACGTATCGACCTGACGTTGAAGTTTCTCAGCACATTCTGTTGCCGCGGAAAAATCTTCTAATCCCTTTTTAATCCCATAATCTTTCTCCTCGACCTATCGAGTTAAGTCGGAGGCGACCTGATTCAACATCTCAAGTCTGAAATGCGCTTTTACTGATCCTCTCTGCTCTTGTTTACCTCCTTCATCCTATCGAACTGCTCCGCAAATTCCCGATTGCACATGAGTGTGTGATCCTAACGTGCACGAGATGCATCCAATTCGACGTAGGACATATAACAAGATTTAGTACAATACGATTCAAAAAGTATAATTCCTGCATATACATACTACATTTTTAAGAGACGATGTGATTTTTAAACATCTACTTCCCAGTGCATTTTGACTAGAAGTTTGGACTCCTTTCTCGGGTGAACCCTGCATAAGTCTTTTTTCGGCGTATAAGGTACACACCTTCGATATATTATTCCGTATTAATAGCGTTAGATTTTTGCCATGCATTGTTATCCTATTTACTTAGCTTAACATCAGTGTAACATGAAAGTCGAATAACTTATTCCAATCTAACCTGCAATTCTGCTTGAGCAGACAGCAAGGCTTTAAAGGTCTCTCTTTCGCTAGAAAGTCCAGACTCTAGGTCATTAATTCTGAGACTCGTTTCTCTAATTGCCTGCAGAAAGTTTATAAACAAAGTCATTCTACAGAAGTTTTTTCCCCATACTCGATTAAAACTACTCACAAATATTCATACAAAGCACATGTCTACCCTACCTTCTCACTCCCCCCATCCGGGAGCTCGACATCATCCCCTTGGTTATCAAGTATTGTCTGGCGGGAGACACCATCCAGACCATCCACGATTCCTACATCTTCTGCCTCCTCCTCTTCTTCCTCATCATAGATGTCAACCTTAATGGCATCCACCTCCTCCTAAGAGTAACCCTTCAGTATCAAGTAACGACCTAGTCTGTTACGCTCCTCAACCATCTCCTCTAAATTGACATTCGCCTCGACCTGTAGCTGGCTGATCGCCATGGCGTGAGAGGCCTTCAGCCGCGTCACTTTCTTTGTAGCTTCAGCCTTGGCTCGAGCGAAATCTTTCTCCAGCTCGCTCTTTGCCGTTTTTAGCTCGAATTTCTCTTCTTCAATACTGAGCCAGATTCCCTTCATAAGACGAGCGACCTACAGAAAATGAATCGATCTCAATTATTAGCTCGAAATATATTAAACATTTTTTTTCTGATGATATAACACTTACCATCTTGCTCGTGTCTTCCTCCCCGTGAAGAGCCGCCAACCGAGCTCTTTCCTCAACTTCCCTAAGGTCATCCACCGCAGAAGGTTGTACCTCAACGACCTTCTCCCTAGAGGATTCGACCCTCCTCTATTTCTCTTTGGTGACCTCACCATTTTCAGTGGCGCCCGGGGCCAGCGTAGTCTTTAACATCCGTTTCTTCGGATAGAGTTGAGTTACTTTGCCCGGCTTAACGGATTTTGGCTGAGCCAAACAGCCAGTTCCAAGAGTCTCGAAAGGATTCGTTTGAGCATCCTCGCCACTTGTTTGCCTTTTTTCTTCGTCGACCCCCGTCATCGATCTAGTAGACTGAGCCTTTCAAATCTTTTTCGACCTAATGTCAACTCTCTTCTTTCTACTCAGGCTGAGTTCCCCCAAAACGAGTTCGAGTTCAATTTCCTCCTCCACAACTTTGTTCAGCAAGGATTTTTTCCTTTCCACTGTAGACTTCAGACTTACAATAACAACATTTTTATTATCAGCTACAGTTGTCAACGAAACATAACAATAATTTTATTTATGCATGTCTATACTTACTTTGCTTTACAGATCTAAATCGAAGGTCCAAAAGTTCTTCATCATCTCTTTGAAGGCAATTACCCTTCACCCATATGATGTTGTCATTCCAAGTTCGACCCGCTAAATTCAGATCGAAAAATCGACGTCGAGTAACGCTCGCACAGAAATATGACCCCTCCATTGGCCTTAAAATTCTTCACCCCATAAAACTGCAGCTCGTCCTCAGGGGTTATCCTCCTCACTCTATTCTCCCTTTCCCACCTTTCATTCTGATGGTCACATACAGTTATTACCTCCCACATGTTCCCGTTCATTTGAACAGGACATGCCCCAATTGTATTCATAATCCCCTTCGTCAAATTGGTAAGGGGAAAACTTAACCCATACTCTAATTGGGATAGGTAACACAGAAAACCCTTGGAGAGGTCTCTCCGAACATCCTTATCAAAATACTCTAACGAGATCGATTCCTCTATGCCTCTATCTCATTTTTATACTTCCAAATCCGCCAACAGGTAAAAATACTCTTCCCCCTCCGCTACCGTGCAACCCCTAAACTGCCTACTGGCAAACTCTACACATTTACCCCACTTCCCTCATACAGCTGCCTTGGCTTTACAAAATTCTTTAAAAGCATCAAAACCTGAAGGATAAGACACCAACTGACCAAGGAAACTCGGCAATTCTTCTAATCCTCCTCCCTCCTTGTCGTCAGACTCATTCGTCCGATCAGAGGTCGAGACCTCATTAACAGATGAACTACCCCTCTTAAAAACAAATTCTACAGGCACGTTTTTGACCTACAAGGATGCCTCTCACGCTCGACCTACATACATGTTAAGGTATTTATCATTCTTCCATCTATGTATGCATATATACATATATATATTCAAACATATACCCCTGATCAATCAGTCATGTATAACATATATATTTAACTATAGAACATCAAAATATACTGCATATATATCCACTAACCTTCAGTATCCGAATGAGAATCGGAAGTGGAATCAAGCTTTCCCCTCACTACGTTGTTGTACTGTCACCTGCGAGATTCCAAATCTTCTGCTCTATTTACCGTTTATCGCCTTCAGATAACTCTTTCTCGACTTCCCTGATTTTTTGCCTTTCTCTCTGAGTGTTCTCCAATTTTTTTATGATAAGACGTTTGTTTGGAGACGAAGAAGAACTATTTATCCTTTCCCTCTCATGCAGCTGGCATTTATTGCTCCTCACACGAACCGTCCTCGATTCCAGAATCGAGGCATCCTTTTCACTCTCCATGTCAGATGCCTTGTACCTTTTTAATAAAACCTCATTTCCATCATTACAACTCCCATCATTTTTAACATATTTGTTTCCCTCTTTCTATATCTTTTCTTGACCTCCCCTCACTCATGATGACTTGCACTATGGGTGTCAGAGCTCTATTTCCTTTTTCATACAAAATAAACCTAGAAGCTTCTACATTCACATATTTTTATTTCACAATCCTTATTTATCATACTTATAGTGATTGACGTCATTTTTAAAATTATACAAATATTCAAATTTATTCAAAATGTATGTTGAACAGTCCCAAAACATATTTGCCCCTATCGAGGATCCGATTGACTTATATTATTTATGTTACATTGTAGTATTTATTCTATTCGTACGACGCACTATACGCAACATCCCTTACAACCTTGGTAAACTTAAGCAACCAGCATCTAATCACATCATTCACCGATCCTCATATCTTCAAAATAGATCTTCACTTCAGTGATCAAACCCACCAACCTTTCGCGTTCTACCGAATCCCTCATGAATACATGAAATAATGACTCATAAAAGTTACGGGCATACTCAAGTTCTCTGCTCCTTATATCTAATCCTTCGAGCTGACATTCCCTCATTGGTAGCACAACGTCGTAACCAAACGAACCAAAGATCCTCTCCCACACTTCAGTAGTTTTTATAGCCAATCGACCTTCTGTGGCATGACGAATCCTTTGAGATCAAGGCCGGACCATCCTAACCTTCCCCTAAATTTCTGCAAGTCACACTATCAGTCTTTATAAGTTTCTCAATTACTTCCTCCTTTCACTCAGTTTTTACCTAGTATCACGTAACAAAAACCCAAAATCTTGGACTCATTCATTATAACTTATCCCCTCACTAGTACACACGCTAGTTACTAAATCGACCTTGCGCTACCACGAGTAATATCTTTATCGACATGAAACAGCCCGATTTTACATCTTTCCTATAATTTTTATCACAATCATTTATATCAGCACGAAGTTCTCAGCTCGTATTCACATCAGTTTGAGTAGCATTACAACATTGTTTTAGCACTTATCAGCGGCTATATGACCAACACACAACACGTTTTCAGTTCGATTCGAAGAAATTTTTCTAAACACAGTTTACTAAAAATCAGCTTTATTCATATCAAACATAGTACATTCGATTTACAGATAACAAGTTTTCACACAGGAATACAACATAATGTTATCCGCCCATCACCGAACTCCAGGTACTTTACAGATAATAAGTTTTCCTTATTTGTTAAAAGCTACAGGTTATTCAGGCACGCAGAGGAATCATATATTCCAGTTCTTCTTGCGTCAGTAATTCTTCACCCTGATGCAAAGAAGACATTAGAACCAACAAAAATCTTCCCTTACATGGCTCGGTTGAAGCCCAGTCAAGCTCCAAGCAAGAACCATGCAAGCAATGGACTCAGTGTTGGCGCCCACAAAACGAGATAAAAGGTCTTCTGAGCGCAAAATCATGATGGAAATGCTTCAGGAAGATCCCCCTTTCCATTCTCTTCCTCCACTGCCACCACCGCCTCTTTTATAACTACCACCACTGAAGAGTTGGTAGAGATGAAGAGGACCCGACATTAGAATCGACGGCAACACAAGAAATCAGCATATATTCCCCGCAGATACAACTTTCCCTACATATGAACCCTTAACCCTGTCTTCCGCAAGGGTGCGAAGACATGCCCGACGTTCCTCGCCTGTCAAGACGAAGACATAAAATCTCCACTTATAGTAGAAATCTTCCTCAGCTTTAACCGTTTCCTCTCCTGACAAGCCTTGGTATGTCAGAGGAACATGGGTTAGGATCGCCATTTCCAAGGAATGATCACCAAAATACTTCAACTTCAACCTCTCTACTTCAGACGTAATCCTCTCTTCAAGAACCATACTCTGAGTTTTTACCATCTCAGAGAAAGTTACGCATGCAAGAATTGTTCCAACGAGTTGATCAAGGTACTCTTTATATAACCCTAACTTTATGATGTAGGTACGTTTTCCCAAGATTCATCATTTATTATGGATGCGACTATTCAAACACAACCGACACATACATCCGCATCAACATTTAATGCCCATCACTTCCCAAAATCACGTAACTTTTACCAGTCAAACGCCATCATTACTCCATTTCAAATTTATAACTTTTTACGTATTCTTTCTCAACCAAAGCTACTCATGACTTCGGTTGCAAGGGGGCGATTGTATGGACTTATCCCTTGACCTCATTCATAATCGAGCTCACTCAGTTCGATTTACCTCTATCTCAGGCCCATGCAATTTAAAAACTTAACACTCCAGTTAACATTCTAACCAACCCCACGAACTGCAAAAGAAATGACATCGAGCTAAACCCGGAAAACGTTATTCAGTCAAAGACACCTGTCTCCCACGAGCTTGTCAGTTATTCGGTCAACTACCACTAACCACATTATTCAGAAAACGTGTTCTAGCACGATGAAGAGTTGTGAAGAAGTCTATAAAAAGGAAAAGTTCTAGAAGAGATGGTGACCAGAAAAATCACTCAAAAACTTCTTATTTATGAGATCAAAAGCATTTCTATGTTCTAGAGATTACTTGTAATAAAGATATCCAGTCAAAGCAATAAATATACTTTTACAAAAATCCTCCTTACGAGGTTATGATTTTTTACCTATTCAGAGGTTTTCCACGCTAAAAATACATGTTTGCATTTCTTACTTTCGAGTAGAGTATTGTTACAGGATCATTTGGTGTGATAGCTAATTCCTAATCATATCGAGCTACGGAATTTGGCCATTACAATTCTGAAGAACAATTGAGGTCCTCGGCCTCACAGATTCTGTAAAAGCTTCAACAACGACAATCACCAGCTTCAACGGTTTAAAAGAATTAGCCACAGGAGAAATCACTCTGCCAGTTCAGGCAGAATTAGAAACAATGTTTGTTAAATTCCTTGTCATCGACGCCAAATCCAAATATTTGGGAATTTTGGGGCGTAGTTGGCTACATTTGATCAAAGCAGTTCCATCTACGTATCATTTGGCGTTAAAGTTTCCAACAGATCACATAATCTATGTAATCAAAGGTAGCCAAGAAGTTGCACGTATGTGCGAGAATATCACAACCAACTCTCAAACAACAAAACTTCTCAAAGCATAATAATTACAGCAAGAGACACCCCCCACATTCGAGCAGCATAACACCGAGATGGTCAAATTCATTGAACTCGATGGTCCAGGGCATCACACCTTCATCGGCTCTAAACTATCCACCGACGAAAAAGAGGCCATGATCCAACTACTTAAGAAAAATATCGATATCTTTGCCTAGACTTTCCAAGAAATGTCTGGCATCGATCCATCAATTGTGTGTCACCGACTAATCCTCCTTCCATACAACAAAGTTATTATTCATAAATGACGGAACTTAGCCCCCTGCCTCAGCGATGCAGTGAATGAAGAAATTGATAAACTTCTTCGGGTAGGATTTATTTGAGAAGCTAAGTATCCAATGTGGGTTTCCAGCATCGTCACAGTACCAAAGAAAAATGGAAAGATCAGGGTTTATGTTGACTTCACAGAACCCAACAAGCTTATACCCAAGGACAGTTTTCTGTTACCACTGATTTTGCAATTTCTTAACTCCGTCGCAAGGCACGAACTTCTTTCTATGATGGATGCAGCCTTCGGCTACAACCAAGTTCTACTCGCCGAAGACGATCAAGAAAAAATAACCTTCGTTATCGAAAGAGGTCTCTACTGTTACACAATAATGCCTTTCAGGTTAAAGAATTTGCAGGAGCTACTTTCCAAAGGCTTGTGACTAAAATGTTCAAAGATCATCTCAACACAATTTTGGAAGTCTATATCGACGATATGATATGCAAAAGCTTAAAACTCGAAAATCACTCCAGCAACCTCCAAACCATCTTTAATATCCTTCACAAATATCAGATGAAACTCAACCCAGAGAAATACCAATTTGGAGTCGCATCTAGAAAATTCCTGGGATACCTGGTCAACAAAAGAGGAATCGAAATCGATCCTGAGCAAATTAAAGCACTCATCGCGATGCCATCTTCACGAACAAAGAAAGATGTCCAAAATTTTGTAGGCAAGATCGCCGTTCTTTACAGATTCATCTCAAAGTCGTCTGATCGATGCAAACTTCTTTACCTCCTTCTTCATGGCAATCTTACTCCTCTTTTAAAGAAACAGCACAAGGAAATCATTTGAACTTCTGACTGTGAGTTAGCCTTCCAAGATCTTAAACGATACTTGGGGTGCCCTCCTATCATAAGTACTCCAGTTGGTGGTGAAATATTGATAATATACTTATCCATGACTGAAGACTCAATTAGTTTTGTCCTCATTCGAGAAGATGGCGGAGTAGAAAAACTGATCTACTTCATTAGTAAAACACTCATGCCCACTGAAAAAAGATACACAACAACAAAAAATAGCTACTCGCCTTGGCTACAATTCTCAAAAGCTTTGTCCTTAGTTTCAAGCTCATCCCATCAAAATCATTACCAAGTATCCCCTCAAACTGGTACTCTCCAAAAAGGAAAAATCTTGAAGAATCCAGCAATGGTCTTTTTTCCTTGGCAAATATGTCGAACCCCAGATATTAGTCAAGAGACAAGCAGTAGCTAACTTTTTAGTAGACTTTCCAGTCGAAGACCCTGATTGGGAAGAACTCGAGGAAATCTTCATGGATGACTCAATAGCAGAACCAGACGTATGGTCCAGAAGCTCAGTTTGGTGACTTTTTACAGACGTATTAGTTGGACCACACGGATCAGGGATTAACATCGTTCTCGTTACACCTTCTAATTATCGCATCGAGAAAGCTATCAAACTAAACTTTTATGCCACCAATAATGAGACCGAATATGAAGGAATCCTACACGGTCTAGATCTTGCACTCACACTCGAAGTGAAAGAATTGGCAATCTACGTTGATTCTTTACTCGTGACAAATCATTACAACAAGATATTCCGCACAACGGGAAAAATGGTTGATTATGGTCGAAGAAAAATAAAAAAATTCAAACACGCAACAATCTTTTACTTACCTCGACAGGAAAATAGACATACCGACGCATTAGCTTACATCGCAGCCATGCTGGGGGACAGTAAAAAAAGATTTTTAGAAATTGAAATCATTGAGCATTCTTGTCTCGATATACTGTCAATACTACAGATCACTATTGCTGAAGACGAAGACCCTGAAGACTGAAGAAGACTATTTTACGCATACCTCAACTTTAAACTCCTCCCCTGACACAAATAAGAAGCCAGATCACTTTTGGCCAAGTGTCTCAGATTTACAGTCTAAGATAACATCTTATATCGCATCACAGGAGGAGGACCACTTATTGAATGTATCTCTCAAAAACAAGCTCATATCAAAATTAGAGAACTTCACAAAGGTATCTGTAGCGCACAAATTTTAGGAAGATTATTAGCCCAGCGCACATTCACGCAAGGACTATACTGGCCCAAGATGAGACAAGATTACGAAGAATTTGTGTGTAAATGCTACAAATGTCAAATCTACGCTCAAGACATCAATAGTCCTGCCCTCGACTTGCATATTAGTAATGTCCTCTGGCCGTTCAAACGATAGGGGATCGACATCATTGGACCTTTCCATCCAGCATCGGGAAACCAAAGATTTATCCTAGTAGCCACTGATTACTTCATAAAATGGGTTGAAGCAGTTCCTCTATGTCATACCGATAAAAATGAGGTCATCAAGTTCTTTTGGGAGTGCATAATCACCAGGTTTGGCTACCCACAAATGATATACTCCAATAACGGCAAGCAATTCATCAGCACAAAAGTACTTGCTTTCCTCCATAAATACATGATCCAGTTATCAACATCCACACCATACTATCCTCAAGGCAACGGACAAGCCGAAGCCATTAACAAAAGCATCAAATCTGGTTTACGCAAACATCTCGACAATAAGAAAGAAAGGTGGGTCGATGAACTACTCAGTGTTCTCTATGCCTATCGAACCACTCTTAAAGTCTCAACAGGTTGTACTCCATTCATGATGGCCTTCGATACTGAAACAATCATACCTTCAGACCTCGATCTCCCAAGTACCCGAAGGAAAATCCGATATGAAGACAACGAACTCGGTCTCCTCTGTAACCTCAACTAGATCGAAGAGACCCGAGACAAAGCCATTACAAATTTGGGACGATACCATGACATATTAAAAAAAGCTTATAACAAGACAGTTTGAAAAAATAAGTTTGGTATTGGAGATCGTGTCCGTCGACGGATCCAAGATAATACTCGGCCAAAGAATTCTGCAAAGTTATCAAAAAACTGAGAAGGACCATACATTGTCTATGACAAATTGGACAGTAGAACTTACTGGCTGATGACTGAAGATGAAATCCAGCTCGAATATCCGTGGAACACTGCTCAACTGAAACAGTTTTTCAGATAAACACTATAACCATTTTCATCAATTCAAATAAACAATCTTTACTATCACTTTCCTTATTACTATTTTATGACTTGATCTTGATCCATACTTGATAAGTATGTATCAGAGAATTAATCATCATTACTAATTTAAATTGATTTTGATCCATACCTGATAAGTATGCATCAGACAATCAATTATCGTTACTAATTTAAATTTATCTCGATCCATACTTGATAAGTATGCATCAGACAATCAATCATTGTTACTAATTTGCATTGATCTCGATCCATACTTAACAAGTATGCATCAGACAATCAATCTTCTTTACTTTTGACTTGATCTCGATCCATACTTAACATATATGCATCAGAAAAATTAATCACCTTTACTTTTGACTTGATCTCAATCCATACTTAACAGTTATGCATCAGACAAATCAATCATTTTTACTTTTGAATTAATCTCGATACATACTTAACAAGTATGTATCAGACAATCAATCATCTTTACTTTTGACTTGATCTCGATCCATACTTAACAAGTATGCATAAGACAAATCAATCATCTTTACTTTTGATTTGATCTCAATCGATACTTAACAAGTATGAATCAGACAAATCAATCATCTTTACTTTTGACTTGATCTTGATCCATAGTTAACAAGTATGCATCTGACAAATCAATCGTCTTTACTTTTGACTTGATCTCGATCCACACTTTATAAGTATGCATCCACACCATCATTCAATATACGCGAACACTATACGAATATAGGATATTCTACTTCGCATTCTTTACTTATTGAACAAACTATAAACAACTCTTGTTCTTATCGATCCTAAATCCAGATACCCATATCAAGATACATATCTGGTGCTCCTATTCATAACTTGCCACTCCATGCCCATCATTCACTTATGACGCCAAACACGCGTTACTTGCTTATTTGTTGCAATCCCCAAATCACATTCGACAATATCACTTTGCCGACTTAATACTTAGCGTACTTCACAAAATATATGCACAATTTTTACTAAAACATTTACTCCAAAAAAATCCATCATTCGACAAACCACATGCATAATATTTTTTTGACCCTACCGACCATTTTTACATACTTCCACACATATAAGATTGTTTACACAATTTTATACACTACAGGAAAAGATGTTACTTCTTCCACATTCAGAAAACCTTCAGGTACAGGGCCATCTGCTAGCTCCCCAGGGCGCGAGACATCAGTTTCCATCATCACCATATCCTCACCGACTTTCATCTCACCACGAACTTTGGGAGTCTCCGACACTTTGTCTTCTGAACTTGAATCATCGAAGACAACACCACCAGAATTTACCAACCCCTTATAAAAAAATTCCACACCTCCAACTCTGCATACTGCCCTGCAAAATGGGCCCTCACTTCCTTACATCTCTCAAACTTTTCTGCATTCAACTGAGCCTTAACCTCATCAAGGACCTTGCCCTACTCCAGCTCCATCGCCTTCCGCGTATCGACAACCTGTTCCCTCACGTCCTTCTCGAAGTTTGCTTTCTACAATGCCAAAGCCTCCATTATTTCTTTCTTCAAAATTTTCTTCGCTTCAGGAAGCGCATCATCCCTCATCTTTTTTGCTACCAGCTTGTAGGTATTAAACTGTACATTCAGGCCATCCTTCTCCTCGATCAGAGCTTCTTTCTCCATCATCAAATCTTTTTCTTTATTTTTATACGCCAGAACTTGATTTGCGAGATCACCACTGCCAACAATGCGATCTTGGGCTTCTATCAGCATTTTATTAATCTGCATTACATTCATAAATTAAGTATTCGAATGACTTACCAGTTTCTTTAATCGAAGCAAAGCAGTAAAATTTCTCACCTTCGACATATTTTGCTGGCCCTCACCAAGAAACGTAATCAAGCTCTCAGTCCCCACTAAGCAGTCATTCAACTCTGCTTTCAGCACATCCATCCCAGTCATGTACGAATCCATTATCCTCTGCACTTCAGTCTCTAGAGCATCGACAAATTTATTCTTCGATGTCTCACCACTCTCTCTCTCTCTTCTTCGGGAGCATACTCCCCGCACCCCGTGGAGGACGCCCATCAACCATAGCAACTGGATTGACGGTACCAGCTACCACCTCCGTTGTTGACTGTCGAGTACTCCTCTTGTGAGGAAGCAGCGGAGAAGCAGCTTGGCTCGCCACCCTTTTTTTATTACTCTTTCCCAGAGATTCTCCAAACATGGCATCTATCTCCGTATTTGTATTGTACCCAGCCAGGGAATAATTTTCCAGAGGCAGACTAGCTTTGGTAGCTCTCTTGTTCTTCGTCGACATCTTACCGTCGATGACAGAAACTTTAGCACCTTTAGTCCTTGACCTCTTTAACCCGGCCTCTTGGAATAAGGTGCTCACACGATCTTGGTCAATGACTAGATTGTCGATCCTACCAAAGAATCCTCTCCTGATTTTATACAACTCTTCCTTCACTTCAGAATTCCTATCGACCTCCTTCAACGCTGTAAACAAACAAAAGAGGGTTACAAACAATTCACAATACATTCAAGCCTTCAAACATCGACAATTAAAATTACCTAACCACAAACCTAGGTGAAAGGTTTTTCTCTTTAAGGGCTCCCCACGGTCTTTCTTATCAAACTCATAATTCCCAAAAAAGAGTAAACGTTCATCACTGTATCGCCCTCCTGTTGACACCAAGTCATAGAATAACGGTCTTTTTAAAAACCTCGCCAAATAGCGATAACCCAGTTTCTTCGGATTCATCTTAAGTGTGTAGTATACACATAAATCATTGACCTTTATCAACTCCTCCCCCCTGTCCTTAAGTTGACCATTTATTGCCCCACATACCCTAAAAAGGTCATATGCATTCGGATTAAACTGACCAGGAGTTATATCAAAGAAGTTCATCAACTTTTTCTGGTCAACTCTTAGGGGAAGCTTCAACCCTTTCTTAATTTGTTCTCGATGAACCAAAATCTCATCTAAGGGTATTTCCTTGTCTATCATATTGTACTGGTACTCCTCTAATCTTATATCTCCAGGAATACAGTAATTCTTCTTGAAACTCAATATTTATTTCATCTCTAGACCATCTCCATAACATGCCTCCTCACCCTCCTCCACATTTTCCTCCCCACCCCTGCTTCCTTCTCGGTCATAAATTTGAGGCTCGTGATCCACATCCGTCTCGGTAGCCTCCTCATCAGATAGTTTGACAACCCTGGGTGCCACCTTAAACTGGTTTACACTAGCTATATCTTCACTACTCGACCCCACCCTATATCTACCTCCCAACTATTGTACACAGGTCCTTATATCAATCATCAGGGGTGCTACGTCTTCAAGGTTCGCGTATATATCTTTATCATCAATTTGAGTTGGTTCAGCCATTTTAAGGAACCTTTAAATCAGATTCCATATTTTTACCACAGTTAGTATCTATCATATCTTCTACATATGTATGTTCATATGCTCATATATTCGTATTCTAATAGTTATCGAGATTACTATGTAACGTATCATTCTCAATTCCATATCAGCTACTATCATTCTTACAATTTCATTTTAATACATGCAATTCTTGATACAATTATTATTACTTCTTTTTACAAGTCATATACATCGATTACTGTGCTACGTCCAGTTTTCGATGAACTTTTATTTATAATGCACATCGAGCACTTCATTAATGTGTGTTTTTCCTCCAATTTCAGGAATCGCGAAAGTTCTCGAAGATATTTCAATATTTTCCCGCCAAAACCACTATCATTCAAACATACAGATATCGCCTTTTCCAACATAAATTCTGGCCAAATCCCAACTTGCAAACAATAATACCAAAAATCTGGCTGAATCAAAACCTATTCTCTACAGTCGTGCCGTAATCGCAGCAACACCAACTAATCCCTCTATCCACTCCTCACCTTTCGTCTATCACATCTCTCTCTCACAGAAACACCTCTATAAACCTCTACGACTCTATTCCCATCACACAAACCCTTTATTACCATCTCTATCGCAATGTAACATTCAAACCCTAAGACAGTTATCTTTTTTATACTTCCAAATCCATCGACATTCAATCAAATTCCTTCTACATATACTTTACCATGCATATCACTACAGATTTACGTAAACAATAATCGTGAAACAAAACACAATCCAAAATCACTAACCTTGTTTACGCGCTGCTTCAGTATCCTTTTCTTTCGCTCGTTTTCCTCTTGCAATCAATACATTGATCTCCTCCTTCCCAATTGTAGACAACAAATCTAGAGACAAGCACAAGTAATTTGTACTGGAATTTTTTTTTCTGAGTTTGCAAAGTGCGAACAGTCGCCCACCTCTGAACTATTTATAGACCCCACGTGACTGTTTGTTGTATCGCTTCGCGACCGTTTAATTCCTCAAACATAATGCCTCATTCATCTTTTCTTGATATCTTTGACCCATTGCCTTCTCAACATCAAGAAACCCCAACATTTTTGCTCCAATCCTTCCATATCTCGAAGAAATTCTTATGTTATATTCATACTCAACAAAGCACATCCAATCTTGTCACACAGCTATTGCACATCATTTTCTTTATACTTCAACATTTCCCCCAAAGGAACACACCTTGCCATAACTAAGTCCAATCACCTCTAACCCCCCCCCCCCTATTTTTATTTTATCAACAAATCCCTATATCTAAGTAAATGTTCGACGACGTTACAATTCAAAATTCATTCAACTTTCACAAGAAACACACAACACATTACTCTATTCCAACATTTTACCAAGTAACATATTTGCTCGACAACATCATTATTACGGCAAATTTCAATTTTATTTCATTTTGAACTACACATTCGACCATTACATCATCTACTTACAAATTCAAATTATAGACTCCTAACTATAGCATCATCTTCTTTCTTCACCAACATCCTCGCACGAGTCCACATGTAACTCATACGCTCAGGAGGACTCCAATATTGCAATTGGCAATGAAACTAAAAGTTTTCCTCAACATCCTTTGCTTCTACCTCACTCATACCATCATAGTTAGGTTCCACAGGATCCTCAAAGTAATTATTGGCATTCCGACAGATTCCGATATACTGACTATATAATTCCCAATACTTCACTTGAATGCGACTGTACACCTCGTTACGCACCTAAGACCTCATCTTCACCATTTTGTCCAACAAATGCACCTCTCCCATCCAAAAGCATACGATACATATAGTCCTCCACAGTCAAAGTCCACCAACCAACATTTAATTCACTTTAGAACTATATTTTTCAATAGTCAATTAACCTTAAAATCCGTTCTTGGCCCACTCAGTCAAATATACTTCGAGTTGTTTCAAATATCCAGAACTCCCTTTACTTACGATTTATATCGACAAAGATTAAATGTCCTAGTCGATAAAAAAAATACATATGCACATAACTCAAGTCGAAGAAAATATCTTTATTTCATAAACGATGTTACATATTGCATTCAAGAAAATATTTCCTTCGATTACATTACATCACTGCACTGTTATGTTTACATTCAACTTGAAGGACTAATTACTCTGTGGTTCTTTTCACCAGGATCTGACATTATTGTATCTTTTCACCAGAATCTAGCATTATTTCTGGCACTAGGAGCAACGATATCCTAAGAAAATCAATGAATCTCAAGTCACTAAACTTCTAAGAGCTACCTTAACAGATATAAGGCAGCAACAAATGGTAGAAGCCTATTTTGTTTGGCAAGATCCCTAGACGCCCACCTGCAAATACATCCTTGCCTTCACAATGAACAATAACCCCTTCTCCCCCAATATGATACCCTTCCTTACCTTCAACATTGCAGAATAATCCCAATAGAACTTGCAAACGCATTAATTCACTAACTTTAACTCTTCCCATCTTCCACACCGTAACAACATCAATTGAATAAGAATTGGTTTGGGACAGCGTTGTACCTCAGGTTGTTCACCGTCTTCAGCCTCAGGCGACGTGTTATGCCACACGTGGGGCAGCATCCTTATAATCTACCACTGAAATAACCCCCTTGAGACCATCTATTTATACCCAACTTGACATCTGCCAGGTTTGATATACCGCCTTAATTTCTCCTCGGGAAAGATATGGCCAGTATAGTTTACCTTGACCTCGAATATGACAATCTGACAACTTCTGATAAATTCGGCAACCTCTTCAACTTCTAATTTCTTCTTGACACAACCACAAGTACTTATGTCAAGAATGGGGCGATTGTAGTAGCATATTCCCCAGATTCGACAAGAGTAAGCCAACACAGTATAGTCGAAGGCAGTTATGCATAGTTAAAGACAGATAACATTCGAGAAGACACCACAAGTCCTCCACCTACTAAAAGTAGCTAATGTGCTTGATCAAGAAAAAACTATTAGAGATTTACCAAGTTCGCCCACTCCACTCGGAATAGGAGACTGTTGATTTATTTTTGTAAATTGTATGTATCTACTATAAATATAGGTAGAGAATATATTGTTAAAGGACCGCAATCCATAACTTTACTATCATTATTTTCAAAACCCTATTATCACTCCCAATAACTTGTAATAACTAGCAATATACTGAATTCTACATCAAAATCCTCCCCAAGGTTGTGGTTTATCTTAGCTTTTTCATAGTTTTCCCGTAAAATCTTATGTATTTAGCCTTCTATTGCATTCTCTTTGCGAACAAGTATTGGCAAAGATTATCCTTCTAAAAAACATGCCACTACAATGCTATATAGCAATTATAAAAAGTTACTCACACCAATGACCAGCCTTCAACAAAAGAGCCTACAGAGTACATCGACCGGGAAGTTTTGTCTAAAAAAGAAAAATTACGAAGAGTACAACAATGGTTCTTCAGTTTGGGAGAATATGATATCAAGTTTGAATAATGCCATTCAGAAAAAGGTCAAGCCATTACTGATTTTCTAGCAAATTTTCCTGTAGAGGATCCAGATTGTGAGGAGCATGACCCTGACCTCACAAAAGAAATCACAAAAGATCTACTTGCCATCGAGCTGAATGGATTACAAGAAAATGGTGGTGACTTCTTATAGATGGCTCAGCAGGACCCATAGGGTCAGGAATTTGAATCGTATTGGTTACCCCATCAAACGACAGAATCAAGAAATCAATCCGCTTAGATTTTGAATCTTCTAACAATATCACCGAATACGAAGCTTTGATTCATGGGTTCAACTTAACACTTAAACTTGGCATTTCTGACCTATTAGTCTAAACATATTTTTTACTAATCGTCTACCATTACTCTGAACAGTTCAAGAAAAATGGCAAGATTATCAAATATGCAACCCTCATTGCTGATTGGATGAACAGATTCACGAAAGCAACTCTCAACTATTTACCACGTGGTGCGAACAGACATGCTGATTCTTTGGCTTACTTAGCCTGGGTCTTGGGTCCAGAAGTATGATACCTACAAATCGAAGTGATATCAACTCCCAAAATTTCTCTCCACTCTAATACTCGATTAATACTGGGGGCGATGAAGAGGAAGATGACGATTGGAGGAAACCTTTTATCGCCTACCTCGACCCGAAGAAGGAATGTAACGGGCCCCTTCCAGCAAATCCAAAAGAACACCGACAGTTGATCAAAAATTAAAAGCGTTATACAGTTCAGAAAGGTCATTTATATTAAAGATTAGTAACAGAGACTTATCTCAAGTGCCTCTCCAAGCAACAAGCTGATAGAATGCTCAAAGAATTACATGTAGGTACGTGTGACTTCCATACCGCAGGTTGGTCACTTGCAAACATAACAATTACACAAGGAGTATTCTGGCTGGGAATACGCAAGCAAGCAGAAGAGTACTCACGATGATGCGACACATGTCAGTGATAAGGCCACATGATACGTGCTCCTTCACTCGAACTCTATGCAAGCAAGGTATTCTAGTCTTTCAAGCGGTGGGCGCTCGATCTCGTGGGAGAATTTCCTAATACGCCAGGTAATTGAGATTTCTTACACGTACCGACATATTACTTTACAAAATGGGTGGAAGCAGTTCCTCTTTGCCAAACTAATGAAGAAGAGGTCATTTCTTTTATCTGGGAACATATTATTACACGATTTTGATGCCCCCACCTAATTCGGATCGATAATGGGCCATAGTTTATTGGAGAAAAGGTCATGGCTTTCCTCAATAAACATAACATCATTCATTCCCCATCCAATCCATACTACCCACAAGGAAATGGATAGGCCAAAATCACCAATAAAACAATAGTGGATGGGCTCAAGAAGAGGCTTCAGTCTCAGAAGAAAGGAAATTATATACTCAAACATCTTCATGTCTTATGGGCTAACTGTACGACACCAAGATAGTTAACTGGATGTTCCCTCTTCCTCCTAGCTTACGATACATAGGCCATCATTCCAACAGAATACCACTATCCTGTCAGAGACCACAAACTAACAGACAAAGAAAATGAGTTTGAACTAGCCTGTAATATGAACTAGATTAATGAGACCTGAGCTTGAGCTATTGCCAACCTAGGTCGATATCATTAGCCAACTCGTACAATAGAAGAGTCTGAAGCCGTGAGTTCCAAATCGACGATCTAGTCTGTATAAAAATTCCCAAGAGCTGAAAAAAATTAAATGCTAGGAAGCTCGTAGACAATTGGGAAGGTCTTTTCCTCATCGTTGGCCGCACTGGCCTTGGATCATACTACCTCATGACAGAGAAAGGCGTCCGGCCTCAAATCCTTGGAACACTAGGAGATTGAAATGATATTATCGTTAAATCCCTACTTCTCTATTATAGATTACTCTTTTCTCGTTCTTTATATTCCAAAAGTGAGATTTTAATCTCCAGCAGTGTGTATATTTTTTTCTACTAAATGAAAAATTTTAAGTGTTTTCTCACATTACTCTCCACTACATGTAGAATCTACTAATTCTTAAATATTAAAGCAAAGGTCATACTAGCTTTTAAACGACCCATCTATACATAGATTAAAGCAAATGTTATACTAGCTTTCAATCGACTATCTATCCATTAATTAAAGCAAAGGTAATACTAGCTTTCAATCGATCAATTTATACATATATTAACGATTAAAATAAAGATAATACTAGTTTTTAATCAATGATCTCTACTATCTGTAAGACACAAGATAAAGTAAAGGTAAAAATAACTTTCATCTTTCTACATGTCTACAAATATAGAAAACACATATCACTTTTATAGGTTGTTGCTTTTAGGAGGTCAGCTGCGCTTTCCCCTACGAAGGAGATCGTATAGCCATAAACTCTGGAGCTCAGCAGTTATAGCATTCCTTCCTTATTCTAAAAGTTCTACAGGTCGGGAACCTAGCTCTATTTCCATGGCATTCAGGCAATTTTCTTGATCTATATTAGCATTACAGATACTACCTCTTAGTACCACACAGTCATGCAAGGTATCCCTTTCGTTACACTACGTATTTAGTTTTGGAAAAAATGGGTATCCCTTACGAACTCAAGTCTCTTTACTTCTTCTACAAAATAGGCGATGACAACCATTAGTTCCATCGAGTGTACCTCTTATGAGAAAATCTTCTCTCGGTCTGGTATGACTAGCGCGACAAATTAATATTTTAGTCTCTTATGAAGTTGGCACAATTTTTGTGTTATGAGAGCCTGCCCACTCTATGCATTGTTCTAAGCCTGTTATCACCGCAGTTAAATATGATATTAACTCCGTTGCTTTATCCTGCTCAGCATAATTTATTGTTCTTATTTCCTCCACTTCACCATGAAGTGCCACAAACTCCAACTCATTTACATCACCTCTCCCAGCACGAGCTTCATTCAGCAGCTCATCCTTTCTCTTGATTGTATCTTTTAAATCTTGCTCTCTATAAAGAGTAACCTCTAACTTTTCACCACTCTCTCTAGTTTATTCGTTTACTTTCTTTATGGCAGCACGAACGCAAACTAAATATGCCTCCAACTCTTTAATTTGAGATGATACCTTAAAAATATCACCCTTGGCAACCGCGACCTCGGCGATGTCATTATTTTTCTTCTTTGAGCACTCTATGGCCTCGGCCATCTTACAGTGCGAACTAGCCATGTCTGCCTTCAACCTCGCAACCCGCTCATTCAGTTCGTCACACCAATTTTAGGTGACCTAAAGTTTAATATCTTCAGTTGGCATGACCTCGCTCAACTGCCCGACCACACATTCGGAACTTATTAAATCATCTCGCGCCTTCACATGTTTGTTTTCCTTCCTGGACACTTGACCCCTCAAACTAGCCACATTATCCCACAACTCTTCAACTTTTGCCTCTAATGATCTGATACCGTATTGAGCGGCATCAACTTCCTTACCTTTTACCATCAACAAGTTTATCCTATTATTTAGCTTTGCCAATTTTCTTTGTGTACTCATGAGCTCTCCCTCTAGTTTTTCTTTTTTAACATTTTTTCTTTCGATCTGCTGGGCCAGATCATTCATAGTTTTCTTCACCTTAGCAAGCTGGATCTGTACTTTGACATATTGATCCTCCCTCTCTTTATTTGCTTTATTCATCCTATCAAATTCAGCCCCAAACTCATGATTTCATTGCAACGTTTGTTGTTCACTCAAGCGGACAGTCTTTAGCTCGACCTGCATCATCAAACTCGATTTAACGATACTTCATAGATATAATCAATAAACTACAATTAACTTTATAAAATTCTAACAGATTTCTGCTTCTCACATACCAACAAGATGGTATTAAACTTTTCCCTCCAATACGAAGTTATCTCATGCTAATGGCAATAATATCTACATTTCATCCTATTTCAAGGTACACATTTTTTATGCTCTCATTTTTTAAGACTCCGAAATGGTCTAATTATACTTGATTATTTTGGTTAATTATGATTTATTTCTACTTTTGAGAAGTTCAAACTTCTATTAACTTCCGCTTCAATCACCCAAACGCCCAACTGGGATCTTCCATTTAAATTGATGTGTGATACCTCTGACTATGCCGTTAGAGTAGTTTTAGGGAAAAAAATAGATAAAAAGCCTCATGTTATTTACTATGCCAATCACACACTCAATAATGTATAAATGACTTACTTCACCAATGAGAATGAGTTATTAGCCATTGTGTTTGCATTATAAAAAAATTGGTCATATCTTGTTGGGTCCAAAATCATTGTCTATACCGATCACGCGTCCTTAAAATATTTATTATCCAAAAAGGACGCTAAGCCTCGGTTAATCCAATGGATCCTCTTATTACAAGAATTTGACACCGAAATTTGAGATAAGAAAGGTGTTGAAAATGTTGTAGTAGACCATTTATCCTGACTTCTGATCGAGGGTGGTGAAGATCTTCTCCCTGTCTTAGAGACATTTCCAGATAAGTAGCCCATGGCTATTATACAACTACCTTGGTATGCCGACATTGCCAATTATCTTGCTACTAAATAATTTCCTGACCACTGGTCTAAGCAAGATAAAACAAAATTTCTACACGAGGTTAGACATTTCAGTTGGGACGATCCATATCTGTATAAATTTTATTCTGACCAAGTTATTAGGTGATGCATTCCAAATGATGAGTTCCAGAGCGTACTCATGTTTTGCCACACCTATGCTTGTGGAGGGCATTTTTGTGCTAAGAAAATAGCTGCAAAAATTCTTCAATCTGGTCTTTATTAGCCTACCCTTTTCCATAACGCACAGACCTTTTGTTCTACTTGTGATAAATGTCAGAGAACCGACAATATTTCTCATCGCAATATGATGCCCCTAAACAACATTTTTATTGTTGAACTTTTTGATGTTTGGGGCATAGATTTTATGGGCCCGTTTCCTTCATCTCGCGAAAATTGTATACTCTAGTGGCAGTAGACTGTCTCCATATGGGTCGAAGCGGTAGCATGTCCGACAAATGACCATAAGCTTGTAGTCAAATTGATAAAAAAAAATATTTTTAATCATTTTGGCACTCCTCGAGCAGTTATTAGTGATGGTGGGAAATATTTTTGTAATTGTGTGTTTAAAAATTTATTAAAAAATTATTCCATCACTCATAAAGTTGCCACACCTTACCATCCACAAACAAGTGGTCAAGTAGAAGTTTCCAATTAAAAGATTAAAAGAGTTTTAGAAAAAGTTTTTCGAACTAATCGTAAAGACTGGTCAAATCATCTTGATGATGCTATTTGGGCCTATTGAACAGCTTATAAAACCCAAATTAGAATTCACCCTATAGGCTTGGGAAGGCTTACCACTTGGCTGTGGAACTATAACACAAAGCTCTTTGGGCCACAAAGGCCCTTAACTTTGAGATGGACCAAGCTGGGTCAAAGAGAAAGCTTCAACTTTCCGAGTTGGATGAACTTCGTCATGAGGCTCTAAAATTTATAAGGAATGTATCAAAGTTTTTCATGATAAATCAATTATTCGTAAAACCTTCGAGCCTAATCAAAAAGATTTGCTTTATAACTCCAAGCTTCGTCAATTTCTTGGGAAACTACGATCCCGTTGGCATGACCCCTTTACGGTTAAAACAGTTTTTCCTCATGGAGCCATGGAGGTGGAGAATCCTAAGAACATAAATATTTTTAAGGTCAATGGCCAACGATTAAAGCCGTACATAAAGTCCTACACTTTTGATGAACAAACAACATTTCTAGATGATCCAGCATATCAGAGTTAATATTGAATACCTCTATAGTACCATTGCAACATCATTTAAGTATGGGGGCATATTAGTCTGGCTGAAGATGATAAACTTAGCGATTTTAGGGAGGCAACTCATAACACATTCAGGTGATAAATTTTAGTTTTCCTCTTCCATTTATCTTCTTGTTCTCAAACATTGATGGTAATATTTTATTTAAGTTTGGGGGTAGGAAACCATTTCTTTAAATATTTTTTGAAGAAAAGTGAAATAATGGCACTTTGACAATTTATGATATATATTTTATAAATTTTTAAACACTTAAACTGATTTTACCTTGACATGAATATTATAGAAAAACCTAAAATTTAAAATTGTACCAAATATACACTAGAATATTTTGGACTATCTTAAGCTAGATGTGCAATCTTTTTATTAGCGACTAATTCAAGTTAGTTTGGCATATTTTGAAAACGTGCACTTCACTGTAGTATTGTAATTAATACATTCAATAGATTTTTGCATAGCATAAGAGAAATTTAGCATTTATGTTAGGAATAGTTTACTACAAGGGGGACAACTTCCTAAGAATAAATTCATTCCTAAGAAAATAATAATAATAAGCCAAATGTGTTATTAAAATATTTACGCCGCAAGGCTACTCGTATGATTAAGAACTGAAAGAGGAAAATTTATTACCAATCTCGATTTTGAGCATAAACTATGTGAAAAGAGCACAATAAAATATTACTTGTAAGAATCCTGAGTTTAGGTCATGATGAGGCACCACACCCCGGCAACCTTAGCCAACTGGCGGGGATTGTCGACTGAAAACTCCTTGTTACGGAGGGTTCACTAAGAAACAATGTACTAAAAAAAAATGCTTACAAAAGAAAAGAAAAGAAAAGTAAAATACTAGGAAGACAAATTGACTAAGGCATTTGTTGAATTGACCGTTGAATTTATTCTAGTAAGAACTAGACTACCAAAAATTGAGTAAATTATTCTAGACAACGTATAAGGTGATAAAACTATTTTCACTGTACACTCAAATATAACTAAAGTAAAATACTTGAATCTCATTCTAATCTTGAGGTAGTACCTCTAGTTTCGGATAAGCTTAAAATATTCTTTGGTATACTTGGGAGAATAGCTAGTTTAAGGATTTTTTCTATCGGTATATTTTTGTCACAACTAAGTAAGGATAAGTTGAAAGGAAATGAGTCATGTATATTCTAGAATTATTTAAAATATCATTATTGATATTTGTGGGTATAGTCACTACAAACCCTCACGAGACAACACTCGTCCACCAGGTTAAACCTTGCATATGCTAAATGCAAAAGTGGTTATTATTTTATTTTACTTGGGATGAGCAAAATACAAGTTTTGGGGTATTTGATGAGCGCATAATTATGACATTTTTAATATACCCGAACATGTATATTAGTCGTCCATTATATTTATTTTTGGATATTTATGCACATTTGTTTGATTGTAGCTATTGGAGATGAATATTTAAAACCAAGCTCTTAAAATCAAGTAAAAGTGTCTCTAACAATTCATAGCAATAAAAGTCAAAGACACAATATATTTGGTCTCAAGATTGAAGAAATTTATACACAAATATTCTTGGAGAATAAGATTAAAGAATATATTGCATCCAAGATCCTTGAAGATATTTTATATAGAAGATATATGCAAGAGTTTCCATGAAGAAAGATTTTTACATCACTTAAGGGAATTATATGCAAGAATCTTAGGTGATTGGGTTTCTTCTCCTATAAAAGGAACCTTCCCGCCATTGTAATTGGGCATCTCAAATTGGAAGGTAATAGTGAATAAAGTTAGTTTTCTTCTTTTTCTTCTTCTTTTTAGTTTAATTTTTGCTAATGTCTTCATTTGTGGTTAATGCGATGAAGTCCAAGATGAGCGGTTAATCTCCTAGCTAAGGCTAGGATGAGGCTTCTTCTTGGATGAGCAATAGTTGGTATTAATTAGGTTCTAATTAGTTTTCTCTTAGTACTTTATGATTGATAAGTTAGTGTATCATATCGAAGGCTTGACCATAGCTTCAGTTTGGTGTACGATAACTTTGGATACAAACAAATGCTACTAACCGTAGACTTGATTTGGAAATCTAAAATGAGGAAACACTAGAGAACTCACTCAAGCCTAGCCATGGTTGAGTTGATAATTCTCTAATACACTCTTGCCCGTCACTTAAAAGCACAACCACTAAATCCTTGACCATAGATTTAATAATTTATTTTGCAACATCGTATGTATCTTAACACGAACATATGATGGGTGGTGATATCAGGATCTATTTGTATATCGATTAGTGCTTTGAAAGGTAGAAGCCAAGTTCAAACCTTAGCTCTTTCTCTCTCTCTCCTTAAGTTTTATAATTAGCTTTTATTTCTTCCTTTTAGATTTATCTCTTATAAAATCATAATTCAGCCAAAAAAGTATTTGTTTTCCCAAAGCTCCTTGTAGATTTGATCCCACTCATCCGTGCTACAATTCGACAACCGTACTTTAAGTAGGTATTTTGCTAGAGGACCATAAAAATTCTCTTATCAAATAGCGTTGTTGTCGGGGAGGCATCGTTGAAAAATATTCTTTATAATACCGAATTTTCTTTGTTAATTTTTTTGTTTTTCTCTTCTTCCTTTTAAAGTTTTAGAATAAAAAAATAGAGTTTTTGTTTCGAGTTTTTGGTGCTACAGTAGTGATGTGGGTTTTTTAATTTTGCTAATTGGTGTGCTATCAAGATTAGTTTGAATCTTTACTTCTGATTGTTTAAAATAATTGGTGTTGGTGAAATAGTAAGTTGACTTCATAACTCTTGTTAATATTTTGCCAATGATTTTTAAATTCCTTGTTTCTTGTATAGTAAGTTGTAGTATAGTGAGCCGGTAATGCTATTAAAGTGTGTTCCTGAATGTTTCACAGTTTTTGACCTTCTATACTTCACAATTGGGAAATACATTTGCTATGAAATTTTTAGATAATTTAAAACCCTTTATGAATTGCTACAAATCATATTCTTCTATTTAGTCATCTGAGAGTTACAGCCTTTTGAAACAACAGTAAAAATTATCTCAGTAAAAGACGCCGCTATTCATTAATCACTTATTTTGAGCGGTAGAGAATCTAAATTCTAGAAGACTTTATTCTTGAATGTTTTTCTTTTCTAAATTATCTTCCCAAATTGATATTATTTAATTTTCTCTCTCAACCGACCTTAACGATATACACATTTGAAAATCAGGACATCATAGACTACAATAAACTTGGAAATTGGATTAATATTTTATTTTTATTTTTGATGTCGCAAGTTTACTAATCTTTTTTCTTTTGCTTTACAAGATAGTCACAAAGTTGGTCCTCAGAGATCGTGAGGATTTTTCAAAGTACATTGGCAAGCTTCTTTATAATCATTCTTGTGTCTCCTAAGTAAAGGGGAACTTTCTTCTTTTGCCCCCTAAGTGAAGGGGCAGCCACAGCTTCACCGGGAAATACTTCCCGTAGGTTGGTACCTCCATAAACTTGACATCTAGAAGGGGTTCATATCCGCTCCGCTCCGACACTAGGAACATGAAGTCGTATGGACTGTGCAAATACACGTTGTTCTAATAAAAAAATGTTATGTTTGGATTGACCTATTGTTGTGTTTAATTTATTTTTTCATTCCAATATTAGTAAAGGTAAAAAACTGTTAGAAACTTGCAGGATTTCATCACCCAAAAAGCTCTGACAAGTGGGACCACCCCTTAGGGATACGAAGAAATTTCCATCACACAAAAATTGAATGTCCCAGACCTGAAAATAACAGATAATAAATAAGGGCAGCAAGATTCCCGTGGGATTTCATCACCCAACGGATAGGTAAACTGGACTGGGGTACAAACACGAGTTCGTAGGATACGTCCCTAGTCTAGCGCCACGATATACTGGTTATAGGTTTACGACTACACCATTTCGAGTGCTGAAGTACGATAAGGTGACTCGCTCGGGCATGAGGACCGAACATCTACTTTAAGCTAGTACTAGCACAATGGCATAGGGTAGTGTAGGAACCAAAGCCTTTGACCATCCTACCCTTTTGTGAACATAAAAGAATATAGGGTAGACCAAATTATTACTTCTAAAAAAAAGCGTTAAAGTGTTAGTGTAGTAACATATTTCCCAGATTCGACAAAGAGAAGTCAACGGAACTTAGTTGAAGACATTCCATCATTCGAGAAGATGTCACGTCTGCGACCACAATTCTCGACCTATTAAAAGTAGCCGTTATGCTTAGTCAAATAGAGCCATTGGGAGATCCCCCAAAATAGGAAACTATTTTTCTTTTTTGTAAACTGCATGTATCTACTATAAATACAGGCAGAGAATGAGTTATTCTGATCCGCAACTCTTCTATTCATTCATCCTTACTTTTTTTACCAAACAGCAATTGTAATAACTAGTAACTTATTGAATTTTATATTTATCAAAACCATCTTCGATGTTATGGTTTTTTTCAGATTTTAAAGAGTTTCCACGTAAAATCCAGTGTATTTACATTTATTATTGCATAATCCTTACTAAAGTATTAGCAAAGATTACCCTCCCGGAAAACACGTCATTACAATTGGCGTTGTCCATGGGAAAACTATACTTTCTCTTTACTACCAGGGATCTAAGATAATCCGATGACAAACATAAATTTCAGAAGTGCCTCCAGTACACTGAGGATCCACGATATCAACCCAATATCGGAAATAGATGATCTACACAGTATTGTGATCGAACTTCAAAAACAAATGGAGTCTGACCGAGTCCAAAGGCTTGAAGATCAACAATCCATGCCCAAGTTCTTCAAGTTGAATGAGACAAGAGAAGAAAGGCCTTCGACCAGTAGAGTCAGACACATCAAAAAGAAATGAAGCATTTACGGAGACATCAAGACCGACTCACTGGCCGACAAACGTCACCACCCCAAGCCCGAAGTGAGAATCGCTCCAGGGTGATTCAGAGAGAAAACCAGCCGAGAGAAAAACAAGTTCGAACTTCTTGATCCAGATTGAAGAATCCAGACAGGGCTTCTCGACATTTTGGACTCACATCCTCTGCATCGACAACTAAAGGAAGTCAGGGTACACGCCACCAATCTCCTCTACCACCAATAAGATGACCAGTGAGAGACTGGTTGGGACCTAAAGGACAAGGTGACTTTGATCCTCAAGTTGTCACTACCCTGAATATTATGCAGTAATTTATTACATTGGATGACTTAAATAATAGGATCCAAGCCATAAACTCTGACATGCTAGACTAAAGATTTTTTCTCGATAGGATTGAAATGAACCCTATTTTTCCTCATCTCGAAGTCATGCCCATCCTAGAAAATTTCCACATGCCAAAATTTTATCAATATGTAAGTTTCACTAACCTTCTCACCCACGTCTGACACTTTAAAGCTGCAGTTGGATTGTACTCCAAACTTGATCACATGCTGTGCAGATTATTTAACATGAGCCTTAAAGAAGAACCTCTCAGATGGTTCCATACTATTCCCGAAGGCTCTATTATTACATTCAGACAATTGCAGCGCCTCTTCAAGTTAAACTATACTCATACTAAGGAAAAAAAGATCACAGTGAATACTTTATTCTTTTCTGAGCAAGGTGTGAAAGAAACCTTGGCAAGGTTTTACAAGCGTTTCCTACAAGAAACACGAAAGATTGGGAATTCAGATCCCAAGATTGTTGTTCCAATATTCACTTCCGCGCTCCACATCGACTTTAAAGTTTAAAAAAAGCTTACCTTGCACAAGCCAAAGATAATAACATAAATAATCAATGTTGTTAATAACTACAGAGAATTGGAACGATCCAAAAAGGATAAGATGAAAAATTCCTCAATCATCCACTTCAATGAAGCATTTTCGTCACCTCTTTCGAAGTCAACCAGTAATAGAATCCCCAAGCAGCATGGAAGAAGTACCAACAACGTCAGGAAAAGAGACAGAAAGCTAGACAGACCCATTCCAATCTTGCCTCCTATGACAACCACACTCTTCGCTATCTTACCCACGATAAAGGGAGATGAATTGTATCAAGAAGCACAGACAATTCCTAATATACCGAACAAACCCTTGTGTCAGTACCACAACGTGCATAGCCAGGAGACTGACAATTGTTATTCTCTAATACAGATTTTTCATCGCATTCAACTAGCTGGAAGGCTTCACAATTATGTGGTCGACGTTAAAAAGTTCCTCGAAGAAGAGACTAAAAAAAAGAAGTTGAACAAGAACAAGGATAAGATCAATCCTACCATCTTTACATGATCGAAATTGAGAAAGGAAAGAAGAAAAAATAAGATGATAGAATTACATCTTTCTGCAAGATCATATCATTGAACAAGTCAGCAAAAATTCTCCCCAACTTAAGCAAAGCTAAACGTTTGTACCATATTTCTTTCGAAAATAGCGACATCAGCCATGTCAAGTAACCTCACGATGACCCTCTGGTCATTATACTCAAGGTAGGCTAGGATTACCTACACACACTTCTAGTTGATACAAGAAGAGCAGCATACATTCTTTTCAAAAGAGCAATTGATGTTCTAGGTCTCAAAAATTCAGTAAAAGTTTTAACAACCACCATTACAGGTTTCAACAGTTCCAAAGAGTCTATCACAGGAGAAATCACCTTGCTAGTTTAAGCGGGATCAAAAACCACTTTTGTCAAATTTGTTGCCATAGACTCTGAATCAAAATATTTGGGAATCTTAGGTCGAAGTTAGCTACATTCAATCAAGGTCATCCCTTTGACATATCATCTGGCCTTGCGATTTCTAACATATCATGGAGTCTATGAAATAAAGGGAAATCAAACAGTTACACGTATGTGCGAGAATACCACTACCAACTCTTACACGGAAAAACTTATGAAAGCATAATAATTACAATAGGAAACGCCCCCCATGTTCGAGCAACATGATACTGAGGTAGTGGACTCCATTGAACTCGATGGACCTGGACGAAATACCTTTATTGGCTCAGAGCAGTCATCTGATATAAAAAACCATGTTTCAACAACTAAAGAAAAATGTCGACATCTTTATATGGTTTTTTCAAGAAATGCCCGACATTGATCCCTCGATCGCATGCCACAAACTCAACCTCCTTCCACACAGTAAAGCAGTTGTGCAAAAGCGTTGAAATTTAACCCTCCCCCCCCCCCCCCCCCCCGCCTCTGTAAAGCCGTAAATGAAGAAATTGATAAACTCCTTTGTGTAGGATTTATTCAATAAGCAAACTATCCCAAATGGGTTTCTAACATAATGGTTGTCCCAAAGAAGAATGAGAAAATAAGAGTTTGTGTTAACTTCACTGAGCCCAACAAGTTCACACCGAAAGATAACTTTCCTCTCCCGCTAATACCACAACTTCTCGACTCTGTAGCAGGGTACGAACTTCTCTCAATGATGGATGCAGCCTCCGGTTACAATCAGGCTCCTCTTGTCGAAGAAAACCAAGAAAAAACAACATTTGTCACAAAAAGAATTCTCTACTATTATATAGTAATGCCTTTTGTATTAAAGAATGCAGAAGCTACTTATCAATGCCTGGTTACTAAAATATTTAAAGATCATTTGGGAAAAATTATAGAGGTATACATCGATGAGATGATCTGCAAAAGCTTAAAGCAGGATGATCATTACACCAACCTACAGACCATCTTCGACATCCTACATACTTGCCAAATGAAACTCAACCTAGAAAAATGCCAATTTAATATTGTATCAGGTAAATTTTGGGGTCATTTGGTTAGTAAAAGAGGAATAAAAATTGATCCAACACAAATCAAAGCACTCATGGCAATGTCATCTCCTCGAACTAATTTATTTTTGCAAAAACTTACTGGCAAAATTGCAGCTCTTCACAGGTTCATTTCCAAGTTATCTGATCGATGCAAACTTCTTTACCCCCTTCTCTGTGCAAATTCAACTCCAATGTCTTAAAAATAGCCTAAGGAAATCATTTGGACCCCCGATTGTGAGTTAGCTTTCCAAGATCATAAAAAATACTTCGGGCGTCCTCCTATAATGAGTACTCCTATCAATGGTGAAACACTGACAATGTACTTATCGACCACAACTGATTCCATTAGTTATATCCTTATTCGGGACAATGAAGGTGTGGAAAAGCCAATTTACTTTATAAGTAAAACTTTCATGCCTACTGAAGAAAAATATACAACAACCGAAAAGTAGTTTCTCACTTTGGTGTACAGCTCTTAAAAACTTTGACCCTATTTCTAGGCTCATCCCATCAAAATCATTAACAAGTTTCCTTTTAAACTTGAATTATCTAAAAAAGAAAAATCTCGAAGAGTTCAAGAATGGTTTGTATTTCACGGCGAATATGACATCTCCTTTGAGCCTCAAATATCGATCAAAGGATAAGTAGTAGCTAACTTTTTAATAGATTTTCCAGTTGAAGACCCCGAATGGGAAGAACTCGAAGAAGTATTGGCTGAAGACTCAATAGCAGAACCAGACGCATGGTCACAAAATACAGGATGGAGACTCTTTACTGACGGATCTGTTGGACCACGAGGATCGGGAATCGGCATCGTTCTCGTTACACCATCAAACCGCCGAATTGAGAAAGTAACAAAACTCAAATTTTATGCGACCAACAATGAAACAGAGTACGAAGCTATCTTGCATGGACTAGATCTCGTTATAGCCCTGGGAGTAGAAGAAATAGTTGTTTACGTCGATTCCTTAATCGTTGTCAACCATTATAATAAAACATTCAAAGCATCAGGCAAGATGGTCGAGTATGCAGCACTGGTGGAAGAGAAAATGAAAAAAATTCTAAATAGCCACAATCTCTTATCTCTCTCAAGCTGAAAACTACCACACTAACGTATTAGCATACATTGTTGTAATGCTTAAAGACAGTGAGATGAGAACCTTAGACATTAAAATTACCGAACACTCCAATCTTGACGCAAGATACATAATGTAGATCAACATTAATAAAGATACAGATTTCAAAGATTGGAGAAGACCATTTTGTACATACCTCAATTCAAACATCCCCCCAAGTAATAAGGAAGAACCCTGGTCACTCTTGGCAAAGTATCCTCGATTCACAGTTCAAAATAAAAAAAATTATCGCATAACGGGAGGAGGACCGCTTATTGAATGCATCTCACATTAACAAGTACAAATCAAAATCAAAGAACTTCATGAAGAAATTTGTGCGGCTCACATCTCGGGAAGATTATTAGAACAACAGACAGTCATACAAGGTTTATACTGGCCAAAGATATGACAAGACTATGAAAACATTGTCTGAAAGTGCTATAAAGACCAAATCCATGCTCAGGACATCAAAAGCCCAACCCTTGACTTGTACGTTAGCAATGTCCTCTGGCCATTCAAAAGATTAGCAATCGATATCATCAGACCTTTCTACCCAGTATCGGGTAATTGAAAGTTTGTTCTTGTAGTAACAAACTACTTCACCATCTGAGTTAAAGCAGTAACTCTATGTCACACTGACAAAAATGAAGTCATCAAGTTTCTTTGGGAATATATCATAACACGATTTGGTTATCTGCAAATAATACGATTTGATAACAGCAAGTAATTCATCAGTAGTAAAGTGCTTAGCTTCCTCCACAAATACAAGATTCAACTGTCTACTTCAATGCCATACTACCCTCAAGGTAATGGCCAAGGTAATGGCCAAGCTAAAGCCATTAACAAAAACATCAAGTCTAGATTACACAAACGCTTTGACGAGAAAAAAGAGAGATGGGTAGATGAATACTTAGTGTCCTATGGCAATATCGAATGACTCCTCGAATATTCATTGGCTGCACACCATTCATGATGGCCTTCGGCACTGAAGCAGTCATACCTTTAGACCTCGATTTATCAAGTACACAAAAAAATCACAGATGAAGAAAATGAACTTGGACTCCTCTGCAACCGCAATTAGATCGAAGAAACCCAAGACTACGTCATTGTAAACTTGGGGCGATACCAGAACACTCTCAAGAAAGCTTATTACAAAAATGTCAGAAAATGAACATTTGGCATTGGTGACCTTGTCCTTCGACGCATCCAGGACAGTACTCGACCTAAAAATTCTGGCAAGTTGTCTGAGAACTAGGAAAATTCGTATATTATCAGCGGAAAGAATGGTAATGGGATATACTGGTTAATGACTGAAGACAAAATACAACTCGAATATCCATGGAATACAACCCAACTGAAAATGTTCTACAGATAACCACTATAACCACTTTTGAATTATTCAAATAAAGACATCTTTACTATCATTTACATTTTTTTTACTATCATTCGCTTAGTATCGATACATACTTGCCAAGTATGCATCACAACTAACTTTCATATCTTTGACAAATGCCTATCCAATTACAGGATAACCTTGTTTGTAATTCATTACTTATTGAACAAAACATATCATGTTTTGTCCCTTTTAATCATATCCAGATATCCTATCAAGGTAAATCATCTGGTCATCATTCTACATTCCCAAGAGCCATCACATGACCCTCTTTCGATCATCTCAAATACTTGTTCCAAAGCAACACTCTGCAAAATATCTCCATTACTATTTAATGTTATCGATCTTGTCAAATAAAATACTTAGCATAAATTTTACAAAAACTATGCATTTTGAATAAAATACTTTCAAATTATTCTTTGACAAAACATCAAAATAAAACATTCAAGAAATAACAACATATTGTTTCGGTCCCATCAACATTTTTTACATCTTTTATAAAAACAAATACTTTTCAAACATACTTTACTCTGCAGGTGGAGAGATTGAGGCATCAACTTTTACTTGTAACCTTGGAGTTAGCTCATCAAATATTTGCTCAGGAAGAATACCCTCAGGATTAGTCACCACAGGAGCTTCAGGTACTTCAGGCACCTCAGGTACTTATGGCGCTTCAGGAACTTTGTCATCCACATCTGAATCCAGAAAAAATTGATTACCAGGAATAGCCAAACATTTATAAAAATCTTTCATATCCTCCAACTCCTCAAACTATATAACAAAATTGGTCTTCATACGCTTGAGTGAATCAAGATTATCTAAAATAGCTTTAGCCCTCACCTCCTCCAAGACCTTTGCGTGTTCCACCTCCATTGCCCTCCGAATGGATATGATCTGTTCACGAACATCGCTCTCAAAATTAGCTTTTTGTAATGTCAATACCTCCTCCCTTTCCTTCGTGAGAACGGCCCTTATCTCCTAGACCTCTTTCTTCTTCTCCATATCCCAAGCTTTTTTCCCCTCGTGAAGAGCAATCACCTTTGCCTTCCCGGCTTCAAGTTTATACTTCCCCAGCCTTACCTCTAATTTCCCTTTCTACTTGATCAAATCTTCTTTCTCCTTCACCAGCACCTTCTCGATATTCTTTTAGACGAGAAGCTGGTTTGCCAGAGTACCAACACCAAGAATGCAAAATTTAGCCTCGATCAGTAACTTCTTGATCTGCATTATAGTCATAATATGAGTTTTCAAATGAGGTACCAAATTCTTTAATCGAAGAAGAACAAAAAAATTCCTAACCTTATTCATGTTTCGGTAGACTTCGATGAGGAAGGTAGAAAGGCTTTTTGCCCCCACCAAACAATTATCAAACTCCTCCTCCAAAGAAGTCACCCCAAAAACATACGCCTTCATAGTCTGTTGGACCTCAGTGTCTAACTCCTCAACGAATTGCTTCTTCGTCGATACCAGAGATGCTTTCTTCTTCAGCAATGAGGAGGTGTTGGAGGTAAAGGATGACCATTTCCAAATGGTCTGTTTCTATTATCGGTTGACATCAGAGGCGGAGCGTCGAAATGGACTATGGTTATTGGCGGAGGAAGTTGTTATAGCTAAAGATGAAGTGACAGGCGAGGGAGTCTTATCGGTACCCTGTTGTTGAGTGGGTCTTGTCTAAGAAAGAGGGTCCTTCTTCCTTCCCTGTCACTGGGGGTGGGGGTTACGGTGGAAGAGACGGTGGTGGAGGAGGTTTTTCTTCTAGAGACCATAGATATTGGCCATGAATAAGATCCTTTTACTGGTGTCATAACTCTTTCGGTGATTTCCAGTTCTCGGGTATCCCTGCCTATTCGTGTAGGGGATCAGATTTTGGAAGTTGCTTCAATTTTGCATCTTCTTCCTCAGTGGCTACTGAGAAGTGTTTCGAACTGTAACTTGATGTAATTTGTAAAGTAATAATTAAGTTGTCAGGAACATCTGTTATTTGTCAAGTTGTCTGTAAGAAATATTTGAATTAATAAAATATCTTCATTCTGCCATTTTGATGTTGTGTTTTGAACTTCTCAATTTGTATATATAACTTTTTACTCTAAAATAAAAGTCTGTAAATATGTAGGTGTGAGGAACGTTAATTTGTCATGGGGTATTGCTGGATAAATCAAACTATAAGGATCTCAGTATGTATATCTGTAAAGGGTAGTGGAAGTTGAGGTTTGAAAAAATAGAGGAGTTCGAAAATGTAAAGAAGTCATGTGGTGAGAGTAAGAAAATAATTGGTTTAAGATTTTAAGATGATTGGGTGGTTGTAAGGGTATGTGAATATCTACGAGCTACTAATTCGAATTGATTGGAAAATGTCTGGCTGTATGGAAGTAACTGATATCTGCTTGTAGGTATTACCGTTGTACATGCTTGATTTGTATGTTACGATCTCCACATCTGTACGCATAAAATCTGAGGAGATATTTCATAACATAGAAAGTATGGCTTGTCATAATATTTTTTGGCTTCTGCTAATATATGTGTTTCTAAAAATTTACGTAATATATCTTTCAGTAAAATCTGTGGGGCGACTTAGATTTACAGAAATCTTCATTTTGGCTATATAAAGTAGTGAACCTTGGTTGTTATTCCCTGTATCATCTTCTAAAGATAATTTTTTTGTTGAGGTAGAGTGAGTAACCATGGTGAGGACGCACTCTCAGCATGTACTCCAGGCGGTCAAAGGTAGCTTCCATATCAAGGTCACTAAACTTCGTGAATGATACTTTCATCATTTGCCATATGATAGTGTACTTCCTAGGTGGTCGTTGAAATTAGATGGCTTAAATGATGAAGGTTGGCGTGCAGAGGTTAATTGATTTTTCTGGTGTGATGTGTTTCGTAAGTTGTTGTTGGATGCAATTTTATAAGAAGGAGCTATTTGAGAAATCGCACAGGACAAGCTCGCTGAAGAAAATGAGAGAGCAGCATGAGGGGATATAATACTATATGGTGTGGTAATCATCCAGGTTGCTTAAATGTAAGTATATGTGACTATAATTTCGAACTGTAAGAGCTCGAAAATGAAAAAGTAATATATTTTCAATATTCTATTTTGGTACTCTGTTAAATGTAGAACGAGGCATGTTGATGTTACGAACTGAAATAAATAAGAATAAAGTGTTCCATTTTACTGTTTGTGTGGCAGATATTGTGGATGACAGCTGTTTGATTTTAACAACTATATAGATAGTTTTGAATTTCTCTATTGAGCTATTTTAGAAATGTTGTACGATCTTGGTATAGTATAAAAGTAAGGTGATTGGTCGTGTATAGTGCTTTGAGAAAGAGGGGTAGAATTTTTTAATGGCAGACAATAGACACAGACGTGATAACAGTAGACGTTATCACATAAGTCATGATGATGCTGTGAGATAAAAAGACGTGCTTGTAGAGACAGTAGGGGTGACTAACACATGTATAAAGGAGCCATCATTTCATAAACCGAGGGAGAGTATAAAAACTTGTATCTATCTCCCTCATAAAATGCCTACAGTTATAGAGAAGAAGAAAAAAAGTGGTGTAACTCAAATCTCCGCAGAGAAGAGACGTTTGAGTTATGAATGTGCTTTATTAGGGAAGGCTGCATCTGATGAGAAAAAATTGTTGGATATTCAACAAGAGCGGTCAATCTCGGTAAAACATTCGAGTAAAGCAGAAAATTGTGGTTCTTCCAGTATAAGTTAGTAGTAGATACTTCTATTTTGTTTCTGTATGCTATAATCTGTATATGATGGTGTATGTTCATCACTTTTAATTTAGGGAGAACAAAGTTGAGAATGTAAGGTTTTAAGATTTTGAGTAATTGCATGTAATGTTTTGTAGTACACAAGCTTTGGGTATATGAATAGACTGTAGAGAGAGAAAATGTTTTTTTGGAGAAGAAGGAAAATTGAAATGATTGTCTATTATTTTGGAAAATTAGAAAAAAAAATGTGTTGACTGGGTAGAAACGTGAGTGGGGTTGTTTTAACTGTGTATAAGGTATAACATGTAACGTAGAGATAATGATAAATTATTTTGTGTATCTGTAGGTCTAGTATGCGCTTAAAACCTATAAATCCCATGAGTAAATTTGCAGTAGCATCAAGTTCAGAGGAAACATCATCGTCAGGGAGGAAAATTGTAATGTAATGAAAGAGACTATAGATAAGATAGACGTTACTATAGATGTAGAGGTTAGGGAATCCAGTAAAGTAGATAAAGTAATAGAAAAAGAAGATGCAAAAGAGAAAGATAAATTATTTTTCATATATCCTGAGGGAGTAGATATAGGAAAGGAATTTTTGAAACATAAAAAGAAATTACAAGGGGAATGGGGAAACTATATGATGGACCAAGGTCGTTGGTTTAGGGTCTATGTCCCAGGAAAAGGGGAGGAGGCGGCATACTATCAAGTCCCCTGTTTGGATAAGTGGAAAAGAGAGAAAGGGATTAGTGAGGGTGTCAAAATTTTGTACTATAATGGTACTGGGTTGACAGGCATGAATGATAGGCTTTTGTCTTATCTGAATCAAGTCATTTATGGCCTTAGAATTCCTCTGACCTTCTATCAGAAAGAAGTTATGAATGCATTACAGTACTACCCTATCCAACTAAATGGGAATGTGTATAATATGATGAGGGTATGCGAGGCACTGAAATTTTATAAATGATGAGGGTATTCGAAGCAGATGACGTCCTAAAATTTTATAAATGGAAGTTCGTCAAAGGTCCTAATAGTGGTTACCTGTATAGTGATTTCTCTAGGCTAAATTTTTTTGACTTTGAATCTACAGGTAGACCATGGAATGACCACCTTGTATGGGTAGGGGGCAACTGTATGTAGGTTCCAGATTAACCAGCGCTCATCCTGAACCATAAATATTATATTCCGAGTAAGTAATATTTGTCAACTTCGACCAACCATCAGCGTATTTTTGAGCTGTTAATTAATGTTCTTATTTCTTATTTATCAGGTCCCAATCCTACATGAGAAGGTCAAGCTAAAGTAAGTACTTGGTGAGTTAGATATCTGGAGGGATAAGAGGGTAGATTTCATAGTGCCCAAAGTTTAGCGAACTCACGAGAATCGAGCTATGGCTGAGAAGAAGGCCCGTTTGTCTGTTAATGATGTCGCTAGTCTTCCTTCGCCTGCGCCTGAAAATACGAACGTGAAACGGATGATGCAAAGGTCGAGAAAAATAGCTCTGGGAACTACACCTGCTACTGTGGTGGTAATCCCATACAAAGAGATCATTAATCCTGCTGTTGGTGATGTGGTGGAGGGACAGGAGGTGAGTGACGTTACACCTTCAGAGGTGGAGATGAGTTCACCAAAAAGAAAATGGCACGAGGATGAGGGTAGTGTTCGTACTAATGCCAAGGCTGCGGCCAAGATGAGAGAACTGGAGCAACAATACAGCATAATGGCAGGGGATAATCCACAACAGCTCGATGAGGTGTATCAAGAACATACTTTTGCAATATGTATGGAAATCTTTGATGTGCAGTATTTGGAATTTGATCTGTTGTTCTGAACTTATGTTTTTGTATTGACAGCTCTCGATGCTGATGAAGGGGGCGATGAAGTTTATTGAGAAGAAGAGCAAGAAGTTTGGAGATCTTACTCAAAAGCTGGATACCCAAACGGCATGAATGAAGGAGCTCGAGATAGAGAAAAATAAGAGAGTGGAAGATGCAAAGGATGCTGAAGATTGGTATACAGAGTTGTCTGTGTATGATGATGTTATGTCACGAACATGCGATGCATTGTAGGTGGAAAGAGATAGTTTTGCCCAATCTTTTTATAGCTTTAGGTTGATTGTTGCTGATGTGGAGCTGGGTCAAACTGGTAGATACAATGAGATAGTCTTTCCTTCTGATGTAGAAAATGAAGTAGTGGTTGATGTTGTTGCTCCAACCAATGTATCTACTTCGCCCACTGAACCAATTCCAGCTACTGATAAGACATTAAATCCTCCATCTGAGGTAGAGATCAGCAAGAATCTTTAACCACTCTATGGTATTCTATTTTGAACTATACAATTAGTTTAACTTTGATGGGATTATACTATGTATGATCGTAAAACTGTTAATTTTGATAGACGCTTTTAATATGTTCTGTTTGAATGTCTATATGATAATGAGATGTTTATAATCTGTGTAGGAGGTAAAGCAGTTGAGAAAAACTATTTTTAACCTGGAGAGATCGTTGAGTAGAGCGAGGGATTCGGTGGCTCGTGTTCAACATGTATTAAATAAAATTAAGTTTGAGAGAAGACAGTTTAAGTCTAACTCAGAGAAAAATTTTAAAGAATTATATGACCTCTAGTGTAGATATGCTAAGATAAAAATAGAAAAGGATGAGGCTTTAAGAAAGGAAGAGGAAAGGGGGGCGTTAGTACAAAAATTGAAAGAGCTAACTTGTTTTAGTGACCCGAGTTATAAGGTTATGTGTCGAAAGTTGTTGGTAGCTCTAACATTGCATTTTAAGGTCGAAGTAGATAGTGAACGTAGTTTAAAAGAAGCTTATGTAGAATTCTTGAAGGAAAAAAGGTGTAGTACTTGACCTAGCTCGAGTAATGCTTCTAGCTCAAGAAGCACGTAATCATCATAGTGTAGATGCGAAAAAATATTCAGCGCGAGCTGGGGTGTCTGTTATATGGGGTGATGTAGAACCTTTACCTGATATATTTAGCTTTATATAGGATCGAAGAACATTGAGGATTATGTTTTTCAAGATAAGAAAAGATCAAATAGAGGTACAACAGGAGTTAGAGGGTGAGTTAAAAGAGTTGCAAAATATATTGTCGTAACATATAGAGCAAAAAATATCTTTAGCGACGCAATTGACAAAAGAAGTAACTATTCGAAAGAAGGTAGAAGGTGATGTAAGGGCTTTAGGTGTGTTGTAAAAAGAAATGCGTAAGCGTCTGTACAGGGCGCATATGCAGTTGAAGGAGTATCTGTATCCGTCACAAGCAAAATTCGCAGCTCGAATGGAGCACGAGCGTCATATAGAAAGTGTGATTGATTTTAATGGAGAGGAGCTGGCGAGGGTAGATAACGAATTTAGAAAGTTTGCAATGGATTGTGGGAAAGATTTTAATGTGGAAAACGTAAAAATATAAAATATGTGGTTTACAAAAGATGAGGAGGAAAAGGTTATTGAAAAACCTATTCCTAGACCGAGAGAAAATATCTTAGAGGAGGTCAAGCGTCTTGTACTACGGTCACGGCGAAAGAAATGCCAACAAGAGGTGGTGACCTTTGTAGGTCCTATAGATGTTCGAGTTGAAAACTCAAAGAGTGCGAGAAACAAGGGACAATCCTCTCGTAGCTCGAAAAAGTAAAAGTTGATTTAGTTCAGTTACTTACCGAACTTGCATGTACATTAGATCTTGGTAAACTATTTTTGATGTTGAATGAAATCTATTCTCTGTGATGACTATATAGATAGATCAATGTATCGATATTACTTAAATATTATGTTCTTCTATAAACTTTTGTGTATTGTGATATGTAATCCATTTGAATATGTAAATTAGTAGTTATGTGAATGTTGATTGTTACTACAGGGTGAACTTGCAGAGGTTCAGAACCAATATAAAGTTTTACGTATTTTAAATAAAAACTTGGAAATGACAGTAATGGAAGAAAGAAGTACAGTTGCTCGTTTGACCGAACAACTAGAAGATAAAGAAGCTGAGATAGCCATTGAGCTAAGAAAGATGAAGGGATTAAAATAAGTTATAAGGAAAAAGGATACGGAAATTTTAGGTATTTTGGGATAAATCAACCAACAAGAGGCAGAGTTGACACCTTTGAGAACTCAAATTATAGAGCTGCTAACGGTGTTGGAGAGAGAAGAGGAAAATGTTAAGGATTTACAATATCAGGTAAACACGCTTGAAGTAAAGAGATTTGGTACGCGAGTAGCTATTGAAGAGGTAAATGATCGTACTCGTAAATTTGAAGTATTGTCGTATGTTACGAACATGATGTTAAAAGAAATATGGGGTTAGACATTTTGGAGTATAAATTGGAAAATGGGGAACTGCGTGATGCGAAGACCAAATTGGAGGCGGATCATTTTAAGGTTCAAATAAATCTTGAAGTAGAAGTGTTAGAGAGGAAGTGTAATTAAGTTCATATAGAAGAATCAACAGGGTTGGTGCCAAATATGGATGAGTTTATGGTTATAATGGAAGGCCGTAATGATGCGACGTTGAGTAAAAAATAAGCGGTGGAAGAACATTGCAGAAGTTTAAAAGTTAAGCTGAAAAAGGCTAAAGGAAAGCTTGCCAAGTTTCTTCTTCCTGATAAGGTGAAATGTGAGGCTGGTGATGTTCATGAGAGAGAAAGATAACGGCAGTGCTCCCCTTCTTTGTATCCGAGTTCAAGAGACTGGAAGCAGAAAGAAAAATTGTAAATGACAGTTTGGTTGCTAATGGTGTGCAGTGTGAGATGCGGTTGATACGATCCAAGTACTTGGATCCCATGATGGCAAAAATTGGTGTTCTTACAAAGAGTAAGGTTAAAGAAGGAAAGCAAATTGTGACTGTGAGGATGCCAGAGTTCATGCGTCTGCGACTTCATGGGGAAAGCTCGCGTAGTGATGTGCGACCTAATATCTCAAGTGACAGCTCGAGTAACTGATGAGGCGTTATGACCGTTGGAAGGGATTATTCACACTATACCAATGAAAAATATAGTAGATAGAGTGTAATAGTATTGGTGATCTATATATATTTGTACTAACCTTTTGATAAGCTATTTATGGTACAGAAGACTGGTAGTCGTTTTATAGAACTACTAGTCATCCTGTCATAGAGTATAGAGGGTTCGATTGGCTAAAATGACAAACGTTTTGCAACAAACGAATTGTAACATAAAAGATCAATTTGGCTAAAGTAACAAATGATTTGTAACGTAATAGAAGATCAGTTTGGCTAAAGTAATAAATGATCTATAATGTAATAGAAGATCAGTTTGGCTGAAGCAACAAACGATCTGTAATATAATAGAAGATCAGTTTGGCTGAAACAATAAACGATCTGCAATATAATAGAAGATCAGTTTGGCTGAAGCAACAAACGATCTGTAATGTAATTGAAGATCAGTTTGACTGAAGCAACAAATAATCTGTAATATAATAAAAGATTAGTTTGGCCCAAGCAACAAACGATCTGTAATATAATAGAAGATCAGTTTGGCTTAAGCAGCAAGTGATCTATAATAGAATGGGATAAATGTACTAGTGATCTGTGATGGTTTAGAAATATAATTTGTATATAGAAGTACATGTATGATATATTAGAAAAGTACTGTAATGTAGGGCAACCAAACACAAATATTTCATTGTTATAAGATTGACGTACAAAGAATGTTAGATAGAGTACTGTATAAAATAGTAGAAAGTACTCTAATGTAGGGCGATCAAACATGAGTATTTCATTGATGTAAGACCGACGTACAAGATGATAGATTTATTTATAAAAGTACACTGTGATAGATTATCTTTGATATAACTTCAACCTCCTTGTGTTCCAAGGGTTAGGCACTGGATCCCCGTGTTCTATGGCGAGGTCGTAGGAACCCATTCCACTTTTTCCAACAACGATAAAAGGACCTTCCTAATTTTTTACGAGTTTTCCAGCGTTGACTTCTTTTCTAAGCTTTAATATCTCTCGAAGGACGATGCTAGTCTCTCGTTCTGCTATAAGCAGAAGAGTTCCAATAAATTTTCCTCGTTTGTCCTCATTGATTTCAACGTATTCTGGGATTTTTGTATTTGGCAGCTAGTTTTTTGTAGAGCTTACTATAAAGTTTCTTGTAATGTTCCTTGTTGTATTTTGTAATTGTTATGAAAGTTGTGGTATCGATGGTTCTGGGACGATGCTAACAGTATTTTTACAAGCTCGAGCTATCTTCTGACTACCTTTGATTTCGTAAATTCTACCATTCCATTCGAATCGCAGCGCCAAAAGGTAGGTTAACAGAATAGCTCGCATATTATGTAGCCAACAGCGTCCCATTATTCCAAAATAATGGAATTTTGCATTGATAACGTAAAATACAACGTCAACTGTAGTTTGTCTTGCTATAATAGGAAGTATGATCTTTTCTACATGTTTTTCTCTAGAGGCATTGAACCCATAAATATCAATGTCACTAGGCTGTACTTTATCGGCCAACCTCATCTGATCAATCGTGTTTTGAAAAAGTAGTTCGATACTACTACTATTATCTACCATCATTGTATGTAGTACAATATTTCTCATTTTCAACATGATCACCAATGCATCATGGTGAGGAAAGTTGACGTGACGAACATCTCAATCGTCAAAAGAAATCCTTATACGTTGGGAGCTAGATGCGGGGAGTAATTGAGCTTCTTTATCATTAATGGACAAGTTGTGGCATTGGCCGATACATCGTCTTTTGAACCTATTCGATTTGTTAATGGTATGAGTCTCAATAAAATGGCTGAGGGATATATGGTATAAATGCTTCTCCTCTGCCATTTCTTCGACCTGCATGACCTCTGTGGGAAGTTTGTAACTCCCATTCTTGCAACTTTTAGCATCCACGATATATTCATGCATTCGTCCATTCGTAAAAATATACTCCAACAGTCGTTGTAAAGCGAAATAATACTCCATCTCATGATACCGAATTTTGTGGTGAATGTAATATGGTTTGTTCTAAATGGGTTAGAGATATTGTACATTACGAAAAAACTTATCATTTTGAAGTATAGGATAAATGTTGGCTATGGTAACAGTCATCTTCGGAAGATAGGGTTTTGGCATATTACTGCCTTTTCGAGGTCGCGCGATATTTAATAGATTTTATTCTCTTCCTATCTCCTCCATGATCAGTAGTGCAATTGAAATCTTGGCCTGTGGATAGATCTCTAGCTGTTAAGGTTGATTTCTGAGTTTTCTGTCTGTCGGACACCATTCTTTTAAGATCGATATACCCGTTAACATTTTTGATCATGTACTATAAAGTCGTAGGTTTTTTTAGAATGAGATACTCCTTCGCTCTTCCATCGACGAGCAAGGCATTGGTGAAGGAAAAAATAGTAATCTTCTGATCGAGTCGATCTACTTTTCGAGCCAACTCCAGGAATTTCTTAGTGAATGTCTTGAGCTTCTCTCCTAGTATTTTCTTAAGGCTAAATAAATAATATAGATTTTCCTCTTTGTCTCTGTTGTGAGATTAATCCTTGACGAAGAGTTCCCTTAATTGCTCGAAAGTCAAAATGAATCCTTCTGGTAGTGTGTGGAATCATCGCAAAGGTTCGCCTTATAAACTATTAAGAAAGAGTCGGCATAGAATGTGGTTGAATGTAGAATGCATGCCGAGAATGTCCTGGAATTCTTGAACGTATTCTACTAGGTCAGTCCCCTTATATTTTTGGATTTTCAGAGTGTGGAAACTAGTGGGAATTTTGTCATCCAGTAACTCTTGTGCGATTGGGTTCTTCTGTAACCTGTTGTGAATTCCTTTAGTTATCTGAATTTGAGCATCGAGAAATTTTCTGATGCACTTTCAACATATTCCTGAGTCACGTACTGACGAGTTGTGGTGGTTGGTCGGGGGACTCGTCCTTCGTGAGGAATGTGGTCGTCACTTCTTTCACTGACTCGCTTAAAATCGTAATTCAAACTCTTCCTCGGGATGGCCCTTCTTGTCTAACTCCAGCGAGGCCTCCATCAACTTCTTGATGGACTTCCTGTACCATAGCTTGCTCACCTTCTGGTTGTTTATGATTAGATCAAGCTTCACCTACCAGAATGTTTGCACGAGGTCCAATCCCGTCTAGAACAAAAACTCGCAAAGTAGCTGGTAGTACGCCTTTGTTCTTCTGGGTTGCAGTCTGTTGACTTCGTAGAACCTTCAACACATCCTGGACATTTGCTAGTTGTTGTTCCAGAGCGGCTCGCCTTTCAGTTTTGGAGTTGAGATTGACCCGTAACTCTGCTAGTACGGCATTTCCTTCTTCTAGAGAAATTGGCGTACTCTGGTTTGGAAGTATCATCTCGAAGAAAAATAATTAGTTATTTTCTAAGACAATGAGTTTGAGAACTTCGTTCCCAAAGATGGCACCAAATGCAATAGCCTAATTTCGTATCTCGAACTTAACCTTTACACCAAGGATATTCAGAGCGTCTAGATGAATAATAAACGAATGCTAGCACCAAGTTTAGCGTGAAAAACCTTTGAATAGGTTAAAAAATATGACATCTCTTGAGGATTTAGAAAGAAAGAAGTTTATTGATAGTTGCTAGATATAACAATAGAAGCTCTAAGTATTTTAATATAGAGTTTGAGTGAGCATTTCTCTGTCCTTCATTTGAGATTCTCTAGTCCTATATATAGGTCTTATAATATGATCGTTCGACGACCAGTATTATTCTTAATGGCGGACGTTACAATGTATATTTGATAATCTTTGAATGGACTGTGTAACGGTCTGCTCTTACTGTTTTGTAACGACTTCATTGATGGCGGTACGTTTGCTTAACTCGAACTGTTGATGTAGAGGCCGAAAGTGATTACTAGAACTCTGTAACTGTAATATGTCTTCAATAGTGTCACGTGTTATGTTGATAAGGTCTAGTAGTCGCAGAATAGTCGAAGATGAAGCATGTGTCCGAGATGCGGAATAAGCCACTACAACCATGGAATCAAAAAATTTAAAGTTTAAAATTTCCTGGGATATTTCCCCCAATTTGCACCAAATCTTCACAATCAGGGGCAAATTTGATTCAACATTTCAGGAGATTTTCTCCAAATTACACTTCTTTAGGAGCACAGATCGAGTTTTAATGACAAACCAACTCGAATACCCCACTAATTACATACCTATTTTCAACCAAGGGTTTGCTGGTTCGAGTTCAAGAAAGAGCATTTTTGAGGTATTTGTGACTCAACAATGTCTATAATATTACAATTGTTGGTTTACAATTTCGCAATTTTTATTTTAAGTTGTGTTTTTTATTTTAGCTATTTTGTGCTTAAATTAGAAATTAGTATTCGAAGCGCAGTATAAAAATATGAGAAAAAGAAGAACCACTTTACACCTAATTTCTTCAATGACGTCTCCAATGGCGATTCATCGGGCGTAAAACTCCATGATTATGGCTTTTATCACAAAGCCCTAATTCTTCATTTTCAAGCAAAATCAAACTATTTTCTCTGCCCGAAATCCTCATTTCTAACCACTTTCTACCTCCGCAATCCTAAATAATTATCAAACACATCAACATGAAGAAAACCCTAACCCCAATCAATGGGGTTCTCAAAATCAGGAGCACCCTCAACATAGAAATAAGTAGGAATCCAAAAATTAGGGGTACCCACAAAGGGCAAACCCTAATCTATGGGTTCCTCCAAATCCTCAACGAGGAAATTCTAATCCTAATCAATGGTTCCTCTAGATCAGAGTTTCAATCAAAAGGGAAGCTCTAATTATAATCTTAATCAATGGGTTCCTCAAGATCAAAATTTTAATCAAATGGGAAACCTTAACCCTAATCCAAATCAGTAGAACAATCAAAATCAAAATTTTAATCAACGCGGAAATCCGATTCAGAATTAGTGAAACAATCAAGATCATAATTTTAGAAATAGTAGAATACTTTAGGCCCTTGTAAATCATGCCCGTTGAAGGAAATGCAGTCTAGAAACTATTAAAGTCTGATGTCTTTTAGTATCCCACGACGACGTTATTTGATTTTATCCACACCGACTTTAAGAGGGTTGTTGTTACAGTATAAATTAACAACTCAAAATAAAACTTTTCTGGATTAAAAGCAAAATACAAGTAAAATTTTATGGGATTAAAAACTATCCGTTAGGAGTCTTTTTTTAGTTGATGATCCTTATTTTTTATTTAAACTTGTTGAAGATAATTGTATTACATTGAAAAGTATATATTTACTTGAACTTGAGTAGTTGAATCGCTTAGCAACAATAAGCAATGAGATAATGCATTTAATATTCATTAGTTATTTGATATTAGATACATGCATACAATCTACATGTAAGACATGGATGCTTTACCCTTCAAATGTTAGACATGCCATAAAAGTTTGATTATGTTAGAGTCTTAGACTGAGTAATACATTCAGAGTTAAACAACCCGTTGATAGGTTCACATTTTTCTTCGCGCGCAATCCAGCAATGTATTAGTCCTTTTGTAATTGCATGTAATATTGTAAAAAATGTTTAGACCATTACAACAAATCTTTTGTAGTACTATAAGATAAATGGATGTGAGGGAAAAAAATGTCTCACTTGAGAAAAACAATATAAGAATACAAGTTTTTCCTGATTAGATCAAAGTCTTATTTTTTGGACCAATACCTAGGCTACGCGCAACTTCCATGCCTCTGATCACTGAAATTGCCTCGGCCTCTTCCGGGTCCGCCGCCCGAGAGGAGTCGTAACCTGCACCAATAATAAACAAAGCGTAAATTTTAATAACAAAGCCTGACCCTCTTGGTGAATCTTTGCTAGTCCAGGCTCCGTCCACTAAGACAATATGCCATCCCTCCCCAATAGTTGGAAGGGGTGAAGATGGGGGAGAGCTGGTCATGGGGCCCGAGGGGGGAGCAGGGGGGAAGAGATAAGATTTTGCCCTACACACAGAAGCAGCAGGATTAGAGGCAGCATTGTTAAAAATAAGATCATTCATGCTAAACCAAATAACATAAAAAAAAGAGCTGATCTTCCCCCAGGCTGAGGGAGTGAGAGATGCAGCCCCATGTTGAGCAAGCTTATGGAGCAGACAACCAAGAGAGTTAATAAATGGCCATAAATGTAAATCAAGACATACCAGAAGTCTCGAACATTTTTACAGAAGAAAAGGGTATGGGTTATAGTTTCCTCTTCTTCACCGCATCTGGGACAAGTGGCGTCCCAAGAAGGATCTCCAAACCAGAGGTTCCGTTGGGTAGGTATGCCATCCTGCAGAGCTTTCCATAAAAAAATTGTATTCTAAAAGGGACATTCATAGACCAAACTGTCTCCCAACGGAAAGTGGGCGAAAGAGGAGAAAGGGGTTTCGGAAGGGTGGAGCGATGGACAGATTTGGCAGTGAGGATGTCATTTTGTTCATGTCTCCAACGTAGCGTATCTTTGGAAAGAAATTTTCTGAGGGGAATGAGAAGGATGGTATCGACAATGTTATGGTGAAAGTAGGCCCGGATGAGGGGTTCCTTCCAGGACCGCTGGTTTTGGCAAATAAGTTCAGAGACCTTAGAGAAGGGACGTATCCGCGGGAGAGACCCAAAAGGGCGGTCGTGAGGGATAGTGGGGATCCACGGTTCTAACCAACAGTCAATGCTCTTACCATCTCCAATGTTCCAAATGAGGTCAGACCAGATCCTATTTCTGGCAGCTATGATACCCTTCCAGATCCATGAGTCTGAGGGCTTGGGAGAAACAGTCATAATAGATTTATGAGGGGAGTAGCATTATTTTATGGGGGGAGTAACATTGTTTGAGGTCGTGGGACCAGGGTTTTTATGATTCTTTGATAGCTCTCCAAAAAAGTTTTGCCTGAAGAGCTTGGTTATGGGAGAGGGATGAGCGGATGCCCAGACCCCCATTTTTGGGAGGTTGGCAAATGGTTTTACAGCTAATAAGGGAGGGCTTCCGCTTTCCATCAGCATTTGAGCCCCAGAGAAAATGGGAATTGATAGAGTCCAATTGCTTACAGATCTTGAGAGGTAGGGGGAAAACCGATATCTGAAAGGAGGGGATTACTGAGTAAACAGCTTTAATAAGGGTGAGGTGGCCAGCTTGGAAAAGGTTTTTGGCCTTCCAGCCCTCGATCCGCCCAGACACACGAGTAATGATCTCTTAGAAGTTTAGACTTTTTTTACGGTCGAACTCGAGGGGGGCTCCGAGATATTTATGGCCCCCAGTGTCTTTTTTGATGTAAAGGGTGCGTTGGATGAGCTTGAAATGACGGTGGTGGCAGTTTTTGCTAAACAGAATGCATAATTTGGCCAGATTGATCTCTTGACCAGAGACGGTTTTAAAAGTATTGAGGACGTCATTGAGATGACCCGCTTCTTCCAGATTCGCTTTGCAAAAGATGAAGCAATCATCAGTGAAGAGAAGATGAGAAACATGGGTGCTTCCTTAGGCAGTTTTGATGCCATGAAGTTTACCCTGGGTCTCAGCTTGGAATAGGAGGAGAGAGAGAACCTCCGTGCAAATGAGGAAAAGAAATAGAGAGAGGGGGTCGCCCTGGCGGCAGCCTCGACCCAGTTTAAGGAAACCATAAGGGGGGGCCGTTAAAGTTGAAGGAGAGGGTTGTGGTGGAGATACATTGAAAAATCCAGTCACACCACTTGTCACAAAAGCCCATGGTTTTCAGAGTGTCAATAAAAAAAGTCCATTCAACCCGGTCAAAAGCTTTACTCAGATCCAGCTTGATGCCCATACTCCCTTTGGCCTTTTTTTCTTTTTAAGGGATCTGAGTATCTCCTGGGCCATGATAATGTTGTCAAAGATTTGCCGCCCGGGGATGAAGGCGTTTTGCATTAGGGAGATGAGTTTGTTAATCAGGGGTTTGAGTCTGCTGGTAAATCTTCGTAATGATTTTAAACTTGACGTTGCAAAGACTAATCGGCCTGTAGTGTTCGGGGGACATAGGATTCTTAATCTTAAGGATGAGAGTGATGTTGGTGTGGTTGTACTCGGTCAGAAGATGACCCGATTGAAAGAAAGAGAGGGGGCGTGGAACAGGTCATCTTTGATGGTATCCCAGGATTTCTGGTAGAATAGGGGGGTGAACCCATCCGGACCAGGGGCTTTGTTAGGGTTCATAGAGAAGAGGGCAATGCAGACTTCTTCCATGGTGGGATCAAGTGTGAGCTGAGAGTTTTCTGCCGGGGTGATAAATTTTTCTAGAAGGTTGAGAGTTATGATCGAAGTAGGGGGATCAGCCGTTGTGAAAAGGTTATCGTAGTATTCCAGGAAAGCGTCGTCGATCACTTTGTGATCATGCGCCCAACTGCCATTCGACTTGCACACTTTCAGAATTGAGTTAGTCCGGCGCCTGCAAATGGTGGAAACATGGAAAAAGTGGGTGTTCCTGTCACCCTCTTTGAGCCAGGTCTCACGAGACTTATCACGCCAGAGAGTCTCTTCCTGATGAAGAGTGTGTTCAAGTTTATGTATCAGCTCCTGCTCAAGAATAGTATTTGCCTCAGAGGGGTTGGCCTGCTGAGTCAGATCAATTTGGTCACAAAGCGATTGAATGGTGCCAGGAGTGAAATTGAACACAGTACGGTTCTAAGCGCAGTTCCTTCTTTGTGTGGTGGAGCTTTTTACACAGACGGAGGGGACGTGAGCCCGTCTGAGGGACACTTCAGGCGTTCTTGATGAGGTCGGGAAAATCTTGATGCTTGGTCCAGAGAGAGAGGAAGTGGAATTGTTTGGGAAATCTTGATGCTTGGTCCGAAATAATACCATTAAGGTCGCCAATAATGATTCAAGGAATATGAATAACATTGGCTAGAGTTGTAATGGAATCTCAATACGGTCCCCTATGATGTTGCTCGGGAGGCCCGTAAGTGAATGAACACATCCAGTGAATAGGTTGCGCGACCTGATTGGAGTGACCATTAAAAGAGGAGATCATAACATCGATACTCCATTGGGAAGAGGACAGGATTGTAAGGTCGATGCCTGTGTGCCAGGCCAGCCAGAGCCCACCTCCATGGCTGGAGGTGGCCGGGACACAATGAGAGTGGACGAACCCCAAGGTAGAAAATTTACGGAAGGAATCGGCTGCCGAAGCTTTCGTTTCGGAGAGGAAGAGAATGTCAGGATTGTTTTTTTTTTTTTTGGATATTGAGGAGCTCTTGGTGGGTGGATCGTTTTCCACTCCCTCTACAGTTCCAGGAGAGCAAAATCATTTCCAACCGAGGGCCGGTGTTGGGCCCGCTTCCGAGTTGTGGGTTGGAGTGGTATTCGTGGTTGGTATACCTCTGCGAGATGGGATGTAAGGGAAAGAGCGGTATGTGAGGGGGTAGTGTTGGAGTTTTGATTGTGTGCCAGAAAACCGAAGCATAGTGGAAAGTCTTGGCAGACCCAGTACCTGTCGGGCTCGCCTGATAAAAACCTGACGAAAATTCGAATTACCAGGTCTGTATGTCTGCTTCTCAAGGAGGATGTGAGGGAGGGGGAATGAGGATTTAGAGTCAGCTATTTTTTTTTGGCCAGTCGGGAGACTTGAACAGGGGCAGTGTTGGTATACCGGCGTCTATAGAGTTTGGTCCTGAACCAGACTCTCCTAAGCCAGCATTTTTATCCCGGGAGTGGGAGAAATTGCTCTTTTCTGGGTCAGGATTGGTTTGAGTAAAAAAAGGGCATGTCCTAGATGGAATGTGACTAGGTCCCAAATTGTAGACCATGGCCGAAGAAATAGGGAGCTGCAGTGGAGAGTGCGGGTTCCTATCATGCACTCTATGTTGGTCTATGTGGGGCCGAGTAGTACGTTTAAAGAGGCATAAATTTTGTCTTTGATATTGATCAGAGTATTATGTTTTCCTTTCTCGGCAATAATACCATTTTTAACTACCACGATCAAGTCTGCATTCTGAATCGTAGATATCCGATGAGCTACTACAACTGTGCTTCTGTTCACCATGACTTTTTCTAAAGCATCTTGAACTACTCGTTCCGATTCAGTATCAAGAGCACCCATTGCCTCGTCTAAGAATATTATTTTTGGACCTTCCTTACCATAAACTATGTTGCGCCTTCGCTAACTGGATGCAGCTAAAATATCTTCTTCTGTGGTTGGACCTTCCTTACCATAAGCTATGTTGGCGCGAATTGTATAAACCCATCTTCTGTCTTAACCTCAACTGAAACTTGTGAATTTTGACCCCATCTAATATGTCCTGAGTCGGGGTACAAATTTTTTGCAACAATGATATCACTGTCGATTTACCACTCCCATTCTCTCCGACCAATGCGACAGTCTGAATTTTGAGATTTTATAATGTAAGAACTCATTAGCGCTCAGAGCTATCTCAAGTTGGTGTAAGAACTATTTCGAGCTATCTCAAGCTATTACGAAATTATGCCATTACATAACCAGTTAAGAGTAACATCTTATTAGCTACGACAAAAGGGTTGTACCAGTAATATCGTCATAAGAAGTAGGAAGGTATCCTAGCATTGCTTTATTACGATGTAAAAGATCTCCTACAACATCATAACAACGACCACGACTTTCAAACCATTGTCTCCTTTTCATTGTGCTCGACATCTTTACATCTACAGAAAAATAAGTAAAAGGAAAGATGTCTTGTCATAAGCAGAAATAAAATTAAATAATAGGCATATCAAAGAAAACCAAATGAGCCAACATTTTCATCTATCCTAACCTATTGAAAAAACACATTTGCCGGGCACTACAGAGATACCAAAGTATAACAAAATGGGTACTATAAAGCAAAGGGCGAGTTCTTGCCAAAGGGATGCAAATCATTTAACACCTCCAAGTACATAAATTAAGTAAAAAGTTGAGAAAGTAGCAATTATCACTTTATCGATGTAACAATTACTCATCTTGAGTCCTACATCCCTTTTTAATCAACTCATGTACAAACAATCTCTAATAATATTGCATGTGTTTCTTCTTAGTTGTGTTGCAGTTGCATTTTTTTCCGGAAAATTTTCGAAATTCGATCCGATTTTTTATAATTTTGGAACCCTATATTGAGTTTCCGATTTCCGAAAATTTGATTTCTGATTATTATTATTTTTCGAAAATAATCGGATCAGAATCGGATATAGTTTTGCGATTTTTCCGATCCGATTATTCCGAATTTTGTTTGATTCAATTTTTCCGAATATTATAATTCAATTTTTAATATATTCTTCGTAGTTTAATAATTTTTTATTTTTTTTTGTTGGATGGGGATTTGGTGATGTTACTATGTAACCTATTGTATGAGTAAGTGTTAGATATTTTGATTTGGGAACACTACGGTTGATTTTACATATTAAAAAAAATAGAAGATTCAATATTTCTACAAGTATTATATGAAATTTCTGATTTTTCTAAATTTTAAAACTTTCGGATTTCTGAAATTTCCGTTTATTTCAAAAAATCTGATAATTCGATTTTTCCAAATTCGGAATAATTTTCGGATTTGCGAAAAAAAATCGGATAGGATCGGAATGCAATATTGGTATCCAAGAAAATTTCCAAATAGCTTCATTTCTGATCAGATCAAAAACAGCCCTTGTAGTTGTAGTCAATATTAGGGCAAGGGAGGGTTTATATTTTTTCGGGCTATTTACATTTTGACATGTACAAGTCCGTCTCTCGGATTACCCACCTGTTCGTCCACGTTATGATCTCATTGGACAACGTTAAACAGGGGTGTACTTAAGCTGGGCTTCGATTATATTAATTTGTAGTCTATATATGTGCAATGTTGAAGGAGGCAAGGCTAGTAATCTGGGTTTAGTTCTAGTTAGTAGTTGTTTGTGGTTTGAGACTAATGTGCATAATGATGCTTTATGGATCAAGGAAGTCGTGGAAAGACCCCTGCAAACACACTCCAAGGAGGCAAGGCTATTGCTGGCGTAAAAGTTGTTGCGACCATGGCAGCGCATATTGTAGAAGGCGGTTGCATTCTGGTAAGCCTTGCTCCCTTCTTGATGCATTGTGCTAATCCATTATAATTTACTAAGTATCTCGGTTTCTTGCTATAGTAGAAAAATGGTTGGTTATTAATAGAGATATTATCTTTCCTCGCCGTACTTATCGTCTAATTGTTCATCGTGATTTCCTCTTATGTATACATAGGCGTTCTGGACTGCTAGAATATGGACACCGGTAAGCTGTGTACTTTCTGAAAGAGATTATGCTTGGTAATATCTGAAGCTTTTACTTGGTGAATTAACCATTCCATACATTCAATTGCATGCGTTTCAGGATTTGTGTGTTCTTTTTAGCAGCACTAGTATTACTGTGAACTGTGAATGGTGCATCAGCAGAGTCGTTGAGGCAGAAGCATGAGCGAGAGCCATGAAGAAAATAGTGTCAAGGGATGCATTTGTCTTGCAATATTATTACTGTCTCAGTGTCAAACCTGTTGCTTCCTATTAATTTTTAAAACTTTGCTTATCAGTTTGTTTAAATTTATAAAACTTTGCTTCAAAGTTGGAAGATTAACTTGTAAGTTTGTTTAGATAAAATATCCTGATAGAGATATATATTAACAAAAATGTTTGGGGACAAAAGGATAAAAATATTACAAGATACTCGAGTATTATGAAGCACTCATATGAAGTGCAACAAGAGAGGCATACACTCCATCTTTCATATTAATCAAAGTATCATGTTTTCCTTTTTCGGCAATAACTCCGTTTTTTACCACCGCAATCATGTCTGCATTCTTAATCGTAGATAACCGATGAGCAACCACTACTGTGGTTCTGTTCACCATGACTTTGTCTAAAGCATCTTGAACTACTCGTTCTGATTCAGCATCAAGGGCGCTCGTTGCCTCATCTAACAATAGTATCTTTGGACTTTTCACTATAGCACGTGCTATCGCCACTCTTTGCTTCTGACCACCTGATAATTGGACACCTCTCTCTCCTACTACCGTATCATAGCCCTGCACGATTTAGCGCATTAAACACATTATGATTTATATACAGTGTAATAAGTTGTATATTTTATTAGGGGGGGAAACTGGGAAAGAAAGAGAGAAAGAAATCTAACCTGTGCTAAACTGCTGATGAACTTGTGCGCATTAGCTAACTCTGATGCAGCTATAATCTCTGCTTCTGTTGCTGGTCCTTCCTTTCCATAAGCTATGTTGGCTCGAATTGTATCGTTGAACAATACAGGCTCTTGGCTCACAAGACCCATTTGTTGCCTCAACCATCTCAACTGAAACTTCTGAATTTCGACTCCATCTATAGTAATATCGCCTGAGTCAAGGTCATAAAATCTTTGCAGCAATGATATCACTGTCGATTTACCGCTCCCACTCTCTCCAACCAAAGCAACAGTCTGAAATTTGAAATTTTAGGATGTAAGAAATTGTATCAAAGAGCTAGTCAATCCTACAAACTATACATTATAACAATTCCTTTAGTTTGGACTCTATGAGTTGGCTGAATCTAGTCAGCAAGTTTATCTCAACTTATACCAAAGCTTCAGTTTAGTGGTATCTGATGCCAAGTTCACTAGTGGTGCAAAAAAACATTTTACTGTACAAGTTTGAGAAAAAAAGTTACACAGTTTTTGCACATTGTATACAGCGTGAATAGGCTTCAATTGTAACAGTGGGGGGAAATTTTAAAAAGACGCTCATTATCAAGGAGATATAAAGCAGTGAGGGTTTTCTCATATGTTCTTGTTCTCCAAGTAGGTAACCTAGTGTTTCTGCCAGTAGTGAGGTTTGTTTAACACTTTCTATAGGATTTTGCCTCCACTCTTTTGAGGTTTAGCTATACTTGTGCTGCATGTAGTTTGTTGATTCATTAGTTTTCATCTATATTGTTGAATCCATGGAGTAAGAGAAATTATGGACAATGGGCTATCAGGAGTTACCTTGCCGCAATGAATAACCAAAGAGAGGTCACGGAAAATCTGAATATCAGGCCTCGTCGGGTACGTAAAACTGATGTGGCGAAGCTCGATTTCACCTTTCATGTTTTCCAAAGTCATCCCGGAATCATCACTTGGGTCTATCTTCGACTTCCTATCAAGAATCCCAAATATTGAAGCTGCAGAACTTTTTGCTTTGGTGGAATCTGGTGAGAAGGAGCTTGATTGGGAAATTCCAACGGCTGCCATGGTGAGAGCAAAGAAAACCTGTGAGGCAAGAGAGGAACAATTAATCAATGACTTTAAAACAATGAACTAACTTAATGTAATGAGGATATTTGTAAATATTTTATACGCAATTAATATTTCACTTACACGGAAGACATCGGAGAATGTTATTTTCCCAGCATCAACAAGTCGAGCTCCAGCGTAGAAACTAGTGGCATAAACAGAAAACAAAAGAAAAAAGGAGGCCCCAAAACCAATCCCACTAATCACCCCCTGCCTTATTCCAGTCTTCATCGGACCGTCGCATTTTTTTTTGTACAATGCCATCACTTTCTCTTCAGCACAGAAAGAAGCAACTGTCCTTATACTCCCTACTGCGTCATTGGCAACTTGACTTGCTTCCTCGTACATTCTCTAAAATATAAATCATAAATTAATTAATAAAGTAACTATTTCATTATTATTACTCTAATAAAGTAAGAACTTAAGTGCTGGAAAAGGGTCACACTAGTATCTGAGAAGATGGCGAGTAACCCTCTATCTAAGGGAGGGATGAAAATTCAGAGTGATATGGATCCTTGTTAGTAATTCGAGAATTATTCGGCAAGACAATAATGTGAGTTTTAATTGGTTGTCAAATTTTTTAACTCGGTCAATAAATTGCAATACAGGAAAATTATGTATGATAATAAATTGCAGTACGGGAAAAAAATGTATGATAATAAATTACAGTACGGGAAAAATATGTATGATAAAAAATACAAGTTTTAAATGTTCGGTTCTAATTATTCGGAGTTTAAAAATACGGTGATTATATAGGGGCATGTGTTTGAGTTTATGCCTTTTACCCTATATTAAGTTATCTCATGTACAATACAATTTCTTATTAATGTTTTCATAGGAACAATTTATTGCTTATTAATGTTTTTATTTACAAATTAGAGGAACTATATATTGCTTATTAATTCTCTTAATATTTTCATTAATAGGTCAATAAAATTTCCTCGTATCCACAAAAAAGATTTTTTTTTTTTTTTTAATTTTCTTTTAATATTGGAATATTTTTGGGAAATTTTGTTTGAAAAATAAAAAATTCCTGTTTCAAACGTTTTGATTTTAAAATTCGTGTTTTAAAGAATTTTTGAAAAATACAGCATTTTAATTCGGCTCATCAATAAAACGAAAAAAATTCACGAATTAAAGAGGAGTAATTCGGCGAAATACTAACAAGGGAAGGTAGATTGTGTGTGTGTGTGTTGTGGGGGGTTGAAATAGTCGGCGATCCCAGTTTTAGAGCGAACCTTAGCATCACCACTGAATCCTTTCAAGAACTGCATTTGAATATATCCATTGACTCCTACGAGAGGTAACAAAGCCAAAATGATTAAAGCCAGTTGCCAACTTGCTGTAAAAGAAATAACCACACCAGCAATTGCTGTAGCCAGGTTTTGAACAAGAAGAGCTAGTGCATCCCCAACCAAAGCCCTAATAGTTGCTGCATCTGCCGAGAGTCTTGCACCAATTGCACCACTAGAGTGTCGAGGTTCATCAAACCAACTAATCTCCATATTCACGACCTTTTCAAAACACATTGCTCGAACCCTTTTTATTAATTTACACCCTGCTACAGCAAAGAAGTATGTTCTCGCCGGAGATGCTACAAAGGATACAATGCCCAAGATCACAAACATCAATGCCCAAAACTTTGAGTCCTTTCGAAGCTCACTTGGTGGCTCATAAAACGATTTAATTATACCAGATAGGAGAAGACCAAATATTGGAAATACAACTCCATTGATAGCTGCAGATATAACACCAAGTAGTATAACTGGGATCTCAGGCTTGTTGAGATAGAAAAGACGACTAATTGGAACCTCCTTTTCCTTTTCCATTGATGTATCAGGCTCTGTATCAGGTTCTGCCGGTGAAGTTTCCTGAATTAGTCCAGAAGGAATACCAAAAGAGACTGAAAAAGAGTGTCGACTACTGTTCCCAGCCCCAGATGAGCCCCGGCTTATTGATCGTTGCAAGGACATACGTTGGCTTGAAGTCCTAACATAATCAGACGTAACATCTTCATCATTGGTCACACCGCCCCTCTTTATTTCTTGCAAGCGAATGAGCTGGCAGTATGCGCCATCGGGATTCTCAAGAAGCTCAGAGTGTGAACCTGATGATTCACAAACGTAAGAAAATTAGTATGTCAACTCTTGATGTAGTTGAGAGCTTAATTAAAAGTACTGTCTCCCTTTTGTATACCACTAGAGACGCTCAGGTATACCACAGAGAACAAATAGATACACTAAGATTCAAAATCAAGTCTGCTCTATGCTAGTTCAAAAGAAATTCTTAAGGAATTGGAGAATACTGTGATAACGTTATTTGTAATGAGGTGTATTGGATGCAGCATATAGCACCGAATGGTTTTTCTTTCCATATTCGGAAAAGACCTTGTAAAATATGATTAGTTTCTATCTGGGGATGGTGTAATCTTCGGTTATATTCTTCTATGGATTTACTGCAAATCATATTTTCAAGTTTAACTACATGTTACATTGTGTATATAAAATTAGTACCTCTTTCAACAATCTGTCCCCGATGGATAACAGCAATCATATCAGCATTCCTAACAGTGCTCAAACGATGGGCAACAATGACAGTGGTTCGGTTTACCATAATCCTATCTAACGCCTCTTGCACAACGTGCTCAGACTCCGCGTCAAGTGCACTCGTAGCTTCATCTAGAAGTAAAATTCGTGGATCTTTTAGAATTGCCCTAGCTATAGCAACTCTCTGCTTCTGTCCCCCAGAGAGCTGAGTTCCATGCTCCCCGACTGAGGTATCAAGCCCCTGCACAAAAAAGATATAGCTTTGAAAAACTTGATAGTTAAATGTGGGTAGAAAACGCAACTAACTATCTCACTGAGTCTAATTATGAGACAACTGAAAGTAAATATATTTCTTTCCATATAGCCGAGTTCATATTATTTTCTGGGGAAAGGCAAAAGGCTATGTATGAACTAAGGGTCAAGCGACCCCTCATTCTTTAAACAACTTGTCACCACAAAAGACATACATTTTTATAAATGTATGAATGAAACTACACTATTTTCTAAAAATTGTTAAACACTGCCCACAACGTGGAGCAAAATGAAATCTAGCATTTGTTTCCCAAAGTGAAACATCGCCGAGGTTGTTGTCTAATGATTTTCTGACACCGAAAGCAATTAGTTTTCAGTTCGAAAATCCCAAGTTGTTTAATATCTAAACACCAAGATGTCAAAACATTAAAAATATTTCACCTCGAACATCTGAAAAGGGATTGAAACATTTTCTCATACGTCGATTTAGGTCATCTTTTGAATTAATGGAAAACATAGTTTAGTCTGATGGGATTTTATTAAAGTTTGCCCTTTTTGCAAAAAAAAAAAAAAAAAAAAACTCGTAAATACTAAGCATTGAAAACATAGAAGTAATGAGAGGATAAAAGACATAAAAAGAAAAACCTGAGGTAATTTATCAATGAACTTTGAAGCATTTGCTAACTCAGCTGCAGCTTTGATTTCTTCAAGAGTTGCACCATCCTTCCCGTAAGCAATATTTTCTTTGATGGTGGAAGAAAATAACACAGGTTCTTGGCTGACAAGTCCAATTTTCCCTCTGATCCATTTCAGCTGAAGCGCTTTAATATTTATACCGTCTATAAGAACTTCACCCAGTTGGGGATCATAAAATCTCTCTATTAGACTAACTACAGTTGATTTTCCGCTTCCACTTTCTCCAACCAAAGCCGCAGTAGTACCACTAAGTATAGAGAGAGAGAATCCATTAAATATTTGTTCATCAGGTCTAGCCGGATAACTAAAATGGATATTCTTTAATTCTATATCACCACGAATATCATCCAATATACGCCCATTTCTGTCATATGAATCTATCTCTGGTTTCCTACTTATTGTCTCGAACATTTTGAACGCTGCAGCCTGCCCAGCGGCAAATGCAGCTATGCATGGAGAGGCCTGTCCTAGAGACCTACAACATCAAAAGGTACAAAAATGATTAATAGTTACGCTTTTTTCAGAACTTCACATTTATGTTATGAAGTTCTAAAATTTAATAAATAAATTGATCATGATCAAATGAAGTCTAGGAAAGAAGTTGCATCTTACATGGAGCCAGTCAAAACAGCAAAAATGATATTGAGGACCGCACCTCCCGTATAGCCTTTTTCAATAATCAGCCTTGAACCAAACCATATAGCCAAAGCATAACTACAAAATATGATACCAATAAGTGTACCAAGGCCCAACCCAGCGGCCAAACCCTCATGAACACCAGACGTGTAAGCAGTCGTTAATGACTTATCATATTTAGTAATAGCTTGCTTCTCCCCAGTAAATGATGCAACCTGTATCAGATTCATGAAGGTCAGACACTCCAAAGCCTGAATAGTAAAACATACTTCTGAAACTTATTAAGAATATCAACCCCCAAAGTTTCCGACTTTGGACTTACAGTCCATTGTGGCACTTCGAAGTTAAAAGTTTTAGGACCATAATTCTAATTTCGATCACCCAGTGTGGATTAAAAAATCAAAATATCCCCAACTTGACCAACGAATGGAAGAGGGCATGTCCAGATTTGAAAATATTGGAAGTACAATTCTACTTTCGATTGTATAGTGTGTACCTATGTTAAAATATTGGGAATGTAAACAACTTACCGTTCTGATTGAGCCAATTGTCTGTTCTACGATAATACCAGCTTGCGAATATGCAGCTTGCCCTTTAGATGACATCTTGGATATAAAAATGGCCATGACAGCGCCAGATATGACAAGGGGGGGAATTGAAGACAGCATGACCAGTGTGAGAAGCCACCCTTTGATGAATGCTATTACAAAACCAGCTATGAATGTTGAAACTAGCTGAATAAACTTCCCAACCTGTAAGACAAACAAACATTTTGAAAATCAATACTTAGTAACATCTCTAATGATACTGTAAATACTTAAGAATGCGGAAAATAAGCTCGCCAGTGGTGTTCAAAATTTAGGGTGACAAGAGTCCAGGAACTTGAAGATTTATTTATTTTAAGTATTTGAAGCGCCCATCACAACTTGCAAACATAACTTTACAGGCATAATTGAGGGTAAAAATGCCATATTTTCCTCCTCCTTGCCATGTAGGAGAAAGCAAAATTACAGTAAACGCTGATTTTGTTACAAAACTATGGTTTTGCAATTCAGAAGAAAAAAGCCGCTGGAGATTCTTGCGAATAAGCAAATCGAACTATTAATATTTTGGGTTTTAGTGGGGTAAAAATAGTACCTTTTCACCCATGGCGTCTTGAATAAGAACAGTGTCACCTGACATCCTTCCAACAACCTCGCCGGTGTTGGTTTCCTTATCAAAGAAAGCAATTTCTTGTCGTAATATAGTTTTCAAGTACAAACTTCTTATTCTTGCAGCTTGTCTTTCTCCAGTTACCATCCAAAAAGCCACCTCTGATATAAAAAAAATGAAGCATGATAATTTTCATAATTAGTTAGTTTGGAACTTTTTGCTATGTTTCTGAAATTTCAAATTCCTATAATAAAATAAAAATAAAAATTTGTACTTACGAACGAATGATGCAATACCGGCAGCCACGCCTAAATATACAAATTTTAGCGCTACCTGAAATAATCGAATCAAATAAAATCTCATGTTAGTATTCTTAATCCCTTTCATGCTAATAACGGGAGCTTAGTGAACTGTGAAACCAAGGAAATCTTTGAGAAGATAAAGCGAGAATATATACCTTAGAAACTACACTGAGAGTTTTATCTGTGTTTACATTTTGTCCAAAAGCGTCTGTGAGATCTCCAGTCAGAATGGTCATAAAGGGCATAGCCATCCCGTTTACAACGGCACCAATTGTACCAAGAACCATGTATAAAATATCATTGGAATCTGCAAAAGCGAATAACTTATAATATGGAACAGTATAAGCTTTTTTTCCCGTGCTTTCTTCTGTCTCCACTACTGGTGATTGACTCGTTGATGTAGCGGCCTGGTGCGACTTTACATCGCCATTCAGACCTCCCTCTTCACCCATGTAGCCAACTTTAATTCCTCGCTATCCAATTCTCTTCTACGCAAGTCGAATCCAATTCACAACTGAAACATCACACAAATATGTCGGAAGTCAGTATTAAAAATAAAATCCAGTCGTCCTACTCTATCCATCAAACACCTTATTCCAATCCCACAACAGAAAACAGAAATATTTTACGAATTTGTTTAAACACAAGCCAATGAAGAACAACTACAAACACAAGATCAAAACTTTTTTTCTCCAAAAACAAAAAAGCAACCTGTGATCCAATCTGGGGATCAAAACCAGAACCCCAGAAACTGGGGTGGCATGATTTCGTCTCCAAAAGCACCCAAACACAATCTAACATTACAAATCTCATTATAACCAATAAAAAAAACACCCACACCCCATGATTGATCACCTCCAAAACTCACACTTAAACTCAATCCTAAACATAACCAAAACCCAAAAAAAGACATCTAAAACAATCAAAACACACTAAAAGGTCATAAGGGGGTACCTCTGTTCCAAGTTGTTACAAACTGGGTTGTCAAGATTTCTTCGGTTTTGATTTATATCTGTAAAAGCTGACTATAAATACATTGCTGCTCTGTTTTCTCACTTTTTTTTTAATCAAATACCACCAATTTTTGCTTGATGAGCAAGCAAGAAAACACAACCCCACCAACCTAGACTAGATTCTAAACCTATTCAAAATAGTAAAATAGATTTATCTAATTATAGATTTCCACTTTCATCTAGATTTTTTTTTCTCTCTTTGGTTCTTTAGCTTATAATTTCTTCTCTTGGTGTGAAACAGAGTTTTTATAAATTCAAATGCGTATAATTCGGAAAATCATGCTGTATATAACAATTATGACGAAAGTAGCCTTTGAATTTAGTCTAATTGGAATGTTTGTATCTGTGTGTGTTTGACACGTGTCCTTGGGATGGAGTTTGTTTAGGAGGGAGATTGCGAGGTTAATGACGATTATAGCCTTGTGATCTAATCAACTTACGTCAAAAAGGAGATCTTAGTTTTTGGAAAATGTCAACAGTCCTCATTACTATTCACTAGGCTTTCATCTTGATTCTTGCGGGGGACGGACATGTCGAACATGGTGTGAGGATATGCTCATAATAATTATTTTAGAGATTTCGTGTTTTTTACTCGTAAAATTTGTTAATTTAGTTAGATTCAATTAATAGTTTTTAAAAGAGATTTATGTATTAATTATCAATTTTTAAAGAAATAAAAATAATTAATTATTAGTTTATTTTTCATTCATTTCTGCTTGAATTAAACAAAAGATTAATCGCATTTAATCATAACCTAATAATAATAAATTATTATTATTATTATGTATTACTCCAATTCAATGAATGTTCATGGCTTAAATACGTCTTGAATGGCATTCACGAGAGGGGGATCGTTGGGTTAAAATGATAGTCGATAGGCGCATGGAATGCATTTAATAAACGAACAGCGACCCATATTGGAAATTCAAAGCTGACCGCATAGAAGTGAATTGATTCCGTGTACACCAAACAAAACACGGGGACACAACATAAACTATTTATCTCTACATGAAGTCGTGCATTATTGTACGAATGCTACCCTGATATGATCAACATAAGCTGATTATGTTTTCTTAATCATGATGTACAACAAGCATATACGGCCAGGTTGGAGGAGTTACTATATTACGATACTCTAATGATTTGAAATAGTAAATAATAGTTTGGGTCGACGTGGATTGTACTATATGACATCTTTAGCTTTGTTTTCTAAACTTCTGTAAGATATTTATCAAATTAAAGCGTAATGTTAGATTATCTAAATTATTTTCCCTTTACCTAATTATGTTAATTAAGATAATTTATAGATATAAAGAGCGTGCTTGACAAGCATCGAAACATGAGAATATGAGCTAATAATAATCCAAACTAGATTGGTCCACACCACTATATATTTTCCTACTTTGTGTTTATTTAGCATAAACGCAGTTTTACGACCCGTGATAATTAGGGCTCCCATTGGATCAAATTATTGCTCTGGATCATAAAGTGTTTGAAAGACAAGAAAAGTTGCAAAGGGTTCAAGTTATCCAGATATCATGGAAAACATAAAAAGACCTACAAGCACTTTCCCGGAAGGTCTTAATTAAACTATGGAAAATCATTACATTTAGACTTATTGTTCTTGCCTGCCAAGTTATCATTTTTTCCCTTGAATTATTGTCTGCCATGCTTCCTTTTCCTTAGGAGGTCAAAGAGTTGTTTCGAATAGAAGGAGAGGGTCCCCAGAAGACGTAATTATACTTACGCATGTATTATTTTGATTCTTAGGAGTAACCAAAAGGACTAAAGTAATATATTTCGGCTTATTTTCCCGCATTGCGGTTGCATGAGTGGTTCAACGATTTTGATAGAAATGTTAGGTTACGGCTCAAAAACAGGAGAAGTCGTTTGAACGCCAGGAGTATACGTTGAAGTCGTTCAAACGAGTCATGAAGTCGTTCGAACGAAAAACGCTTTGTTTGTTTGTTTCTAAGTTCGTTCTGAAGAAGATTTGTATAATAAAATTTGTAAAAAACCTGTAATTATGCTTTTTCCAAAACGGAACGGCAAGTAGATAAAGTCTGAAGTACCGGAAATAACACAATTCTCAGCAACAACAGCAACAGTAGGTCGGTGATACTTCGTTTGTTCAGGCAGCTTTTGTTTCAGAATATGGCCACCGAAAGAAGTGATCAGCAGCAATAACTGTGACTGTTATGATCAGCATTAGCAATAAAAAGTGGAACTGTTTTGATCACGAACAAGAAGATGCAATAGCAGCAATTTTAACAATAAGAAATGAATTGATAAAGTAGGTCGAGCTTGCTTCAAACAGCAACAACAAGTTTTCTTTTAACATTTGAACATCAACATGAAGGTCTTCTTTGAATAGCAACAACAAGTTATGAACAGATGAATAAAAGAAACAACAAGTGATTGATCTGAAAGAGTAACAAGATGATTAGCGCTCGAGGCGTGAGTCTCACTTTCTTTAAAGAGTATCTCACGTACTCTCCCAGGATACAATGAGCATAAATATACAACAGCTTCACTCAGGAGAAGTCTACGTAAAATAAATCAAAGGTTTTGCAACTCAAAATGTAAACCGTATAGAGAGAGAAAGAGAGGAGACGATGAACAATAGTCGATGAACAGTAGTTTGTGTTCTTCAAAAGGTGATAGAAATGAGTTTATATAGGGAGAGTTTACAACGGGCCAACGACTATAAGCAAGATTTATGTGCAAAAACTTGAATGCATGCGTAACGTGTCCTGAAGATCAGGTCTTCGTGAGAACTAGCCGTTGTCAATCAAGAGATGAAAGATCAAGTTTTTAAAGAGATGAAAGACCCAATTAACAAGACAAGGTCCAAGTCCTATACCCAAACTCAAGCCCAAGCCTCAAAAGAATGTTTTTAAAAAAATCCAACAAGATTTATTCCAAAGCGATAGTTTATCTCATGATGCGTACTTCGGAGATGACCTAATAAATTTTTTATAAATATAGAGGGTATGTTAAAGGAGAAATAGTTAGAGAGATAAAAATGAGAAATCTAGGGTTTTGCTCTACAGATATTTATTGGGCTTTCTTTCCAAGGTTTATTGTTGAGGATTATCTGTAGGGTAGAGGTAGGGTTGGGTGATCTTTGTAACTTCTTGTAACCTTAAGTGATAATATATTCGTCGTGCTTGTCGGGGGTGATTTAAAGGGTTTCCACCTAAATTAAACCTTGTGTATGTGATTATTGTTTTTGTTTGAATTCTCCGTGGTTAGAGTTGGATCTTAAGTTCTTGCTAAATCGCATTACGCTTCCGTGTTGCGATTTGCCCCATCGGTTTCCAACAAAAAAGGCTTACATTGCAAGTATTACCATTCTACGACTATAGATGAAGGCTTATTGTTTTTTGCTTTGATTGCAGTTTTTTATTTTATACTGTTTGACTAAAATACATGAAAATAGTCATTTTCAAAATTTATAAATTATGCAAAAAGAAAGATACGTTGTGTGTTTCTTCGTATGCCCGCGTTAGAGAAACAACAACAAATTCTGCAAAAAGAAAAATACAACGCAAAAGACAATTATGCTTACCATGCATTATTTTGATTCTCAAAATTTATACATTCTACAAAAAGAAAGATACGTTGTATTTGCTTCGTTAGTTCGCATTAGAGAAACAACAACAAATGGAACAAAAAGAAAGACAATTATGCTTAGGCATGTATTATTTTGATTCCTATATGAGTAATGAAAAGGAATATCTATTGGCTTTAGAGTATTACTTGTTTTTCAGCACCACAGTTGCAAGAGCGATTCAACTGGGTAACATATACGGGTATAGATGATCAACCCTTATCAATGTAGGTTAGATTTTGTAAGAATTACGGCTCTATGGCTTATAGATAGATGAAGGCTCAGTGTCTTTCGCTTTCACTTTCAATTGCAATTCCTTAATTTTTATTGTTGGACAACATTTTTGACTAAAATACTTGAAAAATATCATTTTCAACTTGTATAAATTGTACAAAATAGAATGGATACATTGTATTTGGTTGGTTAAGTATTATATCGTAGGTTCCATCTCAAAAGTCCAATGTGGGACTAATGTTCTCTAATTTGAAGAGTCTATTCAAAGGTTTGAACTTGGGGAGAGAGATTTAACAATTTGTCAAACTGTTAATGAATGAGATTACCAATATTGTTTTGTTTTTCCACATTTACAATGACTTTCATATATGTCTAACACTACGAGCGCATACCTGCCAGCCCACATTTGGTAAGTCGTGATACATCCTGGCGGTGAATTAAACTCAAGGCCTCTGCTTCTTCACGCATGGTCCCAAACCGTTACACCAACCCCCGTTGGGTCAACACTTATCCATAATCATGTTCTAACTAACTATATTTTTGTAAGATGCATGATCATATTTTTTTGGTAGACTACTTGGCGAGCTACTTTGTTACATATGGTATTGAGGTAATTTTAATCACGATACAACGGAACCTCCCACATAAAATTTTCTTCTATTCTGGCACGTAGTTTTCTTAGCAACACAAACTTTTAGATATCTAATGTTTTGAATTGGACACCCCAGTGTGCACGTATTTGATAGTGCATGCACATGGAATCAAAAATCTCTAAACTTTAAAAGTTCCCGAGAGATTTCCCCCTATTTCCACCAAATCTCCACAATCAGAGACGAATTTGATTCAACATTTTGGGAGTTTTTCTCCAAATTACACTTATTTGGGAGCGCAGATCGAGTTTTAATGGCGAACCAACTCGAATACAGACCTATTTTCAACCTAGGGTTTGCTGGATCGAGTTCAAGAAAGAGCATTTTTGAGGTATTTGTGACTCTACAATGTCTCTAATATTACAATTGTTGGTTTACAGTTTTTGCGATTTTGATTTCAAGATGTGTTTTTTATTTTATCTATTTTGTTATGCAAATTTATTTATGTGCTTAAGTTAGAAATTAGTATTCGAAGCGTAGTATAAAAATATGAGAAAAAGAAGAACCACTTTACGCCTTGTACTTCACTTGTATCACAATGCTCAAATGTAGAAAAACCAAATCCGAGGTGGATCATATACATACATTAGATTCTGAGGAAATAAGTGAACACGCCAATATAGTTGTAAAAGGCGGGAGAAAAAAATTAAGGCAATACAAGATTTCTAAGAGTATCAAGAAGCAGTCTTGTGAAGTGCAACCAAAGAGGCATAAATTCCATCCTTGATATTGATCAGAGTATCATGTTTTCGTTTCTCGGCAATAACACCATTTCTAATTACCGTAATCAAGCCTGCATTCTGAATCATAGATAACCAATGAGCTACTACAATCGTGGTTCTGTTCATCATGACTCTGTCTAAAGCATCTTGAACTACTCATTCCAATTCGGCATCAAGAGCGCTCGTTGCCTCATCTAACAATATTATCTTTGGACTTTTCAGTATAGCACGTGCTATCACCACTCTTTGCTTCTGACCACTTGATAATTGAACTCTCTCTCCTACTACCGTATTGTATCCCTGTAGGGTTTTAGCGTATTAAATCATTTCTAAAGTATATCTACGGTGAAATAAGTGATGATGATAATGATTCATATACAGAGAGAGGTCCAACCCGTTGTAATCCGCTGATGAACTTGTGCGCATTCGCTAACTCTGATGCAGCTAAAATATCTGCTTCTGTGGTTGGACCTTCCTTACCATAAGCTATGTTGGCACAAATTGTATCATTCAACAATACGGGCTCTTGGCTTACAAAACCCATCTGCTGCCTCAACCACCTCAACTGAAACTTGTGAAGTTCGACCCCATCTAGTATAATATGTCCTGAGTCGGGATCATAAAATCTTTGTAACAATGATATCACTGTCGATTTACCACTCCCATTCTCTCTGACCAATGCGATAGTCTGAAATTTGAGATTTTATAATGTAAGAACTCATTAGCGCTCAGAGCTATTAAACCCTTGATTAATACAACTTTCTTTAGACTAATAGTTCAAAAGTTGAATTTATATGCTTAGTTGGCCGAACGAGTTGGCCAAAGCTATCTAGAAATTTTTCCTCGATTTGTACCAAAGCTTCAGTCTACTCAACCATATAACCAGTCAACTGGTGGAGCAAAAATCTCATTTTAGTTGAACAAGTTAGGAATTCTACGTGGTTTTATACATTGCATACGCCATGAATCAGGCTTTAGTTTGGTTTATGAAAGTGGTAAAAAAGTTGTAAAGCAAGCTATAAGCACTATCAAGAAGGTATAAAGCATTTTGGCTATTTTTGTGTGGTCTTGCACTATGTAATTAAATCTCTGCTTATAGTGAGGCACTGAGGCTTATTGATTGAAAAGGTTTTTCTTGGGATATTAAGGAATAAGGAAGTTCACCTAGTTGGAAGGTGAAAGATCAGTATTTCAAATATCAATATCAGCAGGGATGTTTTCTCGTAAGTCGTAATATTCATGTTTAGATAATGGGAATCTAAGGTAGCGAAAAAGAGCATTTTTCATCATTTTCTGGGAGGTTTTGCCTCCACTCTTTCAGATTTACTATGCATACTTGGTTTCCGTAAGTTGCTTGTCAGTCATTAGTTTTCGTTTAAACTTTCAAATTCTTGGTGTAAGAGGCATCATGGACTATAAGGTTATGGAGGGTTACCTTGCCGCAATGAATGACTAAGGAGAAATCCGGAAAAATCTAAATATCAGGCCTTGTTGGGTACTTAAAACTGATATGGCGAAGCTCAATTTCACCATTCATATTTTCCAAAGTTGTCCCAGAATTGTCACTTGGGTTTATCTTTGACTTCCGATCAAGAATCTCAAATATGGAATCCGTAGTACTCTTTGCTTTAGTGAAATCTGGTGCTAAGGAGCTTGGTTGTGAAATTCCAATGGCTGCCATGACGAGAGCAAAGAAAACCTGTGAAGCAGGAGAATACAATTAATCAGTGATTATTAAACCAAACCATGAACAAACTCATTTTGTGAAATTTTGAAATGTAATCATTATCTTAAATAATTCACGTACACGGAAGACATCCGAGAATGTTATTTTTCCAGCATCAACAAGACGAGCTCCAGCGTAGAAGCAAGTGGCGTAAACAGAATATAAAAGGCAAAAGGAGAACCCATAACCAATCTCACTAATCACGCACTGACTTATTCCTGTCTTCATTGGGCCTTCACACTTCTTCGCGTACAATGGCATCACTTTCTTTTCAGCACAAAAGGAAGCAACTGTCCTTATGCTCCCAAATGCGCTGTTGACAACTTGACTTGCTTCTTCGTACGTCATCTGAAAAAATACTCGATAGTAGTTTAATGAAGAAACCAATTGAGAAAAAAGTAATATACAGAATGGAGAATGCAATCATTATATTATAATAAGCATTATATATCGATAAGTTTTGGAAATTCTAGGAGAGTAACTCTCTTTTGAGTGGGTATACCCCAATCGTCAAGAACCACTGATGACTACAAATAATACATTGTGAGGGTAAATTAGAATTAAGAATAGACAAGGGGGAGATGTCTAAAATCTATCAAAGGGAGAGATCCATGTGAAATAGGGTTTTCATCTGTAACTTGTGATTCTTTATCATAGTGCAATCTAATCCAGTCTTCTCAGTCCATGAACAAAATCATTAAAGGAAACTACATTAATAATCTTAACAGTTGAGGTCACTAAACTCTCAGCATCACTGTTACATAGTGTTTTTGGTGCAACTGATCAAAGTGGCGAAGAGGAGGCCGAGAATGAAGATCCAACAAAGGGATCCACTGTTGTATGGATATTGACTATGGAGAGACCATAGTAGGGCCTAAGATGATCAGTCTCGAAAGGGCAACTTATGGGGACAAGGAAAAGGTATCTGGTACTAAGGAAAGCCAGGCAGGAAACCTGTTATAAATGATAGGTAACACACTTAATATTTAGTGCTTCGAGTTTCATAGCGAATCTTAACATTGGTACTGAATCCGTTTATGAACTTCATTTGCACATGCATTGACTCCTACAAGAAGTAGCAAACCAAGAATGATGAAAGCCAATTCCCAACTTGCTGTAAAAGCAATAACCAAACCAGCAGTTGCCGTAGCCTCCATGTTTCGAACATAAAGAGCAAGTGTATCCCCAACCAGACCCCTAACAGTTGCTGAATCTGACGAGAGCCTCGCACCAATTGCACCACTAGAGTGCCGAGGTTCATCAAACCAACTAATCTCCATGTTAACCACCTTCTCAAAGCACATTGCTCAGATCCTTTTTATTAACCTACATCCTGCTATAGCAAAGAAGCATGATTTCGCTGGAGATGCTACCAAGGATACCAAGCCAAGGATCACAAACATCAATGCCCGAAGCTTTGAGTATTTTCGAAGCTCGCTTGATGGCTCATAATACAACTTAACTATACCAGATAGGAGAATACCAAATATTGGAAATACAACTCCGTTGATAGCTGCAGATATAACACCAAGTAAAATAACTGGAATCTCAGGCTTGTTGAGATAGACAAGCTGACTGATTGGAACCTCCTTTGCCTTTTCTTCCATAGGTGTGTTAGGTATTGCCTCAGGTTCTGCCGGTGATCTTTCTTGGTTGAATTCTGAAGGTATACCAAAAGAGTCTGAAAAAAGTGGCGACTACTGTTCCCCTCCCTAGATCGATTGTTGAACATACGTTGGCTTGAAGTCCCACCAGAATTAGCATTAACATCTTCATCATTGGTCACTCTGCCTCTCTTTATTTCTTGCAAGCGTATGATCTGGCAGTATGCACCATCAGGATTCTCGAGAAGCTCAGAGTGTGAGCCTGATGAATCGCAAACGTAAAAATAAATAGCATGTCAAGTCTAATCTAAGTAAACTGCATAAAATACACAAAAAGGAGATACTACTTTGAGATAAACTTTTAAGTATCAAGAGTATATACACAAGAGAAGCGCAGGTCTGCCACAGGGAACAAATAGATACACTAAGCGTATCACTTATTTAATTCGATCATTTGGCTGTTATTATTAGGAATATTCAATGAATAGAAAATTGACAGCAGATTGAGTCGATCTTACCCTAGCTCAAAAGAAATCCTTAAGGAATTGTAGATATCTCTGATTACGCTATATATATATATTTTTCTGAGTTGGAAGCTGTTTGCGATGGGAATTGATTCCAGGATCTCATTGGTTTTCAAGTCGTTGGTTGATTACGCTACTTGTAATATGGTGTACTGGATGCAATATATATATCACCAAATGGTTTATCTTAGCATATTAGGATAGAACTTCTTGAATATAATTTGTTTCTATCTGGGGATGGTGGAATATCTAGTTACATTATTCTACTGACATACTCTAAATCATCTACCCAATCAAGCAATTTTAGGGGTTTCAAACATTTTCAAGTTCATCTAGATGCTACATTATTTATGTAGGATTGGTATCTCTGTCAGCAATCTGTCCCCTATGGATGACGGCGATACATTCCTAACAGTGCTCAAGAGATGAGCAACAATGACAGTGGTTCGGTTGACCATAATCCTATCTAACGCCTCTTGCACAGCGAGCTTAGACTTTGCATCGAGTGCACTTGTAGCTTCATCTAGAAGTAGAATTTGTGGATCTTTTAGAATTGCCCTAGCTATAGCAACTCTCTGCTTCTGCCCCCTAGAAAGCTGAGTTCCATGCTCCCCAACAGATGTATCTAGCCCCTGCAAAAAAAAAAAAATATAGATTTGGAAAACTTAATATCCAAATTTTGACTAGAAAACACAAAAAATGAATGCTTTCCTTGGTTAACAATAATTGTTGCTTTGCCGATATTCGCGGGTTTCTTTATTTTCTTCTTCCTCATTGGGGAAATAAAGTGATTCGTTCGTATATTGTATGTATATGTTTATTAGAGCTACTTCTAACGAAAAGTCCTCTAACTGAAAAATTGTCTAGCATTTGGTTTTCAAACTGAAACATTGTCTAGCATTTGGTTTTCAAACTGAAACATTGTCTAGCATTTGGTTCTCAAACTGAAACATTGTCTAGTTTGTAGTTTACAATTTTCTGACACAGAAAGCAACTGGGTTTCAATTTGAAAACGCCAAGTTGTTTATCATCTGAAACTTTGAGACATCAAAGCATTAAAATTTTCGTCCAAAACATCTGAAAAGGGATTTCATAAATTAGAACTTTGTAAATACAATGAACATTTTAAACATCATTGCAAAGGATAAAATATATTGAAAAAGGAAAACCTGAGGTAATTTATCGATGAATTTGGAAGCATTTGCAAACTCAGCTGCAGCTCTTATTTCTTCGAGAGTTGTACCATCTTTACCGTAAGCAATATTTTCTTTGATGGTGGAAGCAAATAGCACTGGTTCTTGGCTGACTAGTCCAATTTTATCTCTGAGCCATTTTAGCTGAAGTTCCTTAATGTTTATGCCATCTATATGAACTTCACCCAGTTGGGGGTAGTAAAACCTCTATATTAGACTAATTACAGTCGATTTTCCACTTCCACTTTCTCCAACCAAAGCAACAGTTGTACCACTAAGTATAGATAGTGAAAATCCATTAAATATTTGTTCGTCAGGTCTAACCGGATAACTAAAGTGAATATTCTTTAATTCTATATCTCCACGAATATCACTCAATATGCGCCCATTGCTGTTGGAGGCATCTATCTAAAGTTTTCTACTTATTGTTTCAAACATCTTGAATGCTGCAGCTATTGGCCCAAGATGAGAGAAGACTGCGAAGACTTTGTTCGGAAATGTTATAAATGCCAAATTCACCCTCAAGACATCAAAAGCCCCGCCCTCGACTTACATGTTAGTAATGTCCTTTGGCCATTTAAACGATGGGGAATCGATATTATTGGTCCTTTCCATCCAGCTTCGGGAAACAGAAGATTCGTCTTAGTTGCCACCGATTACTTTATCAAGTGGGTCGAAGCAGTTCCCCTATGCCATATCGATGAGAATGAGGTCATCAAGTTCCTTTGGGAGTACATCATTACCCGGTTTGGTTGTCCACAGATGATACGTTCTGATAATGGTAAACAGTTCATCAGCGCTAAAGTCCTTGCTTTCCTTCATAAAGACAAGATTCAGTTGACAACTTCCACACCATATTATCCTCAAGGCAATGGACAAGCTGAAGCCATCAACAAAAGCATCAAATCTGGCTTACGCAAGCGCCTTGACGACAAGAAAGGCAGATGGGTTGACGAACTCCTCAGTGTATTATGGGCTTACCGCACCACTCCTCGAGTCTCAACAGGGTGCACTCCATTCATGATGGCTTTCGGTACTGAAGCAGTCATACCTTCAGACCTCGATCTCCCCAGTACTTGACGCAAAATTTCAGATGAAGACAATGAGCTCGGCCTCCTTTGCAACCTCAATTGGATCGAGGAAACCAGGGACAAGGCCATTGCAAATTTGGGCCGTTACCATGATATATTGAAAAAAACATACAACAAAAAAGTTCAAGAACGGAAATTTGGTATTGGAGACCTTGTCCTACGACGAATACAGAATCATACTCGACCTAAGAATTCTGGAAAATTATCAGAAAACTGAGGACTCTACATTGTATGCAACAAAATAGATAGCGGAACTTATTGACTTCTGACTGAAGACGAAGTTCAGCTTGAGTACCCATGGAACACTGCTCAGCTTAAACTCTTTTACAGATGATGCCCTGTAATCTTTTACTTCGAATTAAATAAACAATTTGTTATACATGATCTTTACTACTTCGATTTTTCCTCGATCTATACTTTTCAAAGTATCTATCTGAGAAACAATCTCTTTCTACTTCGATTTGTCCTTAATCTATACTTTTCAAGTATCTATCTGACAATCGATCTTTTTACTATTTTGAATTATCCTTGATCTATACTTTTTAAGTATCTATCTGACAATCGATCTCTTTCTACATCGATTTGTCCTCGATCTATATTTTCAAGTATCTATCTGACAATCGATCTCTTTCTACATCGCTTTATTCTCGATTTATACTTCTTAAGTATATATCTGACGAACGATCTGTTTCCTACTTCGTTTTCTCTCAATCAATACTTACCAAGTATGCTAGAGACAAAATAATTTCTTACTACCTTGATTTGTTTTAAGGTCCTTGCTTACACAAGTATCCTATAGCCTACCTCGACTTCACTCAACTACTATCCAATTACAGGATAGTCTACTTCGCGCTCTTTACTTATCGACCAATCTCTAATGAGCTCTTGTTCTTCTACAAATCTAAATCCAGATACTTATCTCCGGATAAACATCTGGTACTCCTTGCCATTTATTGGCCATCTTTCACATTTCCAGCACACCAACAATATTTACTTATTTGCTCGAATCTAATATCACTTTATCACATCAATACTTCAACTTATTTTCACAAGCAAAATAGTTATTTATCAGAACATTAAACAAACACCAACATCCTTAACATACACAAAATTCAAATGTTTTTGGTCCCACTGACTATTTATTATAACTTTCATTAAACCAACATTCTCTAGTCCAGATTTAACATTTCAGACAAGGATTTTTCTTCATTTACGGCACCTTCGGGCACCTGCACATCTGCTACTTCTTCAAGAAGATGACCTTCGCCCTCCATCGTCATTTCATTATCGACCACTTCAGTTCCTCCCCGAACATCTGACGTCTGGGGTACATCATCATCTGAACTATCATCACATGGCAACCCACCAGCCTTCACAACTCCTTTATAATATTTTTTCCTTTCTTCAGCATCATCGAACTGCTCCTTAAAGTGCATCTTCACTTCATGGCACTTTTGCAGCTTTTCTTCGTTCATCCGCTCTTTCATCTCATCGAGCAGTTTCTTCTGCTCCAGCTCCATCGATCTTCGAACATCGGCAACTTCTTTCTCGAACTCAGCCTTCTGTACTGCCAACTCTTCTTTCTTTTCATTCTCTAGCATTTTTTTTTGCCTCAGCCAATGCAGCCTCCTTCGCCTTGTTTGCTTCCAACTTGTTCCTATTAAGCGTTGCATTCAGCTTCGTATTCTCTACCGTCAATTCCTTCTCTATATTTTTGTAGGCTACCAATCGGTTCGTCAACTCACCACTACCCTCCACACGACCCATTGCTTCACCTATCACCGTCTTAATCTGTATGAAATTCATATAATTAGTATTTGTTTGACTTACCGAACTTTTCATTCGAGTATAAGCTTTAAAATTTCATACATTCGACAAATTGCTCTGTGCCTCACCTAAAAAGGTATCCAAACTATCAATTCTCACCATGCACTCCGCCATATCTTTCTTCAACACATCTGCCCCATCACAAAAGTCTCCATCGTCTTCAACATCTTTGTATCAAACTCCTCCCCTAATTTCTTCTTTGTAGTCCTACTAGTCGTCTTCTTGGGAAGCGCACTGCTCGAACCTCGTGGAGGTAACCCACTCACCATAACAACAAGTTTATCAGTACCTTCGACACCTTCAGAAGATGATTGTCGAGTAGTCCTCTTCGGGTTCAGCAAAGGAGGTATTTCAACATTTACCTTCCTTTTCCTCTTGTTTTTGCCTAAAAACTCCCCAAACATCGCATCGATCTCTGTATCTGTGTTGTACCCTGTCAACGAAGGGTTATTCATGGGCAAACTTGCATCTACAGCTCTTTTGTTCTTCGTAGACATTTCCCCCCCAATAATTGACACTTCAACACCTTTAGTTCTCAACCTTTTCAACCTTGCTTCTTGAAAGATTGCACTTAACTGATCTTGATCCGTCGTTAAGTTATCGATCCTGCCAAAAAATCCTTCTCTTATCTTATACAATTTATTGTTTATTTCAGTTACCTTCTCGATCTTCTTCAATGCTGCAACACAGGGAAAAACACATCTTTACACAACATCCATCTAACCTGAAAATACATCAAACTTAAACATTAAAGTTACCTAACCATAGACCTAGATGAAATGCTTTTTCTTTTAAGCGGCTCCTCTGGGTCTTTTGGATCGAACTCATAATTTCCAGACACTAGTAAACGTTCTTCGGTATATCGACCTCCTGTTGACACCATATCATAAAACATCGGCTTCTTCAAGAACCTCTCCAAATAACGATACCCTTTTAATTTCGGGCTCGTTTTCATCGTGTAGTACACACACAAATCATCTACAGTTATTGCCTCCCCCCCTCTGGCTTTAAGTCTACCATTTATTGCACCACATACCTTAAACAGGTCATATACATTCGGATTGAATTGACCTGGGGCTACATCGAAGAAATTCATTAACTTTTTCTGATCCGCCCTAAGGGGTAACTATAGCCTTTTCTTTATTTGTTCTCGATGAACCAGAATACCATCTAAGGGTATATCCTGATCGATCATTTCGTATTGATACTTCTCTAATCTCACATCCCTAGGAATACCATATTTCTTTTTAAATCTTAATATTTCTTTGGTCTCTAAACCCTCCCCATAACATACTTCTTCGCCCTCTTCCACATCTTCCCCATCCCCACTCCCTTCTCGATCACTCACCTGAGGCTCATGATCTACACCAGCCTCAATCACTTCTTCCTCAGATACTTCATGCATACTAGACACTACCCTAAACTGTTTCCCACCCCTGTGTCTGCACTGCTCGAGCCTACCCGGTATCTCCCCCCCAATTGTTGCACACACGTTTTCACATCGATCATCAAATGCACTACATCTTCGAGACTCGCAAATATATCTTTATCATCATTTAAATTGGGTTCAGCCATTATAAGAACCTGTACATCAGATTCCATATTTTAACACAATTAAAATCTTTCATATGTAATACATATATGCATATTCTTCAATTCATATATTCATAAAGATATCATTGTTGAGATCACTCTCTAACACCTCATTCACTTTACCATCTGCTACTATCATTTACATTTATACTTATACATAGTTCTAGATCTAATTCATATCACTTAATTCATCTTAGTATTTTTTATTTATTCAAAAGCTATCTGTTCAGTTATCGATGTTTATTCTAATTTTAATAAGTAACCTCGATAACTCGTTAATTTCTATTTTCTTGTCGAACTACATGAATATCAATAGCTTCTCGAAGACGCTTCAACTTTTCTTGCCAAAAAACAGTTATTTCCATTTTCGAATTCCCTTTCTCCGACGCAAAATTCGGCGATAACCGCAAAATCCTAACTCTCTCCGCAAAATCCTAACTTCCTCACAACAATCTCCTCCCACTGCGCCGTAATTACAGCGCCCTTCCCCAATCCCTTTTACTTCCCCCCTATCCAATTTTCTCCTTCTATTTTACGAAATACGTAACTCAGAAACACAACATATCAAATTCACAGATCTACGAACAATTTACTTCCCTCTACATGGACGTATCTCATTCATTTCCAATTCATTACACATTATCTATTAATTTATAAATGCATCAACTTACGAAACAATTTGGGAGAATCACTAACCTTGTTTCCGTGCAGTTTCTGTATCCCTCTCTTTTGCTCGCTTCGCCCTTTCGATCAACACACAAATCTCATCCTTAGCAATCGTATCTAACCACTTCAGCAACGAGCAACAACAGTTCTCTCCTTCAATTTTTTTTTTTAGTTTACAAATGATCTGAACAGTCGCCTACCTCTGACATATTTATAGCCCCCATGTGACTGTTCGTCGCACCACTTGGCGACCGTCCAGTTCCTCGAATATAACGCCTTATGTATTTTTTCTCGACTGCTTTGACTCTTAATCTTCTCCCCATTAATAAACCTCTACATTCGTACTTCAATCCATCCAATTCTCGAAGAGTATCTGCGGACACATTCATATCTGTCAGTGCACGCTCCATCTTTTCCAATAGCTAATTTACATTATTTTCCTTATACTTCATACCATCACCTAATGGAAAATATCTCGCCATATTCATTTTGCATATAAGTTCCCCTATTCATACTATTCTACCAATTCCTATACTCATGGGATTATATTCGACATCAGTTGCCTATCATTTTATTCAACAACATTCGTTTAAACACAATCTTTATTTCCCGAAGTTTGTCACGTACATTTTACATTCAACAAATAAACATTCCTTTCAACTTTTTTCTTACATAACATTTTACAAACATTTACCAGTACAACGCACCTACGTCTCGAGCATCTACTCTTCATAAACCCCTCGCTGCCGCTTCATCTTCCTTCTTCACCAACAACTTTGCTCGAGTCCACATGTCATCACAACGTTCAGGACGCAAAAACTGCAGTTTCACACGAAACTCAAATTCCTCCTCAGCCTCCTTCGCCTCTGCCTCACTCATCCCTTCGTAATCCGGTTCTTCAGGATCATCAAAATGCCATTCCATGCTCTGCGAACCAAAATATCGGTTGAACAACACCCAGTACATTGCCTGCACACGTCGACACACCCCATCACGGGACTGAGGTCTTGTCTTCACCATTTTAGATGAATGCATCCATCTACAAACATCTATTTATACAACTTCCAGTCAATACCAAACTCCCCTACATTTATTATGCTTTGAAACTCTACACAGTTAGAGTCAAATCAATTAACCTCGAAATCTATCATTGGCCCCACATATTCCAATACCTTCGACTTTACACACAACTATTATCGACAAGATTGTATCATAATTTTTTACTCATATTTAATATTCGATAACATACACAATCCAAAACAAGAAACAATTCGATAAACACATTTATTTATTTCATAAACTTCTTTCTTACATTCTATTTCTCTTTCATTCGATTACATTCTCAAAAATCACATTCAACATCTATCTCTTTTGAGTACATTCATTTCTACATACTTAATTTTTCTTCCATTACAATTTATCTGTTACTAACATCCTTCGACATATCAATATTTGCGTTGTTTGCTTTTCACCAGAATAAGACATTAAAGCCTCTTTCTAGTCCTTGAAGCTCAATGACTCTCAAGTCACTGAACTTCTAAAGAGACGCTTCAGTGGGAAACCGATAACAAAAAATTGCAAACACACCCACACGTTCGGCAAGATCTCTGGACGCCCATCCAAGCTTCATCTCTTCATCGCCAGTAATGGCAGTTACCCCTTCCTCCTCCCCCCAACTAACTCCATACATTACCTTCACAACCGCATGATGATACCACTGTTTCCAACAGACACATCTCGTCTCTGTTTGATCTTTGTTCCCACCCCACTGATCTGCTCCGATCAAATAACGATTTCACGTCTCTCGGTCTACACTAGTTTTGGTCGTAACACTCACTGTCTTCAACCCCAGACCAAACAAAAAACCATACTTGGGGCGACCTCATTCCACAAAATACCACCATCCACCTTCCATCAACCTCCTATTTATACCCAACATCCTTAATTTACATTCAATGAACAACATTAATTACGCCTCGAAAGCAACTTGACCAAATACAGATCACCTTGACCTCGGTAATGACATATGCTAACCTTTAAGAATGTTCGGCAACCTCTTCAGATTCCAATTTTCTTTTCAACACAACTACAAGTACTTCTGTCGAGAATGGGGCGATTGTAGTATCATATTCCCCAGATTCGACAAGAATAAGCCAGCACTCTGTAGTCGAAGACATCCAACACTCTGTAGTCGAAGACAACTCAGCACTCTGTAGTTGAAGACAACTCAACATTATAGAAGATTCCGTGAGTCCTCGACTTACCAAAGGTAGCCGTTGCAGCCCGGTCAAGAAGAAACTGTTAGAGATCCGCAAAGTTCGCCTACTACCCCCGGAATAGGACTCTTTTTTTCTTTTTGTAAACTGCCTGTATATACTATAAATACAGGCAGAGAATATGTTCTAAAGGACCGCACGTCTTACATTTCTCTATCCTAAACACTAGCAATACTCGAAAAATTTGTAATAACTAGCATCTACTAAATTTTACATCAAATCCTCCTCGAGGTCGTGGTTTTTCTCAGTTTTTACTGAGTTTTCCACGTGAAATCTTGATTGTTTGCCGTTTATTACGCGATCTTTACGAACAAATATTGACGAAGGTTTTTCTCCCGAAAAACACGCCACTACAATATCTATAAGCACGACGGATACACGATAGAGAGAATATTATTGAGCTATAAACTAAATGATGCAAAAGAACTCGGTGTGTGTGTGTAGTCCAAACAAAGTCCTGACAATTAGGCTTATGAAGAGCACTATATTGTAAATATGATTCAACTTAAGCCTCTCACGGTTGGTCACTCAAAGTCACTGAGAATTTACTAGGTATCACTCTAAGGAAATATGAATATGAGTAATGAAGTTAAAAATTCATAATCCAAGAAAGTGACGCTATTTTACTAAAGATCTCATGGAAGGAATATCAATTGTTTTTGGCGGTGTCAAGTTAAGTACCATAGATTTTCAAACTATTATCTCCACTAAACCGATTGCATTAGACTTATAATCACTAGGACTTTTAAGGTTGTCATGAAGGCAAAGGTAGGCTAGTGGCATTCTGAGGAAAAAATAACTTCTACCTCCATTGTTGTTATCAACACACCTCCTTCCCTTTTTTGTATTTATTATATATATATATATATATACTAGATCTTCTGGCACTATTTGAATTTACACTTTATTGTAACAAAACATTCTCCTAAGCAGCACTCATACACACATCACCCTTCAGATTTTACCACTTCCTGTCCTCATAACAAAAGGTTTAAACAAGAATTTGGTGTATACAAAGAAAAAGCTTATTTTAGGCTCAACGGGTAGCAAGTGTATTAACGATTTGGGTTAGATGCTAAAAGGTCAAAATATGAGCAAATAAAAATGCCTAAAATCATGTCTTAAGAGAGGCTAAGTGCAGAGAAAAAACAGGGGAGATAGCCAATATGAGTAAAAGACACGACACATACTTGACGATGTCCACAAGATAGCGACATCACAAACAGAAAGACTTGAGAGATTTAGGAAATGGAACAGACACTAATAACGCATCGAAGATTTTCATAATCCAAACTCACAAGTCCCAGACACATATCTCATAATCCATTTAACAGCGTGTAAATGGGACTCCTTAGGACTTGCCTGATAACGTGCACATATGCAAACACTGAACACAATGTCTGGACGACTAGCTGGAAAATACAACAAGCTTCCTATCATGCTCCTATACATCTTTTGATCCACATCAGTACCTGCATGCAGAGTCCTTACTCAATTTTGTGGTAGTGCTCATTGGTGTCCTGGCATGTTTTGAGGAATTAAGACCAAACTTTTTGACAATATCCTTAGCATATTTAGATTGAGAAACAAAGATGTCATCCTCCCGTTGCTTGATTTGAAGACCTAAGAAGTAGGTCAATTCTCCAACCATGCTCATCTCGAACTCTCTTCCCATTAACTCGTTGAATGCTTTGACACGAGAGTCCGACATTGATCCAAAAACAATATCATCCACATAAACCTTAGCAATAAGAATTTCATCTCCTTCCCGCTGAATAAACAATGTCTTATCAACTCCCCCTCGAATGAACCCCTTTCCAAGTAGAAAGTTTGAAAGTCTATCATACTATGCTCGAGGAGCTTGTTTTAGGCCATAAAGTACTTTCTTCAAACGATAAACATGCTCCGGGTGGTAAGGATCTTCAAACCCCTTTGGTTGAGCTACATACACTTCTTCCTCAAGTAGCCCATTCAAGAACGCACTTTTCACATCTATCTGATAAAGCTTAAATTTTTTGTGACAAACAAAAGCCAAAAGTATCCGAATAGATTCAAGTTTAGCTGTGGGGGCAAAAGTTTCTTTTACATCCACCCCTTTTATTTGATTGTATCCCTGAGCTACTAACCTTGCTTTGTTTCAGACAACATCACCGTTCTCATCAAACTTGTTCTTGTAAATTCACTTAGTGCCAATAATATTAGTATTTGCCGGTCGTAATACTAAGTCCCACACATCTTGTCGTTTGAATTCATTGAGCTCATCTTGCATGGCGTTAATCCAATATTCATCAGATAAGGCATCTTTCACGTTGGTTGGTTAAGTGATGAACACATACCACACACTCTCCACTGTCTCATATAACGTAAAACAATGATACCCTACACACCTAGCGGACTCATGAAGTGTAGGACATTCATAATCATCAAGGTATTTAGGAGCACCACAATTCCGAGGAGGATTACGGACAGTAGCATTTGGTGCTAAAATTTCCCCAGAAGATGTTGTAGGAGCTTCAGCGTGAGATTCTTCTTGAACATCTTGTGTCACAATAGATGAGGTTGGCAGGGAATCTTCTTGAACATTGCTATCTCCATCATCTGTTTGTCCAAGACCTGTCGAGTCGTCAACTACCACATTAATCGACTTCATGTCCAAGACCCTACTGTTTGTGGCATATCCCAGTAAAATACCTTCATCGCTTTGGGCATCAAATTTTCCAATGTTCTCCCGATATTAAGTGACAACACTTATTTTCAAACACACGAAAGTATTTCAAGTTTGGTTTTTTTCCAAACCAGAGTTCATACGGCGTGTTAAGTGTAAGATGACGCAGATAAACTTTATTGATAATGTGACATGAGGTATGAATATCTTCTCCCCAAAAGTGATTAGGAACATTCTTTCCATGAAGTAATACCCGCCCCATTTCCTGTAGAACTCGGTTCTTACGTTCTGCTACTCCATTTTGTTGTGGTGTGATTGGTACTGAAAATTCATGTTTGATCCCATTCGCTTTACAGTACTCAATCACATCACTGTCCTTGAACTCTCCTCCACGATCACTTCGAATTCTGTCAATAGAATAATCTTTCTCATTCTGTATTCGCAGGGCTATAGCATGAAATTCTTCAAATGTGTCCGACTTCTGTTTTAATAGTGCGATCCAGGTGAATCGTGAAAAATCATCAACCATAACCAAAATGTACTTCTTTCTACCCAAAGTACTTACTCTCATAAGACCCATCAAGTCCATATGAATTAACTCCAGAACTCGCGTAGTGGCAATGTTGGTAGATTTTTTGTGCGGACTCTTGGTTTGCTTTCCAATTTGACATGGTCCACACACTACATCGGTTAGCTTGCAACATTGGACCGTAATTATGGTAGAAGGTCCTTCTTCTGAATCCAAACAGATCTCACTTTCTTTCGTTCTTCTGTCGCTTGAGTCATATTCCTGAAACCATTAAAAGACTTTTGGGCAAAAAAAGACTTAGCAAATGATTGGGCATATGATCGATGGGGTTTCCCTCTTTCCAAATGTAGATTATTCCTACCACGGAATTGAGGAACATATCTACAATAGGGAGCAAGTTGACCCTTTCGACCACAAGCCTCACAATAAAATACATGAAAGACAAAAGGTTGCTCATTCTGCCTGAGGAGCATCAATAATACTAGGTTTGGACAAATATGGAACTGAAGTAGCTTTGACAAACTTAGTAACTTGAGATGCGGTAGACTTGACGTTTTGCTCATCAAATCCTAATCCTCTTTTGTCATATCCTTTTTTGCTCATATTTAGTATTTTGTCAATATTTTTAGCTCCATGATAAAACGCTTCAAGTTTTTGTTGTGTAGAGGTCAAATCAAGTTTAAGTTTCTCAATTTCTATTTCCCCCAATTTCACCTTTTTCACAGCAATGAGTTTGTCCTGTTCACACGTCTTAAGTTGGACACTAAGAGATTGCTTCTTATTCTTAAGTTTCTCGAGCTGAGAAACAACTTGAGAGTACAACTCTTTTAGACTAGGCTCTACACAGTTATCACTTTCATAGTCCTTATGATCATCTCCGTCAGTTTCAAGTGCAAACACGTCAAAGTGATCACAACTTGAGGAAATAACAGCATTGTGAGCTCTCAAACCATTTCCTCCTTCTAGGAAGGGATCATCATGGTCATTAGTGTCATCATCACTATCATCCCACGTAACAGTAATGTTCATAACTTTCTGATTGCTATTAGAATTCTTAGTGGGACAGCTGTGAGCATAGTGACCATACTTGTGACATCTATAACATTCGACCTTATTAAGATCTTGATCAGAGTCATTGTGAGAACGAATACTTGAGTTAGTTTGTTTGCCATAAGACTTAACATGATCATGAGGACGAGACTTGTAATTCACATTTTTCCCTTGTTTATCAAATTGCCTATTTTTTAAAAGTTTTCTAAATTGTTAACTTATAAGAGCAATCTGAGAGTCAGAGTCAAGTTCCTCATCATTGTCAGAGACACAGTAGTTGTCAACATCTCTGGTTCCATAAGAAGACGAAGAGTTGGAGGAAGACTTAATGCCACACTCTTATTCTTCTTATGGTTTTCCATTTTCATTTCAATTTTAAACGTACGTAATTTTCTAGCAAGTGTGTCAGGTTTCATAGTTTTAAGATTTTGTGCTTTCTCTATAGCATTACGTTTGGATCTAAAACTCTTAGGAAGAGATCTTAGAATTTTACGTACTATTTGAACATCGGTGTATCTAGCTCCTAAAGAAGAACTGGTGTTGACAATGTCGCTAAGTCTGGCATAAAACTTACTAAATGACTTATCCTCACTCATCCGGATGTTTTCAAATTGAGATGTGAGCATTTAAAGTTTACTTCCTTTAACTGTATCATCACCTTCGTGAGTGCACATTAAGATGTCCCAAGCTCGTTTCGAAGTGGTACACGCAGATATGTGCCTATACTCACTTTGGCTCAACGCATTAAAGATAACATTAAGACCTTTAGAATTATACCCAGATGTTTCTTTTTCTTCTTTGGTCTATTGATTTCTAGGTTTAGGAACTTCTACAACAATTGCTGGTTCACCCCGCATAACAGTCGGGGGCACCCATCCATCTTCAATGGAAATCCAGACATCTTCTCCCATGGATTGCAAGAAGGCAATCATTCGAACCTTCCAGTAAGGAAAGTTCGTGCCATCAAAAAGTGGTGGACAATTTATGGACCTCCAAATTTTTCAGAATCCATTAAATTAAGCAAGCACGTAAACAGGATCACCGCTCAGGATATAAAGCCTACAAACGATTCTGCTCTGATACCAATTGAAATTTTATGTACTCGTATTTAATGTATTTCAATAAATTAGGTCAGAACAATTCCTATCAATCAATGATCTAGGATTAAACAGAAACAATCAAAAGTAAAGACAAGGAATTAAAAGACAGACAATTGTTCACCCTGTGGAAACTCTTTACACGGGAGAAAAACCACAGGTCGTTGTCGATTTCATCGACAACCAAAAATTCACTAATCAAAAAGAGTTTAATTTGAATTACACTTACAGACTCGATAACCTCGTTTCATGATTATTTCTCTTCTGACTAAAGCTTCACGCCCAATCTTCTTCTGTTCTCGCAACAACTCTTCTTGATCTCACACCAAGAATCGCTCTTGAACAATATGTAGGAAGTATTGTAAAACTAACTCAACATCAATCTCAGAATTAGAAGATTCTTGATTGATATTGAATTCACACTCTCTGATAAAGTAGTTGGAGTTTTTCGAAAAAATAAATGTTTTTCCAAAACCAAAAAGCGGGAGAAAAAAAGAAACAGGGTTTGCTTAAATAGTAAACTAATTTCTCTCGAGAATCGTTCAAACGAGATCTAATGTCGTTCGAACGACTTACGACTAATTTGGTCCAAAACCCTAAAAAGTTGACAATTCGTTCGAACGACAAGAAGGCTCGTTTGAACGACAATTGTCTATGGGCCAAATTTCTTGGGGACATGACAACTCGTTCGAACGACAAGAAAACTCGTTCTAACGACAATTACATATAAAAGCCCCTCCCTTTATAAGTGATTTCTACTTACCTTCAGTCCAGTGATCTTCATTTTGTCAGTGTCTTCGACTGAGACAACCACGAGACTCCACAAACACGAAATGAGGCAAATAAAATCTTTAAAACAACTCTGGAATTTTGGCCCAAGTACCCAAGTCGTTCGAACGACCTTTGAACAACCCCTGAAATTTTGGCCCAGACGCCAATTTCGTTCGAACGACTTCATATTTCGTTCGAACGAAATAGCGACACTATGTTTTTTTGATGGTTTTATAACTAATTGCTTGCCTTGAAATTTGAGCGATTGTAAATTGTTTCCCTAGTATATAAAGGGAAACTTAGGTTTTTTTAGAACCATCCTTGAGTCAATCATTTGGTGAGATCAAATTAGGGAGGATTTTCTAGAGTGAGAACCTCTAATTGGTTTTGAGTGATTGTAACCGGGATCTTGAATAAACTCTCTCTCTCACACGGTGGACGTAGGCAATTTGTCAAACCACCTTAAACTTGGTGTATTGTGTATTTCTTTGATTGTTGCTTGTTTGTGGCTAACTAAATCGACTTGGAGTTTCGGCTTCCGCGGTTGCGACTCAACAAGTTCTTCATTATTTAGTTATCTTCTACACAAGTAGAAATCAAATCAGAACTGCAATATCACAAACATAAGTTGGAAACAGTGACTATAATCGAAAAATTAAAATTCAGTAGTCCTACTATATTAATTATGCGCCATGTGTGATAAGAGCAGGTGCATAACCTTGCACACGTGATGGTTGCTCCGTTGGTAGTCCCACATCGACTAGGTTCCCCTCTGGAGTAAGATTCATATTGTGACTATACTTGACACCAAGGCCATTCGAGGTTCACTTCACATTTTGGTTAAGTGGGAAAAAATCGGCGTGGAGTGAGTGCATGACAAAATGCTATGAGAACTGAGGACATCCTATATTTGTAAAGGTGTGGAGTGGTGGCACCCCGAGCAGGTATACTACCGTGGGTCTGTGACGCTTAATATTGCAGAGGTGATGGTTGCATCAGTGGAGTTAGTGCCACATCGTCTAGGTTCGTGCCCGGAGTGAGAATATAAGTGCATCATTTTGCAAGAACATCCAGACAAACCCTTTACTCTACGGAGTTCAACTATAGGGATCAAAAAAGAATTTTGCCTCCGCAATTAACAGAAATAAACCAGCTAACATTGCAAGTATACTTTAGTCAAGAAAGCAAAAAAGAATTCATGATTTATCTTCTACCAAGAAACATATCACCTCCATTAAAAGTCACTCTCAAATTCAAACATAAAGAAAACCCGTAAAACATATGAAACAAGCAAAACTTACCAAATGATCATTAGCCTACGCTTGTTCCACACTCCTAGTAACAGGGTTCTGAAGATTCTATATTTTGGATTGGTGTCTGTAAAGGCGTAAGTGTAATGCTGCTTTGATTTCTGATCTCTGAACAAATACCACCATATATATTAGCTTGATGACCAAAGCAAATACAACCCCATCAACAGGAAGGAGATTATAAAACAAATGAAAATGTATCTAATAATGGTTTTCCACTTTCTGTAGGTGAATTTTCAGATTTTATTATTATTTAGTATATAATAATTCCTTCTCTTGGCATGAGAGTTCTTATAAAAACTTGAATTTCAGAAGTCGAACCCTTTCTATTTTGAAAATAGGTTGTATGTTCCATCGTGCTAATCATCACTTGTATGAGACACATGGAGGTTTGATTTTTTTTTTTTTTTCATTTAGGCTTGATATGTTAGAATTAACAAATCACCAAGTGCAAAGCGTGTTTATTAAAGATAGAGTGGAGACCCGCATTATGATTACTGAATATGATCAAACTGTTGATGCTGATTACTCAATATGATTATTAATTATTTTATTGGGAGAGCTGACAATTTTCCCGCAATTTTGCACATTTGCAATGAGGAGTACGACTTATATATGCATCTCCATATTAGGTCTTGCATTGTTATAGGGACTCCTGAGTTACTCAATATGAGCTTATTATATTTTCCCGATGATGGTGTACGCTAGCCTTTTTTGAGGGTCAGTTAGGTGTTACAAAATTAAGATTGGGGGAACACATTTTTTGTATTCACATTTGTAACTCTGTAAATGCTTGTTTTTGTGCATAGGTGACACTGGAAGATGAAGTATGTGCTGTGGATGCTATAAGATATTAAAGGATTCTAATAAGAGACCTAACGGTATTGATAAGAGATTAAGGCTTCGCTTGGTACACCGGAAATGTTTGTGATCGTAAACATTTCCGGTGATTCAGACAATTGCTGACCATTGGATTAACTAAGCTTAACTCTCATGCTACTGATATCATTTCAAATGTTTGTATCATAAACATTTCCAGTGTACCGAGCGAAACTCTGCTCATATACATCCTCATTTCAGCCATCCGTAAAACTCCATAGTGAAAATGTGACATTAAGTTCAAAGGTGGAGCTGGTGAGTTTTCTCCGAGGAGTTACACATGTATATTTCCAATCTCTTATGGACCAGTGGCCTAGCATCAGATCAGGTAAATTTATATGTTGGATTTCCTAAACCTGTCGATGTGCTTGTTCACGTATTCTAAAAGAATATGAAGAACAGTGAACACTAGGTCCAATCTGGCGCTAGACTCTCTGGCCACGCTCAGTTCTGGTTGGTTTGACTACCTTCACTCGGGCAAGAATGTTGTCCCTGACAGTGTACCCAAGACGTAGCCATGCATGGAGGTTGTTATCTACAATATCATTCCCAGATTTCCTGATACCAGATTTAAGTTGGGGCGAATCGTTTGTCTTGTGATATGGAAAGGGATGATACAGGCACAGTATCAATATATAAGGTCCTTCATTACATGTTCACGAGATTTATTTTGAGCTCAAGAATTATTTGGATCTGAAGCCTGAAAATTATCTGCAATCATGTTCTGACTAGCTATGTAAATTCTTGAAGTGCAAGGTCGTTTTCTTGTCGAAATGCATAGTATTCAACCTGCTTCGACTATTTCATTATCACCCTTTATCAAGAGCAAAACAGAGAGCCCTTTTTATGTGAAGGGGACGTGCATCGAATAATTCAGCAGGGCATATCTGGCCCAATGACAATCGGACATCTGAAATGGTGAAATCCTGGTTGCATTACAACTAAATGACCCTGTCCTTACTGAAAGCAACTTATGAGACTGGGAGAAGCAACCTTGATTTTAAAGAGACCAGAAAAAACTTGAAATGCTGAGGAGATGGTATCAACTGCTATGCGAGTTACATATTTGAATGTACTCTAGTGGTCTATATGGCAGTTTATCCTGCAATATTCTGGTATTTAACTTTAGTATTTAACATTCTAAGCTAATCAGAATGTTTTCAAATACTGTGTCCCATATTTTTTTTCCTGGCAGATGGTTTATGTTCATGCTTTCATTACTGAAACTAAATAGTATTTTGTTTCATCTTCTTCATCCTAATACGTTCCATGGTTGTTTGGGAGTCTTTTTTTATAGACCAAGACAATAACAAATGGTTGCTTGGGAGTTTTTTTTTTTGGCCAAGACAACTACAAAAGATGTAACACTTTAACGTTCGTATGCACTCTTTCCAAATCAAACATAAAACTTTCTCCTTTACACTTTAATTGGTCCACTGACAGCCAGAACATTGAGGCATCCGTCTTGCAAATTTGACGTCCTCGTCCAGAACATCTTCTTCGACACGGCTCTGTAAGGATTCAATCAATTGCACTATTCAAAATATTGACATCCTCACCCCCTCAACATAAAATTTGAGTTTAAGTGTTCTGGTACTAATGGAGGTGGAGCTTCTGTTGAACCATCCTATAATAACTTAATAATCAAACGACTGTAGGAAGTGTTTTAATGATAACCTAGTACAAAACAAAATATTTCACAATTTAATATCTTCGTCCCGTCCCATCTTTCTCCAACCGTATTGTCTCATCATCTCCTTTGCATCTGATTGATCCACCGGTTGCTAGTAGTGTCTATTCTATGGTGTGTGCAACTGCACCATGGAATTGCTCACACCCATAAAAAATAATCTTACTAAAATCTTACAAAGACAACTCTGTCAAAATAATAAGTCACCAAAAATAAGCAAAACAGACATATTTTATTTGTCTGATTTTACTCCAAAAAATAATTCAAAACTTCCCGGGAGATTATTTGCAGAGATGGATTTAGGGAGATTTTCTCAAACACATAGAGCTCAGTTTCCAGTTTTAATGGCGACTCAACTCAAACACCCAACTAATTACAATCTAGGGTTTAGTGGTTCGAGTTCAAGAAGGTCTCCTCCTCCTCTTGGTATCTGTTGTTGCTCGGTGGATTCGAAGACAATTGGGGTTGGGGGTGAAGCGTTTTCGGTGACTTCGTCTAGTAAGTCTGATGTTGATTATCTTGGGGAGAGCACAAAAGGGGATTTGGTTGTGACCAAAGAGCATTTACAAGGTATTTGTTACTATGCAATGTGTTGATTAGTTTGTGATTTTGAAATCAAGTTGGGGTTTTTATTTTAGCTAATTTATGTGTTTACTTTAAGCGATTACTACTTGCTTGGGGGTTGGATAAAAGCGTTAGGGACAATTACAGTAGGAGAAATTGGTAATATTAATCTGAATTATAACCGGAGTTTAGTAAAGAACGATTAGGAGAAGTTGTGATAGCGATTTCGTTGATGATGGAGAAAGGGCTTGTATGTAGGATCCTAAACTACTGTATCTAGCATAAGTAACAGAGGCTTTTGTGTAATTCAACATTATGTCTTGAATTCTTAACATAGCTTCACATTTGATCATGCAGACATACTTAAAACGTGTAATTATTTTTATGGGACGATTTGTCCTGAATTCTTAACATAGCTTCATTCCTTGCCCTTTTGATGTAGGTATTGATGGTGTGGCAAGTTTAGAGGGTCCAATTGAGGATATAGCAAAGATGAAGGCCAAAGAAGCTGGGGACTTGCTTAATGACTTAGGAATCCCGGTACAACTAAACCCATTCCGATCAGCTTGTATATAGAGTGTATGATGTATCTACTTGTAATGCGTTGAAGTTTGATTGTGATAGAAGACTACTAACACGGAAGCGATTACCAAAAATACAAACTACTTTGATTGATTTAAAGACTGAAAATAAACTAGATATCTCTACCTAAGGCTAAGCCTTTCTCTCACTAAAACTAACATTTAAAAATAAACTAAGCTTAGGCTCTCTTTTATAGGAGAAAAAACCTAGCACAAATAGAAACCCTAGCTAGACTATAATTAAGATACTTCTCCTAATTATAATGCAATTAAAGTAAATAGTAAGAACTAAATAAGAAGGTGTGCACACAACATACGAAACGTGCTATGCATGGTCGGGGGCAGTGGCTGAGCCAGGGGTGTTCCAGGATGGTCACTTGAACCCCCTGGCCGTCCGGAAACCCCCCTTGAGGTAGCATTTTGCCAAAAAAAATAAAATTATTTAAGCAAGATTTTATAATTTTGGAATCCCCTAGAAATAAAATTACATAGTGTTTGTAGCCTAACTGTTTCTTCTTTGATTGTACAATCCCCTTGACAAGGGTTCAAGGTCCAACTTCAACTTAGTTTTTATTATATTTTTCTTATAAACTTTGAAGTAATTTTAATGTACGTGGTATTTTCCCTTGGTACAATAACCTTAAAAAAATTATTCGGGACTTAACCCCCGAACCCCCATTTTGAACCCCCTGGAAGACAATGCTGGCTCCGCCTCTGGTCGTGGGTACGACCACGTGACTTATCAGATTGAAAAACAGTATTTGGTGGATATGTAACGATCATGTCATACAGCTTTGTGGATATATATCTTGTTTTTGCTAGTGGTTTAATTTCCTTTGTTTTGAGATATCAGTTTTGACATGTCCAGGATCCCCTCTCATCAAGACATTCACCGCGTGGCATATTCTGCACCCGAACTTTAAATCTTCGATCAATAAGTGCTATTGGTTATGACATGGACTATACCTTAATTCACTATAATGTGATGGTAATTCTTGTTTCTTATTCTATTTTATCTCCTTATTGGTAGAAATTTTCACAAATCCTTTGTGGTACATTTGCATTGTTTGTGTAACTGAACCTTAGCTTATCCGCGTAACAGCTATGTGCCACAATGCCACAACAGATAGTGAGAATCATGATTTACCGTCCACTTATTCATCAGATGGGCCTTATAGATAGTTGCAACTGGCTTTTACTCCTTGCAGGCTTGGGAAGGGCGGGCCTATGATTACTGTATGGACAACCTAAGGAGCATGGGCTTCCCAGTTGATGGGCTTGAGTTTGACCCCAACTTGGTAAAGTCTTTATTGTTGCACATTTTGAAGATTTATCATATTCAAACCAGTTGTAGAGTTCCTACTTATTTGTTTATGTCTGTTTAGAGCATCTTTCTTTTGTTTAATGTAGGTTATAAGAGGCCTTGTCATGGACAAAGAGAGAGGCAACTTAGTTAAGGCCGACCGATTTGGTTATGTGAAGCGGGCTATGCACGGAACGACAATGCTATCTACTCGTGCTGTAAGGTGTTTTTTGGAACTTAATCATGTAGAAGTTGATAAACATTTGGAAGAGATCTTAGGCAAATTTTGAGTAAAGAAAAATTAATTGCATAGAGGGGCCTGGAGGTGTACACCTATAGAATAGATGAAATTCATAGGTTGAACGGGCCTACCATAGATAACCTTTTACTGTTTGTTGAATGTGAATGTGTTGCAGTGAGATATATGGGAGGGAACTGGTGGACCTGCGGAAAGAGAGTCGCTGGGAGTTCCTAAATACACTCTTCTCTGTTTCAGAAGCAGTAGCATTTATGCAGGTTGTTTGATGCTCAACTAAACACTAATTGAATGCTAAGATTTATTAATATAAACTGCTTTACGATTAACGCCAAACTTATACAAGTTACATTAATTTGACCAATACACACTTCAATTTAATCAACTTTGTGATTCCCTTTCAGATGGTTGACAGATTGGACGGAGAGGCTATACCACAAGAGCTGTGCCCACTTGATTATAAAGGGCTTTACAAGGCAATATATAGCGAAACTCTCATTGTAATTGTAATGGTGGGTTCAGCTATATGAATATAAAGTTTAACCTTTAATTTTGCTCCTTCAGGCTGTTGGAAAGGCCCTTTTCAGGGCACATGTGGAAGGTCAGCTTAAGGTAATCACTTTCTTTTAAAATGGAATCTGAATTGTTTATGTAAATTATTTCACAATTTGAGCTCGGAATTTGCAAGCCTTAGTTTACTGCTGATATTTTGTGCAGAGTGAGATAATGTCCAATCCTGAACGTTTTGTTGAGCCTGATCCAGAACTTCCTTTGGCACTTTTGGATCAGAAAGAGGTGAATATTGACTCGTCTGTCTCCAATGCCAACTTTTATAAAATATGGGCGGTGCAGTATATATGAAGGTCTAATGTAATACACCATATCATTAAATCCTAGTCACACTAGGATTCAAGTAAATTAAATTTAATGATGTGGTTTGTCACAGTGCACCTATATATAACCCTATATTCTCTAACAGCATTAAATCATTTGATATTGCTTTTTCATTTGGTTTTTTTCATCAGGCTGGTAAACGACTGCTACTTATTACCAACTCCGATTACCATTATACAGACAAGATGATGCAACACTCTTTCAACAGATTCCTCCCAAATGATATGAGCTGGCGAGATCTTTTCGACATGGTAACTCATTTATAAATTTCGAACTTCAAAAACATCAACGTTCTTACATATTTACTGACTTATATGTTTATTGTCGCAAAATAAAGATACAACTATAATTTTTCAAGGGAAAAGTTTGAATAAATTCATTAAATTTGAGAAAATAAGGTTGTAGATCAAATCGTAGATGACAAGTGTGAACCTCTTAATTCAAGATATAGAAGGACAAATAATTGTGCCAATTCTATAATTAGCTAGCGAAAAAACATAAAGTAACTTATCAATTTAACCAGAACACAAAAAGTAAATAACTAGGGAACATACATAATCTACCATACCAAAATTCGGGAAGCAATGCAGAAATATTTACAGCCAGTGAATTTGGTTGGTTTGAACAATATAGCGATTATTCAAAACTTTGGTGAATCGAAGGATTCATCGTGAACTAAATCTTCTACCCTGGTTTGGAAGAATTTGAAGGACTTTGTAACTATGTACGCCCCATTCTCATTATTCTATGCTAGATGGCCACTGAACTTAGAAGAAGTTTGGCTAAACTCTCAGATGTCCTTGAAAGCATAGTAAACAATCATTTCTCCTTAATCTTTTGACTTGCGAATTTACTAGAAGCAATTTCAGTATTTTCTTGTATAGTTAAATGAAGTAAAAATAGTGTTTAATAAGAACCATATCATAATTGATTTAAAACAATGTTGACTCCATAATATGCTGCAACACCACTTTTTTTGTCTAGAAACTTATATGAACGTAATCAAAATTTTGTGGGACATCTTATTTATCGAAATAGTCAAACTGTCAGAAGATCTTTTGTACCTTGTAGTCATGTACAAGATAAGCAATATTAGTAGATATTCAGTGTGAAGGCATTTGTGATATAACTAGAAAATATTTACCATCACATTTATATGCTCTAGTTGCTTTCTTTTATAGGTTATAGTTTCAGCAAGGAAGCCGGAGTTCTTCCAGATGTCGCACCCAATGTATGAGGTTGTCACAAATGAGGGCTTAATGCGTCCATGCTTCAAGGCCCTTCCAGGTGATTTGAATGAAAAGTTACTTTTAGTTATTTAGTTAGTGTTTGTTCTCTTTATCAACTAAAAACATGTTTCAATAAACTTATTTCTTGAGTACTTCATCTTCCTTTTCAGGGGGCTTGTACTCAGGTGGAAGTGCTCAAATGGTTGAGAGTTCTCTAAACATCCATGGAGACGAAATCTTATATGTTGGTGACCATATTTATACGGATGTGAGTGTGTCCAAAGTCCATCTTCGATGGCGAACGGCATTGATTTGCCGAGAATTGGAAGAGGAGGTCAGTTCGTGTTGGTTCTTGTATTTTGATCTTTATCTAACTTTTTAGCTTGACATATTGTATTGTGAATGCATTAGTGAATTAAGAAGAACTAGGCATTGGGCACGTACACAAGTGAGTCTCTTACTTATGCGTAAATGTGCTTTTGTGTCTAATGTTCCTAAATTTGAAACTACAGTATATTGCTTTGATTCGTGGGCGTGGCGATCGAGCAGCTTTGATAGAACTTATTAATCAAAAAGAAGTTATTGGCGACCTTTTTAATCAACTGCGCTTAGCTTTGCAACGGCGAACTAAAGGACGACCTGCACAAGTAATATATGCTGTCATATCATATTATTATTTTCTCGTTATAATGTTTTATATCTTTCTTTTTTTCAAAAAATTATAAGCATCCTTTCTTTTTAGGGGTTCAATATTTGCTATATTGATTTTTAATTTATTTCAAAGTTTTTTTCTTTTTTCTTTTGGAATTTATAATTGGATAACATTTCATTCAGACTCTTGCTGCTACTAATATGGATGATCAAGATCTGACGGAAAGCATGCAGAAGCTGCTTATTGTCATGCAAAGACTAGATCAAAAAATTGCGCCCATGTTAGAAGCAGACGGGAAACACTTCAGCAGAAGGTAAGATGAAGCTGGAAAAATAAAAGCAGAAAAAAATTAAATGTCTCTAGAGACGTAAGTAAGAATGCAAATGATTGTGTTTTATCCCCTCTAGAGATGTGCAAAGTAATGTCTAAAACTCATGCCTCAACCTGAACTATTCCACTAGTAGAACAATTTTATAAAGGGATATACAACTTTATGATGTGACAAGCAGTTATTTGGTTACGGACATGCACACAAACTTTTGATTGACACCAGGAGCTCTCAACCAAGCAGCTCCTTCTCTTCAATATTATCCTCATCATTCAAAGAATTTGATCTCTCTCCATAATCAATTTCTTAAACTTTGAGGCATTCTAATGCCCCAATGTGTTATGCCATAACTATAAAATCACTAAGAAATTCCACTTTTTTTTTTGGCATTTTGCAAGTAGAATCAATACTTATTCTATTCAATTTAAAGTTAGGTAAAATCACTAAAAGCATAAGCTCCTTTTGAACAAATTCTACTAATTTCTATTGAAATATCATTTCAATTATGCCTAATTTTACGCTATGTTGCACCTTATTGTTTTTCTAACAACAACTTTGTGAATCTATGGAATTCTTTGGATCAGGTGGGGTTTTCTTTCTCGTGCAGGTTTGAGGGATAAAAGCCATTTGACAAGACAAATTGAGAAGTAAGCGGGTTTTGCTTCCAGGATGTCTAACAGAAATTCAATAGTATACCTAAATAAAGCTATTGCAGATGGACAAGAATATTTGTTTTGACTCATCCTTTTCCGATTGCAGATATGCGGATATATATACTTCAAGGGTTTCAAATTTCCTACACTACACGCCATTCATGTATTTTCGCTCTCAGGAACAGGTTAGTTGATGATTAGCCCTATTTTCTTTGTAAGTTTCAAATTGTATGCGTATATTATACTCACTAATTTATACCCTTCATTTTATTTATTTCTGGCAGACTCTTGCACACGATTCATACTCCTATGACCCTTCATATCTTAATGGCTTTGCAGTTGATGAGCAAAACACGTCTCTTTCCTTGTAAGTTACTCAAAACATTGGTAAAAAAAATACAACAATAACCTGTACAAATTTTGATTCACAGTAGTTTGCGGGGCAATTAGAACTCCCCGGTTACATTATAGCCAATAAAGGTTCACTTTTTTATGTGGGTTCTCTATTCTCCTTTATATGATATTTCTTAGTTTCCTATATTGAGGGTTTACAGCAGACTAGTAGCATTAGTCACTTGTTTTATCTATTTCCTTTGCACTTTCTACCGCAAAATACTTTACTCTTAGGCACCTTAAATGGTAGCATAATATAACAAAATAAAATTCGATCACTTAACCAAACAGATTTATTTGGAATTCCTTCAAATATTGAAGGCACACCGCAGGATTGTACAACACTCAGCTCTCTCTCACACAATATTTTTTTTACAAAGAACTAAATGAAATACGGTTTCTGAGTCAAGCTAGGTTCATCTTCATCTGAACAAGAAGGGATGGTAGGTCTATCTTTTCAACACACCATGTCATTAGACGGACACCCTTCTTGGGTATAGGTGGCAATCCCACAATGCCAACAGGGATAACGCCAGAGCCTTGTATTGGTACAACGTGGACAGGTGGACCCCACCCATAATCAACCTGGTTGAACCCCAATCGGCCCCACTCTGATATGAACAATGTGGTGTAATCAAGTGGGGGAGCAAATGGGTCTTGACCATGTTTCACATCCTCATCTGTTATCCACTTTGTAAATTCGCCTCCTAGCTTTACCTTTGCGTCTTGAATAAGTTTCACAACCTCTACATTTGTTGCCTCAAGGATCTGCCCACTGGAGACTGTTACAGTCACAGGGAAGAAACAATTACCATAGAAACCTTCGGGAAGTGCTGGGTGTAAGTGATGGCGTGTATTAGCAAAAAACACGAGTCTGACTTTCGTATTTTTCTCCAAGTTAATAGCTCGGATTCTTGAGCTCCAAATACTTGCAGCTACGATTTCAAAAGTGGAGCAATTTTTGCTAGTCAAGATGGAGAATTCGTGTTTCAGTTTGTTAATTCGTTCTAACGATACGTCGATAGAAGCGTGTTCTAGGTTGTAATTTGGCATCAGCGGTGGCAGCGGTGGTGGTGTCAAGGAGGTACACTTTACTTGCTGTGGAGTGGTTAGTGCTTCTCTGTGCCACATAGGCATAATGCTCGGTCGCTGAAGCCCCTGCGCAAACTCACCAACAGCGGTTAAAAATTGTGCAGCTCCTAAACCGTCACAGATGCTGTGGCAGAAAACAAGCCCGATCACGAATCCTTCGCATGTAAACCGAGTCACCTGAAAATTTTAAAAAGATGTCGTTCTTGATTATGCGACACGAATATCATATTTGGGATTACTAAGTTTGGTATGTGAAAATAGAACTGAAGAAACCGAAGCCTTTTTCTTGGAAAATTGTTCTAGTGGCCTAACTCAAGGGGATCAGAAGATACCTGCATTAACACAAGGGGATCTATGCCTTCAGTTTCTGGTGGAGCGTTAGGAAGAAGATCGTCGTGTGGGACCATTGCAACACTGTCGAAATAATTAACCTCATCAAGACCACAATTAGCTGATGCCTCTACAAACCACACACCTTCACCAGTACAGGCAATCTGAAGCTCACCATGGTTTGATTCTTTAAGTTTTCCTGCAAGAGGGTAGTAAGGAACTAGTGCTTTTGACAAAGCTTCCTTAATGACTTTTGCAGCTTTATGGCCATGTTTAAACACATGCAGTGTTCGTGCATTACAACGCAGAGCAGGCAACTTATCAATTACTGACAGGTCGAGCACACTGGAGGGGGTGTACTCTGATGGACGAACAATGTTTTGAGAGGACCTGATTACTGAGAAAGTCATGGCGGTAAGACAATCTTTTCTGATGAAGAACTAGATATAAACATGCGTTTATTGATCCCTTCTTGTATTTTTATTATAATATGGCTTGTGGATTACTATGAAAGAAAGAAATACATGGGGTCTATGTATAGTGTACACTAAGTTTCGAATGCTTGCCTTACAAGTGTAGATTCTTTTGTGTTGTGTGCAAGGCTGGATATGGTGTCAGCTATCTCACTTCTTAAAAATTCAAGAAGTGATGATAATATAGGACTAAGTCCACTATTTTGGTCCCTCCATCCATTAATTCCAGGACTAAAATCACTGTAAGCCTCTTTTCACCTATAACTCTTGTTAGATTATTTGTAGCAAAATGACTACTTTGCACCTTGCATGTATCTCACCTGCATTACAATGCTCTGTAGTTTTAGGCTAAGAGTGGGAATTGCATTTCTTCCAAGGAGTCTGCGGGCTCTCCCCTATGAACTTTGATTTCTAGTTTTGGTATTGTGTTGTTAACCTTGGCAGATATGCCTATTATTTCCTGCAATTCTGATAAAATTTGTAACAACAAATGCTGACTTATTGTGTTGTAGTGAGATACTGGCTTGTGGTGGAAATTTTATCCCAGAGAGTAATTGTTCTCTTCTTTCTCAATAGTAAAGCTATTTTGGGTCTTGATTGTCATAGGTCCATTAGTGTCATCACTTGTTAGTGTTGGCCTACTATGTCTGTACTCTTCGTAGTCATGCTCCTGGGTTCTGTACCTACCTAAGTTGTAGGATGATGGGGAAGTTTGAATTTTGGGGATTCCGTGCGACAAACGGAGCTTATTATTATTTTTATTTGTGGTGTTTGATGTTTGAGCAATGAAAATATGAACTTGCTTCACTCCAAGTTTCTAACATTCAAGAAGTGGATCTTGAAGGGATATGGTGCGAAATGATGGCACTAGACTTATATTTGTTCCTTCGTCCATTATTATCTTTGTGGCGCACCTGTTTTGGCTTTGAGCTCTTATCGTTTATTTTTTAACGTTTGATCATATCACAGAGATAGTCATTTGCAGTCATAACAAAGAACACCCAAATATGGATCAGAAGAAGCGATGATTTCAAGCAGGGAAAGAAAGAAAAAACACCGCACAAGAATTTGAAAGGCTAAAACAAGAATTCCAGCTGGAAAGAAAAACATGTTGTCGCGCAAGCATTTTTAGCTCCCTTCTTTCATAGGTTTATACACTAGATTGCCTCAGGCATATTTTTTTGGGGCCATTGTAGAGTTAGTGCTTGGAAAATGAAAACCAAGAGGTCAATTCCCACAAGCAGCTTCCTACTCAAAAAAATAGAAGACTCGATACACCCCTTTATGAGACTGAGATATATATCACCAATAAAATCAAATTGAGAGAAATGACGTTACACTGTCCGACTGGTATGTTCAAATTTTACAAGCAAAATGTTTTAAGTACTATCGGGCCGGCCCTGGGAATAAGCCCATATCTTCAAGGGCCCCAAAAGCCCAGCACTGCATGTACTTAGAGCCCACAATTTTCTCTGGGTGAGGTTTTTAATTTTGATATGATCTGTTTTGTTATTGTTATTACTTATTAGTGATTTTGGGTTCTTCTTGTTTTAGAGTTTGTATTTGTTGTGTAATCCCAAGAGCAACTTAAGCTAATTTTAGGGATGTTGAAGGGGTAGAGAGTGCATAGTGGTTTCTTAAAATAAATAAAAATGGAATTAGGGTTTTCAGAGTAAGATTAGTATTATTGTAAATGGAATTAGGTCAATTTTCTATAATGTTATCTTATTAGGTTCAATATTATGCTCAAAACTGGTTTGGTGTTATAGATAATTCTGGCTAGTTTGGGAATACAATAAATTTGTAAGGAAGAGAACCATTTATTAGATATATGTCATTCTTCGTTGTTTTGCTTAATGTTGTTGTCTCTTTGGGTCTGGTTGTGTTTTCCCTTTTTTTTTTTGAAAGGCAGTGTTTTCCCTTTTAAGTGCTAGCTTTTTGTGACTTTAGTTAGTTCATTTGGGTAATTACCAGTCTTGAAGTAATTTGTCTTTTTGAAGTTTGGCCTAGCAGCACTATTAAACCACCAGTAATGAATTATAAGTGTGGCTGGCAGCAAGCGTCCTATTTGAGCTCTCTCTATTTTCCGCACGATATCATTATCAACATCCTCTTGAAGCTTCCGATAAAGTTCATACTTCCATGCAGGTGCGTTTGTAAACAATGGTGCTCTATGATAGACGACTTTCAATTCACCCAAATGCATCATAGTTATGCTATGAACACAACAACAACAGTTTCATGTGTCTCAGGAGATGTCAAGGCTCTGACTTTTGCATGAGACCCGATGAGCTATATTTTCTAAAAGACACTAATAAGGGTCTTGTTAGTAAAAAAGTGGAATTTGATATTATCGTAAATTTAGGTTTATGCTGAGGAATGCAAGTAGTGGTAATTATGGTGATATAGGGGCTAACTGATAAATGGTCGTGCTTTATATTTAACCCTGCCACGGGAAACCACGTGCAAGTGAAGGATAGTATTATTCCTGCTTCTGAAGTAGAAACTAGTTTCGGGGTTGGTTTTTGTGTGCCCAGTCAAGAATTGAAGATGGTACAAGTTTCATCTAGTTTTGTTTCAAGCAAGGTAAGCACAAGGGAATTAAGGATTGAAGTAACAACTCTTGGTGGCACTGGTGGAAAAAGATTGGTAGGGATCGTCCCTTGTGCTATTGGCAGCGATTCGATACTATCTAATGGATCTCTCTATTGGGTTTCGACTACCACTCGTAATCAGTTGTCGGGGTTGCTTCGTTATCAGTTGGGATTGCTTGGAGAATGTCTTTCACTAGCAGATTGTTCGTCTGAGAATCATATTGACATATGGGTCATGACGGACTGCAATAGGAATAAATCCTGGACTAAGAAGTATACATCCACAAGTCTGCCAGAAGGGTTCTGCTGGAAGAAATTTAAGCCTATCTGTTTTCTAGACAACGGTAAGATATTGCTAGAGAGTTTACATTTCCTCATTTAATTTCTTACTGCCCAGCAAGTGGAATCACCCGGGAATATGAAATACATAAAATTTTCAGGCTCGCTATGAAACATAAAATTGCCAATTACACTATAATTCCGTTCTCGGGGAGCTTGGATTTACCTGGAGCCATTAAGGGACTAGTATCAGGCCTATCGGCTGCTGTGCCTACTGGAATTTTGGCAAAACATATGCTTCATTAGGGTTTTGGGATTAACTGAAAAATAATTGTAAGGCGGCCAATGGTCTCTTGCCCCCAACTCCTGAATTATAGTTTCATATGTAAGAGAAATTGTGTAATTGTGCCCTTTAAATTAAATAAATTCATGTTCTTTATTTCATTCAACTTCAGTGCCTAAACATAAAAGAAAATCTTTTGGAGACGCCCGAGGCCCCTCACCCCGGGCTAATTTAATTGCAATATTTTCCAGTTGAAGCAGTTAATTTTACTGAACATACAACAAAATTACAAATTGCATTCTTGTTTGCAAAATATTACAAATAAAGGCTCGACTTTTTGTGGAAAACCATGCAACAGCCTTTGTTCATTGCATATTCAACTGCAAATAGTCTCATCCACTCACGGATGCCACTCTCTACTCTTCTACTCAAATGCAAGTCTTGAATCAACTTGGAAGCTACACTCTCCAAATATCTGCAACAATGAAAAAACTAAATGTAATCAACATTACCAATGAAAACAATTTTCATTACCTATGCCTAGGTAGTTTTTGGCATTGTCCCACCCAATCCAAATTGCTATATTCTATATTTCTAACATTGTCCAACAAGTGCAGGGGTCTCAAAGACGTCCCTTAAGTTCCTTGTGCGCGGGTTAGGGATCTGCTGCTTGTTGTGGTGGTGGCGTGGTGCTATGTCATAAAAAACCAGTTGTCTAGCATTGGACTTTAACTCAACTATGTTGGGCTACTAACTTTTGTCCCCATAGTCTTTACGTATTTTTTTTATTTTTTTTTTGAGTTGAAAGCTGCTGCTTACGACAGGAATTGATCCCAGGACCTTGATTTTCCAAGCACTAGCCCTACCAACTGAGCAAGCTTTCGTTGGCTTCCCATACTTAAGCTTCCAACAAGGCTGGCTTAAATTGAGTTCAGGCGCAAATATGGATTAGATGAAGAAATGAACTTAAGCTTAAGATCTAGGCTTCCAAAATTTATATATGACCTAAAAAGACCAAAACGAGATATTGAGTCGGCTATACCAAATGAGCCAGGTCTATATATAGTCTCACTCTCTCTCACGTACGCTCTATAATTCTTCTTAGGTGAGTTTTCTTTCTCTCAGTTTTATTTTTACATAATTATTATACTATGAGATTATTATTCTTTGTTTCTGTATTAGGGTTTCTAAGTTTACATTGATATATTCTATTTTTCGTTAGAGTACAATGGAAACTCTCTCTAGTTTCCATTGTACAGAGAGTGTGTTTAGGAGTTTGTTTTTTCTTTCTTAACTTCAACGAGATTTGTCGATGTGTTAACTGTATTTAAATACCCAATGCAGTTTTAGTTAAAGGACGGATGTTGAGGGAAGCTTGAACATATAGGTAGAGATTGGACTAGTTGGAGAAGAGTTTCATAGTGGTTTTCATAGTAACTCTGTAACCCCTCTTTTATTCTGGTTTTCACTATCTTGTCGAGTTCAATCAATTAGAATTCAATGATATTTTATGTTTAATATTGTGTTATAGGTTGCAATTTTATTACATATATATGCCGGTCTTTGTTGTTTTGCTTGATGTTTTCCCTTTTTAAGTGTTAGCTTTTTGGGACTTTTAGTTAGTTAATTTGTTTAATTGCTGAAATGGTATTTTTATTGGTGTGAAGTGATTACCAGTCTTGAAGTAATTTGTCTTTTCGAAGTTTGGCCTAGCAGCACTATCTAACAACTAGTAATGAATTATAAGTGTGGCGAGCTAGCCTCTAGCTTCCTATCTGAACTCTATATTTTCCATCTGATATCATTACTACCATCCTCTCAAAGCTGCCAATAAAGTCTGTACTTCGATGCAGGTGCGTTTGCAAACAATGGTGCTCTATGATAGACGACTTTCAGTTTACTAAAATGTATCATAGTTAGGCTATGCAAGCAACAACCACCACTTGCAACAGTTTCATGTGTCAAGAAATGTCTAAGCTCTGAGTTCTGACGGATGGTTGTTACATGAGTTACATGATGAGCTATATTTCTTAAAGGATACCGATCAGGGTCTTATTATTAGTAGGAAAGTAAAATTTGATATAAGTGGAGATTTTCATAAGTATATATTTACGTTGACGAATACAAATAGTGGCTTTCTTATGGTGATTTATGGGGAACATGATAATCCATCTTGCTTTATATTGAACTCTGCCACGGGTAAACACGTCCAAATAAAGAATGTTGTTATTCACAACGGAATTAGTTTCGGGATTGGTTTTTGTGTGCGCAGTCAAGAATTCAAGATGGTGCAAATCCTAAATTCAAGACAACCAAGAGCAACGGAATCAAGGATTGAAGTAAGAACACTTGTTGGTACTGGTGGAAAGAGGTTGGTAGGGATTGTCCCTTATGCTACTATTGACGATCCAGTACTCCTCAATGAATCTTTCTATTGGGCTTCGTCGACCTCTCACAATCGCGTCAAAGGAGAAGTACCTTTACTGCGCATTGTGTCATTTGATCTAGATTCTGAGGAATTTAGAGAAATACCAACTCCTGCGTTACCCTTGACTTCTGATTGGATGGATGACCCACTCTTTCAGTTGAAGGAGTCTTATTATAGGTTGGGATTGCTGGGAGGATGTCTTTCACTAGCAGATTGTTCGTCTGTGAATAAAATGGAAATATGGGTCATGAGCGACGACAATGGGAAGAGGTCTTGGACAATAAAGTACAGAGTTATACCTATGCCAGAAGAGTTATATTGGGAGAAATTGAAGCCTATATACTTTTTGGAGAATGGTGAGATATTGTTACTGACGTATCCTTATGCTCGTTGGTTTTCTTACTGCCCAGCAAGTGGAAGATTCAGGAAACATGAAATTTCCGGGCTCTCTAAGCAACTTGCAACTTTCGTATGTGATATGTTTCCATTCTCGGGGGACCTGGATTTACCAGGAGCCATTAAGGGACTAGTATCGACTGCTACACCTACTGGAATTTCTGCTAATTAGCCTAAATATATTCTTCACAGCAAGTCTAAAGCAATATTTAAAATGTAATTAAAGCTATCAAAATTACTAACTTAAAGTGAGGAAAATTGGTGGATTATGTTTTCCCTATAACTAGTCTGCAAAGTAGTTGATTTTTTTACCTTTAATAAATATGAATTCAAATTCATCAATCCTTTCAATATAGTGAACCATAAGCTCGGCCTCAGTGCAATACCAAACCCTTTCAAGGCCTTCTTTGGTGGCAATTTGCAACCCGAAGAATTGCTTACTTGTCCTGGTAAAGGACTGAAAATAGTTGCTAGGCAACCTCTTAAACACCACAGCGGACAATCCCCATTGTGATCTCAAAGCAGTCTATCATATCCATGAGACCACCCTTATCTTGAGAATTTGCGTCTATGAGCCACAAATGCCAAGCAGGGTAAAAGCCTGTAGGTGAAGGAACCTAGAAAAGGTTCAACCTGCTTGTATATAAAGTAGCATGAAGACTTTATATTGGCATTCATCTCGGGCTTGAGAGATGTGTTCCCATTTGTTGTGTAACGTTTGAGAGATGTGTTGTCTTAACTGTGGTAAAAAGCAACAATTAGTGATGACTGTTGTCATTGCAAAAATATAGTACTCAGTATCGGTAATAATTTGTCCCAAAGTTCGTCTATCCTGAGATGAAAAAAAATGCCTTTCTAGTTGCCAAGACACGAAACATTGTCTTAGAATACTCATCTTTGGCCAGCAGAGTTAAACTCAAGCTTTCGAGTTGATATTACCACCACTGGACACCATACAACAGATCTAAAGACAGACAAGAACAAATATTTAAACGCCACAAAATTACAAACTACATTCTTGTTTGCAAAACAGCAAAAGATTACAAATAAAGGAAGTAAAGTTGAGGTTTTTCTTGTACTGTTTTTTTAGTCTCGCAGAAATGAAGCTCAACTCGAAAGCTAAACTTTCCATGCATCTGCAATAACGGGAAAACTAAATATGATAAACATTTGCTAGTGAGGACAATCTGCATTATTCATCCCTTGATAGTTCTTGATATTTTCCCATCCAATCCAAAATAACATACTCTATGATTTTAACATTGTCCGACAAGTGCAGGGGCCTCAGAGACTTGCCTTAAGTTTCTTGTGCGTGGGCTAGGGATCTCCACTTTGCCTTAAGTTCCTTGTGCCTTGGCTGCTTTTCCCTAGCTACTTGCCTATTTTTTATTTTTTTTAAAGCACCAAAGCTGGTGCCTATTCATTTTTATTTTTTTTTAACGCAAAGCTGAAATATAAATTAAACAAACCGCCCATAGGGGCGGGTAAGAAGAGAGTTTACAAAAGTCCGAGCCTCAGAGGCCTCGGTACAAGCAAAAGGAGGGAAATTTGCACCCCTCGCAGCTAAGAAATGTGCTTCAAAATTACATGAACGGCGAACGAACTCAAAAAAAAAAATTTGAAATCTCGCCGCTAAAGCGTACATGTCAGGTGCCCAAGTGAGCGCACCCCAGGAAAGGTCCTCTGAATGATCTCGGAAAGCTCGAACTAGGCGCTGGCAGTCTGTCAGAAGAATAATCCTATCAAGCCCCAGACTAAGCGCTGTCTCTATCCCCCTGATCACCGAGATGGCCTCTGCCTCTTCGGGGTCCGCTGCTCTCGTAGAAGAATGCCCTGCACATACAATGGAATCCAAATGAGATTTAATAATAAAGCCTGTACCCCCAATGATTTCAGAGTTTTTCCAAGATGCGTCTACATTGATTGTGTGCCAACCCTCTCTTGCTTTGGTCGTAGCAATCGGTTGTAGCTCCCGAATGGGCAGGGTGGGAGGCACTGTCCTAGGAATTGGGGTGGTGTAAAGAGTCGCTTTCTTAAGAACCTCATCCGGATTGGTGCGCTTGTTCTCAAATAAAAGCTCGTTCCTGCTATTCCATATTACGAACATGATAGAGCTCAGGGTTCTACAGAACTGTGGTAGGCCGTTTGTGCCTCCCTTAATAATGTAGCAGCGCTGGATGATCTTACTCATAGAGTCTGTGTAAACCCAGTTTCCGAAGTCGAGGGCAAGGTGCGATTTCCTTCAAATTTCTTGGGCGGCTTGGCAGAAAAAAAGTGTGTGCGATGTAGTTTCGGTCTCAGTACCGCATTGAGGACAGTTGGTATCCCAGTCGCCATATCCATGCCACAGGTTCAGCTTTGTCGGGATGCCGTCTTGAATGGCTTTCCAAAGGAAAAGTTGGATTCTAAACGCCACCTTCATCTTCCCGATGGTCTCCCAAACGAAATCGTCAATGTTTGTGGTATTGCAACCTAAATGCTCGTTATTTTGCTCTCTAAGAGAGTAATTATGGACGGACTTAACTGTAAGAATGCCATTATGCTCCTGTTTCCATCTGAGGACATCCCTCCCCGGATTGCGACTGAGGGGGATAGATGTGATGAGGTCCGCAATGTCTTTTTAGAACATGGTATGAATTAAAGTCGTATTCCAAGTTTTGCTATTTTGATTAATGAGGTCAACAGCACTGGTAATGGGCCTAACGAGAAGAGCAGGCCCCGCAGGTCTCCCAAACCTGATGCCCGGGATCCAAGGTTCGAGCCATAGGTCCACACTTTCCACGTTGCCAATGTGCCAGCACAGGTCAGGCCAGATACGGTTCCGGGCTTTTAAAATTCCTTTCCAAATCCATGAGTTCGAGTTTCGCGCCTGGGCCAGCATAAGCGGTGCTTTCGGGGTATACTTTGCGATCATGTTTTGCGCCCAAGGTTTATCTGGTTCTTTAATGATTCTCCAGAAAAGTTTAGCCAACATGGCTTGGTTATGATGGGTGGCTTTGCGGATTCCAAGTCCTTCGAATTTAGGCTGTTGACAAATGTTATTCCATTTGATAAGTTGGTTCTTTGTCCTGCCATTGCTGTTTGAGCCCCATAGGAATCTGGCATTCAGGGAATCGAGCTTTTTGCAGATCTTCTGGGGGAAGAGGAAAATGGCCATCTGAAAAGATGGAATTGCCGAGTTAACAGCTTTGATGAGAGTGAGTCATCCAGCTTGGGAGAAATTTTTTGGCTTTCTATCCTTCAATCTTGCCAGAGACTCTGGAAATGATGTCTTGGAAGTTGAGACTTTTGGAGCGGTCAAAGGTAAGGGGGGCGCCAAGGTACTTTTTCTCCCGAAGTATCCTTCTTGATGTGCAAGATATTTTGGATCAGCCTATGATGCCGGTGATGGCAGTTCTTGCTGAAGAGAATGCACGATTTTACAAAGTTAACCTCCTGACCGGAAATTTGAGTAAAGGTACTGAGAGCGTCTTTGAGGGCGCCTGCCTCATCGAGAGTGGCCTTACAAAATATGAAGTTGTCGTCCACGAACAGGAGGTGAGAGATAGGGGTACTACCTCTGGCAGTCTTGATTCCATGCAGCTTGCCTTGTTGTTCCTTCTGAAGGATGATGCGCGAAAGAACCTCCGAGCAAAGGAGGAAAATGGAGGGTGAAAGGGGGTCTCCTTCTCTGAGCCCCCTCCCCGGCTTGAGCATTTCGTAAGGGGTGCCATTAAAGTTGAAACTGAGCGCCGTGGTGGAAATGCACTGCTGAATCCAGTCACACCACTTGTCATTGAAACCCAGTGCTTTAAGGGTGTCATTGAGAAAGTATAACTCGACTCTATCAAAGGCTTTACTCAGATCGAGCTTGACTACCATGCAGCTGGAGGCGCCTTTCTTCTTTTTCAGATTTGCCAGAACCTCCTGGGCCATAATGATATTATCGAAAATTTGCCTCCCAGGGATAAAAGCGGTCTGCGCTGGAGAGATAATCTTGTTGAGGAGGGGGCGAAGTCTGGACGCGAGGATTTTTGCGATGATCTTGATTTTGACGTTACAGAGGCTGATAGGGCGGTAATGATCCGGGGTCTTGGGGGTTTTTTTTTTGGGGATGAGAGTGATATTTATTTGGCTGAATTCCTGAAGGAGGTTACTCGTTTGAAAGAAGGCAAGGGTGGCGTTGTACAAATCCTGTTTGACAGTGTCCCAAGACTTCTGGTAAAACAGTGGGGTGAAACCATCAGGCCCAACAGCTTTATGAGGGTTCATGTTAAACAAAGCTTCTCTGATCTCTTCCATGGAGGGGTCTCTGGTAAGGGTAATGTTCTCATCGTTCGTGATCATTTTTTTCATAATACCGAGATCTTGGACCTTCTGGGAAGGGATGGAGGAAGTGAAGAGGTCTCTATAAAATTTAACAAAGGTATCACCAATGTCTTTCCGGTCTTTTTCCCCCAAGTGCCGTTCTTCTTACGGATTTGTTTGATATCGTTAAATCTTCTCCGACAGATGGTAGAAGTATGGAAAAAATTTGTGTTCCTATCGCCTTTCTTAAGCCAGAGCTCGCGCGACTTGTCTCTCCAGGTAGCTTCCATTTGTTCCAGAATACGGTAAAGCTGGGCCTGCATCTCTTGCTCTTGCCTGGTATTGTCATCAGAAGGGGTCTTCTTCTGTCCTTCTCCAATCTGAGCCCTGAGGCTCTGAATATTATTTTAGACGCAGTTGACTTCTCGTTTGTTCCAAGCAATGATCTCCTTCTTTGTATGCCTAAGCTTTTTACACAGACGAAGCTGGCGAGATCCAGTCTGCCCTTCGTTCCAGGCTTTTTTGATGATCTCGAGGCAATTTTCGTGTTTAAGCCAAGCTGATTGGAAATGGAATTGCTTCGGGGGCGAGTGTCTGGTCGGTTCCGTATTCAGGATGATGGGCCCATGATCCGATCCACTGATGGGTAGGTTATGAATGGTGGCATCCGGAAAGATGGTTCACCAAGGGATAGAGAGTAACGTTTTGTCCAACCTCTGCTTAACCAGCTCGACGCCTCTTTTCTTGTTTGACAAAGTGAACGAAACTCCAGAAGAACCCAAGTCCATCATAGAGGCTTCGAAAATGAACTCCCCCAGAGGGTTAGGGGTAGTGGCATCAAAAGCAATTTTACGGTATTTTTCCTCTTTGCAGGTGATACAATTTAGGTCACCAATAATAATCCAAGGTATCTTAATCGATATGGCTAAGTCGTTAATGGAGGCCCAATAAGTGGAACGGTGTTACATGTTAGGCGGGCCGTAGGTGAACGAACAGAGTCAAGGGGTCGGATCAGTACTAGGCGATTGGTTGGGCGCGTGCGATTGAATGAACGCGTCGCTACCATTATGGGAAGAGGTGAGAATAGTCAGATCGATGGTATTATTCTAAGCCAGCCAACCCCCCCCCCCCCCCCCCCCCCCCCCCGCGTGCTGGGGGGAGGCATTAACAGTGTGCGAGTTAGTGAGGCCAAGTGTGTTGAGCTTCCTGAGATTATCAGTGTTGATCACTTTTGTTTCTGAGAGGAAAATAATGTCAGGGTGGAATTTCTGGTTGTGCACCAGAAGCTCCCTTAGGGTGGACCGCTTCGCGGTCCCCCTACAGTTTCATGCGAGCACAATCATTGATAATTAAGGGCCGGTGTCGGGCCCGCTTCCGTTGTTTGGATAATTTGGGCTGTTTTTTGGTGCCTCGCTGTGTCACGCCTTAGGGTGTCTGATTTACTATCAAGTTTTTGGAATGGAGTCATTTTTATAACCGCTCGAAAGGTTCTCTGGCATGGGTGGGCAATTAAGTTTCGTGTCACTGAGATGAACGTGTTTCTAAGGTGGGAAAGTCTGCTACCATGGTACGCGGCCTTTCGCTTGCAAGATTACGATTGTCTAATTCTATGTTCATGATTTCTTTTGCCCCATTTATCCCTGATCCATTTGCAGAGTTCAATTGGGGATTGGGGGACGACATTGCCGTGGTGCAGTGTGTGCTTAGCAACATGTTGGTCTATGATGAGGGTATGCGGACCGCTATGTAAGTAACGTTCTATCCTGTATGACTCTTTATGAGTCAAGGGGCTTTTTTTATGCTTAAATCTCCTTTTATTAAACAGTGGTTTAACATGCATCATATATAAAGGCCAATCATGAAAACATAAAAGGTGTATAGCATAAGGAATTGAAACAACGTAGGTGTGTGGAAATCGCGTGCAAATACGTACCTTAGCGGGTCCTGCGCAGTCTCCGTAGCAATCCCCGGACTCCTCACTGTCTCGACTACGCTTTAGAACTCCCTTACCTTTTGAACTTGTGCTTAGAGTATCGCGGCTAGACTCGGTTCCGAAAAAATCTGCCGTGACCGGCGTGCCCCATCCCGTGCTATCCGCCGTGGCGTATCCATTTCCCCACGGCTCTTGTTCCGCCTCCGAGGAAGATGACGACAGTGCCGTGGCAATAAGAGTGAGCTCCTGCCGAGGCCTTACGAGAGATAGTTGGTTGGAGAGAGGTAACCCGGCTTGGGAGATTCCGGCCTTGGTAACCACGGGCTTGGAGGAAGATTATGAACCGGGAGAGGTGGACTAGCTGTGAGATCCAAGCCCTTGGTAACCACGGGCTTGGATGAATGGGCTTCCTTTTGGGCTGACTAGGGGTGTCAAGCCCGGCCTCCTCAAAGCTTAGAACACTTTTTTTAACTCAAAGTTTAGAACCCGAGGTGTGTGGGTCTTTTGTCTTACCCGGCTGGGCTTTGAAAACACCGGCCCGGGTTGACAAATCTGTTTGGGCGTCTTGTACATGGGTTTAAAAAAACAGTTGAGATCCAAGTCCAGCTCACAGCTGTGGGGCCTGTACTGCAGAGAAGTATGGTCCACCTCTATAGAATTACCTTTTCTGTCCGACAACTTGTCCAACGGATCTCTCTCGAATTAATTATTTAAATTGTGATATGAGGTGGTTTGATTGACCTGTTGCAGCTCATTAAGTCTCTATTAATACATTATTATTTGTTTATGTGGTAGGGTTTTTAATGTTATGTTGATATGCTCTCCTTTTTTTCTTTTTTAGTACAATGGAGAGTAGAGTTTCCATTGTGATCACCTTCTGATTAGGGTTCTTAGCTTGTTTAGGAAGATAGAGTGTAGTTTTGTTTTTATCGGCTATTGCTTAACTATAGTTAAATACCCAATGTGGTTTTAGTTTAGGTAAGGATCTTGAAGGGAAGCTTGAACAAGTAGGTAGAGATTAGTGAAGAGTTTGGAATTAGGGTTTTCATAGTACCGCTGTAACCTCTTTTTTGTTCCGCTTTTCAGTATCTACAATTGAATTAAATGATGATTTAGGTTTAATATTATGTTATAGGATATGGTGGCCAGTTTAAATTGTCGGTAATCTATGGAACCTAATAGAGCAATTTATATGTCGGTCTTCATTGTTTTGATTGATGTTGTTCTCTCTCTGGGTTTGGTTGTGTTTTCCCTTTTGAAGTGCTTACTTTTTTCTGGCTTTAGGTTATTAATTATTTCTGTCTAATTACTGAAATTGCAATTTTGTTGGCATGATTATCAGGTTTGAAGTAATTTTTCTATACAAATTTGACCTAGCATCATTATCACCACCAGTGATAATTATAGGCGGCTAGCGTCCTATTTGAGTTCTCTCTATTTTCCACCCGATATCATTACTAACATCCCCTCGAAGCTGCCAACAAAGTCTGTACTGCGATGCAGGTGCGTTTGTAAACAATGGTGCTCTATGGTAGATGACTTTCAGTTTACTAAAGTACATCATAGTTATGCTATGAAAGCAACAACAACCACTTGCAACAATTTCATTTACGTCGGGAAATATTGAACAAATGTTATAAATTCGACGAGCTATATTTCCTAAAAGACACCAATAAGGGTCTTGTTATTCGTAGAAAAGTAGAATTTGATATAAATGGAGATTGTGTAAGTTTGTGTTTGTGCTGAGGAATATAAATTAATCTACATTACGAATTGAGAAACCCTAAATAGAAGAAATAGTATGAAGAAGACACAATTGGTGGGAGAATTCCCTTTTAGAGCTTCAATTGCTTAATCGAAATCAATTACAATCGAATTCCTCTCAAACCCTAAGTCTCTCTCTTAGAATTTGTATTGATCTAACATCATCTAATCTTGTCTAGCATTGCTACTTTATAAGGGTTACAAGTTCCTAGTTACAAAATAGGATAATTATGTCCATAAACGCCTAAACAATAGGCTGAATCGTGCCTCTGTTCGAACAAAATAAGTCTCTATTTGAACAGAAAAAAGTGTATTCGAACAGACATTAGTGTATTCGAATAAAACAACTTAGACGCTTGTTTATTCGAATAGACTTAAAAGTCTGTTCGAATAGAACTCAAGTAGTTCGAACGACTTGGTCAATTTTTCATAAAAACTCCCTAGATTCTCCTGGATCATGGCTCCCCCCTTTAGGAGCTTTGAGCTCCTGCTCAAGCTAGAACTGGAGATGTGGGAATGCGACTATGCCCATTTCCCTACTGTACCACTTCGACTTACTAGTTAGCTGGCCCTTCTTCCCTACTCGGAACGACTCAATACCACCCCGTCTTGTAGCATGAAATTTCTTCTCTAGAATACCATCTTCCTGCAACGGATCATCTCTTTCCATTTATAAGTCATCAACTGACGGTAGGCGAGTGTCAATTGTAGAGTCTTCATCTAAAAGAGATGGCTCAAACAGCTTTAAATGCTCGACATTAATCACCGAATACATCTGCATATAAGGTGGAAAATCCAATTCATACTTACATGTCCTGCCTTGCAACATTTCCAGCGAAACACACTACGCCCCTTGGGATCATCATATCTTGCAAAATACTTTAACAGAATAATAGGTTGTATCTGAATGGCTACCAACATAGCGGAAGTAGTTGATAATGGGGGTCGAGATAACCTATCAGCCATTTTGCTGTCCACTCCCTTCTTATACTTGATAATCAAAGGGAATTGTTGGAGATACGACATCCTCTTCATCTGGCGAGCTTGTTGTAGCTTGGACTGTGTAGCTAAAAACTGGAATGGTCTGTGATCAGAATACACCACAACCTCCTCGTACAACTTCTCCATGTCGGTTTGTTACTTATAAGACGTTGTCATTGTAAACAACGCGCTAGCAGATGTACCCTCTTGAACCGGTCGTACCAATAATACAAACTTGCCGCTCGCATTAACCAACCGCTTCACCTGAGTCGTCGTTACTAAATTATTTATGGTAACATGCTCCTTAGAAATATTGATATGGAACTCCTTTCCCTCCTTCGCAAGACGATACTTGCGAGCTCTACGGTAATAAATAGCATCTCGGTCCCAAATATAAGGGATACCCAAGATGACCTGACACACATCTAAAGGAACCACCTCATGCGTCACTTCGTCAATAAACCTTTCAGTGATCACAAAATTAAATGTACGCTTCTTCGTGATCAACAAATCCGTATCTTTCTGAATCCACCCCAAACCATACGGCTTAGGATGAGCTGTAGTAATTAAACCCATCTTCTTCACCAATGCTTTAGAAATTAAATTTTTTGACCACCCGGATCAACAATGACCTCGACTAAGCTCTACTTTACCTGAATACTGGCATGAAAAATTTCTTCCCGACTTTTCTCTTCGGTAGCCAAAGACTGCTGAAACATGAGTGTAAGCTTAGGATTCAGTTTATCTAAATTCGGGAGGTCAACAACCTCTGCGGCTAGTGCATATCTTTCTTTCTTGCTCTTCTCCTCCTTCAGCCTAAGCTCCGGGTGAAATTTCCAATATTTATCTGAAATATGCCCACTTGCCTTACAATGATTGTAATAATTCTCCTTGGACGAAGACCCCTCTCCTTTGGACTCTCCCTTATGTTCATTTTTCCAACTAGACTTGTACCCCGACTTATTCTTGTCATCTTCTTTGTCACTCTTCAAGTACTTGCCTTCAATAATAATTGCCTTCACAGTAGCGTCTTCGATATTGGCCACAGTAAAGAGCTTCAATTCTCTTCTTATGGACTCCGACAAACCCCCTGTGTACTTCATGAACATCTCATATTCGTCCATATCGATGTCCAAAACCAAAGCTTGGTTATGAAATGTCGTAGTGCAATCCTGTACGGATTGCTCAAACCTTTGGAGCAAATTGTACCATCGCTCTTTGTTCATACCCAATTGGATAGAATTGCTTCTTCACTAACACCTTGAATTCTTTCAAACTCAAACTTCCTACGTCGTGGCGTTTTCGATAGGACTTCCACCACGTGAGTGCATGACTTGCAAATTTCAATGTAGATAAGCAAATTTTTTAAACATTGGAATATTTATAAACGTAAAAATAGGTCTCTAACCTATCTAACCAATTATCCAACATATCGGCATCGATTGAACCGCCGAATACTGGAATTTTAATTTTAAAATTGATACGAAGATTACGCATAGGATTCGCTGACTTACTAATAACCGATCACTCCTCGACGGATTCGGCATCACTAGAATCACTATCTACCTCCTCGGTACCCCCGCCTCTATCCTCCTCCACAACCCCCTTTCTTCTTCGAGCGTATTCGCAGTTTCATCGAAGTGGAAACTTGTGTAAAGTTCGTGAGACGTAATTGTTCTACCAACTCCCCTAGAGTAGTAGTTAGATCGAAAACTTTCATTTCCAAAGTCGTGAATCGATCTTCGGAATCGCCCATCTTTAAATTATCCTTCTTCTTTGAATTAGGTTTACAGGGAATCTTTAACGGACTCACTAGCTTCTCCTTCATTTGCTTGAGAGGGTCACGTGTAGATACCATAAACCATAATCACCCCTGAGAATCGTAACTGGAAAACTGATAATACTTAATCCACAATACGAATTGAGAAACCCTAAATAGAGGAAATAATATAAAGAAGACACAATTGGTGGGAGAATTCCCTTTCAGAGCTTCAATTGTTTAATTGAAATCAATTACAATCGAATTCCTCTCAAACTCTTAGTCTCTCTCTTAGAATTTGCATTGATTTAACATAATCTAATCTTGCCTAGCTTTGCCCCTTTATAAGAATTACAAGTTCAGATAATTATGTCCTTAAACGCCTAAATAATAGGCTGAATCGTGTCTCTGTTCGAATAGAACAAGTCTCTGTTTGAACAGAAAAAAGTATATTCGAACATATATTGGTGTATTCGAATAAAATAACTTAGACGCCTGTTTATTCGAATAGAGTTAAAAGTCTGTTCAAATAGAACTTAAGTAGTTCGAACGACTCCAAATCTCGTTCGAACGACTTGGTCAATTTTTCATAAAAACTCCCTAGATTCTCCAGGATCACAAATTGTGGTTTCCTTATAGTGATATATGGGAAACGTGATAATCCATCTTGTTTTATATTGAACCCTACCATGGGTAAACACTTGCAAGTAAAGAATGTTGTTATTCACCAGGAAACTAGTTTCGGGGTTGGATTTTATGTGCCCAGTGAAGAATTCAAGATGGAACAAATTTTAAAAGAGTTTACTTCAAAAAAGCCAAGAACATGAGAATCAAAGATTGGAATAAGAACACTTGGTGGTGCAAGTGGAAAGAGGTTGGCAGAGATTATCCCTTATGCTATTACTAGTTGGGCTTGTTCGGCCACTCACACTCTCTTCAAAGGGGAGGGGCTTTTGGTGTACATTGTGTCATTTGACCTAAATTCTGAGGAATTTGGAGAAATACCTATTGGGAAATCTTGAGGGCAAATCCTAACGTGGAAGCATAATACGATTAACAAGAACTTAAAATCTAACTCTAATCATGGAGAATTCAATCCAAAACAATAAAACACATACACAAGGTTTAAATGAGGTGGAAACCCCAATTGATCAAAACCAGCCCCGACAAGCATAATGTTTATATTATCATTTTGGGTTACAAGAAGTTCCAGAGATCACTCAACCTCACCTTTATCCTTACAAATAATCTCCAGCAAGAAACCCTAGAAAGAAAACCCAAAAAAAATATTTCCAAAGCAAAACCCTAGATTTTCCCCTTTTTTCTCCCTGTACTGAGGCCTTTAACTTAACATTCTATATTTATAGACTTTCCATTAGATCATTTACTAAGTACGCATCACGAGATAAACCATCGCTTTGGAATAAATCCCATTAAGAACGAATTTTGAAATAAACAAACAGAGCATTTTTCGTTCGAACGACCTAAGTCTCGTTCAAACGACTTCAACGTAAACTTTTTCGTTCGAACAACTTCCCCTATTTTTGAGTCGTAACCTAACAATACCAACTCCTGCATTGCCCTTGAGATTCGATTGGATGGATGACCCGCTCAGGGATGATGGGATTGCTGGGATGATGTCCTTCACTATCAGATTGTTCATCGCATAGTGGATGTGACAATGGGAAGAGGTCTTGGACTAAAAAATATAAAGATTCGTAAGTCTGCCAAAAAAATTACGTTGGGAGAAATTGAAGCTTGTATGCTTTCTTGATAACGGTAAGATATTGCCAGAGGCTCTTGCAGGTTTGTTTTCTTACTCCCTAGCAAGTAGAATCATCAAGGAATATAAAATTGTTGGATTTTCAATCTATACCGGCACTACTCTTTCTGTTGACGAGCACACATGTTAATAGGTCGTATAAGTGTTATTGGTTGTGCCCAATTATTACATCAAGCTAAGGTAGGTGAGACCTAGTGTTACTCTTTATTAGGGTTTGAGGGTTAATGAGAAGACCACTTTAACCCTACCAAGATAAATAAAGAAGAATTCTCTCTTGGAGGCTACAACACATAAAACCATCCCATTGAGGTCTACAGCCAATCCAAGGGAAGACTTCACTCAGGAATAAAAAAAAAATAGGAAGCAGAAGAAGAGGTTAGAATAATCTATATTCCATATCCTATTATTGATCATAGCAATTAAATGTATTTCTAACCATTGGTACCAGTCGCTAGGATACCAATTACTGTGGTTAAATAATTGCTCTTAGAAATTTTTTCTAGTACTTTAATGGTTTTGTTTTGAGTACCTGACGTTAATATTACTGTTTTGAGAAGCGAGAGAATAAAAATAAGATTTCATAACTTTTTAAAATTATTTATCTTTACCAACTTTTTCCTCTCACTTTGACTACACATCAATAAGTCCCCAATTTTTTTTTAAGAGGGTTCCTCTCTCTCTCCCCCAAATTACACTACCTAAATTCATCCTTTCAATTCTCGTAGAGTAGAGGGTCTTTATATCGATTTCAGAATAATTCAAAGGGTTTCAAACGCGGTTTTCTTTATCATCAGCACCATCTAATTCGGGTTGACTCATGAGGGGAATTTTTCATATTGAGATCTGTGGTGGAGGAGTTATTCTTAAAGAACAACATGGATTAAAGTCTGTTGTTGCTAAATCAGTTTGAGGGTTTCATGATTTGAAACATTTTTTTGTTTTTGTTTTTCGCGCGCATCTGATTTGTTGTGGGTTCGGCTACTGTTGATCTGATTTGATAAAAGATTGGGGTTTCTGTAATCTGATTTAGGTTCTGTAATCAGATTTGGGTTTTCTGTAATCTTATTTGGTTTGTTGAAGTGGGTTTTTGGGGGAGATTCATAGCAAGATTTCATATTCATGTTATCTTACTTCCATGGGTTTTTTAGAGAGAAGTCGATCATTAAAGGGGAAAATCCAATTTGGTAATTAGGGTTTACAAAGGGTGTTGGTTGCTATTTGGAAAGTGAGGTTTAAATTGTTGGTTGATAATCATGTGAAAGAGATTGAGGTTCTTTAAGAGAAATTGCTTGCCGTGAAATCTGCTCACCGACGCTACTGTTACTGCTATCGATGAGTTGATTAAATAGGGTTTGTTGGGTTTTATGTGTTTATGATGGTAGTTTTGAGATGGGTTTGATTATTTTTAGATCATATCTCTGTATCCTAGAGTTCTAAGGAGACAGAAACCAAAGCCTATTGGATTAGCAATCCCTTTCGATCAATTTTTTTTTCTTTTGTGGGGAGGTGTATCTAAACCCATGGGGCCCCATTTTGCGAATTCCACTATCGTTTTCATCTTCCTTATTCCCCAACCTCAATCATCTTTGTATGTTTTGATCTATTGCTTTTAAATATGTTTAAGTTGGTCGAAGCTCAAATGAGGCAACTCTAACCCCTTTGACTCATTTATACTTATTTTTGTTTTATTTCGGCTCAATCCGAAGGGAGGGTATTTTCTGAGTTGATAAAATATATGCAGGTTATTCGGGTTTTTATTTTTTTAAGTGTTGTATTATTGCTGAAAGGGAATGTGATTATCATTTACCGGAAACACATATCCATGTAAGATGCCTCACAATTCGGCAATTTTTATAGGAAATACAATCTAGGTATTCTAATAGCGTAACCCATAATTATTACTAATTAGATCATCATATCTGGCATAAACTATAATATATCATTAATGATATAGGGTTTTAATGCCTAAGGATCTCCAATGGGGTTTAAGTGAGATCCATGGACAAACCCTTCTCGGCCCATGGAGATTTTTGAGTGTGCTCAAGCTCATTTCATAGAGGAGGGAGATCACTTTACCGGTACTATTCCTACAGAGTTTTTCTTTGAAGATGACTCTAAAACTCGGAGTCCAACTGCTATTTCGATCAGTGTTGATATGTTTTCGCACTTATTTGATATTGACACTGTGATGAGTACGATTTTAAACCCATTTATTATTTTAGACCCTATTTCCAGACCCCGTCATAGCACCAGTTCTTCCATAGATTTGACCAGAACCTGCTCTTGTCCAGTTTTCTATCGTTCCACCTCCAGCCCAGCCTCTTGCTCCTACTCGGAGATACCCTAGAGAGAAGCGTTCAGGTATTTTTTTAGATTACCACTTTTATTCAATTGAAGGGGAATTATTTGATTTTGAGGATCTATTATCTTTTAGTTCGGCTATGGCTAGTTGTTTTGCAGATCAGTGACATAATGCCATGATAGAGAAGATGGATTATATGTCTCACAACTCTGTGCGGGAGTTGACACCTTTACCTGAAGGATCTAAGATAGTTAAATGCAAATGGATCGTTGTATATACGTCAAACAAAGTTAGAGACATTTTACATTTATGGTTTTGCACGTCGACAATATTTTACTCGTTCGCGGGTGACGTCCGGTTTCTTCAGGAGACGAAAGCCATCTTATCGCAGTATTTTGATATAAAGGATATGTGAGATGCCAAAGCAGGTGAAGTCCCTGTTGTCAATGGAAATATCTTTAGGAAGACGATGCCACACGAGACAGTTTCAGTAGTTGAACGCCTCATGTATGATATGATATGTATGAGACCCGACATCAATTTTGTTGTTGGGATATTAGGAAAGTACCAACAGAACCCTTCTATTATTCACTGGCAGAAGCCAAGAAGGTTTTTTGCCATTTAAAGAGGACAAGAGATTACAGATTGGTTTATAGGAGATCGGACGAGCTTATGGTTTTGGGCTACTCTGACTTAGATTTTGCTGGAGTACATCTCTTTAAGAACCACACTTTTACGTGGGAGTAGTTATTGGTTTATTTTATTTACTTTTACTGCTTTAGGATTCTTTATCCTTGTGGAAGTTATTCTCGGTTATTATTTTAGTCGACATTTAGACTTGACTTTAATTATTTAGTTGTTATTATATGTGTACATATTCAGTTTAAATTATGCAATTGCAATAAAGTTTTAGATATGAATGATTTTATTACATGGCGGTTATCTAAGTATCAAGTGCCTATAGAGAATACTGTAAGGTTTGTCAAGTTTGTTTGGGTTGGATATGGGTAGGTTCCACATCCTTTGGCCTTCATTTCAGTATGAGCGACAGTCTTCCCATGACGGTTTATCTAAGTATTGAAATGACATGTGTCTGGTAAACACATGTTACATGACATTAATGAAAATGTACCAGCACATCATTAAGGTGTACATTTGCTATTTACACGCTAGACTCCACTAGTAAAAAAATTACACTCAAAAGCATGACTAAAATTTGTCTGTGAACCGTATTAGCCATCTTTGTAGTCGTAGAGTGACAGTCAAGTTCGATGTAGCATTGCTTTCAACAAATTGTCATATGTGGTTTTAAAAAACAAAAGATGGCTATCCGCTTTTCATTAAAAACCATAAATCAGGTTAAAAATATTTTTCTTAAAATCAAGTTAGTGCCGGGTGGGAGATTGTTGGATTTTCCATCTATACTGGCACTACTCTTCCGGTTCACGAGCACACATGTTAATAGGTCGTATAGGTGTTATTGGTTGTGCCTAATTGTTGCATCAAGTTAAGGTAGGTGAGACCTAGTGTTACTCTTTATTAGGGTATAATGGGAAGACCACTCTAACCCTATCAGGTTAAATATAGAGGAAGTCCCTCTTGGAGGCTACAACACAGAAAACCATTCCATTAAGGTGTGCAGCCAATCCAAGGGAAGACTCCACTCAAGAACAAGAGATTTTTAGAGAGTAGGAGAAGAGGTTAGTATAATCTGTTTTTCATATCCTATTATTGATCATAGCAATTGTATGTATTTCCAACAAAAATTTCCAAGCTCTTTAAGATACGTACTACTGGAAATGGGGGAGTGATTTTATTTAATTCAATTCCGTTCTCAAGGACCTTGGATTTATCCGGAGCCATCAAGGGACTAGTAACGGCTGCTAGGCCTACTGGAATTTCGTCAAAGTATATTCTTTGATAGGGGTTTTGGATTAACTTAGGAATAATTGTAGGGCAGATGATCACTTGTCCCCAAATCTTAAATTATAATTTCTGATTTAAGAAAAATTGTTTAACAACATAACCTTGTGCCCATTGATTGATATATATTTTTTCCGGAGAGTTAATTGATATATATTCATGTTGTGCTTTACATGATTCACCTGCAGTGTCAAAGAGATCTCCCGAGGATAATCGAACTGTAATCTTTCCCAGTTGATGAAGGAATTAATTTTATTACACATTCAATCTGGCGATAAATGGCTGATCATAGTTCTCCTATGTTGATTGTTGTACACATCTTTGAGGAAAATATAATTAACTATTTTACGGTTTTCTTACGAAAAGAATGTTAATAAAGCAGTTTTTAATTTTATAAAGACTTCGATGAATTCAAATTTGGCAATCAGCTTTGCATACTTCTACATGACGTAACCCTGCAAATATAGGTTAACCATATGCTCGGTGTCTGCTTCAATTCAAAGCCTCTTAATGCCTTTGTTGGTGGTAATTTGCAAATCCTTGAGAATGAATGCATTTCATGGTCAAGGACTGAAATTGTTGAAATACAACCACTTGAACACCACAGACGATCCCCTTTGTGATCTATAAGAAATGTACCATAACTCACCCTTACCCCCTTATCCGGGTCGAGGGGAGTAAAGCCTGTAAGTGAATGAACTTAAGAAAAAAAACTTTACCTGGGATGAAAACTCCAACCATGCCATACATCTCGGGATTAAGAGCTGCCAATCATTCTATCAACATCATGTATAATTTCAGCAGCAAGAAATCGAGGACTTGCCATAAATTCCTTGTGCGCAGGCTAGGAGTTTCCCCATATTGCTTGCCTGTGGTGGTGATATGGCATAAAAAACGAGTGGTCTAGCATTGGACTTCTACTCAACTATGTTAAGCTACTAAATTTGGCCCCATACTCTTTCGGCGTTTTTTTTCTTCTTTTTTCTTCGAGTTGGAAGATTCTTGAAATTAATACCAAGACCTTTTAATGATAGTTTAGGTTTAATATTGTGTTATAGGTTTGGGAATACAATAAAATTGTAGGGCATCTATGGTGCATAATAGAACAATTTTATTACCTATATTTGTTTTGCTCAATGTTTTCACTTTTGAAGTGCTAGCTTTTGTGGCTCTAGGTTGTTAATTTATGTCTAATATATTATTTTATTCGGGTGATTATCAGGCTTGAAGTAATTTGGCCTAGCAGCACTATCAAATCACCAGTAATGAATTATAAGCGTGGCAGGCGGCAAGCGTCCTATCTGAACTCTATATATATTCCGCCCGATATCATTACTAACATCCTCTCGAAGCTGCCAATAAAGTCTGTACTTCGATGCAGGTGCGTTTGTAAACAATGGTGCTCTATGATAGACGACTTTCAGTTTACCAAATTACATCATAGTTATCCTCTGGAAACATCAGCCACTTGCAACAATTTCATATGTGTCAGGAGATATCGAGACACTGAAGGTTGGTTGAGACACGACGAGCTATATTTCCAAAAATATACCAATGAGGGTCTTGTAATTAGTAGGAAAGTAAAATTTGATATAAGTGGAGATTATCGTGAGTTTATGTTTGTGCTGAGGAATATAAATAGTGGTTTCCTTATGGTGATATATGGGAAACGTGATAATCCATCTTGCTTTATATTGAACCCTGCCACTGGTAAACACTTGCAAATGAAGGATGTTATTCACCACGAAATTCACCTCAAAACTAGTTTTGGGGTCGGTTTTTGTGTACGCAGTCAAGAATTCAAGATGGTACAAATCTTAATTGAGATCACTTCAAAAAAGCCATGAACTAGAGAATCAAGGATTGAAGTAAGAACACTTGGTGGTACTGGTGGATAGAGGTTGGTAGGGATTGCCCCTTATGCAACTATTGGCGATCCAGTACTCCTCAATGAATCTTTCTATTGGGCTTCATCGACCTCTCACAATCGCGTCAAAAGAGAGGTGCCTTTGCTGCGCATTGTGTCATTTGACCTAGATTCTGAGGAATTTGGAGAAATACAAACTCCTGCGTTTCCCTTGGGATCCGAAAATGACGACCCGAGGTATGAGGTGCTGTTTTCTTATTATAGGCTGGGATTGCTGAGAGGATCCCTTTCACTATCAGATTGTTCATCTCACGGTGACTGTGAGATATGGGTCATGAGCGACGACAATGGGAAGAGGTCTTGGACTAAAATGTAAAGAGTCGTAGATCTGCCAAAAGAATTACAATTGGCGAAATTGAAGCCTTTATGCTTTCTTGATAACGGTAAGATATTGCTAGAGGCCCGTAATGGTTTGTTTTCTTACTGCCCAGCAAGTGGAATCATTCGGATTTAAGAGAAAATGTTTAACAGCATTACATTGTGCACTGTGCTTTATATAATTCACCATCTTTTGCAGATTCCTGTGGAACAATTTTAACCTTGTCCAAATCTCCCGAGGATAATGGAACTGTAATCTTTCCCAGTTGATGAAGGAATTGGATATGAAGGTGAGGATATTTGACTGATTATATTTCCCCCTATAATACACATTTAACCTAAATTTGGAGAAAATTAAACTTTTGAAATCAGAATTGCTTGCAGTTGTATGTTGGTAGTTGTACATATCTTTGAGGAAACACAGAATCAACCATTTTAAGGGTTTCTTACGAGATGAAAGTTAACACCGAAGTATGAAGCAGTCTTTATAATGTAATGTGCAAAGAATTCAATTACTACATTCAATAAGTTGCATCAATATTTATTTGCTAACATGAGGTTGAGTATACTCCTGCCATTGCCCAAGTATAATAATCAGAAAACAGTGGGCTTTGTAATCATCGAATATGGCAAGGAGAGGGGGCGATGCAATCTGTTTAAAACTAGATAGAAAAGAAACCTACATGTTTGCAAATTTCAATCCAAATGAAGGAAACCATATTGCTCGGTGTTTGTTTCAATCCAAAGCCTCTTAATGCCTTTGTTGGTGGCAATTTGCAGACCACTGAGAATGTAGGGACCCGAACTTTTCACCGTTATACCATTATGTCTTTGCTTTAGGGCGATACTTCTTTACTAAGTTACATCTTGCTGTACTTTATCTCACCTCTTTGTTTCAATTTCAAAAAAACCAAACGTGGAAAGTCCTAGAGGTATATGGTTGTTTCTCGGGGAGCTTTATAAGCAAGGAGATGTTTTTGTAACTACAAGTAGAATTTAAACTAACTTCCCGAATTAATTTTTTTTTTGTATTGGCAAGTATAGGGCCTATCAACCAACAACTCTTAAATAATAGGGAGATTAATAGTTTTCCAAAAGAGAGAACTTTGGAATGAAAATATCTCCCACATCTTTTCGATTCTTTGTCTTTCTTCTAGGGCCCCTTTAGTTAAAACACTATAAAACTTCATAAAAACCTAACTAAAACGTCATCGAAAAATTAATTAAAATTTCACCAAAAGTAAAAGCAATATATGGAATTACCCGATTTAAATTTGCTTACCAAAGAGGATGGAAGCTTTGTAGAATTTTCAAATTGTTCAACTATTGAGAGATATAGTCTTATTGGTTAAAATAATTCGGCGATTAATATTATATTAGGGAGAAATGATCTTACAACAACCCAATCGATTAAGCTTTGAGAAAAAGAAAGAAAGATATTTTAAGAGAGAGAGTTCTCTTTTCTGTTTTGTAAGATTTTGAGGGATTTGGATAATTAGTTGGTTGATGAGCCCACATCCTTGCAACTACCAAATTATAAACTATATTTAAATCTCCTTGTAGTTACAAAAACATCTCCTTGTTTATAAAGCTCCCCTTTTTTCTCTCCTTTTTCTTCTCTAATTCCTTTCCGCAAAATTCTCCCAACAATCAACAACTAAACCTATCTTTTCTCCTCAACGACTTGGCCTTTGAACCTTCTCGTTCTCTTCCTTAACCCAAATCAAACAAGTACTTTTATCCATGATTATTCCTTGATTAGATCTAGATAATTCATGAATCTTGACCATGATATTGATTTGATTTGTAACTGTAATCAGGTATATATTGTTGCCTATATACATTGCTTAACTAGGGATAAGTTAGGGGTTTAGAGTTCCTTCATGGCTAGGTTCAGGAATTTAATTCTTCTATATCATTTGGGGACACCAGCATGAGTTTCTTTGTATTGATCAATGAGCTGGATGTTGGGGACAAATTGTATTCTTACAATATATAGTATAGTAGTTGATTCATCATATCATAGTTATGAGTAGGTTTTACGTTGAGATGTATATTTTAGGTATGAGATCAGACATAAAAAAACATGTCTATGATTTTAAAAGTTTTCATTGGACCAGGAGATGTACCTATGGATAGTGCTCTTAAATCAACTATAGTTGTTGAACCTATGTAGCTTGTAATGGCAGAGGTTACTTGTTAGAGGCTTTAGTATTTTCTGCGTCATCTTTACATGGTAATTTCATAGACAGTAGAGCTGGGTATTAGGCCATGGTGATAAATATTGATAAAGTATATGTTAGGTTATGATAGGTTATGTTAACTTTGAGCTTTAGTGTAACTACTAGTTGATGGGTTCCTTTCGTACTTTGATTTTCTTCACATACTCAGAAACTCTTGGCCTTTTAGAATTCTTTTAACCTGTTATTGTGTTATGATTTTGACATAAAGCAAGCTTAGGATAGTGACAAGTTAAGCCATCGATCATAGATTTAGATTGACAAACTATAAGGTTGTGGTTGGGTTGGATAATCCATAGTGAACTTGTTTATTGTTTTCTGGTTGGTTTTGAGAAGTTCATGGGCATTGTTTTGTTTGAGGTGATTTCCATATATATTGATGGTATGATATGGCGAATGATATGGGTTGTGATGCATACAGGTACCATATATGGTCTACAAAAGATGTAGTTCTCTAGGTGTTTTCCTCGCTAGATATTACATTAGTATTAAGAATTTATGAGACATTAATTATGTCTATTTTTGACAAGGTGGCCTAGTGTTGGATATTATTTCACTATGAGATATGAGATTAGTATTCTAAGGTTTAAGTTGCCTAAGAATTACCCTATGTATTAATGGAACATTGTGGACAAGTCTTTTATTCTAGAGCAGATTTAGATTATTCATTTACTTGTCTTTGGTGACATCTAATCCTACAGTTGGATTTCTATGATTTAGTAGTACGTGACTTAGATTCGCTTTCATGTTTAGGACTTTCTTTCGATATAGTCGTACTTGTCAGGTGACAGATAGATCATTGGGTGTTGGAGCTTTACTTCATTTGATAAAGTCCCCACTTGTTATTAAAGTGAGGGTAAATAGATCATCTGGTTGTAAGAGTGGTAGGTCTTTTGATATAGTCTCAGATGTTGTTTAAGCAGGGGCAGACATATCATTTGATTCTTCTAGGACTCAAACTTCTTCATTTCCATTTTGTTGGGCTACTTCGAGTTAATGTAGATAGTAGGGCTATGCTATCACGGTCCTTGGGTTCAATTCCCTAAACAAAAAATTTGGTTACTACTAGTCAGTGTTCCAGGGTTGCAATCCCCTAAATTATACCTCAGTTACCTATCGACTTTGATAATCTTTGTGAATACTCCATGTAGGCATAGATCCCTAAAAGTGAAAATAAACCAGGTTTTAGACCTGTAGGTTGAAACTCTTTGAACACCCTGATCAGGTGCGTTACCTGCTAATTCTTGGCTCAATTAAAAGAAATCTGCCAATCCCCAGCTCGACAATAAGGGATACATTTCCATTAATTACAGAAGGGTGTGAGAGTGTGGTCCCACTGAATTAAAGTGACCTTGTGTACTTGACTTCCTAATTCTCTTTTCACATCAACCGTACGTCATATTTCATAGTAGTTAGATCTAAGTTTAGGCTATTATTTTTATCTTGCTAGGATATTAGTTTTTCTTAGACTACCTTCTTTTGGACTCGTAGTTTGGCTGATTTTCCCCTATAATTTTGTTGGGTCCTTCATGTCTCTTTTCTGTGATTATCGTGGTATATCATGTCTTATGACCTTAGATATTTGTACTTGCTGGGCGTTGCTTACTGACACCTTACACATACACAATTTCAGGTAAATCGTTGCAGGAGCGATGCTAGTAGTTGGAGCAAGTTGGACTTGCATGTTTTAGAGTTCTCGCCACCCTTGTGGTATTATTTATGATTATCTCTTTCTATATTATTCTTCCATTGCGTAGTTTCATCATGTTGTAAATGTATTTACGATTTGTTTTAAATTGTAGTACATCTTTTGGGGATTCATCTTCAGGCTGCCCGATGTTACACCTCAGAATTCGCGTTCTTAATTGATTATTAAGAAGCCAATTTTGGGGGCGTGACAGAGAATGAATGCATTTCATAGTAAAGGACTAAATTTTTTGAAATGCAACCACTTGAACACTACAGACGATCGATCCCCTATGTGATATATAAGAAGCATACCGTACTAACCCTTACCCTTATCTCTGTCGAAGGAGTAAAAGCCTGTAATTGAATGAACTTAAGAAAAAAGCTTAACTTGAGATGAAAACTCCAACCATGTCATACATCTCGGGCTTAAGAGTTGTTTTTCATTCTATCACCATCATATATCATTTCAGCAGCAAGAACTCAAGGACTTGCCTTAAGTCCCTTGTGTGCAGGCTAGGAGTTTCCCCGGATTGCTTGCCTGGGGTGGTGATATGGCATAAAAAGTGAGTGGTCTAGCATTGGACTTTTATTCAAGTATTTTGAGCTACAAACTTTGGCCCCATATTCTTTGGGCATTTTTTTTTGTTGGAAGCTACTTGGAATTGACACCAAGACCTTTTGATTTTCCAAGCTCTCGTTGGCTCCACACACTTAAGCTACTGGCCATACCGTATTAAATTGACTTCGGGCACAAATTATAACAGACAACACCCTAAATATGGATTAGATGAAGCCATGAATTTTAAGGAAAAGATCTAGTTATCCAACTGAGTAGTTTTTAGGGTTATTTAGCTTTTAGACCCAAAATAATGACCACGATTTAGACTAACCCCCTATGATTGTCATTTTTAGCTTTTGGACCCTAAAACACCCCAGAGCTGTTAATTTTTTTAAAAAAAATACTAAAATTACCCTTGTTATTTTATTTTAAGTTTTAATTAAAAAATCCACGTGTTAAATAATTATCTAGTTTGAATATCCACGTAGACTAAGAAAATCTACGTGGACATTTCTTAGTGTCTACGTGGAATGAGCGCCAACTTTATCATCTCTACCATTAAAACTTTGAAACTAAAGATTCAAAACATAAATTACGAAACAAAACATAAATCAAAAGATTTAAAACTAAATTAAAATATAAATCCATTAACATCATCATCAACATTCAATAACAACCAACATCATCACAAAAAATAAAATAAAAAACCCTTAAAAAATGATATTCCGTTTCCAACAAAACCCATAACTTGGGCTTCTTCCCAAAAAAAAATCCCTCTTAAAAATCCAAAACTAAACTAAAAAAGCCTAAAACCTAATAGAATCTCCTCCTCTTCTGAGGAAGAGGTTCATCATCTTCAACTTCATCATCCGCCTCATCACCATCATCATCATCATTAACCTCCTCCTCATCATCATCATCATCACCACCACCCTCCAACAACTTTTGGTCCTCCTCGACGTGGAAATCCTCTTCAGGACATTCGTCAGAGGTGTCGCCGTACTCGGTTGGTTGTGGTTTCCCTACTTCATCACTATCACTATAGTCGGATGTTGGGGGTGTTAATGGAAGGAAATTTGATATTGTTGCTAGAGGCTTGAAACTTGAGACTTGTGAGAGAGAAAAAAAAATTATGGAGGAAGATAGAGAGGTTAGAGTGTTGAACTTGGGGTTATACAATCTTTCAAACTGGCAAACGTCAATCGATGCATATCTCCATCTCTTCCCCAAGTAACCACTCTAGACACTTAGCCATAATTACCATATGTATTAGATTTCGCTTTTAGACCCTCTGTGTTTGGAGAATATTAACCTTTAGATCCTGCACGTTTTGAGCACATGAGGAACAAGGTATTTTAGGGCACATAAAACACAATACAACTCGATTGCCAATTAATTGTAATTTGTAATTTAGAGATTGTTATATCAAGACAACAAGGAAGGTTATACAAGTACAAGGTAAGCAAAAATTTGAATTTTCTTATATACCATTTGAAACCATGTCTGATGATAAAATTTATGAGATATTTCACCTAGTAATTGAGTATGGTGGGGAGTGGATGAACCATCTAAGAGTGGATACGGAGTGAGTCAATACAAGGATGATAGTTGTTTTGCCTTAACTGTGTTTGTAAACATTTATTTTGTGGAATTGTTGGGGTTAATTGCTACAATAATAGATGATGAACATGGTCCAGATAATAATGCTCTTGTGAGGAGGGGGGGTATGATTGGGTTGTTATTTATTGTAGACGGTGTTTTGCATAATGTTAGTAATAATTTAGAAGTTAAGTTGATGTTTAGGCACATTTAGGAAGACCCAATTCATGGGTATTACGAGTTTTCATAGAATCAGAGGAAATACCTGAAATAGTGTCAATCCCTGTTGAAGAATCACCATTACAGTTAGGATATGATAAACCAAAAATCAAGAAAAAAAAATCTACTAGATGTTTAGAGAAGACAACTAGGCCATTAAAAGTGCCTACTTCTAAGGCTTTTAATGCAAAATCCTTAAAGATAAAAGCAAAAACTAAATCACAAAAACCTAAGGTGAAGAAGGTTAGGGTTGATTACCTTTCTGAGGAAGAACTTGATGATTTAACTAAAGACTATGCCAGTGAAGAAGAATTTGAAATTAAAGAGGAGGATGTAAATAATGTTGATAAGGAAGTTGCAAGATGGACAAGAGATGAGCTTAAGAGGCAGTTTGAGAATAATAAGTTTGAAGACTTAACTAAAGACTCATTCTTTGGCAATGTGGATGCTGAAGAAGACTATCATAGTAACCATACATCACGTGATGGTGATGATATTCCTACAATGGATCGCATAGAAGATCATGAAGGTTTTGTTGATAATAGAGATTTTGTGATGGCTTCTTCAAACTTGTATGAGAAAGAAGATCATGAAGATGAGGAACCCTTTCTACGACCTCAAGTACCAGAGTCTATGTTAACAATTGGGATGGAGTGGCCAAACATATCTGAGTGTCTGTCATTTATGTGGAATTTTACAATTACTCAGAGGTTCACATTTAGACAAAAGAAGAATGAAAGTAAGAGGATTAGATATGTGTGGAAAGAGAGACCAAATTGCCCTTGGTGGGTGTTCATAACAGGGTTAAATGATGGCCACATCATGACACTTAAAAATGGGCATTTTATACATCAGTGTAGTGGTAAGAATGACACATTGAACAGAAATGCAAATACTATTTGTGTTACAAAGGAGATTGAGATCTAATCAGAGATGCAAGTACAACAAGACCAATATAGATATCTGATATTGTGTATATAAGATTTGAAGTAAGAGTTTCATATTACACTGCATGGAATGCAAGGAACATGGTAATAAAGAAGATAGTGGGGTCATATGATAAAGGTTATGCTTTATATCCAGAACTATGTGTTCAGATTCAAAAATCAAACCCTGGTAGTATTGCTACTTGTAGTAGGGAAGATGGTAATATTAAGTTTACAGACATGTGTATTAGTTTTAAGGCAGTTTTAGATGGGTTCACCAGGGGTTGTAGGCCAATTCTTGGTCTAGATGGATAAAGGCAAGTATGGGGGCCACTGTTTGAACATCATATCTCTTGATGCAAACAATGGTCTTTTCCCTATAACAATGTTTCTTTGTAGAAGTGAGTGTCAAGCTACATGGATAAAGTTCTTAACTTTGGTGCAAGGCCAGCTCACCTTACACCCATCTAAATTGACATTCATATCTGATAGACAAAAGGGTCTTGTTGAGGCAGTTTCGCAAGTGTTCCCTCATTCCAATCATAGATTTTGTTTTAGGCGCATGTACAAAATCTTCAAGCAACTGTACAGAGGTACTTATTTGATGGCATTGGCTTAGAATGCATCAAAGGCATACAACAAATCTGTAATGAAAGAAATTTTGGACAAGTTGGGAGTTGCAGAACTTGATGCAAAAACATGGTTAGAAAGGGTGCCATATGAATCTTGGTGTAGGTCTTACTTTGATGCTTTTACAAAGTGTGAGAATGTGACCAATAATTTCTCATAATCATTTAACAATTTGATTGTTAAGATTAGAGATAAACATTTAAGCAAGATGGTAAAAAGGCTGAATTTGATACAGATGACACTCATGTATGAAAAGAAATTGAGGGCAAGAGAGTGGAATCATAATGGATTGGTACCTAGAGCAGTGAAGAAGATTGAGTTGTTGAAAGCATACAATCATCACTACAGGTTAGAGGAATTTGAAAATGATTAGTGGTTGGTTCTTAATACCAGTGGCACAAGGTGGATATTGAACTTGGAAGAACATACATGCACTTACAATGTTTGGTAGATCACTGAATTGCCTTGTGTACATGCAGTGAAAGTGATTGATCATCTGAAAAATTAGTGGGTTGGGTAAGTGCTCTCTTTTTTAGTTAATATGTCCTAATTATAATTTCATTGTGCATTTCATAACTTTATCATGGCCTATGTACAGATATTGCAGTCGTTACCATAGGGTGGCAACCAATGTAGCAACATACAACCAAGCTGTAAATCCAATTGCAGACTCATTAAAGTGGGGAGACGTATGTTACTTTTTCCCTTAGATTACTAAATTATTGATTTATCTTTATTTTCATAGTATAAATTTACTCTTATGAAACAACCTACAAGAGATATTAGACCACCACCATTGTTGAGACTAGCAGGGAGACCTAGAACACTAAGGAGAAAAGAGACAGATAAGGTAAATGGTATGGTGAGACAACCAAGAAGATGCAGTAAGTGTCAAACATTTGGGCGCAACAACAGAACTTGTAAAGGTCAACATGTAGAAAAGTCAGGCATGGGGAGAAGAGGAGCAAAGGCATACAGATTAGACACTGAATTTAGAACACTTTCAACAAGGGGGGAGGGTGAGAGGGAGAGGAAGAGCAAAAGAACCATAACAACCACCTCAACCTTCAACTCTTATTTCAACTCACCCATCACAACAATCACAATAATTATCACAACAATCTCAACCATCACAGTCATTTCATCCATCTTATTCAACTAGTCAACATTTTAGAGCACCTAGGCAAGATCCTAATGCTAGAAGAGAATATGGTGGATATAGAGTCACTCAGATATCCAGAGGGTTTGCACATTGGTTTGATGCTTCAGGGCAAGGAGAACCATCTAATAGAGTGACTAACAAAGCTACACCAGTTAGGTCCCCTTGGAGAATTTGATCATTTTGTAAGACAATTTGAGTTTTAACAATGGTGATGTTTAACTGTTATTTGTAAGACAATTTGCTATGTGTTTTCTTGTTTAAATACAACATTTTAGATGTTTAACTGTAATTTTATATCATTACATTTTCTACTTCTTCTCCACTGTCACTTTTGTAGCAAATTAAACTACAAATTTATTTAATGACATCTCTACTGTCATTTTCACATTCTTTACAGATTCTTCTCTTATTGTATCAGTTAACTAAATAAAATTGTTATAGATTGGATCTTCACATTTCATAAACTTCTGTCAAAATGACTGTTGTGTTTTAGAAGTAAATATTTTCATAAGGTAATTGCACCCATGTGCAGTACAGGGAAATCTAACCCAAGGATAATCTTTCACCCAATGGTTACTTTGACCACACCTAAAACAACCATTTGAACTTGATGAACCTCCTTCTATTCCATTGGCTTGATTAACAACATCTGATAACCATTGAAAGGATCCACAAATTGAGTGTTGACACTTTAAGAACTTCATTTCATAGTTATTTTCCGTGAGAGATATCATCAGCTTCATGATGCCATTGCACGTAGCTTTCTTGCATTTTGTGTAAACCTAAGGATATTTTGATGCAATGTGACCCTCAAGATTGCACATTTGACAAACAACCTGTAAAAAATTTAAGAAAACCAATGTTTTAATTTTAGTTTTTAGACCATTGTGTCTTAAATAATTAACTTTTAGACCATATTTTGAGTAAATGCGAAACAAACTTTTGACCTTAGATTACGTGCCAGCTTCATGTTTTCCACCACCCATTTTGAGTTATGAAGATACTTCCAAAAGAAGAAGATGAAGTAGTTAATGTAAGAGAGGAGATGAAGATGAAGATCTGTTTGATGAAAAATTATACGTGGATCTGGTTTTACTGCGTGTCATTACGATATAATCATACGTAAGACTCATAATTACAGCGTGACATTGAGATTAAATTATACGTGGCAGAGCTAGGGGTATTTATGGTACTTCATATTATTTTCATCTCGGAGAGTGACTTTCAGGGTGTTTTAGGGTCTAAAAGCTAAAAATGACAATCATAGGGGGTTAGCCCAAATCGTGGTCATTATTTCGGGTCTAAAAGATAAATAACCCTAGTTTTTATAATAAAAAAAACAAACTGAAATGTACAAAACCAAATCCCTTATAAATATATGATGCATGGGATGACGACCTTGCTCGTCTTTCTTTTTCCTTCACTCCCACTTCTTGAAGCTGTTTATAAGAATTGGGGGGTAATAAAAGTGGGGGAAAACGGTACATGTGAGTTCACAACTTTTTCCTAAAAGACCGAATTATTTGGCTTCCAGCTTTAAGTTAAATAGCATTTCTGCATAATTTGAATCAGATGACGTTTCTCCAGAAATGCCGAATGATTTGGCTTGTTTACGCTGGAAGCAAAATGATTTGGTTAGTTTGAATAAAATGTTCCAGGATGCCAAATCATTTGGCATGCTTAGATAAAAAAAACCAAATCATTCGGCCAGTTTAAAGATAAAGCCAAACCATTCGGCCAGTTTACAATAAATGGCTTTTCCGAGAATGACAAATGATTCGACTAGTCGATTTAAATGACTTTTTCTCTGGAGTGCTAAATAATCTGGCTAGTTTTAGCTTGAAAGCCAAATCATTTGGCAATTTTTTGATTAAAGCCAATTCATTCGGCTACTTGAAGTTAAATGGCTTTTCCCCGAAATGCCAAATCATTTGGCTAGTTTAGCTCAAGCCAAATAATTTGGCTTATTTTAAGACAAAAGCAATATCATTTGGCTAGTTATAATTAAATGGTTTTTCTCGTATTTGCCAAATCATTCGGCTACTAGAATTCAATAGGTTTCTACGCAATGCCAAATAATTGGGCTTGTTTAGATTTAAAGCCAAATCATTTGGCTACTGAATTAAAAAAAATCGGTAATGCCCAATCATTTGGCATGACTTTAAGAGCTATATCCTTCCGCTTAGGGGTGAGCAAAAAAATCAAAGAAACCGAGCCAAACCGATCCGAACCGAACAAAATAGTTCGGTTTTGGGCTTGGATAAGGAGACTGGCTCAGTCTATAACTGCTACCTCATTATAGGCATACAGCCAAATCGTGGACTGTTGAAGGAGTAACTTCTTCTCCTTCATTGTGGCTGAATTCTCTCCGTTTTGGACTCCACGAAGTTCAAAATTATATCTATATATTGTGGAGAGGGTTAAGCTTTACAACATCCATTGAATCAAGCCCAACTTCATGTGCGTGATTTTATTCATTGAATCAAATAGCAATCGTAAGAGATTTTATTCAAATTAGTGCGCGTGATTTATCGATATGGGATTCTCTAAACATTCTGAGAAACCTGAATTGTTTGACGGAACCAATTTCAAAAGATGGCTGCAAAAGATGATGTTTTATCTTCATACTCTGCAATTGGCCACTTTTCTTCATGAAATTATTCCTAATTCCAACCCAGAAGAATATAAACCAGCTAGGACTAGTGTTGTTGCTGATTGGATTCACCATGATTATATGTGTAGTAACTATATTTTAAATAGTCTTACCCCTGCATTGTATGATGTTTATATACATTTTATGACTGCGAAGGATCTTTGGGCCGCTCTTAAAAAGAAATATATAACTGAAGATGCCGGTTCAAAGAAGTTTGTTGTAGGGAGGTTCCTGGATTTTAAGATGGATGATTCCAAGCCAGTAGTGTCTCAGGTTGAAGAACTCCAATTAATAATCTATGAGATTATTATTGAGGGGTATAAGATCTGCGAGGGATTCCAGGTGGCCTCTATAATAGAGAAACTACCTCCCTCGTGGAAGGATTATAAGAACAGCCTGAAACATAAACGCAAGGAAATGACCCTTGAAGATTTCATTATCCGCCTTCGTATTGAAGAGGATAATAGAGGAAACGAGACCAAGGAACTAAACTCCGATCGATCCAAGGCCAACCTAGTTGAGGGAAAGCCTAGGAAGTACCAGAAATCAAAGAAGCATGCAGTTGAGAAAAACAAGGGTTCTAACCCTGTTTTCAAGAAATCAGGGAACTATTTTTCATGTGGTAAACATGGCCATTTGGCTAAAAATTGTTTTTACAAAAACGATTCCAAGAGAAAGAAAAACAAACCTGATCAGGCTATTTTAACTGAAGATGGTAACTTCTCCGCTGTTGTGACAGAAGTGAATCTTGTGACTGATTTGAAAGAGTGGTGGATAGACACCGGTACAACTAAGTACATCTGTGCAAACAGAAATGTTTTTAGCACCTATAATCCTGTGAAGGATGGTGAACAACTTTTTATGGGTAACTCCTCTGCATCTAAGATTATGGGCAGAGGTACAGTTACGCTGAAATTCACCTCTGGGAATGTCCTAACTTTGAAAGAGGTTTTGCACGTACTTGATATTCTCAAGAATCTGATATCAGGCTCACTACTAAGCAAGAAAGGATTTAAACTCGTGTTCGAGGCTTAAAGATTTATTCTTACTAAGGGTGGGTCATTTGTGGGGAAGGGATATTTAAATGAAGGTCTTTTTATGTTGAATGTAACCGTTGAAGACATTAATAAAGCTTCTCTTCTGCTTATTTGGATGACTCAAATTTTATTTGGCATAAAAGGTTAGGTCATGTAAACCTAGGATCTATTAAGAAACTTATGAAGTTATGTTACATTTCCAAATCTGATATACCAAGCGGTATAAAATGTGAAATATGTGTAGAATCCAAATATGCTAAGAAATCCTTTAAAAATGTAGATCGGGAATCTGTATTACTTGGTCTTATACATACTGATTAATGTGATCTAAAGGGCTACATAACTCGAGGTGGTAATAAATTCTTTATAACCTTTATAGATGATTTATCCCGATTTTGCAAAGTTTATCTTTTAAAAGGTAAAGACGAAGCTTTAGAAAAATTTATAATTTTCAAAACTGAAGTTGAAAATCAATTAGGGAAAAAGATAAAGGTTTTAAGATCCGATCGAGGTGGAGAATTTGAGTCTGAACCCTTTAGAAAATATTGCGAGGACAACGGAATAATACATCAAACGACGGCTCCCTATTCGCCTCAATCAAATGGGATAGCCGAGAGAAAAAAAACGTACAGTTAAAGATATGATAAATGCAATGTTGATAAGTTCAGGTCTAGCTATGACAATGTGGGGGGAAGCTTTGTTATCTGCTTGTCATATACTTAACTTGATTCCTTTTAAGGATTCTGGTAAGACCCCCTATGAATTGTGGAAGAATAGAAGACCTTCTTATGGATATCTTAAAGTGTGGGGGTGCTTAGCTAAGGTTGGAATATCTGCCCCAAAAAGGACTAAGCTTGGCCCCAAAACTGTAGACTGTGTATTCATTGGCTACGCTAATAACAGCAGTGCTTACAGATTTGTGATTATAAGATCTCTACAAGAATAAAGGGTATTTGCCACCGAAATATCTGTGGCAAAAGGGTTTTTGCCACTGTTTTTACTGTGGCTAGAGTCGTGGGCGTTGATGGGGTGGCTAAAGCTTTGGCACTATTTTTACCGTGGCAAAAACCTATTTTCCCCACTACAAATTCCGTGGCAAAAGCCTTCTTTCACCACTGCAAAATCAGTGTCAAAAGCCTGCTTTCCACACTACAAATTCCGTGGCAAAAACATACTTTCACCACTACAAAATCTGTGGCAAAAGCATGTTTTCCCCACTAAAAAATATGTGGCAAAAATATATAATAAATAATGATAAAAATTAAAAAATATACAGAAAATGAGATAAATTATAAACATGTTTTTACCGACAATTCACATAGCATCATACACGAAATAAATAAATAAAATATTTTATTTCAAAATACTATAATAGCAACATCTATTATTTGTTATCACACTTACAAGTTCAGATATTACACAAATTTTATAAATATTTTGGTAACAAATCCCTGAGTAAATATTACACAAAATACTCTAAAATTAATATTTGAGTTAATGTCTCCCCCATTGCCAAGTTTCATAATATAAAATGTAAAACTCACCAAATCCATCACTGAATCAGGACTTCCAATAAATGAACTTATCTTCGACCTGAGTAAATTGCAATTAACAAAAGCTTCAGAATGAAAAAAGAAGAAGAAAATATGATACAAAGTTATTTATCCACATATATGTCAAAAAAAGCCTACATTATAGATAACTGAAGATGGAACCGCAAGTCTAAACTAAGAAACATGATTATAAGCATCAAAAGCTAGTTACGTCTATGCGAAAGTAACTAACACTATCCCATGTTTACTAAAAAGAAAACTAACAAGATCTAATAAACATGAGAAACAGATTCCGCTAATCCTAAAGCGAGTCTCAAGTCCTAAAATTATAAAATTTAATAGAAATGAAAACTAGCTTTCAATGAAACTATAATGTGGCTCATGGATTTTTGAAAGACTAGGTAGACTACATACCTTCTGTTAATGCTTTAATGGAAATGCAGTTGGATACTTTGATTGAAGCTTTAGTGGAAATGCAATTGGATACTTTAATTGAACCATTGAAGGACCTTTCAAGGAGAACATTGGTGCACTTATAGCACCTTGCGAGACTACCTACAAAAAGATGATCATAGAAATTTAAAGTTAATTCCATCAAGAAACAAATTTTGAAAGATAAAAGAACAAACAAATACCTAAAATTACCTTGACGAGAATCTTTGGGTCCAGTCCAACCTTCTCACTTAGAAGTAATCCTTCAGAAAAAGATGCCATCATGCTACATTTTTTGAGAAACAACCAAGGATCAAAAACTTTAATTGTACTGATACACCAAAACATCGGCAATTATATCTGCCAATTCAAGTTATTGAAATAGCCGTGTATTTTGTATAACGGGCGATATTTTGGACACGCTAAACAAAATGAAGCTTTAATCCAATCTTTGAATTCATTCACTAAAAGAGAATTTACTTAGTACCTTCCCATAATCATGTTGACCACGAGTTTCATCGCAGTGCCATTTCCAACATCCCCAAGGTAAAACCTTGACTGCAAAATAAATATTTAAAGAACAATCAGAGCTAGACTGGAGAAACGATGAATTCATTTTTATCTGCAGAAAGGTGTGAGAGACAGCATAAAGCGTATACCTTCCCCATGATGTCTAAGAAAGGAGAAACCATATCATATAAAGCCTTGTCCCCTATAAAATTATTAGAGCAATAGATTAAGTTTCCTTGTTCTGGATTGCACTCTTTGATGGAAAATACAGTTTTCAACAATAGACTACATTTGAGATGTCATTTCCTCGGCGAAAAACTACATATTTAATATCATTTTACATCAGAAATTTTTATGTGAAAAACTACACTTACAACATTAATACTGAAACAATTTCAAATGACCCTAGACGATACTATGCTATGCAGCAGTTTTGAACTACTTCCCAACCAAACATCAGTGACCATGCTATAATCATATATCAAGTGATAGATAGATAAGTTACTCTTATAAAATAAAAGATAAATGATGTTCACTAGTGTGCACATCACATGCGGAGGAGCTAAATACAAAGAAATAAAGTTAACGAGCATAACCAAGCAAGAGAAAATTAATAAAAAAAGATTAGGAAAAATGTATCACCAACAAATATAATCCTTACCTTAATTTAGTACATTCAAGACTTTGGTGATTGTGCAGCCTCCGATGCCAAGTGCTATCACTGTCAGAATCTGTCCAATACGTTGGAACAATATGCGTATGAGTAAAAGCAATATTAATATAAGCCATTAATTATTCATCAAATTGTAAAGAATATAAACATGAATCAATTTAGTTAGAGCATATGATAGTACCACTTGAAGAGGATCCGGAACCACTGCTAGAGCTACTAGAACTACATGATGTACTTGCGTTAACCCCTTGCCTTTCTCCTTGAAGGAGTGAAGAAGATGACATGTTTCTCTCAGCTGTAACCAGTAGAGCACAGAATTCAAGTATGTATACAAGATGACAAACCATAGGGGAGCATTTTTTTCAAATAACTTTACATTACCATTAGTCATTCCTAGAGAAGATGTATACAAGATGCTTCAAGAAGAATAGTTCTGAGAATGACCCCCAGAATGCACAAGATATAAAAGTAACCTTAGACTATTATTATTAGTATCTCAAGTACTGAAACCACTCTATGTGTACTATACCAAAAGAAACCACAAATTAAATAAAAGCAAAATCAACTGTGTGTGTGAGAGAAAGAGACAAAGGTTCACACTCTTTATGCTTCCAAACTGCCTAAAGTTGGGTACTTGCATGTGTAAATAAATGCATTTGGAGATAGAACTTCTACAAGAAAATGCATTTACTTCCAAGTAAAGCAAGAGTTCCTTGGTGGGGTTGTCTTGTCTAGTTGAGCTTTACACACTGTGAGCTTGCTCTCTCCCTGCCCTACAACTTTTGTTATTCTACCACTACATATAAACATCATCTGACCCAGCTAGGGTACTACTGCATAAAATAATTAAAACTTATGCCTGGGCAACAAAATAAGAAGAATGCAAATGAAGACATCAAAATATGCAAACATGGAAGTTGTGTGCAAATTCAAACATATATACACTTATCTTTCATCTGAAAACAAAGACAGATAACCCTTTTGGATATTTATTTTTGATAACATAAACTGCTGCAATAGAGTAATGGGGCATGTTTATGGTTGCATTAGGCTAGTTTTTAGCAAAACTAAAACTTGGGTACCTTTGATTTCTTGAGTAACAAGTAATCGGTGTTTCACAATTATATTGTTTTAAATGTTAATGGGGTTTTAATGTTTCTATAATCAAATCTTTCTCTCATTGATTTCTCACGGAAAAAAAACACACAAAGCTAATTTTAGGATCAAATTATGCAAATAATTGTAAAAGGAAGTAATGGGTGTGATTGAAATTACCAGAATCATGATGAACTAGATTGAAACGCAAATCAAAATCAACATTTGCAAATCGAAGATAGAGATACACAGGCAAACACGAAGAACAAGCTGTTGGAAGACCAAAACACCCTTTCCTTGCTACAAGAACAGACCCTTCTTTCACCTCCTCCTCCTCCTTCTCCATCTCTTCAACTACAGATGATGATAATGATGCCCTAATGTGAGTGACGATATACATTAGGGCATCATGTTGAGAGATCTCTTCAACTACAGGAGATCTGAGCATTGACGTTTGGGGTTTGAGAGAATCTCTCTGGAGTGTTCTTGATTTTTTGGAGGAGAGTGAGGAGATGATGATCGAGAGAGAGTTGGGGAGTGAGTTGAGAGAATAAAAGGATCGAGGGAGATGAAATAATTTGGGTTTCATGTATTGTTTTTGCCACTGTTTTAGCTAAATAGCCACGGTAAAAGTTGTGACTTGTCTATCACTGATAACACAGTGGCAAAAACTAAAAGCCATCAGTGGCAACTGCCCATTTTTCTTGTAGTGTCTGGGAATAATCAAATGGATGTTAACACCATTATTGAATTTCGAGAAGCGGAATTTTTTGAAGATATTTTTCCTAAGAAAGATAGAGTTGAAGTTCATAATGAATTATCTCTACAATCTTCTAAGAAATCTGTTGAACACGATTTAGATAAGATAGAACCCAGAAGTAGTAAGAGGGCTAGAACAGCTTCTAGTTTTGGTCCTGATTTCTTGACATTTCTTGTAGAAAATGACCCTGTCACTCTCAGTCAAGCAATGTCATCAACTGATGCCTCCTCTTGGAAGGAAGCTATCAACAATGAATATGACTCGATTATGCACAACAACACTTGGGAGCTAGTTGATCTACCCCCAGGTTGTAAAACTGTTGGGTGTAAATAGATTTTCAAAAAGAAACTGAGAGCTGATGTTACAATAGAAAAATTCAAGGCAAGACTAGTGGCAAAAGGTTATAGACAAAAAGAAGGGGTTGACTTTTTTGACACATTTTCCCCTATTACTCGAATAACCTCGATTAGAATGTTAATTGCTTTAGCTTCTATACATAACCTAATTATACATCAAATGGATGTTAAGACAGCTTTTTTGAATGGTGACTTGGAAGAAGAGATTTACATGGACCAACCTGAAGGCTTCGAATCTAAGGTAATTGGAAAGAAAGTATGTCGACTTAAGAAATCTTTTTATGGCCTTAAACAAGCACCAAAGCAATGGAATGAGAAATTTGATATTGTTCTTACATCCAATGGGTATATGATTAATGAAGCCGATAAATGTATTTACTACAAATTTGATGGATCAAATAGAGTAATTATATGTTTATATGTAGATGATATGTTGATATTTGGAACTAGTATGGAGATGATAGACAACACTAAAAACTTCTGGAAAAGAAACTTTGATATGAAAGATTTGGGAGTTGCTGATGTGATTCTCGGAATAAAGATTATAAGAGACTCCGAGAAAATTATTTTATCACAATCCCATTACATTGAAAAAGTGTTGAGAAAATTTGAACAATTTGGCTGTACTCCTGCTAGAACTCCTTATGATCCTCATAGCAACTTAAAGAAGAACTTAGGTAACAGTGTATCTCAACTTGAATACTCTAGAGTCTTAGGCAGTTTGATGTATGTCATGAACTGTACAAGACCTGATATAGCACTAGCTATTGGGAGATTGAGTCGATATACGATAAACCCAAACCAAGATCATTGGGTTGCTCTCATTAGTGTTTTACGTTACCTGAAGTTTACTTTAAACTATGAACTTCATTATTTTAGATATCCAGCTGTTTTAGAAGGATATTGCGATGCAAACTGAATCTCGGACTCAAACGAATCCAAATCCACCAGCGGTTATATTTTCACCCTTGGAGGTGGTGCAGTGTCTTGGAAATCCACCAAGCAGACGTGCATTGCTCGTTCCACTATGGAATCCGAGTTTGTGGCTTTGGACATAGCTAGTGATGAAGCAAAATGGTTAAGAAATTTTTTAATGGACGTTCCATTATGGACGAAACCAGTTCCTGCTGTGTACGTACATTGTGATAGTCAAGCAACTATACAGAGAGCGTTGAACCATTCATATAATGGTAAGTCTCGGCACATACGTCGTAGTCATAAAACTGTACGAAAACTTTTAAAGACGGAGTGATCGCCATTGATTATGTGAGATCTCAAAATAACTTGGCAGATCCACTCACGAAAGGATTAGCCAGAGAGCTAATTGCAAGCACATCAGAAGGGATGGGGATAAAAGCTTTATCAAGAACAATCACCGGCAATGGTAACCCAATCTAAGTGACTGGAGATCCCAAAAACTAGGTTCAATGGGAAAGACAAGTTGTGAGAGTGATTGTGGGGGGTACTATAATTTGATTGGATTTCACTCCAAACTCATCCCTATGATGTAATAGTACCAAAGACAAAATAAAGGTTGAGTTAAACTCTTAATGTTATCTAAATATGGATTTGATCCAAGAAGCGTTTTGGTAATAACATTCTTGATAGAAACACCTATATAAGTGTGGAGGTTTGGCCGCTTCCCATGAGAGCTTGACTAGTTCTTTAGAGCACTTATGAATCCGGGACAGCTCACGGCCGTAACGAGCACAATAGCTGAATCTTTACGAAAGAATAGTGGGTAAAGTATATTGATGAGGTGCACATCTATAAAGCTGACCAGTTCAAGACTTCAGTTCACTGATCAGCTAGTGCCCCCGATTACTTCTACAAGGCGGTGGTTCAAGTTTACGGACACCACTACTAAACACTAGTCTTAACTAGAACTCCAGGATGATCTTTTAAGTTTCATACAATGTGGGGGATTGTTGTGATTTATGAAACTCATAAACATGGGTTAGGGGTTGTGGGTTGTAGAAGTTGGGTTTGTTCATGTTTTCAGCTGGGCTTGGGCTTGGATAAGGAGACTGGCTCAGTCTATAATTGCTGCCTCATTATAGGCATACAACCAAATCGTGGACTGTTGAAGGAGTAACTTCTTCTCCTTCGTTGTGGCTGAATTCTCTCCGTTTTGGACTCCACGAAGTTCAAAATTATATCTATATATTGTGGAGAGGGTTAAGCTTTACAACATCCATTGAATCAAACAACTAGTATTCTTTTTCCAATATTTCTCTCATTTATCCAGCATGGAGTTCTTGTTGTAGATTCTGAAAATTGCTTCTCTCTGTGCATCGCGAAGCTTTTTATCCGTTGTATCCTGGAAGAGTATTGTTGTAGCCATAGCACGATCGTTATTCAGCGAATTAGTGGAGCAAAATCTCTTACGGACATCGTCTCCTTTTGACGAGCCTCGGAAACGATAAGTTCTTTCTGTGTTACCTTTATTCCCTATCGATTAATCTTTACTGTTTACTGCATGCTGCATAAGTTAATAACAGTAATATAACCGGTTAAGGGAACATGTACCTTTGGCCCTTGGGTATATTTGGAAGGAGGGAGCTAGGGTGGTGTTAGCTTTAATGCTTATTCAAATATGGGCAGAGCTGTAAATCCTGAAGGATGGTCTGATAATGGCTATGAAAATCGTGGACAGTATGCTCTCCCTCCTCTTCTCTATATTTATCTTAGTAGTATATAAATTTCACATAGAAACTAAACATGAGGAGACGTATAATAATTTTGCAGATGCACGTATGATATAATTGTAGGACGGTGTTCTACAGAGAATACAAATGCTCTGGACCAGAGTCAAGCACTAGCAACCGCGCCCAAGTATCCTGTCAGATGATGTAAAACTTTGTTTAGACATGACCTACATTGGCGCTGCCTTCACGGCTTCTTCCTACCCGGAAGCTCATATACCTAACATGGTAAATCACTCCAGGCATAATGTTTCCAGCCATTAAGGGACTTGTATTATTGGATATTGCAGCTACTGGAATTTCAGCAAAGTATATTCTTCAATAGGAGCTTTGGATTAACTTTGAGTAATTGTATGGCAGATGATCTCTAGCCCCCAAATCATGAATTATAGTTTCCGATTTAAGAGAAAATGTTTAACAGTTGATGAAGCAATTAATTTTATTAGATATGACTGCATGTTTGCAAATTTCTTGACAATTTTCAGAAAGATGATTTCAATCCAAATGTAGGTAACCAAGGTATCTTTCAATCCAAAGCCTCTTAATGCCTTCATTGGTGGTAATTTACTATGAATGACTGTATTTCAACCACTTGAACACCACAGACAATCCCCTTTGTGATCTAGAAGAAACATACAATACTAACCCTTATTTGCGTCAAGGGAGTAAAAGCCTTGTAAGAGAATGAACTAAAGAAAAAAACTTAACCTGGGATGAAAACTCCAACATGTCATACATCTCGGGCTTAAGAGCTGCTTTTCATTCTATCAACATCATCTATCCTTTCAGCAGCAATAACAACTTGAAAATATTAGTGCGGTAAACAAAGGAATCAAAAAGCAATTATTAGTATCCGCCTTTTGAGTTTTTGTGTGGGGAGATTACTGAGTCCACAGAGACCAGGGAGAGGCCAAGACTGCTCTCGTTTACACTAGTTGTCAAGACACAAAACAGTGTTTAAGAAATACTCATCTTTGGCCAGCAGAGTTAAAGCCCAAGCTTCCGAGTAGATATTATCACTACTGGACAACATACAACATATCCTAATACAAAAAAATAAATAAATTAAACACTAAAAAATTACAAATTAAGATCTTGTTTGCAAAAAGTTAAAAAAAATGAAGTGAAGTTGAGATTCTTCTTGTACAGGTTTTTAAGTCTCGAAGAAACGAAGCTCAACCATGGCTTCTCGACTTTTTGTGGAATACCATGCAACAGCCTTTGCTGAACCAAGTACTTTCATTGCATATTCAACTGCAAATACCGTCTCATCCACTCGAGGGTGCCACTCTCTTCTCTTCAAGTCAAATGCAAGTCTTGAATCAACCCGGAAGCTGAACTCCCCAAATATCTGCAATAATTGGAAAACTAAATGTAAAATTAATTGTTTGTTTTTTCAAAACTCAAATTAACTGCCACAACTATCATCAACATTGCTAATTAGGCAGATTAAAAAATCTAAAATATGATCTATGAAGATGATCTTCATCATCTATGCCTTGGTAGTTCTTGATATGCCCAGCCCAATATGAAATCTGATGTTCTTGTTTCTTTGGGTTATTTGTCCTAAATATACCCCCAAAGTTCTGCAAATTTTTCTTTGTCAAACAAAAAGTACGCGGACTCAACAGGATCCCAAGAAAATGGACTAAAACCCATCTATCTGCTTTGAATTGCAGGAAGAATGTGATGGGCGCGCTCGTGGAAACGGAAAGAAAAGGAATATACAATTATTATTTTTTTATGAAAAGTGGTTGGGGATCGTGAGGCGCAATAGTTCGCCTTTTAAAAGCCTGGGTGCCACCTTAGTTAAAAAACCTCAATATTTTAGCAATGTATTCTGATAGCGCTATCCAGGGCTATGATCATAGCAATATAATGTGCAATAATTCCAGATTGACCATAGTTACCAGAATATATTACTAAAATATTGCAGCTTTTTTTTAACTATGGTAGTACCACATGAATGATTGTCTTTTTTTCCCGAGCAAGTATATGTGATGCATTCGAACGAAAATCCATTGGCATTTTGCAATAGATCCCACTCGCTTTTCACCGAATCAACTTTCAGCTGAGAAGGGTTGAAAAACATGAACTTAAGCTTCCTAATTTCAGATTTCTCTTTATACTTCATATCTTTCAACTATTGTCTCCCACAATATTTCTTTGTTTTATGATTCATTGACTCTCTCTTTCCTTTTTTCTAGATTTTCAAGTTCCAAACTCTCTGTTCAAAATTGAAATGTCCGAATTTTTCTAAAGTGGTTCTAAATCTTCTTCGAATTTTATCTCTTTCACAAATACTCAGTTTCAAAAACTTTCTTTCTAGTCATTGTATTTCTAATATAAACTCTTCAATTTTTTCGTCTTTTAAATTTTCTCCCTGGATTATCTCTCCCCAAGATAATCACTTACCTCTATTTAATATCCATAATTTCTCCCTAGGTTTTGAAGTTTTTTCTCTACATAATTTCTCCCTATGACTAGATTTATGTGCCTTAATTTTGAACTATTGGTTTTCTTAGTGATTCTTCCAATCTCTACTTTTTCTCTCTCCGGATTTTCTTTTTCCATCTTTTCTTAACCAATTTATTCTCTTTAAATTAAGACGTTTAAATTTTTCGCCCAACTTCCCTAAACTTTTTTCATAACTCTAGGCTAACTTTTTCTAAATTATTTCTCAAAATTCTCACGTTAGACTTCCCACTTATTCCAGTTTTTCCCAATCTTCTCTGAACTTTCAACCTTGCAAAGATGCTAAGTTTCTAAAAACAAAAACAAAAATCTCTAGATTTTCTTAATCGAAACGTCTTTCCCGTGTCTTTGTGTCTATTGATATTCCAATTAGATTCTTTCATCAAATTTTCATTCTAAAGGTCATCTCTGACTCTCGTTAGCTTTCTTTTTGAATTCTGAATTTTGTCCTCCATGTTTTCTCTCATATTTTTCTATCAAATTATTTGCGACTCAATTTTTTACTATAGCTTCTCACCAGATTTTCTTCACCATATTTTTCTAGATTTTCCGCTTTTATGTTATTTTCAAATTTCTACCCAAATTTCTTTTTACAGAGTATTCTCACTAGATTTCTAGCATCTTAGACTTCTTCATTTTCAGTCTCCTCGTACATATTTTTCACCCTTTTCATACTTTTGTCTATAAAAGTTTCCACCGTTTTCCAGATATTTTCATGTCATATTTATGACTCATGAACTGTCCATCATCTACTTTATTGGGCTATTACAAATTACTTATCCAAATACCACTATAGTACCAATTCGAGTAAATTTTAAAATAAAAGAATTGCTTGGCACAACATTCTCAAAAGCATAGTTATTAGGATTTTCTCTATACTCATACTTTTTACATAGTGGACTTTCTTTAGATTTTCACAGATTATGCCTTTGTCAAATGATCGCAGTTACTTAGATTTGAGACTGATTATAGACTTCCTTGTTCACTAAGTCCTACTTTTCTTGATCATCTGGCATTCATCAATTTCAATATCTCCATCCTCACCTTAGCTCATCTATGGATATTATGTTTCTTAACTACCAAACTAACTATATAAAGCAAGGTTGGCCATATCGTCGTGGTCTTCTCAGATTTGATGGTAATAATGACAAGCTTATTCGAGCAAACCCATAATTTGCATAGTTCCCCATGCTGATCTCTCAACTCTAATACAACACAAAATAGAGACTGATAAAAGGGCAAAACAGTACCTGTTGCTGAAGTGAGAGTGTGACATTTGGGCAAACTGCCTGGACTACCTCCAAGTCAGATGGCTGTGAATTGTATAGATCTTGTGCAAGATGTGTAGCTCCAGTTAAAAAGGTCGATCCAGAGGGAAAATCTAGACGGGCATGTACTCGAGTAAGATCCAAAAAAAGTCTTTGGAAGTTTCCGTGCTGAGCATTACATGAAATAGATGCAAATAGATCGGCAAGAAGAGCAGATTTCTTCCCAGAGTCGCAAACGCTGAAGCCATTAAACCCTTGTGAATGTTCATCTCTTTGTGATCTTACTGAATTATCTCCAAAGGATGCATTTAGTACCGTACCTGAAGGTATGACATCACAATCTCTAAGTAGAGTCTCACACATTCAAAATCTAGTAGTCTTGAATGAATTTGTAACTTACCCAAGATCCCAGATGCTGAAATGCAAGGATCTGAGAGAAATATATCAAAAGGTTGCACCATTTTCAGCTTGCCCGCTTTGCTTCTCCATATATCCATATTTTTCTTGATAGAAAAGGCTGTTTTCACACACAATCCCGGCAGAAGACTTGGAGGTATGGGACCTGCCTGATCACCAACAAGTTCTTTTGCTGTGCCACTGTTATGATGCAAACATAAATGATAGCTTGGGCCAGAATCAGAAGAATTTGAAGCTAGGTCGATCTGCGTCATTAGAGGTACATCCCAATAAGTGCCAACGTTATCAACAAACAGTCCGGGCCACACTGTTTCCACCGTTAAATTGTGATTTGGAAACTGCAAGCACATTAAGAAATTATGGCTCAGGCATATCTTGGAAGAAAAAAAAATGTCTAAAAGGGAGGAAAAATCAAGAGAGGAAAAGAATATAGATTATTTGTATAGGTATATAGACCACAGTCACTTAAAGAGAGAAGAACTAAATTGATAATGATTGAAACAGGCAGAAGAACATTCTATTTAGAATAATGCTAGCGGGTGTATACGTTCCACACGTGTACTAGATGTATTCTATTCGCTCAACTTGTTTCCAAATGCATGGTGTACACTCCAATTACTACGTGAGATACATGTACAAAAGATACGCATCTCTGATGCCATGATAAATAGCTATCGAATCACTAGTAGTAAATAGTCATTCTATTTGTCAAAAACTCGTCTAGGATGATCACGAGTCTGACTTAGTAATTTAGCTAGGATGACCATAAGATGACCAGCTATTAATAGATTCATACGATTGTTGAGAAAGATATTTATATAATGAAACATCAATCAGTGATAAGTATCATCTTCTTGCCTGATGATGAAAAACTGCTTTCTTCCGAGGCATCTTCTTGTCCCCATATGATTCTGTGCTCAGAAGTAACGTGTCATCAGACGTAATTAAGAACTCTGAGCAGAAATTAAGAGCATACAAGGACTTATCGCGAAGTATTCCTCCAACATTTTTAAGCCAGAAGGATTCGGATGAACAACTCTCTTTTACAGAGGATATAAACTTCTGTATATTGAATTGGCCTAGAACGGTAGAAAAACTGCAAAACTTTAGAAGGAACTATCAGTGAAATTACTAACAAAAAGAGTTTACGAGTGTGCAAGAATGTTATCATCACAAAGAAACACTGCTATAAAATATAATCAATTTATAAGGTTAAAGTCAGATTTGAGTGGTGCTCTCCAAACTCAAGATAAGCTGGTGCACAAACATGTTCTTGCTCATTCACAGTGTGTGCTCTGTCAAGATCACGGGGAGAGCTCTTCCCATTTGTCCATGTTGCAAAATACTTATGGGGTCGGTTACTCCAAAAATCACAGTTTTGAGAAAAGTTGGGTACTTTGATTCTGAAGTTCAGATGCTGACCAACCTAGGGAGCACGGATGTCAAAGCCAAGATTTAAATGTAGTGTTTTGTGTTCTCATCTTTCATATTTGGAGAAATCTATAATATGATCTTCAGATATTAAGGCTGTGGCAGTGCTTTTATTCTGAGAAATATAAGTTCTTACTCTCAACTTAGATTGCAGGATATGGTCGGAAAGTGGATGATAACCCTAGAAACAAAGCTCCTGGGGATGCCTGGAACTTAGATCCTGTCTACACACTTAAAGTAGGTCTTAAATGCAGATGGAAGCCTCCACCAGTTGGTGTTTGACAATTGAGTACCGATGGCTCTCTACGACCTGAAAGAGGAGAGTACGGCAGACCTGTGGGAGACCATAATTATGACGGATTATTTGGATTCACTGGAATAGTGTTAAGAAACGCACTAAGGCGTACGCCGTTGAATTGCCTCACTGCCTCATAAAGATTTTCGTACTGAGGCTTACGCCTCACGAATTACTAAGGCTTAAATCTCAAAATATATTTTTTAACCCTTTAATTCTTATATTTTCTAGAAAATTCACCTTGGGGTTAGGTTTAATAACAATCTCTACAAAATAGAGTTGCCATTTCTTATGTAAGAAAAATTGCTAGTTTTATACGTGAGGCTTAGGCCTCGCTTTGATTGAGACATATGCCTCTCATCCCCTTCCGCCTCACGAAGCACTCACTGCCTTTACCTTCGCCTCCGCCTTTTTAAACCTTGATTATTATCTATGAACTCCAAGCTATCGAATATGGGCCTAGAATATGTAGCAGCAAGAGGTTGAAGAAGATACTTGTGACTGATTCCAAGAGAATGATTCACTTTATCAAGCATCAAAAAAATCGCCATGGAGATGCTATAGACTTGTCAAGTCTGTATTTGCTATGGCTGAAAGTTTTGAGTCATTTTGTACTGATCATGCCTATAGAAAGACCAGTAGAGATCCTGATAACTTCGCTTCATTGGCAAGTTGTATTAGTGAAAGTGTTTTTTCCCCTAGCTACTTTGCCACAAACATGCCAGTCATATTAGAGGATGCTAGGGTAAAAAATACACTAGAATGTAATTGTTAGGATATTGTAATATCACTATTTACTCTTTGGATCCTGGGATCCCAAGCCCCAGCTTACTAGCTCTGTATGTACAAGATAGCAATAATTGTTTTTATGGCATTATTATGGTAATTATTGCACCTGTGCATGCTAGCATTATGCTCACATCTGTTCCACATCGCCAAGGGCTTTATGGTAATCATTTTCCCAGTTGTAATCACAACCCGACATTTCATCTAATCTACACCGTTTGTATGTTACTAAATTAAGAAAGTTACAGTTCACTGTAGCTAATTTAAACATTAGCAGCTTCTTTATTTGGAATGGAATCTCTTAAATCTGCTAGTTCGATGAAGGTCTCCATAGCCTCCGGGCAAGGGGGGAGAGAAAACCAAAACAATAACAAAAAACCAGCTCAGCCTGGCTCTAGACCTGAACTTTTTAGACAGTAGTTGGAAAGCCTTACTAAGGGTATTCCTTGGAAGAAGAATGGTCCACCGGTTTCTGAAGATGAGAAGAGTTTTGCTACACAGATGTTAGCAGCAAAGTATGGTAGGAACATGTGTGTTTCGACCCAACCACCTGTGAGAATGGCTCTGGGTACTAGAATACACCACTCCACCTTCCTGGAGAATTGAAGAAATAATCCTAACATGGTTCCTTTCAACCAAATTCGATCTCCTCAGTCTGAAATTAGAGAGGAGAGGGATGAGATTGAGATAAATCAAGAGCTCCAGGAACAGTTTAAGAATGGCCTACAAAGCCTTAATCAAAAGGAGAAAGTTCCAAGTGAAGCAAGAAAGGAAGATAGCAACCATCAGAAGTCTACAAGATCAGAAGGTATAGTGATGGAAATGGTGTCTTGCTTAGAGATGTGTGACCCTTTTACCTGTGTGGAGGAGTGCACAAATGGTTCTAGTAAGGCAGGGCTTTGCTTTAAAGGATGTCACAAAGGGTGTTTGGTGAAAAGCCCCAGTGGAGTTAATGAAGCCACCAAAATGGATGACAAGCAAGATTCTGCACAAAGTGAAAGCAATTTAATGGGGCCAACTGACTCTATTAAGGACCCCTCCAACCAAATTGAGGAGAGTGGTGAAGGTACAAGTCAATAGAGTATAATGATGGAAGTAACAGTGCTACTAAGGAGTTTAATATACTTGAGAAAACAACCCAAGGCATTGAGAACTCAAAACTGAAGTGTAGAACAGGGAAATGTCATGATGAAAATTGTGAGCATGTCTGTCAACACCTAGCAGAGGAGCAGCAAGGCACCAACATAGAACCACCTGCAAAAGTACATGAAGAAGCTCACAAGGAATGTCAAACTAAACCCAAGTTATGCGCAAAATTGTGTGGAGCTCAAACAGCCTCAAGGGGTAAGGTTGCTTTAAAATACACCCCTCCTACAATCATAAATTGCAATGTTTATATCACCATATCTCAAGATGATGTTAAGGAGAACAACAAGAAATATCATTACCTTGTGGGCAATTTTGTGATTAGAAAGTTGTCCTATTTTCTTGTTAAAAAAACTCACACAAAGTTCTAGGAGCATAAAGGAGGGTTTGAAATGACCATACAGGGTTTTATCTATATTTCTGTAAGTTCATTTGTAATGAGGACAAAGATAAAGTGTTAGAGCTGGGTTCACAACACATTGCTAGGAGATTTTTCATCACAAGGCCTTGGAAAGCAATGAATTGAGATCCCTTCCACTATGGGTGAACTTGAGAAACATCTTTCTTAAAATGAGAGATACTGATGGCATAAGAAAAATAGCCAGCATGATTGGAGTTCCAATTAGATTGGACAAGGCTACAGACGAGAAACCCAACAAATTATTTTGCTAGAGTAACGGTGGAAGATGAAGCCTCCAAACCCCTCCCTACCATCCTTCCAATCATTCTCCCTACCTTGCTAGAAACCAAGTCCCTTCACCAAAGAGTCAACAGAAAGAAGGGTGCATGGCAGAGATCACCTAAACAAAGAAATCATAGCCCATCCAGTTCCAATGCATTACAAAAATAATCAAGAGAGGAGAGTGATAAAAGAGAGGGAGACATTAAGCAACCACCATCTACAAATGGCCTCACTTGAGAGAGAGAGATCCCCTTCCTAATAATGTTTGTTAAGTGTGCAGGTTACTTGGATTGCAGCAAGGAGCTAATTATGAAGCCTTCTAGGAAAGTTCTTAGCAGTGTAAACTTGAGTATTACTAGTAAAATCATGGGAGTGAGTGATTTGTAGGTTAGAAAGATACCTATCGATCCTAACTTGAGGCAGAGCTACTACCCTTCCTAAGATTGGTCGTATAGGCTATCTGACTTATAACTACTGTAAGGGAATGAGTAATGTGCTTATGAGTAGGGTTCCTTTCGATCCTAACTTGAGGCTAGGGAATTATACTCTTATTGAGCACTCCTATCCTAAGATTGGGCTCAAGAAAGACTTTGTTCACTATAAGCAGTATGCTATAGAGAGTGTTCTTTTTTCTTACAAGTTTGACTGCTGTGCAGAGAAGATTTTTGGTACAAGTGAGATGTATATGAGGACGACTCTCTCTCTCCACTACTGCATAATGTGAAAATCTCTACTTGAGATCCGCCATCTTACAGTTGGATCAAGAGCTGCCCTTTTCTTTACATTTACACTCATTGCTATAGTAGTAGAGTTTTGCTTGAGGGTGTCGTTGAGCTAGTAAAACTCCGCCCTAAAATAGGTGCAATTTCAATGGTGAGTGTGGGTGTTCAGGCTTACTCTACTTGTGTGTATAAGGGCTTTACTAAGTATGGTGGCCAGCACAGATGTCAAAGCAAGAACACTAGCCATAACCTCCCTTACAAGGCAGGCTTGACTCAGGTTTGTAAGAAGGTAAGTCGCTCTCATATTATTCACAATAGATAGTGCTTTGATTTGGAACATAAGAGGCATTAATGACCAGATAAAGCAAAGGGGAATCAAAAAAATGATTAGCCTTCATAAAACTCCCTTTATAGGTATCACTGAGAGCAAGCTTAAGAAAATTAATCCAATGTGACTAACAGTATAGGTTCCCTTTGGCATACTGTTAGTAATGCCAGTTGGCAAAATCCTTGTTTGTTGGGAACCTAGTGTGTATTGTGATAGGGGTTTATGCTCAAGCTATCCACTGCATTGTTAATAACATGGGCAATAGCTTCCTCATTTCTGTTGTTTATGGTTCTACTAGCAGTGCAGGTAGACATATCATGTGGAAAGACCTTTATAACATCAACAAATTCTACAACAAATCTTGGCTCACTGTTGGAAATTTTAGTTGTGTGTTTTCCATTGATGATAAGTGGGGAGGGAGATTTATTACCACTGAAAACCTTGCTAAACACCATAGCTATCTTAGTGATCATAGTTTAATGGACATGAGCTACACTGGCCATAAATACACCTGGTCCAACAAACAATGCACTAAGGATATAATTATGACAAATTGATAGATCTCTCAAGAACTTGGACTGAGCAATGTTTTTCCTAACTCTTCTACAAACTTTCTAGCTGCATGAATTTCTGACCACAGCTCTATGGTCATTAATTTGTTTAACGGTAAATGAATTGGTAATATTCCCTTCAAGTTCTAAAGTTTTTGGCCTAACATTGATGGCTGCAGGGAGACAAAGAAAAAAAGCTGGAGTGACAGAGTCTATGGTAACCCTATGCACGTTCTCTAGAAGAAGCTTACACTTGTTGAAGTTGGCCTTATTGAATGGAGAAAAGAAAAAGTTGGAGACACTTACTTACTAATATACAATGATAGAAAAAAAAAAAAAAAAAAAAAAAAAACTTACTAATATACAAGATGAGATACAAAGAGATCCTAGCAACTTAAGCTTATAGACTGAAGAAGCCAATGTTGTGAAACACTACAGTGTTATGGCTAGAAATGAAGAATATTTTCTCAAGCAAAAGTCAAGGATTAGTTGGCTCCAACTTGGTGACTCTAACTCCTCTTTTTCCACAAAGCTATAATTGCTAGAAGGAATCATAATACCATTAAGGACTTATATGACTGCTCCATTACTGACCAAAAGCGTATAGCTGACATTGTTGTTACCTACTTCAAAGAGATCCTAAGTCACAACAGCTCTCAGGTGGACTCCAATGCCATTAGAAACCTTGTGTGCAATGCTACTGTCTCCCATAGTGAGCATGCAGATCTGATTACGGAGGTTGATGACCTTGAAATTTCCAACTCCCTCCACTCTATTGATGTGAACAAAGCAGTTGGTCTTGAAGGCTTCAATATCCATTTTTTCATGACCTACTGGGACATCATTAAGGTGGATATTATCAAGGCCATTAAGATTTTTTTTGGGAGTAGAAACTTCTTTCACAAGTGAATCACACCACTATAGCTCTTATTCTATCCTTCTAATTTTAGTGAATTTAGACCTATATCTTGTTGCAATGTCATTTATCAAGACTGGCGTCAGAGGTCTTCTTTGCGTTAGATATTGACGTAAAAGGGCCTTGCTGATGTCAGCTACGTCGGTCAAAGTTAATTTGGCCTTGGCGCAAATGCCCCTCTGTTTTAAAAGGTAAAAACTGTAATTTTGGTCTCCTATCTCTCTATCTCTCGATCTCTCCAGTATCGCCATCTTCTCTCTTAATCTCACTCCTCTATACAAACACGGTTTCTCCAATTTCTCAGTCGCCCTCTCTGTGATTTTCACTCTAATGGCAACTTTGAGGGTTTGATTTCGCAGAGCTTTTACAGTTTCAGCCGTTTAATTGTTGTGGTGCGATGGGTCACTCTAATGTCTGGAACTCTCACCCTAAGCAATATGTCCCTAGATCTCATTTTTGGTAATCTCATTTCCTCAATCTTCTATTTGTGATCGATTGTTGTATCTAGGGATCTTCTCTGCTTTTCCCAATCTGAGATCTATTTTAGGGTTTATGATGAACTTTTAGGAGTTTTGCTTGATCATCTAAAAGTCCTTGATTACGCTTGAATTAGTTTTGGATTTTTACCAGTTTATGAGTGATTTTGTGAATGAGGCAGGTTAGAGTGAGGGTTTCATTGAGGGGTGGGGAGAGATTTTGTAGTAGCCATTACATTTAGAGTATTCTTCTCTTAGTGTGGAAGGTATCTTGCAATTATTTTACAACTATAATGGGTGATTTAGGGTTTAGTGCTATAATGGGTGATTTAGGGTTCGCAGTTCGTTATATGCTTGACTAGCGCCCCAGGTAGGTGTGATCCCAGTCAACTCGGCATGCTATTTGGATTGAATTTATCACGACAAGATACCCTTTTGTGCGAATGGACAATAGATAGCTATAATGGGAGCTATTTGGACTGAAGTTTTGATTATTAGTGACCGCCTAATTTGCTTAGAACACATAGTACAAATCAATAAATCGAGAAGCATTCAATACTTCAATGACCTTAGTCATCCATTCTTATACATATGTTCTTATTAGTCAGCCATAATAAATACTTATAAGTACTTGTTATTGTGAAATGGTGAAACTTTAAAGTACTTGTTATTGTGTTAAATGATTATTATATAGGATGCGCAATTATATTTGTGCATGTGGAGTTGGGTTGTGTGGACTTGTTCTAACCTCCCAAAGCGATTTTAATTGTCATACAAATTTTTCAGTAATTTGATGGTGGTTTATATTCCATTTTGTTGGTGGAGATGATGCCGAAATTTCTTGAGAATTTGAGATTTTATCTTATGTTATTATATTATATGTGCATGTCTCTAAAAAAACGTCGTGTCAGTTTCCACACCGTTTAGCGGTGTACTGGTAAAATTATTTTTAAAAATCCCTACTCTTAGAATGAAAAAGGTCTTATCCCCTTTGATTAGTCTTGCCCAATATGCCTTCATAGGAGGGAGGAGTATTTATGATAACCACCTGGTGGCTCATGAGCTCTTTAAGGAACTATCATAGGCTTAGTAACACTAACCCTAAGTTTATTACTAAAATTGATTTTAAAAGGAAACCTATGATATGGTTTAGTGACAAACTGTTATTACTACTCTTGAATCCCTCAATTTTCCCAGCCCCTTGAGTGGATAACATAATGCATCACTTCTCCCACTTACATTGTATCTGTTAATGGAGCTCATGAAGGGGGTTTTAGAGGCCAAAGAGGTCTCAAGGGAGACCATATGTTTCCCGACCTTTTTGTAATGGTCATGGAGATCTTGGGTTTGACTATCCAGTCTAAGGCTGCTGAAGGTTTGTTGAGCTTGCACTAAAGATAAAAGAAAACTAATTTGGTTCACCTTGTTTTGCAGACGATCTCTTAGTTTTGTAAAGGAGATGCACTTTCTCAAAGATAGCCTCTCTAAGTTCAACTCTCTCACTGGCCTAGCTGTCAACAACAACAAGCCTTCCATCTACTTCTCTGGTGCTGATTTTACTATCAAAAATACTATATGCAACATCCTGGAATTTGAAAAGGCTAGAACTCCTTTCAAATACCTTTGCATTCCCATTATCTCTACTAGGCTTAAGGATAAAGAAAAGATGGCAAGTAGGATATTTTCTTGGAAACGCAAGTATTTATCTATGCAGGGAGACTCAACTAATCTAGTTTGTTATTTCTAGCTTTAATGTTTTCTGGATAACATTTGTATCCTCCCTCAGCTTGCTATTAAAAAAATCAATATTTTGTGCTCTAGAATCCTTTGGTTTGCTCATGAGACAGGTAAGAAAACAACTCCTATCTCTTGGAAGATTGTCTGCTCTCCTAAAGTAAAGCTGAAAGGGCCTGGGGTTAGGTCTAAGAGATTTTAGTTAGTGGAACAAGACCTCCATCATGAGATACTTTCAAACTTGCTACTAAGGATGATTTCTCTTGGGTGCACTGGACTTATGCTAACCTAATCACTGCCAAGAATTTTTGGGATATGAAGATCCCTACAGACTGTAGATGGGCTTGGAGACAAATTTTAAAGTCAAGGAAGGAAACTCAAAATTGTATTATCCACTTTCTTGGCAATGGGGAAACTACTTCTTTCTGGTACGACCCTTGGCACAAACTGGACATCTTAAAGGATCGCTTTAAACAACATTACAGGCATAATTCCTATCTTGGCACTTCTACTAAATGAAGCACCTATATTATAGGCAATGAATGGACCTTTCCTGAACACAGTAAGCACACTATTCCTGAAATTGCCAATGATTTACCTGTTATAAACAAAGTTCCAATTATGTTGACCAAGTGATTTGGACCTCATCACTTCACGGTGTTTTACTATTGCTTCTGCTGTAAATAAACTAAGAACTAGTGAGTCAATGTTGAGTGGAAGAACTGATATGGGTTAGCATTGTTATCTATCCCAAGACATAGGTTTACATGTTGGATGCTTGTTAATAACTGCTTGGACACTCAGGATAAACTTGTTCAATGGCATGTTCTTGTTTCCTCTCTTTGTCAGGTTTGTAAAGCCCACACAGAGAGTAATGATCACTTATTTATGGGCTGTTTAGTTGCTAAGGGAATCTAGCACTGCCTGCTTACCCTTGGTGACTACAACAGGCAGATTTTTAATCTTTCAGGTGAAATATCTTGGTTATGCAACCTACCTAAATCTGAAACTGGTACAAAACCTCTTAAGCTCTCCATCACTTGTTTTGTTTATCACTTATTGAAAGCTAGGAATAACCATGTCTTCAGAAATGATATTTTTAATGTTAAGGCCATCTTTAAAGATAGTTGCCTTGATGTTATGATTAGAGCTCAATTTTGTATTAACAAGCTAATGATTCTAGCAGAGAAAGAGATTTGTGTCACAGGCGGAGCATCTATCCTGATTTCTTTTTACCTTCTCCAAAGCTTTGTAGATGGGAACACCCAGCAGAAGGGACTTTCCTTCTCAACACAGATGGTTCAGTGCAAGGAAGTAGAGGAGGTTATGGGGGTCTGTTAAAAGATCACAGTGGTCACTGTCTCCTTAGCTATAGTGGCAGAGATGAAGCTTCTACAGTTAATTATCAAATAATTAAGCTATCAAAAGGGGCCGTACCTTATATATTGAAAGAGGGTTTCTTAACATTTGCATTACAACTGACTCCAAGCAGATGGTTGACTACATTTTGAAGGAAGCAAAACCTCCCTGGAACGGTAGAATGATGCTACAGAATACACTTTCTGATAGGGAAACTCAACAGCTTCACTATTAGACACAAATATAGGGAGACTTATAAATGTGCTGACTGGCTTGCCCCTTTTTGCAATATAAATGGTGAAATGCTGTTATCCCCTAGCTCCTGGCCAATTGATTTCTATATCCTTGTAAAGGAGGATGCAAGGGATAAACAATATCTTAGGTTGTAATTTATTTCTTTTGTATAAATGGCCCATGGAGCATCTAGCTCCAGCTTGCTTTGCAAAAAAACAACAACTAGTTTGTCTAAAAAAATATATGGTACCCAACTCAGAAAATGGAATATGGGTACAGGTGTCTGTAGTAGAAATTGCATCCATCAAACCTCACCTGGTTGTACCATAATAACCATCAGAGGGCAAGTAAAGAAAACTCTAGGCCGTTGTTTAAGTACAAAGAAGGCGTATGATTTTTCAGATGATAAGGGAAACTAATTAGGTTGACACTGAAACACGTTTACTTTACTTATGAGACAATCTACCAACTGGTAGGACTAGACAACCTACATATATGTACCTTTCTTAGTAATTTTCATATTACAAAATATTCATAATACCTATAACTTGTTGCTAATTTTCATCACAGTTCACCTTAAATTAACCCAAGCAAGTTGGATAGCTTATCCACAGAAATTGAAATCACGCCTCCCAAATTTAAGACTGATGAGTTGGTGTATCTTCAACATAGTAAAAGAAGAAGCAATGCATTACCGTGCATAGCGAAAACGATCCTCCGAGTTTTTGAAGAAAAGAAATCAAAGCCAAACAGGCTAACGTTTCGTCAATCTTTTAAAAGACCAAACACAGGCATGGACGTTCGAGCTGATATATTCTGAGTGACATTAACTTATTGTTATGTGACTTATGTCACAAACGCTTTCTTCTGGACGTGTTCCCATCTCTCTCCTGGTTCTTACTCCACATCTCCAACCAATTTAGAGCCACCAGGATCTGTCACTGACACCATCTACAGGCAATTCCTCACCGACAACACTAATTACTACTTCTACTCTACATTAAACACTACGTTAATCAGTTCTTTGTCCTTTTTTCACAAATCATTTCTGTATTCCCAAAAGTTGCTACTACATTTAAGTGGGATCATCTCCAATCTAACTAAACTAACAGTTCAAATATAAATAACAAGCAAAATAGCGAATTAAAAGTTAAAACTAATAATTTCATTTCCAACCAACAATCAACCACAAAAACTTGCCAATAAATCATGGGGTTTTGTCCAATTATAAAAAAAACTTACCAGTTTTCACCGATTGGGAATGTAACGACGCGCTGCAACGAGAACCCATCGCCGCCAACTCTGGAAGGATCAATGGCAGCATAAGAAGGGATAAAAGGCAAGAACATGAATCTCTGCATGAAATCAATCTGCTTTGGCCTTGAAAGCTTAGTTCCTCGTGATAAACCTAATGGGAGAGGGACTTCGGGGACTGGGCGAGCGAGTCCATCAAGTGTAATGGGTGTTGATAGGTCGAGATCCCAATACCCACCATCGATTGCCCATTTTAGCTTCTTCATTGTAGATGAGCTGAAAGATAAACCCTAAAATTTGAACTCTTAAACCCTAGAATTTGAAATTAGGGTTTAACTATCCATCTCTCTCTCGAGTCTCGACTTATCTATTTTATCCGTCCGTCCAGTCACAGCAGTGTGGGAGAAGAAGTAATTTGAAGAGAGCAGGACCATTTTGGAATTTGTAGGAAAGGGAAATACTTAATGGTCAATCAGTTGTATTTTTGTTTTTCTTATTATTTTGTCTAATTCAACGCCATATTTGTTTTGTCTACTAATTCTACTTAGGAAAAACAAAATTATAGGTCCAGAGATGGCAGCAATGACAGTTGCAGCAATGAAGAGATTCACGAGATAGATATAGAGAGTGAAGAAGATGATCCAATAAGAAGAGTTAATAGATTGGGCAAAAGAAGAGAGTGAAAGCAGTGAAGAAATGGTGGAGAGAATGAGAGAAAAAGACTCGGAAGACGTATTATAAAGGTGTTTGCCCTCAAATCACTCTTTATGGTAGTTCAAAAAATCTTATTGCAAAAGTGTAAGATGTTCCATCTAATCTCATGCAAATTAACCAATAAATAATCTAATTACTAACTTTTAGTCTTGCAAAGTTTTGGAGAGGAGAAAGTCATCTATTGGATTCTACTAGCACCTAATGGGCAGTAACCGACGTGTAGACCAAGAGGGATCTCCCCATATATATATATATAGTAATAGGTTAGGGAGACCTTCCCATTATTCCCTTCTAACCTAACAAGGGTATCACTCACGTCCCAACAACCTGTATTACGTGCAACGCTTAGGCACATACCCAACTTATCACTAATGAAACTTCGGATGTTAGCTTCCCACGTACCCTTTTCTATAAATTTCTAAAAACTTAGGATCCTCTTATTTGCATGTACTCTTTTCCAAAAACTTTGGATGTTAGGCCATCTCCTAAAGTGCCTGACTGACTTGGATGCAAAAAAGGGAAATCCAAGTCAGTCAGACGCAATTTCCTCCAAGAGTGTCTGACTTGGATTTTAAACTAATTCAAATAGGCGCATAACACTTGGGCGCCTGTTTCTATTTTAAATAGGCGCATAACACTTGGGCGCCTGTTTAAATTTATAAAAAAACTTTCACTGAGTCAAAAGCTACGAACTGTTGTTTCTCTTTGTCTAATTTTTACCCAACTAGAGCATTTCCTCTCTTCAGGTATCTCTCTCTCTCTCTACACATACACATTTAATTTGAACTTCCTTGGTATAATGCGCGTAAGATTATATCAAATCCAACACTTTGTTACTTGTTAATTTAGGGTATTCTTTGATTTTGTGATTCTTGGTGTATTTTAGGGTATTGTAAATTTTTCCCAAAACTGTAATTTCTTGGTGGAGTATTGATTGAATTTGGCTATCATAGTGTTGAAATCGCCAATTTTTACTCCTCTTGCATTTCAAAGTTTCACTCCAATGTATTAAAAATAGGGTATTGTGTGGAAAATGAAGTTAAAAACGACGAACGCGCCTTGGTACTTTAATAGAATTTGACATTATGTTGATAAGAATTTGATACCCTCTGATTGATTTAATACTTCCTATTGCCCTGAGTACTGTGATGGTATTTATATAAATTAATATGTGTTTATTAATGCAGGATTTGACAATGTCGTCAGAAGAAGAAGAATAAACCGAATCAAGCTATGAGGAGGAAGAATATGACGAATGTAAAGTTTCCCAATTGCGCTTTTTATCTGGCAAAAAACAGAAAATCGGGTTTGAAGAAGTTCTAAATATTTCCACTGAACCTCCTCCACCTCTTCCGGAATATTATGGACCGCGTGACTTTCAGCAACTCACACAACCAGATGGGAAGGGTCATTTGTCCACATCGGTTGCTACTACATCAGTAAGTTGAAATAACGCAAATTAGTAAATTATTGGTTTTATATTTATTTCAAATTATTTACTTCCGGTAGAATTTAATTTAGATATTCTTATTTGTGTTTATTAATGCTTTTACAGGCTCGAATTGGATTTAAATGTCGATCCATTTTAGCCAAGCTCCGTGAAATTTACTTGAGACTTATAAAGGTACCTCACTTGAAGCAAAAATTAAAGGCTACCAATTTTATGAGTGTATTTTATTGTAAAATTGGGAATGGAGACAACCAAGTAGTTTTGGCAATGGTTGAGCGTTGGTGGCCAAACACTCACACATTTCACCTACCTTGTGGAGAGTTAGGGATCACTCCTAAAGATTTTACTGTGCTTATCGGGATAGGTATCGGGATAGGAGAACCGATAATATTTGAAGACTTTTACACAGAATACGGTAAGGCCTTAACAATTTTTCCCGCAATGGAGTTTAAAGATTATAAAAAAGGATGTGTTAGCTTTGCTCACCTCGAGATTTACCTTGACCATACAAGAGTAGACTTCAACGATAAGGGTAATACCAAAATAATCTTTAGAACATTTATGTTATTGTACTTTGGAGGTGTCTTATTTGGGAACTCAAAGAGCTGGGCTCGACTAGAGTTGATAGGTCAACTTGCCATCTTAGAAAACAAGACTTATACGATAGACTTCGGCTCCGCTATATTAGGGCATTTATACTACTGCCTTGACCAAGCATCGAAACAGGAGGTAAAATACATCAGCGGCCTTTTCCAATTGATTGAGGTAGAATATTTTTATTTAATAGTTCTAGTTATTTATTTTTTTGGAATTCAAGATTATTTGGATAATTATTATTTGTTTGTATCTTATGCAGTATCATTACTACGAGTATTGTCAGATAGGCCATCATATCTTGATAGATAATAGGTTGGATGATTTTTACCCAAGGATGTTAGCCTGGCAAACTACAAGACAAAAATTTACGAGAAATAAGGCAAAACATCATCTAGCACTGATGAGGCAACAACTGGATTTGCGTACAATCAATAACATACAATGGGACCCTTTTAGAAATATGAAAGATGCACTAAAGCGGGAGGTAGTCATTGCCGGTAATATCAGTCGTAAAAGTGTACTCTTGTAGTGCCCATTGGATACGAGTGGTATCTTGGGGACCATTGTTGGGCTCAACTAGAGCATCGTGCAGTGTTGTACGACCCTCCAGAGAAACTCCATTGCTTCCCGACTGACAATTTGGTTACTTCCCTCCGAGAAGCGGGCTGGATCGAAGCACAACATTATATAGTGGGTCACCATGTCTATTATGATGCCTATTGGAGGCATGTTTCACATTGTGCACTCATGTCAGATATTGTGAGGTGTGGAAACATTGACATCCCAGGCCCTGGTGCTTTGACAGGCAGAGTTACCTTTCCACATGTTGAGTTTCCCACTGCAGATTTTTTTACTCAGGAGACATTACCCTGGATGGACTATGGAGTTAAGGTCACCACATGGGACCATGTGACATACCATTCCCTCTAGTGCTACGATCTCTACTATAGACGTGCCAACGGAATATGATTTTTTCGCTATGACTGAGGGTATGTGGAAGCTTACACTTGATATGACATTAGATTTGCAGGCTCAACACCTTCATAACGAGAGTCCTATTACACATTTGACGGCAAACTTGAGACGTGCAGAGGGCCGTCTATCCCAATTGAATAAATATTTAGATGGACAAGTAAGTTGTTTAAAGGAATCTTTTGATATATTTTTCGTTTAATTAATATTTTCCGTTTTGTCTGTAATTAATATTCCTATTTTTTATGTTTCAGGGGATTGAAGTCGAATGGGAAGATGACGAAGGTGAAGCAGGAACTTCTCAAGCGGGGACTTCACATGGGAGGGGTTCGCGGGGAAGGACATTTGAAGGTGGGGCCGCTCCTCCCTGACGATCAAGACGTACCCGGGGATCTTTTATTTAGTGTTGTATGGGTGTTGATGGGGATCGTTTGTTTAGTGTTGGATAGTGTGTTGTAAATGAATCTTTTGATTTTAATAGAATATTTTGTTTATTTTTATGTAATTTACACTTTACAAATTACAATATTGTGTTAATGGATGCTGTCGTCTATCCCTTTTGTTTTCATTGCAATTTACAAGATTTAAGGAAAAAAAATTACTCAGCGCAACAGGCGCCTAAGACATAGGCACCTGTTGCGCTGAGTAAATTTTTTCTTCTCCCAACGGCTATATTTGTTAGTAACGGCTATATTTTGTCCATGACGACTATAAATTTTAAAATACATCTATAAACCAATCTCCACACCTCATATTATCCAAAAACCAATTCCGATATTTTCTTAGTTACAATTTTAGTGTTGTGATGAATTTCGAGGCGGCTCTTAATATTTTCATCGATTCTTCATCCGAAGAGGAAGATCGATCTTCAACCGATTATAGTGATGACGAAGTTATTGATGAGATTAAGATGGAGATATTGATTCTTGAAGATGAAATTGAAGAATTAGAAGAGGCAAAATCTTCAAGAACTCGTGTTGGTTCGGTTGTCGGGCATAAAACCATAAATCGTTCACGTGTTCTTTGGAATAAGTTGCTCATGCACGACTACTTCCGTGATCAAAACACATTTGGAAGTGAGAAATTTCGTCGAAGATTCTGTATGAACCGGCGACTTCACATGGTTGCTTATGACAATTTTTTCTCTCAGAAGTGAAATTGTGCAAATGTTTTGGGTTTATCGCCTCATCAAAAACTTATGGCGGTATTCCGTATGTTTGCATATGGAGTGTCGGCGGACAACTGTGATGAATATTCTCGGGTTGCAGAGAGCACGGTCACTGAGTCCGTTAAGAGATTTTGCAATGCAATGATCGGGCAATTCGGTGCAAAGTATTTGAGATCGCCAACTCCGGAGGATATACAACGGTTGTTGTACGTTGCCGAGAAGCGTGGATTTTTTGGCATGCTAGGTAGTTTGGATTGCATGCATTGAGAGTGGAAAAATTGCCCCACGGCTTGGGCGGGTCAATACACGGGGAATAAGAAAGTACCAACAATCATTTTGGAAGCGATGACATCTTTTGATTTATGGATATGGCATTGTTTTTTTGGAATGCCTGGCTCCAACAACAACGTAAATGTTCTTGATCAATCACATCTCTTTCGAGATCTTTGTCTTGGTCGTTCTCCACCTTACAACTTTGAAGTCGATGGAAAACCATACGACATGGGCTACTACTTGGAGGATGATATATATTCGAAATGGGCAACGCTTGTTCAAACCTTACGATTTCCCTGAGGTAATGCAGAGAAATATTTTGCCAAGCATCAAGAGTCATATCGAAAAGACGTAGAACAAGCTTTCGGTGTGCTTCAATCTCGATTTGCAATTGTGAAAAGTCCGGCAAGATGTTGGTCACCCTGCGCAAAATAATGCAAACATGTATAATTATGCATAACATGATCGCCGAGGAAGAACGCAATAGGTATGGAGTAAGCATATTGACTGAGCATTTTGTCGTAGACCCTCAGCCAATTGACTTGAATCGGGAAGAAGTCACTTTACAAGAATACATTACGAAGTACGATAAGATGACAAGTTCAGACAGGTATAAAACACTTTGAAATGATCTCATTAAGCATTTGTGGAAGCATTAGAGAAACAACTAGCATTTTCAATTATTTGAAATTTATTTTAAAAAAATTATTTTTATTTCAATATAAATTCAAATAGCAAATAATTAAAAAACTAAAATTTTTCAAACAGATTCTATTATTTAAAATTACCAAACTTCTTTAATCCAGATAAACTTCTTAAACAAGAATTTTAAACAAAGTACAACTAAACTTAAACAAGGTTTTTAAACAAAGTACAACCAAACTTCTTAAACAAGAATCACTAAAATACTATCAAACTTCTAAAATAAGATTCTTCAGCTAGAGCATCTTAGATATTATTATTAGCTTGAAACAATCTCGCCATAACCGCATTACATTGTGCCTCCCAATAAATTCTTTGAGTGTCGTTCAAAGTAGACATGTTCATCGTCATCACCTTTTGATCGTTTTGGGCTTGAAATTGAGCTTTTAAATTTACCACAACCTTTGTCTTCCTTTCTCTTAACTTCATTATACGGGCATCTTTTTCTTCTTATCTCTCTCAGCAATATACTCTTCTTTCTTTTTATCCATTCAGTCAAGACGACTAATAAGTGTATTTTGGCGTTCAATCAACCGATTTTGTTTTCTTTCATTCCTTTCCTTTTGTTTAACACTTTTGACACCGCCGGGACGTTCTGTCTCCTCATCCGTGACAAGTACTTGAGAGTCGTTATTGGAGCTAACGGGTGTATTGGGTGTTGCGGGAGTAGACGTTCCAGGGCTAGAATTTGATGTTTGCTTCATTCGCACATTGCGAGCTAATGTGTCCGGGTATTGGCCTTGTAATATTTTCCAACATTGATGAGTACTTAAAACTTCATAAGCATCTTTATACGACCATTTTCCTTTGCCACGTGCTTCATACATCGTTTTCGCGTCATCGTCCTATAAAATAGATTAAAATAATAATAAAATGTATAATTTTGGTAAAAAGAGTTTATAATTCGTAATGACAAATGTTGAATTACTTACCAAATTTTCTTGTTGCATACCTCTTATGGGACCTTGCATCACACTTTTCAAACAAGTCCCATAAACCTTGTAACCACGATTCATATCCGACCAATGATTTTTTAAAGATGAAACTGTACGTTCAACCCGTTCACCATCCTCTTGACAAAAATCATGAAATGCATCCAAAATCGACTCCCAAAAAACATCAAGTTGTTGGTTGTTACTTTTGATTCTATCCTCCGAGATACAAACCCAAGCTTTTGCAAGATTTTTGTTTTGAATACCCGTCCATTTCAACAACTGAGACCCCCCCCCCTGCATTGGTAGTTGTCTTGGTCGAGCGACGTCTGCCTTTGTCTTTTTGTCTTTCAACAACCCCCACGTCTTCAGATTAAGATAAATGAATTGGTTGAGTACCATATGATTGAGATGATTGAGGTTGTGAGAAATTGGCAAATGAAAAAGGATGTTGGAATTGAGTGAGAATGGCGAATTGAGAAGGTTGTCCCCAATTATTGGGTGCTATGAAAGGTTGAGAGGGTTGTACCCAATTGTTGGGCGGGTTAAAAGATTGAAATTGTTGTGATTGAGGTTGAGGGAATGAGTGAATTGATACCAATTAGGTGGGATTTGTTGTTGTCCAAAATTGTTGGGTTCATTCAAATTACTCTCGGTATTGGAATCATTCTCTTGCATTGGATTCGAAGGACTCATCTAATAATTTGCATATATGAAGAATTATTCAAGATGAAAAACTTAAAACCTTAGAATATAAACATCTAGAAAATTAAAAGGAATATGATAAAATTAAACAAAAGCTTACCTTGAGAGATCAACCTTAATCCCAATAGAGTGAAGGAGAGTTGTGGTGCAAATGGATTTGGTTTTTGTTGAAGTAGTGAAGAGATGAAATGATTTGGTTTTGGAAGCTTCAACGAATTTACTCAGTGCAACAGGCGCCTAAGAGTTGGGCGCCTAATTAAAAAAAAATTAACTTAGGCGCCTAAGTCTTAGGCGCCTGTTTAAAAACAGAACAGGCGCACAACATTTGGGCGCCCAATCGCTACTTAAAAATCCAAGACTCGGTCTTGGAATCCAAGACCGAGTCTTGGATTTTGAGACTCAAAAGAGAGTCAGTCAGGCACTGTTGGAGTGTGCAAAACTGACGTGGCAACTTAAATTCCAAGTCAGTCAAGCACTTTAGGAGATGCTCTAACATCAAAATTAATGAGATGGGGAGAGTTAGTTGTTCATCAAGAGTTCACTCTAAAGTTATCACCTTTTGTCCCTCCTCGTTAGAGGTACAAAACTGAAACTGAAATTATGTGTGGACCATTGCTGTAGAAAATATCCTGGTATCTAAATGACATATTCCTAAATATTTGATTGATCAGACTGATCATGCCCAACTGCGCAAGTACGTCAAACAGGTGTAAAACTTAATCAGAGTCATATCAGATCAAACGAGCTGCATTTCATTTGGTCGCGAGGCAAGATGGTGCAACACTTACTACATGGTCAAGTTGCGAAACTATGACTAACCACAATGATCAAATATGAAGTGCAACATTTCGTCCACCTTACTGTGATGGCTGCCCAATACTAAAACCCAATATTGGTCCAATTAACATTACAAACGACTATGAAGAATATATTTTATAATAATGTGATAGGCACAATTAAAATTAAACAAATGTCTCTTCTTCATATCAGGGATCTTCTATATCTCATTATTGGGCGTTGGACCTAACATGTGCACACACAAAACCTACCGAGGAACATCTCGTGATCTGACCCACATATTCATAAAAATCTGGTGAATCTGACCCACCAAACCAATTAATATATATTCAACACCAGTTACCTCCTCTCTCTCTCTCTCTCACTGTTTTTTTTTTATCTTTTTGCAACTAAAACCACACCAAAGCACAACTCTTGTTTAGATGGAAACACAAACAGACCCATTTCTTTCATCCTCCTCTTCAACTCAACCCCATCATCAAAATCACCCCAAACATGATCATGAAATCTCATTCATGATTCCTCAATCCATTATAAACCAACCCATCCTTGAAGAAATCGAAACCCCATTCCTAGACTTTGTTCCCCACTCCTCAAATGACTTCAAACCATCAAAAACCCGAAGAAATACCTCTCTCCATCGCAGCAAAACAGCGCCAGCAATGACTGTTATGCCTAACCAACATGTGCCACCAACACCCCATAATGAGAAACCAAAGTTCGAGTCAACTTCTCTTATAACACAAGCATTTCTATTACTAATGTTCTATCTTTCCCTAGGTGTTGTGTTCTACTCTTTTAACACTAAGAGTTTTTCAGGTATTGAGACACACCCCATTGTTGATGCCATTTACTTTTGTATAGTTACAATGTGCACCATTGGGTATGGCGATATAGCGCCACAAACACCTGCCACGAAGATTTTCGCCTGTGCTTTTGTATTGGTCGGGTTCGGATTTATAGATATTTTGTTGAGTGGGGTTGTGAATTATGCATTGGATTTGCAGGAAAACATGCTTTTGACAAGAATTCAATGGGGGAGGTCTTCGGCGAAGAAGTACATTGTTGACGAAGAAAAGGGTAGGATGAGAATTAGGATGAAAGTTGGATTAGCACTTGGGGTTGTGATATCTTGTATTGGAACTGGGATATTGGTTTTATACTTGGTGGAGGGGTTAAACTTGGTTGATTCGATTTATTTATCGGTTATGTCTGTCACCACTGTTGGATATGGGGATAGAGCTTTTCATACATTGTCTGGGAGATTGTTTGCTTCGGTTTGGCTTTTATTCTCGACATTGGCTGTTGCTCGGGCGTTTTTGTATCTGGCGGAGTCAAGGATTGATAAGAGGCATAGGCGAATTACAAAGTGGGTGTTGCATAGGGATATCACAGTGGATGATCTGATCGCGGCTGATGTTGATCACCATGGTTATATGAGGTTAGTAGTGTTCCCTTGAATTCCTGAATCATAGTATAGTCACTGATATAATTTCTTAGGAAACATAAGTTATTCTCAAGTAAAATGTACATAAACATAACAAAAAAAAAGACGTTTTTTTAATTACAGGGTTTAGTTTATTAAGCTTCAGAATATATTTTGCAAATTTCGCTAAATTTTGAGATGATATTACAGTATTATGAACTTTCAGCTCGAACATAAAACTTGGAATCTTAGAAACCTGTAGTTGCCAGTGCAATTTAGATGGGATTTTGTATTTTTGTATAAAAAAACCTTGCTTGAATGTTATTATTGAGAAAACATGTATCCTCTCTAGTTGATTGAGTCTTATATGGATATATATCTGCAGTTTAGCTTTCCTATTTAACTACTTTGTTCTATCCAGTAAATCAGAATATGTGATATCCAAGCTGAAGGAGATGGGAAAGATACGAGAGAAAGACATAGTGCAGATATGCGACCAGTTTAACAAGCTTGACAACAACAATACTGGGAAGATAACACTCTGTGATCTCGTAGAGGGCCGTAGTCTAACACGAAGTAGGTCAGCTTCTCGTGACATATGATGCTGAATTTGTTTCCTGATACGAGGAGAGTAGTTTGTGTATAATACAATTGATAGAAATTGGCTATCAAATTCGAACAAGATTACAAATTTACGTAGGTAATATATGTATACAATGTTCTTCGTTCTCTTGTAGTGTTGTAAAAACTAAAAATTAATGAATCAAAAGTAATTTTCCTCTATTTTTTGTCTTATCAAATGTTTTTTGAGCTTTTACTTTTTAGAAGAGTGATTTCTCTCAGTATTATTTCATCTTTGAGCTTTCAGTCTGCCAGTCCCAAGTTTTGATGAAGGTGAGGCTTTTTATTAATGTTGACGACAGCAAGCAAAATTATTTTTACCTAAACATTTTGCAGAAACTAATGCTTGCACTGCTGAATGAACTGATGAATCACAGTCTGAACTGAAGAGTTGCAAAATGGAGTCACGGTGGAGGAGCTGGGTGTTAGGACGTAGACCGTAGAAGAAGAGATGAAGGGAGTGGGTACTGTTAAACATAGAGGGAACACCAATATGTATTATAACTGTGAAAAGCTTGATTGTTCATTCTTCATTTTTACAATATAGACCTAGCGCTGAATAAAAGCGTATTCCCAGTTTTGCAGGAACATCGTCGACCAATTTCAATGAAATATTTGATTATTAAAAGCAAGGACTTATATCTGATCCTAATCCGTTGAATCAATTGGTGAAGGTGATGTTGTATATGCAACATACTTCTTTCATATTTATAAGTAGACCAGGGTGGATCAGAAAGGTCATGAAATGGATACGTTATCGTTTAAGTGTATTTAGTCAAAGAGTATCTGTGATAAAGTTGTTGGATGAAGGTCACTATTGTTTGATAAATTTGAAGAGTACACCCATAAGCTTCCTTTAGAATAATGTGTACAGACATCCTCTATTATTGGCTAAATAAGTGTACAAAATTTCTTCTTATACAAAATTTCTTCTTTAAATGATAAATGATTTCACAAAATATGTCCTATGGAGGTGCCATCGACTGAAGTTGTTGTGTTTTCAATACTGTTAAGGCTTCGCCAAAAACATATAACATATATGCGAAAACAACGTAAATAGTTCAAAATGTTAATGGCAAAAAAAAAAAGAGGGACTCTTAGTAGAATGGGAGCTTACACTTGTTTATAGTATGATATCTACCAAAACTACTTGTAAGACAACTTTGGGGAAGCTTTAGATGCTCTTCATTGTAATTAATCGACATTAGACATAGTCCATGAGGTGGGGCAGCTACCGTGTATTTTGCAAGTTCTCTTCGATCTTGAGAAGCCAAAATCAAGGGAACAATATCAGGGGGGATTGCTTCCTTTCCAATTTGACGCAACAGAGCTACCTGCAAAAAGAGATGTTTCAATTCATTTTGACTATCTTCTATGAAAATTAAAAGCTAGGTAAGTGAATGTTAGAAAAAATGAATTACCATGTTACGGACTTGTCTATATAAGAATCCAGAACCTTCAACTTCGAGCTGCAAAAGTGCCCCCTGATTAAGAAAACAATTATGTATTAGTTCAAAAACGTTTTGTTTTATATAAAGTTGGGAGAAATACACAAAATTGATAAGCAAATGGGAGCAAACACAATGGCGTCAGCATGGATTCCAGGAATAATATACGAGTATTTCCGTACGTAACTGCATGGATGCATCCCTTGACCAAAGAGCGCGTTTTGGATACAGCCACAAAGACCAAATATAGCAATATAAACTACGACTAGAGAATCACCAATCTGCATTAAGTAAAAATGGAAAAACTAGATAAAAATGAGATATAACTAAGATAACTCCTAACCAAGTGTAAATGAACGAGTCAGTCATTTGGATAATTGTGTAGTGGTGACTTAAGAAGAAGCTTGCATTTTCGCTCATCAGATATACCAATATAGAAATAGAGATATAGTTGCCTTCTGATCTTGTGGCTTATTAATAGCTGGGAGTGTGACACCCATCAGATATACCAATAGAGTAATAGAGAAAAATTCTGTCTTCTGATATCTTCACCTATCAATTGCTGGGAACTGCATGTGAGCCTGTACACCAATCAAAGATTCTTGCAAATGGAAGATAATCTTAGCAAATTCGGAAAAATCACCGATTTCTAATAGAACTATGATATAGCCGCGATTTCATATAATGAAGCTGGGATAAGCCTACTTGACACTCCATGGGAACTAATGGCAATCCAAGAGGTGAAATATTTCACAAACAACCATGGTCAAGGAGCACATCCACTGGTTTGCACCTATGATGATTGAAAATCCATTACAAGAGCAAGAATTTAGGAAATTACCATTTCAATTACATCAAAACGAGAGATAAGCTTTACAGGATCAGGTAGGCGTTCCTTCTCTGACGCATTAGCAAAAGCAGAGAAGTTGTGCTTTCCAACAAAGTACTTTGCGGCTTCCCTCATAGCACCAACATTGAGTCTATAAGGACTATGGTACACATTTAAACGCTGAAGTGGATCCATAATTGCATCGTTATATATCTTGTAGTGATAGATCTTGCTCTTTGCAGAAAAACGAGCATGGAATTCAGGGACCACCGGACTAAGTTCTCTCACTCTTATATCACAAGGAAGATTGCCATTAACCCCAACATGAATGCTTTGTAATCTGTCGTACTTGAAAGGTGTAACAAAGTGGGCAGTCTGAAAGATCAATTTATTATTACAAGCATGGTTCAAAATAACTTAGACATTTCTGATATTTCGAAGTGATCGGCTGACTACTGTGATATATCAAGATATATCCAATGGTAGGCATATCTTGATATATTGATTAAAATAACAACACTAACATTATCGATCTGTGCATTTAATGATCGAACTTTATTATTTCGATAATGTTATACAAATTTATTTAAAATAATAATAAAATAGCGATAAATCAGATATATCAGTGATATATTTGCATATATAGGCTGATATTTTCGATGTATACCATAATTTCAGTTAGTTGAATTGCGGATATATAGGCCGACAATTCAATACATCAAGATATCGGTGGACTAATATGTCCATTAAATGCTATACTTCGATATTTGATTACACGTTTGTAAATCCACAAATATCTGTTTTCCTCTTCCAAAGCCAAAGAGAGCATACCTGACCCCAAGCATGAACTCCCTTATCTGTCCTACTTGCACCAACCAAACAGAGCTCCTTACGTTCTAGCTTTGTAGCCCGTATTAAAGCTTTTTCAACAATGCATTGTACAGTTGGAGGATACTCCTGATACTGCCAGCCTAATAGGAATCAAAGACGGTTCAAGGTATAGTACGCAAATCACAGTGACAGGCATGGTTCATATAGTTAACAAAGAAATAATCTGCAAGTGAGAAAATTTAATCCGAGGTTCGCAATCTCACAATAAATTACGACATTTCATGAATAATAATTCCTTATTATTTGTTACATTATACGTTTACACAACCGAAAGTAATAAGGACTACAATATAATGATCAATATGTCAGAAAAAGGTGGGTGGCACACAGCCTTTTATGTGTTGAATGATAATATGAGGCTCAACTGCCTTTATCAATTTGCAAGTGTCCACACAGCCACAATATATCATCTATTAAGTCGCACTGTACGTCGGTACTCGGTACTCATATTTGATCCATGGTATCACAGGAACATGTTCAACTCTAGATACTGTTAAAAAAAAAATGTTCAACTCTAGATGAAGGAAAAAAGAGAGGAATCCCAGAATTTTAGACCACTGAATCTGTTACATAAATGATTTATCAGAAAGGTATGTTGTCCAGAAAAAAAACGAATAAACATAAATGCTCCTTTAGAATCGGTATGATGTTTTGCAGATGTGAAACTAAATGAAGGAATTCCAGAATTTTAAACCACTGAATTTGTTGCATAAACGATTTATCATAAAGGGTATGTTATCCAGGAAAAAAAGAATAAACATGTGCCCATAGAGTCGGTATGAGGTTTTGCAGATGCGAGACTAAATTTGTTAATGCATCTTAGTTCATAGTAGAATATCCTGATGAATACGAATAATAAGTTTTCTCATTTGCATCAGCTAAGTGGAAGTTAATCTTAGTAACAAGCAACAATTGCATAGTGAAACTCAAATGGTAAACTCCAAATTAAAGCAAATACTTCAGTGCAGAACTTGAAAAAACAGGTATAATTAACCTGGAAATTTGAAAACAACCAGAAAATCGGACGTCATCATAAGAAATGACCATGCGCCATTTATAGAAGCGAAGAGTTGGGCCAACTCAGTTGGTTTTCTGGATGTGACACCCATGTTCTGCTAAAATACTCAATAAGCACAGTACACCATCACGAGAGAAAATAAGAATTTGTATAGTTACTACTTACTAATATGATTGTAGATGAGTTAATATGGATAATTCATGCAAACACACATGTCAAAATTTGTAGTGCTCCCATGTTGACTTACCGCGATGGCGTGATCATGGAGAACAAGTATCATAAGAGAAGGTGCCAATGCCAATGATACCGGTGGTAGCAAACGGTTTTCTGTTTCATAGATTAATTGGAGAGAAGGAGGGAGATGAGGAAAGGGGAGGTGGAGGACAACCAAGTGTCCCCTATCAGGCGTCGCTATTCTTTACCAAGTTGGGGCCTATTAGTCTAGTACGAGAGGACTGGGTAGGACCAACCACGGGTGTACCAGTTGGTACACCACACTCTGGGAGCAAGAAACCAAAGACTTTTGGTTTCACACTAGGAGCTATTTACTTTCAAACAATTAGCTCCTAGCGTGAAACCCTATTTTGAGTCCCCTTATGTTTTTTGCTTAGGATAGTTTTTTCCTTGGCGTTGAGGCCTCTTCGCGTTGGCTTCCAACACTTTCTTGATAGCTTAATGAAAAGTGGGCTCGGAGGAGCGGTGGAAGGTCTCAAAGCGACTACAAGCTATTCAACCGACGTCGCAGTGGGTTCATTAACAAGCCGAGTGGGGCAATTCAGTACTTCGTAGAATGTGTAATACTTCTGCAAAAAGGCCCCAAAAACTTATCCTACCTCAATTGATAGCTGGGAAACAATCGCTTGAATTTTGTGTGTGGAAGAAGTGAGATGATGATAAGAGAAGGGAAGAACAGAGATGAGAAGAGGAAGGTTCAAGGGCAGCAATTCTCCGCAAAAAAGAGAAATGAAATGAAAAAACACGTCTTGCTGTAAACAGCAAGAGGTATAGCGCTCTTTTTATTTCTCATCGCTTCTTTTAAGTCTTCTTTCACTTCCACTTTTTCCCTTCTTACATTATTATAGACCACTCCATCCCAACGTGAATATTGATTCTTCGGTAGTGTCTGTTTAATCAAGTAACGGTTTTACAACTAAAGATAAACAATATTTGTTTACACACCAGTAAAATACCAATATTGGCGCCCGTATGATTAGACAGGTCTTTGGGTCCTCTGTAGCAATTTTGTTCTTAAACTTTTGCCCTATGAATTTTAGTAAATTGAAAGGTTCTTAGCTGCAATATAGATTATTGTGATACAAAATGGTGGATTTCTTTAGGCAGGGAATAGTAATGTTTATTAAATCTGGAGGTTCCATCTCAAAACCAATTGGTTATGAGAGGAGTAGCCCCAGGATCTTATATTTTGAGTTGCAAGGCTCTATGTGTCCAATGTGGGACTATATATCTCAACACGCCCTCTCACATGTGGCATAATTTGAGCTCAATACGTGGACGACTACTTGGGTAGCGTAGAGTAGCACGTGGGCCGTTGGGCACGACGCGTGAAAGAAAGGATCGCACTGATACCATATTAAATCTGGAGGTTCCATCTCAAAACCAATTGGCTATGAGAGGAGTAGCCCCAAAATATTATATTTTGAGGTGCAAGGCTCTATTTGTCCAATGTGGGACTATATATCTCAACAGTTTCTTATATGAATTGGACTTCCATATAAAGTTTTGGTTTAGTATACTGTCAAAATTCTTATTTTCAGAATAAATATATATTCTAGAAATAAAATCTTTATACGAAGTTGAATCACGTGAAGGTCTACCTTAGTAGCATTAGGATTGTCTAGTGAAAATCCGTCGACTACAAACCGACAATTAATGTAAGAATAAGCTTAAAATTTGAAAATCAATTGTCTTTCTATAAGACATGCTGGTGTCAATTAATGTTAAACTCTTCCCAATGGCGGCGAAAAATATTATAGTCAATAAATGTTTGGTTCCTCTAAACACAAGGTCTCCTCCCATAGCCGCTCTACCTCTACATATGGATGTTAGCAAACAGTGTAAAGGGGAAAATCCATATTCTAACAATAGGCTATAGAGACAGGCCCTTTATGTAATAGGGCTAACGACTTACTTAAATGGGGACCCCACTATTCTTCACAAGTGCTTGGTTTTAGCTCTATTATGGAAGGGGCGGAATAACATCCTTTACATTTTTAGGATTTGCTCTCTCTAGCCTTCATAGAATGTGCAACTTCATATGGTGATTTAAAAGGTTGGCCAACTTAGCAGCCCGACCCTGGCTATAGAAAAAAGAGAGAGGAAGAAGATTTAAAGGGTGGGCTGAAATCTCGACCCTGGCTATGTAAAGAGTCAGAGGTTCAATTCCTACCTTTGCTACATTTATTTTTTTTCCAAAATTTTTCCTTTGAAAATGCCTTAAAAAAAATCCTCCGGGAGGGCCCATTTTTGGACCTCGCTTTGGGCCTACAAACCTCAGGGCCGGCCCTGCAACTAAGTTATTTCCCCATTAAATATAATCTTATGAAGTCAATACAATATGACAACTTAATCACGGATTACACTATTAAGTCTACAAACCCCACAGAAGGAGGACCTCTTTAAGGGAAAACTGATAGGATAATGTGCTCAGGGGCGAAACCATATGGAGACTCACCTGGGCTATAGCCCGGAGTAGAATCTCAAAACCCAAAAAATATAATTTTTTACTACTAAATTTGACTTTTGAAGAGTTTTTGCATGCCCCAACTAGGCAACTACTGTTATTCTCTCCTAGTCTATCAATGACATTATTATCATGACATCATCCCATAGGAAAGTACTACAATAGCCTCTAAGAATATCTAAATTTCTTAACACTCTCTATTCGATATGGGCTTTATTATCTTTTACTTTTTTTCAAAGATCTGAGCCCATTATTTGATATAAGAAAGACCCAGAAAAAATCAATCTTTTAGTGACGACGGTCTATACGATCCGATAACACATTACCACGAACTGCCGCCGTCAAGGTGACTGAAATAGAGCATATTCTAATAATGTTTTGCTCTCTTCGGTCCAGCAATCATCTCCGAAAGAGGGTCTCCTATGAATAAAAAAACTATGCAATTTTTTTTTTTTGGGGCTTTCCCAAACTATTTAGCCCCCGAATCCCAAACTATTTAGCCCCCCTAACATTAATTCCTGGTTCCACCCCTAAATGTACTAAAAGGATAACCCTTTTAGAAGAATAATAAGCGTCTAAGAAACACAAAATTATGGCAATAAAGGCCAAAACCAGATGGTGTGATCATAAAGAACACGTATACAAAGGAGAAGATGGCAATCACATCAGTGGTAGCGAATGGTTTTTGGTTTTATAGATTTAACTGGAGAGAAGGAGAGAGGTGAGGGAAGGGGAGGTGGAGGACAACCAAAGTGTACCTTATAGTGTCCGGAGAAGATTTGTGGAAGAATAGAGATGAGGAGAGGAAGGGTCAATCTCAGCAATTCTCCGTGAAAAGAAAAATGGCATGAAAAGACACGTCTTGCTGTAAACACCGGGAGGTATAGTATTCTTTATATTTCTCATCCTTTCTTCTTAGTCTTCTTCACTCTTCCATTTTTCCCTTTTTACATTATTATAAATCACAATATCCCAACGTCCAATTTGATTCTTTATAAGCCCGGAAGTGTCAGTTTGATCAAGTAAAGGTTTTACAAAACCAAGGATGAACATTACTTGTATATATTTTTTGGAGAGGAAAGCTGGGCTTAAGGCAGACCCAACTGCATTATATACAAATCAAAAACAATAAAACATTCTAGGATTTTTACATTGTTGCTTGTCTGCTATACATATATTCTGAAGCTCAATAGAAAACTCTTGTGCAAATATCAAGTGAAATGAGTGAATGTTCATTTTAGAAGAGATATCATTTTCTGCACTTGAAAATTATCATAATCTTAGACCATTTGAGAACTTGCCTAACTTCAGTAATGCATTCCGTGGAGGCTTCCATACATCTTCAATTATCCAGTGAACATACTTTAAGTCAGTCAACACTTCCAGTACCATAAACTCCATTGAAACAACTAATTTCATGCTTTAGAAGATAGCCATAATTTCAATTTCACCTATCTCCAGCCTAATGTTAGTAGCACCATTATATGCCAAAATGGGCAACACACTGCTTAGTCGGAATATACCTCCAGAGGTAGATATTATCTGTTTTACTAACTGTTAGGTGAGATTATTTGTATAAGCACAAGAAAAAACCAACAATGTCGTCATCCTTATGTATGATTGGACAGGTCCTTAGATATTCTGCAGCAATTTTGTTCTCAAACTTTTCCCAAGTGAATTTGAGTCTTTTGGAAGGTTCTTAGTTGCAATATAGATATATTTTGAATTTTTAATACAAAATGGTAGGTATCTTTAGGTAGGGAATAGAGAATGTTTATGGTATGAATTGGACTTTCATATAAGGATTTGGGCTAGTCTACTCTTAGGATTCTTATTTTTATGGTATAAATATGCATCCTAGAAGAAAACAAATTATCCAGAGTTGAAATCAAGGTGGATCTACTTTAGTTCATCAGGATTGTCTGATGAAAACCCAACGATCACAAACCGACAATGAATGTAAGAATAAGCTTAGATTCTGGAAATCAACTGTCTTTCTTAAAGACAGATGCTGATGCCAAATAATGTTAACTATTCCCAATGGCGGCAGCAACTACTATAATCTGGTACAGGGTTGGTAAAGGTATTCTCGAGCAAAGAAATGTTTGGTCCCTCAAAAGACTAGGTTTTCTGGTTCCTCCCATAGTTACTCGGCCTCTATATATGGCTGTATAGCGTTTGAAAGGGAAATTTAATATACCAACAATAGGCTATGGAGGCAGCGCCCTTACATAATAGCGCTAACGCCTTACTTAAATTGGGCCCCCACTATTCTTCACAGGCACTTGCTGTTAGTTCTATTATGTAAGTGGGGAAATAGCATCTCCTTACAGCTTTGAGGATAGGCTCTCGCTAGCCTTCATAGTATGTGGAGCTTCATACATCGACTTAGAGGAGTGACCACTTCTCAATCTAAAACTTAGTTCTTACCCCAATGGAAAGACAATTTTTCTGAAGCCAATATGAAAACTATAATCACTCAAGTCACTCTATCAAGTCTAAGGAACCCTGAGAAGGAGGTCCCCAAGAAACTAAGGGAAAACTGAACAGATGCCAAAAGGTAAACATTTACAACCACCCTTTCGTGAAATACTCAAGAACTCTCAATGCTAAAAAGGACCTATAGGAAAACCCAAGAAGGAGAATTGAAGATCAACAGACGCGACATTGTGGCATTAAATACCAAATTACAAGACGGGTTTGAACTCCCCGTTATCAAATGATGATTGAATTCAAGTCACAAAGAGAAGTCGCAAGTCTCGATGAATGGGGTATCTACATTTACAGATTGTAACAAATACAGGGACTAAATAACGTCTATGAAATAACATGTAGCTACTATAACACTAAACAAATAATAATTGCATTGTGATTAACTAAATAAGCTTAAATGTGTAAAATATAACCATAAACAAAAAAGAAAAAATAACCCAATGAAATGGAAGACTCACCTGAATATCTGGTGCCATCATAAGCAATAACCATGCGCCATTTAAAGCAGGGAAACTTTGGGTTCTCTGTGGTGCCCAAAACACCTGGATTCTGCTCAAATACGCAATAATTAAACTACACCCTTTACAGATAGAGAGAGAGAGAGAGAGTTACCGAGAGGTTGTTTGAAGGAAAGAGAGAAGAAGGAGGGACGCCGACGATGGCATAAGCCATTAAACTTCCCGTTGTGCTAATATGCGCACTGTAGTTCTTTCTATTTCATTTGTCAGCACTGCCTGGAGCTGGTGCTTAAATCACAATCCAGTTTTCAGTCGTGTGCACGGAATTGGTGTCTTTTCGTCCAATTTCCAAGCAACAACTAGCGATTAGCTCACGCAGTTTTAGTTGGGTGTATCAGTTGAGCATATAACATTTATTATCCTTCTAAGATGACACATACTACTAGTTATGAATATGATCCTTCTAAGAACAAGAGTTGAGTGATGTTGAAGCATTTGAGCTGGTGAAATGAATTTCAAGCTCAAGCTCCAAATACTATCAGAAAGATTCTTTTTATTATTGCTCTACAAACTTTAAGGGATGTTTAATGTTTGTTTTTCCTCTTGAAATCACTAACTATTGAATGGGTAATTGACTGGGATCATTTAGCAACTAAGTTGTTCCTTTTTTTGGCTGACTGACCCATTCGGTACTTTCATTTAGAGCATCTACAACAGCTAGGTGCACCATAACATGGCAAGGTGGATTTGAGAATCCACCCTCTTCTCAAATCCTTCACCTCCCAGCAGCTAGGTCAAAAATTCACGTGGCAATGAATTTTTCACCCTGAGGCTGGATTTTTGGTGGATTAATACCGCGCCCTTCTGAACTGCGCGTAGCCTTCGAGCCAATAAGATGTTGATACTTGTCAAGCTTCCAGTGGCTCCCATGCCGCGCAGTTTTGAACTGCGCGTATATACAACAGCTTAGATTAAAACGTGTGGATGACTTAGATTTAAACAAAACCAAATGGCTAGTTCTTGCAGCGCGGTTCAGAAGTGCACAACAAAAGCCTGCATAAAATATATGTTGGTTTCCTTCCATACTTGGTTTTTTCTTGATCAAACTTGGACAACAAAATGTTCAACGGCTATAAACGGCTAGTTTTTTCTCTATTTATAAAACCCATTCATCTTCTACTATTTTAATCTTCTACAATCAACTCATTCATCTTATATCTAAAAACTCAACTTTATTTTTTTGTTATCATTTTCGCCGAATCATATCTGACGAAATCCTGGCTGACCTACTCATGTCTGACCCATCACTCTCATCTTTGGAGTCATCATTTTCATCATCGTCTGAAAGCGAAGAGCTCTTCCGACGTCAAATTGAGATGATGCACGAGTATAACAAGATTATGATTGAGATTGGAGAAGCAGAAGAAAAAGAGCAAGAAGTGACATTATCACGGAGGCGGGGAAGTAGTAAAATAAGAAGGATTGATAAACGGAAAGGCCATGATCATAAATTGATGGAGTTTAGCCTTAATCGGGATTGCTTCGGTGATAACCCAAGATTTAAAGGTATCCCATTTCGTCGTAGATTCCGTATGAGCGAAGGTATGTATCAACGTATTTATGATCAAATACTTTCTTCGAGCCCCTATTTTATTCAAAGAGAAAATGCCACTAAGATTATGGGCTTATCCTCGCACCAAAAGATAATGTTCGCACTTCGCATGTTATGTTTTGCTACGAGAGCAGACGCCCAAGAAGAATACCTTCGGATTGGGGAGTCTACAGGTATTTTGTGCTTGAAAGAATTTTGTAAAACTATTATAACACAATTCAAAGCTCAATACCTTAGATCTCCCAATAGAGACGATACATTACACTTGTTAAAAGTGAATGGATCGCGAGGCTTCACGGGGATCTTAGGTAGTTTAGATTGTATGCATTGGAAATAGAAAAATTGTCCTACCGGGTGGGCAGGACAATATACCGGGTATAAAAAATTCTGACGGTGATTTTTAGAAGCTGCTGCATCGCAAGATCTTTGGATATGACACGTATTCTTTGGGGTGCCCGGTTCTAACAACGGCGTGAACGTCTTACATCAAGGGTGGCTTTTCAGGAACTTGTCTAATGGAGTTGCGCCGCCATGCAATTATAATATATGCACAATACCACACATTATAGGGTATTACTTAGCGGATGGAGTATATCCAAAATGACAAACACTTGTTCAAACCATAAAAAATTTGTCCAACGATGCCGAAAGATATTTTTCAAAGATGTAAGAAGCATGCCGGAAAGACGTAGAACATGCTTTTGGCGTATTACAAGCTAGGTTTCAAATATTGGCATACGGTGCGCGATTTTGGAAACCTAGTGATCTAGGAAATGTTATGTACGCAAGTATAATCCTGCACAATATGATCGTCAAAGATGAACATCATACTTACATCTGGCAAATGGATATTGATCCCGAATTTAGAACATCCGTGAAGAATTGGAAGGAGAACTTAAATCCAAGACACTCGATCAACACTATGACAGAGTACATCCAGAAGGTTCATGAAATTAGAAATGAAGGTGCCTATTTCTAGTTATGAGATGAACTTGTCGCGTATTTGTGAAATCGAAAAGGAGTGGAGTAATGTAGTCTTCATCATTGTTTTTTTATTTTCTAAAGTAATGTATTTTATTTCTGTTGAGTTTTATGTTGAAGTCATAATGTATTTTGTTTCCAAGTCTTCATCATTGTAACACTTTAAAGAAACTTGGTTTACTGCTTCTGCTTTTTGATTTTGTACCCATTTCTTATGTTTTATTGTTTTGGTAGAGATAAAGAGAAGGAGAAAATCTCAGGTCCTGTAAGAAAGAAGTAAGAAGCAGAGTACATTATGGCAGAGTACATCTAGAAGGTTCAAATGCGAATTAGATTAATAACAATTTTAAGGATTACGTACGATTAATGACAATTTTATTAAAATAATAAAATTATATAGAACTTAAAAACTACTATTAACGTTAAGGATTACATCAATCTTCATCACTAGAAACATCGTCATCACTTAGACACTGCTCCTTCAACTTCTTTGAATATTCTTTAATTTGCTTCTTCATCCAACGCCTTTGTGCCGGTAGTAGATTACTTGGGTCCGTTGTCATTACCTTAACCATATGCACATCTTCAACGGTTTTTTTTCGAGTTAGCTTCGCTTCACGCCTCCTTTGAATCTCAGCATCTCTAGCCAACTTTAGTTCCTCTCATGCTCTAGCTCTAGTTTTCTTTTCCTTTTTCTTTTGCTCGTCTCTCTCATTCCTTCATCATGTTGGTTATTGTCTCAAACATCTTCTTCCCCCAATAACCTATACCTGACTTTACCGCTTCTTTTGCCTTATATTTTTTTGATCGTCCGGTCGTACATCCCTACAAGAATATAGTGGTGCATCCATGTCGATAGAATCATCTAGAATTATGATATTTGGAGTGCCGAATGTAGGTGTTTCAGGATCGGTATTGGTGGAGTTACCCGGGCTATCGTTAAAATTTGACTTCTTAGCGACGCTGCGGTCGGGTTGCCCGATGTGATGAATTTGTGACCATTTTGAGAAAGTTTCCAAAACTTTGTACGTTTCCCCAAGTGTAAATGGTTTGTGCTATAGTTGTATGAATGTATTGTATGCCATACGTTCCTAGAAATCAAGTTAGAAAATTTTTTAGAGTATGATTCACCTTTGAACATTAATAAAATGAGAAAATTAAATGAAATACTTACGAAGTCAGCCGTTCCAATACCGGTAAAATGTCGGCTTTCAAGGTCTTGAATGATGCCTCTAAAAATCGAACATTTCTTATTGAGCCGCCCCTTATACGCAAAATTGACACCGTTGTACAATCGCCACATCGATTGGTCAACATAAAAGGAGTTGAATTGTTTACGCACCTTGAACCAAAATGTAGTAGCTTTTTGGTTGTTCGTGGTAGCGAGGTTTTGAAACACTTGGGATCAAGCGCGTGCAAGATTCATAAAGTTATCAGACGACTAATTTTTTGAGTTCTTATATCTTTTTTTGTCGTCATCAACTTCATCCTCAACTACATCCTCAACTACAATAGGTGTCGGTGCCGTCTTTCTTTTAGACTTTGCCTTCCCATGCGTATTACCCCGGTTGAGGGTACGAGCCCATATACCCATCAAATTGAGGGTAATATCTTTTGTTTGGGTAATGAGGGTAATATCCATGGGTTTGAGATTGAAATTGATTGTCTGGTGCCGGGAATAGTTGGCAAACATACCTTAGATCTTGGGAAGTATTAGGCATTTGCGACGGATCACTCATTCTGAATTGAGGAGGAAAGACGTTTCCTTGTTGGATCGTATTGGAGGATTGAGAGTGGTTTTGAGAATTAGATTAGGAACTTGAGGAAGACATATTGGTTATGTTTGTAAGGTAAGGAGGGATGAGAGTGTAGAAGATTAGAAATGAGGAGAGTGTAGGAGATGAATGACATTTATAGTTGAAAACAACTAGCCGTTAATATGACCGTTAACAAGTGTCCAAAACAAAAACTAGTCATTAATATGGCCATTGAGTAACTTGGACAACAAGTTTCCAAAAAAAAATTCTTAAAAAAAAGGATTAAACAAGATTAATACTCAACATATTTTAAACAAAACATAATTTAAATAAAATATAGTTTAAGCAATATTAATACTCAACATAGTTTAAACAAAACATAAATCAAAGTTCAAAATAAAACATAGCCTAACTGAGACGATCTCTCTTCGTTTGGCGGGCGCGTCTGCTATGTGCGAGACTCTCGTCATAGGTACATTGCACAACCGGCTCTGTCTGGTAGGAAATTGACATCTCAGCTAGTCTTTCAGATGACCTTGTGTGCCTGCCTCAGCCCCCCTTCCTCTAACTCAGTATTGCTGTCAACTAGTTGCCTCGAGTTTTCATATGCCGCATACCACATTCCTTGGGATTGATGCCACAACTCATCTATACTATACGTAGGTGGACAAGGGTATGGTACCTACATCACCGGGATCGGTATTCGTCTACGTTGATCGCTCATTCCCGTCACATCCATGAACCATCCCATATCATGTGGATTGCCAGTCGCCTGAACACCATAGTCTTGCACCTGTGAAAACGTAGCTAAACTCGATGTAGGTGGTAAGTGTACATCGAGCCTTACTAGATCACGCCCGACCATCTAAATATTTCCCGCCCTCTTTACTAAATTGCAACCGATCTTGGAATTTGGATGAACGGCACGCCAATATGTCATATAATCTACACATGATACAAGATAATTGCGACTATCATAGAAGTCCACATCTTTCAGACCCTGATATAAATCTCGATCGTACCTTAGGAATTCCATATCTCTTGAGGGGGGTCATAGGGAACACTATCATTCCCGGTCATCTGACGCATACACCAGTCTCCTAAATACCGAAGCATACCGTGCTCGTATGGGACTGACACTAATAGAACCCTTTGGAAGCTCAGCACTAAAGCAACTCTTACCTCTGGACGGATTAATTGTCTAGACCTATGCCATGGCTGCCAATCTATGTTGGTTTTGTCATTCTATTATATTATTTATTTGATTACAACAAAATAGTGATGGATTTCAGACCCTGTACTAGCCATTTCATCTCTCCACGCACCCATACGAGGATACATATGGTTAAAGTTATGTACCTTTACTAGATACATTCTAACTCGACAGTACTCGAAGAAACAAAACTTCAACATCGCATGGAATTCGGTGATCAATTTTTTCACATTCCCGTCCTTCAGAACTGAAACTTCATCAAGCCCCCGATACAAAGCTGCCATAATCGGCGTATCCCAGTCAAAAATCAATACACCAATAATATCGTAGTCTGTCAAGGCTGTAAGATAACCCGCCCGAAGAGATGTGCTACAATTTAAGAAGAAGAGATTACCCATCATATAGGCAATAAATGCCCTTGCATACACGATATCCATTTGTGGGTCGTAATTGTTGAGACATGGATTCAAAGGCTCTTTCCACTTTTTTAAATAAACGAGAGTAATATTACCGTACCTGATGTCAGAGCTTGTGATTCCCGGGAACATCTTTTCTGCTTCCTCTAACTTGGAGTACCTCTTGTCGTACGGGAGTTCGCGACCTCTCCCAAAAGATATGCCCCTTAGCATGACGAAGTCTAACGGTGTGAAACCCAGTTACCCGCAAGGGAAGTAAAAAGTATGGGTGGAAGGCCACCACCATTTCACAAGAGCATGAATGAGACGGTTATCAGAGTTTCTCGCCTTAATCGAGCAAAACTCCTCAAAACCCAAATCGTCGACCAACTTTTTCAATATCGGGTACACGACAATCTATTAGTACCACTTCAGTACCTTATCCAATGATCCCCTACACTATATTTTATCTCGGTTCTAACAAAAAAACACACATTAATACGTTAGACTTTCATTCAGGCATTTCATCGAACACATTGCAATATACGTTAATAACACTTAAAATTTACACAAAACTTACCGACATTTCCTCCTATCCAATAGAAATATGGACCCAGCCGCCCGGGAGGATATTTACTAGGTTCAACTCTTCGAGCGTTGGAGAGGGATCGTTGTCCGACGTCAATTGTAACGGCCAAATATTTGTTACTTCGGCGTTCCTCCTTCGTTTTACTTTGGCATTTACGTTGCGTTTAGTTTTGGTAAAATTATACCTTGGTCGGGAACTAGACTCTCCCGACATTTTTAAGCGATTAACGGCGTCGATGACGGAGGAAATGGGTTGGGTTGGGAAACTTGTGGAGTAAGGGTTGGGTATGCCTTGGGTAAAAATTAAAATAACACTTGAGAAATATAACCAAAGTTTTTGCCTAAAACTTGCAGCGTTATGCCGCGTGGTTCTGAACTGCGCGGCTAATTTTTTTTTAAAATCCACGTGGCAATTCCTTATTGGCTGCTTATACGCGCGATTTAGAAGTGCACTACAAAGATAGATGGTTGAGATTAAAACACGTGGCTGGATCGTGGGCGTTGGTGTTCCCGCGTGGTTCTGAACTGCGCGAAGTGAATTCACCTTGATTTTTTGATCAAACTGCTATAGAATTATTTGGGGTGGATTGGATTCACCCTGGTTTTGGGCAAATCCACCCACCCTACTGCTGTGGATGCTCTTAGCAGTTATCAAGCAACGTGAATTTACTTTCGACTTCCTATTCAACAATCAGCAGTAAACACCTTACTCAACATTCAATACTTTCAAGTAAAACACAAACAAACACCCATTTAGTTTTGACATAAACTTATGAAATTTCGTAAATACTCAAACGACTGCTAGGAGCGTTAATCACACCCGCTTCAATTTTCTTTTCTTGAAGCATTTTTTATATATTGTATTCCATATTTTTGTCATCTCTTCCAAACCAAACTGAAATTCTATTTGCTCGTATTTAATGTATTTTGAGAAATTAGGTTCGAACTATTCCTATCAATCAATGATCTAGGAATAAACATAAACAATCAATAGTTCTGACAATGAATTAAAAGACACAAACAATTATTCACCCTATAGAAACTCCTTACTCAGGAGAAAAACTACAACAAAAAATCCACTAATCAAAAAGAAGGTGTTATTTGCACCTTCTGTGATTAAACGTTTTGGGTTAAGTATTGAAAGGCCAAAAATGTGCAAATAACAATGCCTAAAATCATGTCCTAAGCCTTATACAATTTTTTGTTTTGCCTCGAATCAAGTAAAGAAAATATTATAGTATTTTAACTTGAATTAGATGTCACCACCAACAATTGATTAATGTATAAAATAATGAGATCATAAACAAAAAGAGATTTTGTTGGAAAACAATTATTTAATAACACTCGAAGCTTGTACAAAAGGTTCGATCCTTACATAAAGTTAGGTAACGAAGTCTCTACATTTATCGTCAAGGTTTCTACTTATAACTAGATTCATGGACTGTTGGCTTTAGTGAAGAATAAGTTGTACCAAGTAGCTCAAGCATTAAATGAATATATCACGAATAAATAAATCTCGATCATGCATATGCGTAGCTAAGATAGACTTTGATGCAAAAATAAAGGAAAATAAACAATAAGAACAAAAGGAACGACACATACTTGACGCTATCTACAAAATAACGACACAAACAATCAGGATGATCGGAGAGAGTTACTCAATAGAACATACACCAATACTGCTAATCCAAGATTCATCAGATAAAACATCTTTCACGTTGGTTGGTTCAATCATCGACCCATAACACACACACACTTCACCATCTCATTTTGAGCCATTATTGAAACATTACACCGTAATTGCGGTAGAAGATCCTTTTTCTGAACCCAACGGGTTTCACTTTCTTTCGTACTTTCGTCGCTTGAGTCAAATTCCTGAAAACATTAAAAGACTTTTGGACAAAATAGGAATTAACAACAAATTAGGCATATGGTCAATAGGGTTTCCCTCTTTCCCTGGGAAATTTATTCATATCATAGAATTCAAAAACATATATCTGCAATAGAGAGAGTAAGATGACCCTTTCGACCATAAGCCTGACAATAAAGCACACGAAAGATAGAAGGCTTCTTAGTCTACCTATGAGGAGCATTAGTAACAATTTGTTTGGGCAAATATGGTACTGGAGTAGCTTTAACAAACTTGGTGATTTGAGGTGTAGTAGACTTAGCATTTTGCTCGTCAAATCTAAGTCCCTTTTTATCAGTACCATTTTTGCTCATACTTAGCATTTTATCAATATTCTTTGCTCCATGATTTTTTTCCAAGTTTCTCCTTAGTGGAAGTCAATGTTGGGAAACCGAAGAGGCAAATCGCAATGCGGAAACACAATACGATTTAACAAGAACCAAAGATCTATAAACTAACTACAAAGAATGCAATCCAATTTTTGTGCCGTATTCCTAACAGTCAAGTCAAGTTTAAGTTTCTCAAGTTCAGTTTCAGTCAATTTTAACTTCTCCACAGCAGTATGTTTTTCTTTTTCACAAATATCAAGTTTGACAATAAAAACATCTTTCTCGTTCTTAAGTTTCTCAAGCTGAGAAGCTAGTTGAGAATACAAATCTTTAAACTTGTGTTCTTCACAATTATCAATTTCATAATCACTCTGATATTCAGTAGAGATTTCTAGCTCAAAAGGGTCAGAATAATCATTACTAGAGTTTATTATAGTAGGAAACGCACAATAGTTATCATTTTCTTATTCTTAGGGATGATCATTATTAGCATCAAATTCATCATTATTATCATTCCAAGTAACCTTAATATTCATTGCCTTGTGGTTACTATTAGAACTCTTAATGGGATAGCTGTGAGCATAATGACCATACTTGTGACACTTATAACATTCAACTTTATTTAAGTTTTGATTAAGATTGGTCTGTTTGCCATAAGACTTAACACGGTCAGAAGGAAGTGGCTTATAATTCACATTTTGCCCTTGTTTCTAAAATTGCCATTTTTTCAAGAATTTTTTAAATTGTTGGCTTATAACAGCAATCTGTGAATCAAAGTCTAATTCTTTATTATCGTCAGAGACACATAAGTTGTTAACTTCTTTGGTTCCCTGAGAAGATGAAGAGTTGGAGGAAGACTGAAAAGCCATACTCTTATTCTTCTTAGGGTTTTCCATTTCCATCTCGATTTTAAATGTTTGCAATTTTTCAGCAAGTGTGTCAGGTTTCATAGTTTTAAGATTTTGAGCTTGCTCTATGACATCACGTCTGAATCTAAAACTCTTAGAAAGAGATTTTAAAATTTTTGCAACAATTTGAACATCAGTATTTCCAACTCCTAAAGAAGCACTGTTGTTGACAATGTCAATCAATCTGGCATAAAACTCACTAAATGGTTCATCCTCACTCATTCGGATGTTCTCAAATTGGGAGATGAGCATTTACTGTTTACTCTCTTTAACCATATCATCACCTACATGAGCACGTATTAAGATGTCCCAAGCTTCTTTCGAAGTGGTACACGCGGAGATGTGTCTATACTCATTTTGGCTCAACATATTAAAAATAACATTAAGGCCTTTAGAATTATAACTAGATGTTTTTTTTTCTCTCCTTAGTCTATTGATTTCTAAGTTTAGGAATTTCTACAGCTGTTGCTGTCTCACCCCGCATTACAGTCGGGGGCACCCATCCATCTTCAATGGCAATCCAGACATCTTCTCCTGCGGATTACAAGAAGGCAATCATATGAACCTTTCAGTAGGGAAAGTTCGTGCCATCAAAGAGTGGTAGATGATTTTTAGGGCTTCCAAATTTTTTGGAATCCATTAAGTTAAAGCAAACACTTAAGACATGATCACCGCTCAGGATTATTCTATGGTACCAATTGAAATTATATTTGCTCGTATTTAATGTTTTTCAAGAAATTAGGTCCGAACTATTCCTATCAATCAATGATCTAGGAATAAGCAGAAACAATCAATAGTTATGATAATGAATTAAAAGACACAAACAATTGTTCACCCTGTGGAAACTCTTTACTCAGGAGAAAACAAAGGCAGTTAAAACGAGAAAGTAAAATAAGTTTAAAAACAAAGGCAGTTAAAACGTTTTGGCTTTTCTTTATCAACTTACCTTCTCGGACGTTGGTTGTAGAAGATTCGTCTGGCGGTCTTACTTTTGTTACCTTCTTCGACTAAGATAACTATGAGACTACACATACACGAAATGAGACAAACCAAAATCTGTCACAAACTCCCTTCTAGTCTCTACCCTTATCTTCCTCGCTTTCTTCCTGATCTCCCGGTCGTTTGCAGCACCATCCCATGGTTTACTAGCACTACTCTATTTCCAATTTTTAAAACATCTATGGTTCCTCCAAACTGAACAAAAGCTCCATGAACCAAAGACTGAGAAGAAAGGTTCCGTTTGATCTTCCAAGGTAAAAATTGAAAATAAAAATAAAAATAAAAATCCTCAAATGTGCATTCTAAGGTTATGCTTAGGTTTTATTTTAAAGCTCATATCATCAATTCTTGCATTTATCACCTCAATACCTAGATTCTCATAGAGTTCATAGATGTTTTTGTTTGATTTTGTACTCTCAATCTCCCAAAACATAGTTATTGTGACCTTATTCCCTGTTTGGCTCAACTAAATTTGCATATTTTGGAAATTTTTATTATTTTATATCATGCAAGTATGTATTTGATACTATGTGTTTGCAGGTAGCTATGGGCAGTAAGCAACTTATTTCAATTTGTAAGTTTGGGGGCAAGTTTGTGACAGAGAAAGATGGTTCTTTGTTGTATAATGGTGGGGAGGCGCATGTGATAGACGTTGATCATCAAACCCTGTTTGACGAATTTAAATTGGAGATTTTTGATGTGTTTAGTTTTGGTCATGGGAATATTTCCATCAAGTACTTCCTCCCCGATGACCGGGAAACTTTAATAACAGTCTCTAATGAGAAAGATTTACAACGGATGATTAGTTTTCACGGCGGGTTGGTTAAGGTGAATGTTTATATCATAGCGAAAGAGGTAGTTCACGATATAGCGGACGTGCCTTGCAGAAGGTAGTTTTTGTGTGTTTCTTAGTTAGACTGTTTTTGTTTATGTTTTGAGGTTATTAGTTAGAGTCTTATGAGTTGAGTGGTAAAGCAGGTCTAGTACGAGAGCCGTGTCTAAAGATGTTCCTATTTTTGATGATGGCCTTGAGGGGAGTGGTAATGTTGCCCCAGTTGATCATTCTGTTGAAAATGCCTCTGTTGATGGTAGTGTTGATATCCCTGTTGGTATGGTTGATAGTAGTAGAGTCGTGAATCAAGACCCTCCTAATGTTGCTGCAGATGAACGTAAGTCTCATAATATTCCAAGCTCGTGGAAGAACGCTATAACTGGTGTGGATCAAAGGTTTGAAAATGTTGAGGAATTACGAGAAGCATTAGGAAAGTATGCTTTTGCACATGGGATTGATTATAAGTTTTATAGAAATAACAAAGGTTGTGTCATCATGGTCTGCAAAGCAGAAGGTTGTCCATGGAGGATCTTAGCGTCAAAATTGCGACCGAAGGAGTTTTTCTTTATTAGGAAAATCAACTTAACACATACATGTGAAAAGGGAGGTGTTAAGAGTGGGGATCTAGGATTGAAGACAGATTGGGTGGCTGATATCATAAAAGAGAAATTGGAATGTTCCCCCAATTACATGCCAAAGAACATTATTGATGACATCAAACAGGATTATGGGGTTGAGATTGCGTATAAGCAGGCATGGAGGGCAAAAGAGTTTGCAATGGAAAAACTGTGTGGTTCATTAAAAGATGCATACTGGTAGTTTCGCTACTTTTGCAACGAAAGACGACTCGAGTTTTCACCGTCTTTTTATAGCATTTCATGCTTCACTTCATGGTTTCTATCTCGGTTGTCGCCCTCTCCTTTTCCTTAATAGTATTCCTTTGAAATCTAAATACCAAGCGACCTTATTAGCCGCGATGGCGGCAGATGGGGACAATTGTGTTTTTCCTGTAGTTGACACCGAGACCGATGACAACTGGCGTTGGTTTAGTAGAATTAAAGGCCGCAGTTTCATCTTCTCGGCCCATAACATTTGTTGCAAATACAAACAACGGTTTAAGGGAATCAATTGCGGAGATATTTTAAAATGCATATCACGGCTATTGTCTTCACTACCTTACAGAAAACTTTGAGCGAGCTATCTGTAGTCAATCTTCTTATGCAATTGGGGGTATCATGCTCAGAGAGTTTAAAGCTGCGGCTTATGCACCTATACTTGAAAAATTCCAGAAGAACATGGAAAACATTAAGGTCATTTCTGAGGAAGTTTATTACTGGATTGTAGAAAGCAAGCCTGAAAATTGGGCAAATGCGTTCTTCAGGGGTGTAAGGTACAACCATATGACATCAAATTTTGGAGAGTGGTTCTACGGTTGGGTATCCGAAGCAGATAAGTTACCGATAACACAGATGGTCGAGGCCATTCAGGTTAAGTTGATGGACTTGATTTGTGAACGCCAGGCAGTTTCAAATCAGTTGTTAACAAGATTAGCTCCATCTATGGAGGAATTGCTAAGTAAAGAGTCTTCAAAAGCACATTCTCTTAAGGTGGTCTTCTCACATGGTACTGTTATGTTTGATGTGCGCTGAGAATCCCTTGAAAAAGTTGATATTGATAAATGGACTTGCAGTTGCAAATGGTGGCAGACAAATGGCTTGCCGTGTTTTTATGCTATTGCCGTTTTTCATCATCTTGGTAGGAGCCCGTACGACTTTTGTACGAGATATTTGACGAGTGAGAGTTATCGAATGACTTATTCGGAGTTGATACTTTTGAATCCGTATTTGCGGAACCCCATAGATAGTGAGGCATCTCAAGAAAAGAAAAGGTCAAAGCGATCCCTCCTCCCACTCGCCATATTCTACCGCGTGATGTCGGGAAATGGAATCGGAATCGGAAACGGAAACGGAAAGGGGCACGAGATCTCACTTGTAGCAGGTAATAAAGTTGTATATTTAATTTTGCCCCTTCGAACCGGTAAATATTGTGGTCTACCCCCCACTTCTTCTATTCTCCCCCAGTTTAACGACTGGACTTGACTTGACCAATCCAACTTGGGTGAAGTACCCAGACTACCCTTTATTCAAATAATACCGTTATACTCACTCTTTCTCCTACTTTCAACAATTTTTTTGTCTCGAGATCTGTAATAAAATCCAAAGGCCCAGATCTCTAAAAAATATGACCGTTGGCCACGTCATCTTAATCCAAAAGCATTTCTTCTCTTCTTTAAATTCATAACTTCTTCTTCTCTTTAAATTGATGCCACTTAATCCACAATACGATTGAGAAGCTTTTAGTTAGTAAAGAAACACGAAGAACACCAAAATTGGGAAAAATAAAACTTAATTGCTTAAAAGAAACGAAGTAGATTACAATGAATCACTCCAAAACCCTAGACTTCTCTCCGAACTCTCTCTAGATCTAACATAAAAAACTTAACCTAGAAAATAACCTAAGTCCCTTTTATATACTAGGGAACTTAACACACTAAAAGAACACATCTCGAGGTAAAATACCCCTAAAAAATATAACTAACGCCAAAAGGGAAAAGGCTGAATCGCGCCTAAGTTTCTGTTCGAATAAAATAAATTGTATTTGAATAGACAAAATCTTATTCGAATAAAACACCTCAGGCAGAATACCAGAAATCTATTCGAATAGAATAAAAAAATCTATTCGAATAGAAATAAATCTATTCGAATAAAATACCTCAAACAAAAATGTATTCGAACAGAAACAATTATGTTCGAATAGAAACTTGAAAAACTACATGTCTTCTTCAGATCCTCCTGGATCATTGGAGAAAAACTACTTCTCTTTTAATTAATGGGTGGTGGTGAATCTTCTCAGGTAAGCATCTAGGTTACTCTAAAAATTTCTGGATTTTTAGCTTCTTTTTTTGTTTCTGCCATTAAAACATTGTTTCAAGCTTTGGGGGGTAATGATGAATTGCAAACATTTTTTTGGGGGTAAAACTAAATTCTTGTTCATACTTTGCAGGTTGAAACTTGTCCTATTTGTTCAGAATTGTATCAAACTGTAGAACCATGCTCCCCTAGCATAAAAGCTTGTCCCTGGGTATCAAAGATTCGTAAACCTTGGGATGTTTCTCCATCAACATGAACATCATATGGCAATGATATTATTGAGTAGTACACCTCTTCATATGGCAATTATATTATTTGACCTTAGTCCTTTGTCTCTTAACTCTAATATTATCCCTGATTTCTTTTTTCACAAAATATGCCATTGCTCGGTGCAAAGGATAGTAAAAAGATGGAAACGAAAAGGTTGTATTTAAGATAACATCAAAACCATACATATGATTTCATAAAGCAAGAAACTTACTTACGAAAAACATAACCAAGATTTTTGTAGCAACTAGATTTCTCGGTGCATCAACTGGCCTAGAGTCATAGTGTGAAACAACTCCAAATCAAATGCCTTGGCTTTTGATAATTCCTGGGATACATGTTTCATGGTTGGCCGCGATTCAGGATTGGCATCAAGACATTAAAATGCCAGCTTAGCTATAGTGAAAAGTTCATGGCTGGCATGAAGAGTAGGGGGTGAGAGGCATCTGTCCAATATATCTTTCAAAAGAACATTTTGGCCCTTTGGCGATGATGATGATGTTAGAGAGGAGATAAGTTCGCCGGGATGTATTCCTATTAACACTTCAAGCATAAATATACCAAAGCTATACATATCACACTTTTCAGTCACCCTCATCGTGTAAGCTAGCTCTGTAAAATCGGGAACGAACTGTCAGTAATTTCAAGCACAATTCTAGTTTTTTCAACAAACATTTAGGGTATATTTCTTCCGAAGAGAAAAAAGAAACAAAAAGAGAAAGCTAAAAACTATACCTGGAGCGACATATCCATATGTTCCTGCAAGTTCAGTCCAATTTGACGAATCTGGCTTAAGAGCAAACGCAGCAGGGTGTGGGTTGAGTTTGGTTTGCCAACCCATACCCAAACTCACACTCAAACCACTCCTAGCAGGCACTATCTGAGTGTGAGTTTAGTGACCTGGCGGTACAGTAACCCAACTGAGTGTGGGGAACGCACACTCAAATGAAATTGAGTTTGGCGGTGTTTAGATCACCGCGCGGTGATCTAAACACCTCCAAACTCAATTATTTCTCTAGAATACCTCTCTGGCTCCTTCTTCTCACCCCAAACCAAGAAACCCTAGTATAGAGGAGAACCTCTACGCTCTCCCCAAATGGCGAACTCCGGCACTAGTGGTAATAGCTCTACACCGTCGACCCCATCCTCCCAAAACCCACCTTCAACACCATTCGCTCAAGACCCATCATCACAATTCACTCCATACCTCTACCAAAACCCATCGCAATTTCAACCTCAATTCCAATCACAGACCCCACTTCCGTTTACTATGTCACAAGGGGATCCCAGTTATAGACAATATCAAAGTCCATTTACATTATCTCAGCCGCAACCTCAGACGTTTAGCCCGTACTATCAACCCTATCCGCTCACTCAACCTCAAGGTTTTCAACCGCCAAATTACTTTTAGAACTATCTATTCTATGGTGAATCTACTCAGCACAGTCAAAGTGACGCAAATGCGTCAATACATGTTGAAGCGGCGGCTCCCCAGAAAGATAAAGGAAAAGGAAGAAAGAAAAGAGAACCCGCAAAACAAAGACCAATCGTGCAAGTGTCAGAAGATGCTGAGTTTTTGGACGAGACGGATGATGCTGGAATGCATTGGACGGACGCAGACTTTACGTGTCTCGCAAGGGCGTGGGTAACAACTTCTGTAAATGTTAATGGCCGCACAAAGGGATTTACTTTCTATCAAAAGGTCAACATTGCCTTTAACCGAGACCCCGAGTGCCCCACATGACGATCATGCGGGTCGACCAAATCTCAGTGGTATGCCCTTAATGCACAATGTGTGGCGTACAAGGGGATAGTTGCTCAAGAACGATTTAGGAATAGCAGCGGAAAAACAGAAGAAGATCGGGTACGTTATAGTTTCCTTTAACTCAATTTCAATTATTTATCGTGGATATACACGTTATTTATTTGTATTGTGGCGTATATGAAGCTGTGAGTTGCGGCATATATGAAGCTGTGAGTTGTCTTTGAATGCCATGTCTTTCACAGATACTTTCAAACTCCTGTGAGTTATACTCCCTACCCCGATCCGAACGAAGAATACAAATGTCTTTCCTGACTTCCTTCTCCACAAGAGCTTTGAAGCTTTAAAATATAAAGAAAGCTTCCGATTTTTCTTTCAAGATATAAACCCAAGTTTTGCGACTAAAGTCGTCAATAAAGGTGATAAAGTACCTGTGATTTCCGTGAGAACACGGATCAATCGGCCCACAAATGTTGGAATGAACCATCTCAAGTACTCTTTTGTCTCTCGAGACTTTTCCTTTCGGGAATGTATCACGATGTTGTTTTCCAACAACACACCCATCGCAAACTTTGGGTTGCCGATTAAGTAACGGAAGGCCAGTTACCATATTCTTTTGATGGGGAGTGCGTAACCCATTGAAATTTAGGTGGCCATAGCGAAAATGCCACAACCATGTTGGATCAATTACCACTGCGGAGAAACACGGAAGAACGTCATTAGCGATGTACAAAGGGAACATTCGATTCGCTGTCATACTAACTTGAACGATTAGACTTTTGTTTCGATCTTCAATTCGACAAACCCCATTCCTGATCAAGATCGAGTAACCTTTCTCTTGCAATTGATTCACACTAAGCAAATTGGTTTTCAAACCAGGAACATAAAACACATTTGAAATTGATTGTGGTGTGTTTTGAGATGTCGAGATTTTATCATTGCCTTTTCCCATAACTTTAATTGTGGAACTATCTCCAAACTTAACCGTGATACGGAATGAGTCGTCCATATCAGAAAATACTGACTCGTCACCGCACATGTGGTTACTTGCACCCGTATCCAAGTACCACATGTTCTTGTGAGCTTCTTCTTTGGTGTTACAGACCAAGAGAAGAGAAACATCATCCTCATTTTTAACAAAATTTGCTCTGTCTCCGCGTTCCTTAGAAAATTTTGATTGACACTCTGAACGAAAATGGCCGTACCTATTACATCAAAAGTACTTGATGCCAGACTTATCACGTATCTTTGACTCGGTGTAGCCTCAGTGCTCATCACGTCCGCTACCTCCTTGCCAATCAACACTATGATCATCATGAGAACCTCTGCCCTGTCCTTTGCCCGCTTCTCGTGATTTGTGGGATACACCGGTGGCTGAGACTTGTAACGCTTGCTCTGCCGTCACATGCTGATTCATACGTTGCTCGTGAACCATAATAGAGCTCAACAATTCATCAATGGAAAGTTCGTCAAGGTCCTTTGACTCCTCAATCAAACAAACTACGTAATCAAATTTTGTAGACATTGATCGAAGAATTTTTTTGATTATCATGATGTCTTCCATCTTGTCGCCCATAATCCGTATCTTGTTGGCTATTGACATCGTTCTAGAGAAGTAATCTAAAATCGTCTCTGTTGTTTGCATGCGAAGAGTCTCAAAATCTGCCCGAAGCGCTTGAAGATGTGTGCGCTTGACTCTCGCTGTTCCTTGATACTTCTTTTTCATAGAATCCCAGATTTGCTTGGAAGTGTCCTTCGTGAGAATTGTTTCCAATATCGAGCGATCAATAGCTTGGAAGAGATAGTTCTTCACTTTCAGGTCCTTCAATATCCGCTTCTCCAACTTTACTTTATCGACTTCTGACAAGGCTGCCAATGCTGCTGCATCTACTGGTTCTGCAATTCCAGTTTCAATGAGAATCCAAAACTCCTTGGATCTCAAATTTTTTCCATCAAAATGCTCCAATGATCATAATGACCATCAAAACGAGGGATCGAAGCTTGCACGTAATTCCCGTTTTCCAATGCCATTTCAGAAGACATTAGTAAAGAGCAATGGATAAAAAATAACCTCAATGAGTTCTTACAAGTTTAACTTAAGTGGAGGTCTGGCTCTGGATCAAGAATGAATGGCTCTGGTACCAGATGTAAAGAACACTTAAGAAAGAAAGACTAAAATGGATTACTCAACTGATGGAATTACAATGAAAGAACTAAGCCATTAGATAGGCATACAAAGAAGAAACTAAGCTCCTAAAGAGGAGGCACTAAACCCTATAACTGAGGCACACAACTGCCATTAAACCATGACCTAAGCAACTAACTTATTCTCCTAAAGACTAGTTCCACACAACCAACTGATGTGTGATGATTAACTTTAACAATTATTGATAGACATCCGACCACGTTTTCTTGCACTTCCATGGATTGCATGCATGTCAACTACTACTCAGAAGTGTTCCTGCCTAGATTTTATTTGAATGATTTCTCCGATAAGATCATGAATCCAACAAGTTTTGACTCTGCCGGAACCATTTCATTTCCCGACCTGAATCAAGCTTCTACTAATAAGCTCATTAAGGTAGTCCTTTGATACATACTCTACTGCGAGGCCTTCCTTCTGTTTTACAAATCCTTCTGCGATTCATAGTTGGATCAACTATATTCATTTGGTTGATTAAGCAATCTTTAGGGAAGATACTTCAATATAAATAACATGATTTGAGGTAGTAGGGGAAATCATTGTAGCTTAAAAGTAGTATTATGCCTAAACTTTCAAGGTTATAATCATCATCTTTAAACAAGACTGTTGCATTTTTTCCATTCCATTACTGACTGTTCTATCCTCAATAATACACCACATACTGCTACAATAGCTTGGGGTAAACCACTATACTAAAACAAAAGGCTTTTAGTATGCTCGTGGTTTAATCGAAAAGCTTTCATGTAGAAAAATCTCCAAGCCTCTTGGACAGAAAGAGGTTGGAGATGGTAAACACGACTATCGATCTGATGATTGCCTGACGTGAAATTAAGCCTACTTCCACAATTACAATTAGGAAACTAAAATTTCTTTCCTTCCCGATAAATTTATGCTCAATATATCATCGAGAAGTACTATGTGTAGAAATAAATAAGAGGAGAAAGTTTATTCACTCTTAAGTTTATAATTAAATTACATCTTAAACTCCCTTTATATTATTGGGGCTCTCTAAACTACTTCTATTCTTACTCATTGTGGGACTAAACTAGTATATGTGTAGAGGCACACATATACTCCAACACTCCCCCTCACGTTGATACGAACACAATGTGCTTGTATCAAGGTGGATAACAATAAGAAAATAAAATAGATAATCCCTTATAAGAATACAATCACTCATTCACTTCTAATGAAAATTAAGGCTCCCCCTAAAATTGATAAAACTTTTTCTAGACAATCCTTTTGCAGCAGCAGAAACAGCTCAAAGCTTTACATATCCCTTATGAAATCGGTGACATTCCGACTTGTCATTTTTTCCACACATACTTGTGAAATCGGCGGCACTAACCGACTTGCCAATTTTTCTACTTGAGGGTAATATAAATATCTTAAAGAAACACTGAGGTAAGAGAATTAGTCGATAAAAATGATCACTCGAGGTAATGTTGAGGAGAAATTATTATTTGAGGAAAAAAACATCTACTTAAGGAAATAAACAATTCACTTGAGGATAAAGAAATCTACTAGGGGAAGAGGAAATCATAATCGTGGTGTAAGGAATTGAACATCTTCACCCGGTTCAAAGAAAGAAATCGCGTAAGAAACGATATAAAAGATCAAAGAAAATCACTTGAGAAAAAGAGACTCACTCTAGGAATCACTCGAGAAACGAAACCAATAACTCATGATCGAGGTGGAATGTGATTTAACAATTTCATCCGATCCAATGAGAGAAAATCGCTTCTCGCGACGGGAACCAAATAAATAAAAGATCGCCTTTCATGAAACAAGAGAAAATATAGTGCAATATCAATAGAGAATGACAACTTGACTTGTCAAACGGTAAATAAACTCAATATACATGGTCAAAAAATGGAGTTACGAAGTAGGTCTAACTTGATTAATTGAAGTAACATCGTTGGACCACCAACGAAAAACATATCACACCGTGAACATAGTCTGCTTCTTATTCCTCTTCTTCTTAGACCACCAAAAAGGAATAAGTAATCAGAAATTTTATCTTCCTCTCGTACCAAGCACACTTAAAGAGTACGCGGGAAATAACAATCCAATTCTTAAAATCGCATCTACAGATTCTTGGGGGAACTTGAACTTAAAAGCAAACGGTAATCAGTCAAATAAAACCAGAAAGCCACAACGACAAAAATCGTTAATAAAACAAACTTCAATCGACAAAGAAAACTGATTGATATACTTCAATCAAACTCATATCTTCAACTATGATAGGTTTAATTAGAACCCTACAAGTAGATATCTAAACTTCCGAAGCAAAGGATAAATCTTCAAGGAGTTGTAGATTTGAATCACCCCGTAGATTATTCAATTTTTCACAAGTAATCACCATCAACTTCAACTTCAATTGAAGCCGTCAATCACGAAGAAATCTTCAGATCGAAGAATCACAAACAAGATTACAACTCTGCCAACCAAATTGTTGTAGGGAAATGACCATTTTGAAGAGATGATCGATTTCAAACGGTTTTTTATGAATCCTAACAGACGACAAAACGATGCTTTCTAAGATTAAATAGTGGAATCATGTAAAGACTCATCATGAGTGGTGGATTGTTCATTTCAGGGATTAAAAAATTGAATCATGGATGATGAACTCGGAGAAAAAGACAATACTTGAGAACCAATGGTCGCTAGAAGATAACTCTAGAGGAAACTAAGGAGAGAGATAAGAGAAGTCAGAATCCCCTTCTCAAAGGGATTGAAAATCCAAATAGTGGGTTTAAGAAACCCTAATTCTTAAAAATAAATTAAGACAAAAACAAAGTAACCCAACTGTTTACGTAATCCGACTACGGTAATGGTTGTCGTCGGCAAAAGCGGAAAAACTTTACGTTGTCTTCAAGAACATAACCGTTCTGATACCATGTAGAAATATTAGGGGCTCTCTAAACTATTTCTATTCTTAGTCATTGTGGGACTAAACTAGTACATGTGTAGATGCACACATATACTCCAACACTATGCACCTCTTTTACAGAAGATGGTTTTCAGTGCCTCAATTGGATATCATTCATGGTATCCATTCTTTACTGGGATGCCACCTTCATTGCATCTAAGAACCCTTTCAATTCTGTCCGTAGAATCTCTTCCACAGAAATGATAACTGTAACCCAAGCATGACTATCGAAGTGTCTCCTAACATTTGGACTATAATATGCTTTGTAGACTAAAATTGTTTTGCCTAATCTTCCCATTCCCACAACAGAGATCCTAGTGAGTCCTGATTCTCCCTCTGTAAGCCATCCAAACAAAAAATCCCTAGGTTTCTCAGCACCCAGAATCTTAGATTTGTCAATAAAAAGAGAAATCAATTGAGGATCATGGCATCTCTCCAGTGCTTCGTTTGAACTCATGCCTACCTCGTCCCGTTGAGAGCTTAAGTTTTTTGTTTTTTTGTAATGCTTCGCACTCTGAACTTAATAAGTCGTATTTAATTGACTAATCGATAATGAGTCTTTATGTGCTTAAAGTATTAAAAGCCATTGCTAAGAGAACTGACGATGTACTGTATGTGAGGTTGCGCAAGGCGAAGCAATAACTCGTTTACGACATCCTCGATGTGACGCCCAGGCTTTGTAAATAGTATCCTTAGGTTGTAAGAAAGCTATGTACAAATTTTCATTTATTTTTGTAAATGTTAGCTTAGGAAAAAGGGGGAGTACGCTTCGTCTCCACTTTTGATATTTCCTTTTAAAACTTAGTTGTTTTCCATTTTGCTATATATGTAAAGGACTAGTATCTAATACACCCAAGAAGGAATTTAAGCTTGTAATAGTACTTTGTAATAGTTGTTGATATATGAATGAAATGATGCATTCAAAGACCCTTTGTACAGTGTTTGTGTTGCGTTGAGATTATATGACGCTTTGCGATGTTGTGTTGCTAAACGATTGATAGAGAAGAGTAATTAGGCTTACTTGAGACAGGTGTCTCGAGTGCCGCACGTGCCAAGCTTGAATTTAAGTTGGTCTATGTCACTCGGTGTCATAAACCACATCCCTCAGTGTCACAACCCAAGTCTGCACTCCTTCTCGCTTCTTGCATCTGCATCCTGTAAGAAGGATATACTCTTTTGCCAGTCTTTGATTTTGTTGACTTCCCTGTTAAATCTTCTCAGCAACAAAACTTCTTCTTTGAGGAGGGATTCTGGTGATCAACTGTTTCTTATCTGTTAAACTTTCCATTTCCTCCCTTACTGAATGTTTAGCCCCCTATTAACTATTTCTTGTCATATCCAGAACTCTACTGGTTAACTGGAAATCTGAAATAAAGGACACCAAATGTTAACTTTGCGGGTAATGATGAATCTTCATATGTATATATAATCCATGTTAGCATTGTTGGAATTGTTTTAACTTCAAAATATGATTTTAAAATGTTTTATCCCACATTGGAAATAAAAAGTAATTTATATTAGTTTTTATATCTCTATTGCTTAGTTGGATTTAAAGTCTACTCTAGGAGTGTGTGCACTCCAGGGAGATGCTTCGCATCGAGCGCGACTCGCGGGCGTGGGCGAATGGGCGTTTGAGGCGCATTTAGGCGCTTTTTGGCGTTTTATTAGGCGCACTTAGCACTTTGCATTTGCCGCGGTCGTGGGGCGTGGGCTTAGTGGGCTTGAGTCTGTAACAGACAACCTCTTGGACTTCTATGTCTGTTTGAGTCTGTAACTGGTTATATCATTAATGGGGAGTAAGTGTGAGTTATTAATACTTATGTATTAATTAAGCAGTTTTAGAACTGAAAAGTTTTTTAGACTCTTATTTATAGAGTTCTCTCGGGTGAGTAAAATACAGAGAAAAACAAAACAACTTCTTTTTTCTTTCTCAATTTCTCTTTTCGCTTTTTGGGCAATGAGGAAAGGTGAAACAAACTTGATCACTTTGTGCAGTGCAAGCACATAGTGATAGAACGGGTCTAGCTTGGTTGAATCCCGGAGATAGTGCTGCTGAGTTCTCTTGCACCTTTGGAGAGGCTTCGACTATCTTCAAGAAGCGCTTGCGCGCCTCTTTGCTTGGTTCGGTAATTGTTTTCTTTTGGTGAAGATTAGTTCCTTAATCTTGAATTTTTCTAACAAGCATGGCAGGTCTGATTTATATAAACCATCTTAGCATAGCAGGTACGATTCTCTATTATTGAAATATATGGTCTGAATGCCAGGATAGTTGCCGGATTGGCGATAGACAAGACGTTCATGATTAACAGGTTCTAGCTAAGACCATCAATAGATAATCTAGTTCCTGCAAGAGTGCTATTTCCTAGTTGCTGAAACTTTCCATAATATATGGTACCATTTTAAGATTCACATAAAACTAGGTGAGATTAAGAGAAGTTTCTGCAAGTTAATATTGTCATTTCCATCAACTGTCTTCCTTTAAAACTCAGATTGGGATGTATATAGCTGTTACAGAATGATGCTCTATCCTATAACCATATGCGCGATACAAACTGTGCAGAACCTGAGAAGAGATTTCATAAGGTTTTATGGCAGTATAAAATGCCAAGATAGAGGGTAAAAGTAAGACTGTAAGAGCACCAATAAGACGTGAACTCACGTTGCGATTCATGGCAAGTACGAGCAATAAAGGATTTTGTGAGTTTTATAAAGGAAGTAGCGTTATGCTCCAAGAAAACATGAACTTGGGTTGCAATTCCTGGCAAGTACGAGTAATATAAAGGAATTTTTGAGTTTGGTAAGGAAAGTAGTGTTTGGTTTTATCGAGCTCGATAGATAGTACTGTAAAAGTAGAGAATGGAATCTTCAACAACTATTTGAATTACTATTGATCAGAAACTAAAGAGAATGAAGAAAAGAAAGAGCAATCATATAACCGAAGACACTTTATTTTGGTTCATCCAAATGGTCATTCCCATGGTCTATGAACACCCTATTGAACTTCATTATTACTCTATTGAACTTCTTTACAATAGAGTGTTTATACATACCCCATTAGTAATACTTGCCTGTAAAGACTAAGAAACTTGTAACAAAGGAACACTTCAAAATACTTAGAATACATTCAGTATATTTCAGAAAATGAATTTGATTAAATGCTGTACTGTACACCATCAAAACGCAAATTTGAACTAATTAGCAGTATATCAGATAGAATCAATGGGGACAAAAATACCTTCTAAACTAACAAAGCTGTTTTCATTATGCATCTTTGTTAGAGTATCTCTCATGGTTAAACTATCTTTTACTTACTCCACAGCACAGCATAACAAGAGCTTTAAGACTGAAACCGATCCCTCTTCTTTTCTAGTTGTGCTGACTTTGCTAATGTTTAACTTGCTGCAGTTGCTTGTGCTTGATGTCTTATATGAGTATTGAATTAACAATATTATACACAATATCCCAAACTTTATTCTTTTAATTTGTAGACACATTATTGTGCTGGGTTAGAGCATCTTTAAACGTCTAATTAGTTGGTCTCTTTTCTTGATCAGAAAGGGATTCAACAGAATATGTGGGGCCTGGAATATTAAAATTGGTTGGGCTCAAAAAGACTGCTGATGATGTGGAGATTTTTGGAGACTTTGCTTCTACTGAGAAAATGGGGTGCTGACCAGAGCTACTAGGCGAATGCACGCTACCGCTACGCCTAATCCTTACATATACTACATCTGGGTGAAAATTACACCAGGGAATTCCTTAGAACAAGCAGCAACTACCAGTGGCCATTGTAGACGTGATGATTGCACCATGAACACCACGAAGACTATTCTTAAATGTCAGTTATATGCAGTTCCAAGTTGTGGCGCCTTGGTCCGATCAAGCCCAAATTTTGTACATAGTAGCTTTAGGATGTAATAAAGCCATGTATAAATTTTTGTAAAGCTTAGCTTAGGAAAAAGGGGGAGTACGCTTCGTCTCCAATTTTGATGTTTCCTTTTAGAACTTAGTCATTTATTTAGTAGCTATATATGTAGAGGATTTGACTCCGATACATCCAATAAGGAATTTAAAGCTTGTAATAGTGCTTTGTAATAGTTGTTGATATATGAATGAAATGATGCTTTCAAAGACCCTTTGTACAGTGTTTGTGTTGCCTTGAGATTATGTGATGCTATGCGATGTTGTGTTGATAAACGATTGAAAGAGACGAATAATTAGGCTTACTTGAGACAGGTGACTCGAGTGCCGCACGTGCCAAACTTGAGTTTAAGATGACCCATGTCAGTTGGTATCAGACCTAACGTTTGAGTAGGAAGCGATCTAGTTGCTATGGCAGAGGGTCCGAATACTTCTGACCCCGCCCAGGTCCTTGCCTCGCATGTGGCAGGACCACCCGTCAATCCCAGACCCTTGAATACCCGAACGCGGTTGGACCAATTAGAAGAAAAGATGTAAGCTCTAAGTGAGATTATCAATCAAGTAACGACTTTAGAAGAATGATTGGACGGGTTCTCAGACGATCAGACCCATATGGGCGAACGTCCCGTTATGCTAGAAGGAGTGGTTGAAGGGAATATAGCTACTCTTCTGGATCAGGTAGTTGAACTTTCTTCGAAGGTAAATCTCATAGTTAAGTTTGTTGGAAATGGTGAACCAGCACCTTTGGGCGGCGGTATAGATCGGCCTAGGATCAAGGTCCCCGAACCCAAGGCGTACGAGGGAGCGAGGGACGCAAAGGAGGTAGAGAACTTCCTCTTTAATATGGAGACGTACTTCAATGTGGCCAGGCCTGATAATGAAGGTGCAAAGGTATCGATGGTGACCATGTACCTCGCCGGTGATGCTAAACTATGGTGGCGCACTAAGTATGCTGAGATCTAGAGCGGTCACTGCACTATTGGAACGTGGGATGACTTGAAGAAAGTACTGAAGAATCAGTTCTTACCCGATAATGTTGAGTTCATTGCTCGGAGGAGTTTAAGGCAACTAAAGCAGACCGACAACATCCGTGAGTATGTGAAGAGGTTCTCAGCCCTGATGTTAGATATCCTCGACATGTCTGAAAATGATAAGTTGTTTTATTTCTTGGAAGGTCTGAAACCATGGATTCATAATGAATTGCAAAGGCAACGGGTTCAAGATTTGGCCTCCGCAATGGCCTCCGCTGAGTGTATCAACGATTACACTCCTATGCAGGGTGAGCGTCGACCGGCTCAGTCTCAGTCTAGTTTCCAGTCGCAGCAAAGAACGGGATCCTCCTTTAATTATAATAAGAGCAAGAATGGGGGATACCAAGCTAGAAGCGGGGGAGACCAATGTCAAGGCCAAGGTCATGGCTAGAGCAGAAGTGGGGGAGTAAGTACGGGTGGTGCCTCGAGTTCCAATTCCAGGAGGAAGTACTACAGGCCACGTAACAATGGTGGCACTTCCTCCTTGTCCAGGTTTTAAGGGCGTCCAGGGATCTTGAAGTATTTTCTTTGTGGAGAGAATCATAAAGCTTATCAGTGTCCACAAAAGACGGCCCTGAATGCTCTAATGGCATCGCAATAGGACCAAGCCGATGACACCACTCAGGAAAATGATAGCGGTGAAACTCATATGGGTTCTCTTTACTCGCTTAATGCCATGACCACTCAGTTGCCAGAGATTAAGCCTAAAAAAGGACTCATGTACGTGGACCTCAGTATTAATCGGCAGAACACTCTGGTGATGGTTTATACAGGTGCTGCCCATAACTTTATCGCTATTCAAGAGGCAAATCGTCTGGGACTGCGTTTGGTGAAAGATTCTAGCCGGATGAAAGCTGTCAACTCCGCCGCGATTCCGATACATGGTTTTGCCAAGTTGGTTCCAGTTAAGATGGGATAGTGGAGTGGAAATGCTAATTTCTCGCAGTGACATTGGATGATTTCAAGATTATCTTGGGAATGGACTTTCTCCGCTACCACAAGGCAATGCCGATGCCGTTCGTCAATTCCTTGGGGATTTTTGGCGATAATCCCTCAATCATACAGATGTCCACGTATAGAGATGAGAGTAGACTCTTATCAGCTCTTCAGTTGAAGAAGGGACTGAAGCGAGGGGAGTTGACTTATCTTGCTACCCTACGACTAAAGCCGGATGATTAGATTCACTGTACCGTGCCGACGAAAGTCTCCCAGGTGCTTGTTGAGTTCAAGGATATGATGCCGAAGGAACTGCCAAAGGTGTTACCTCCCCGAAGGCCTATCGATCATCAGATCGAGTTAGTCCCTGGAACCAAGCCTCCTGCAAAGGGATCGTATATAATGAGTCTACCTAAACTAGCAGAGCTTCGGAAACAGCTTGATGGACTATTGGAATCAGGTTTTATTCACCCCTCGAAGGCGCCATATGGTGCCCCGGTCTTATTTTAGAAGAAACAAGATGGAAGTCTGTGATTTTGTGTCGACTATCGAGCCCTGAATAAGGTAACGGTGAAGAACAAGTATCTAATACCGCTCATTACCTATTTATTTGACCAGCTTACATCTGCGAAGTACTTCTCTAAACTTGATTTGAGATCGGGTTACTATCAGGTTAGAATTGTTGCTAAGGATGAACCGAAGATGACTTGTTCCACTCGGTATAGGCATATGAATTTCTTGTCATGCCATTCGGCCTGATCAATGCTCCTGCAAATTTTTGTACTCTTATGAATGAGCTCTTCCGGAAATATATCGACAAGTTTATTGTGGTGTATCTGGATGATATTGTTATCTACAACCGCACTGTGAAAGAACATCTTCGCCTAGAATTCCAAGTCCTACGACAGAGCCAGCTCTATGTTAAGTTGGAGAAATGCTCGTTTGCCCAGGAACAAGTTATGTTTCTTAGACACATGATTGGTGGAGGACAGATTCGTATGGATATGGGGAAGGTCCGCGCTATTGAGGAGTGGAAAGCTCCTACAGAGCTCACAAAAGTTCATTCCATTCTTGGCCTCGTGAACTACTAACACAAGTTTATCGAAGCATATTCGAAGCGCGCGACACCCCTTACAGATCTTCTCAAAAAGGACTTATCTTGGTCTTGGTCTGAGAAATGTCAAGCAGCCTTTGATGATCTGAAGCATGCGGTGATTAACAATCCAGTCTTAACCTTGCTAGATATGTACCGGATGCGTTGAGCCGTAAAGTTGAACTAGCGGCCACCTCTATAGCCGCCGAACAGTCTCACTCCCATATTACCAGTACTCTCCAAGACAGGATCCGCGAAGGGTTGGCAGTGGATCCTCATACCCAGGTCATCATTAAATTTGTGAAATAGGGGAAGACAAAATGGTTCTGGGTAGAAGACGGTATTTTATATACGAAGGGATATCAAATTTATGTTCCTCGGTTCGCAGGACTAAAACGGGAGCTGATAAAGACGTGTCATGATACTCTTTGGGCAGGCCATCCAGGTTGGCGGAGAACACTATCCTTGCTTCACAGAGGTTACTATTGGCCCAATGATCAAAACGAAGTTATGGATTATACGCGGACTTGTCACATTTTCCAGCAAGACAAAGTGGATCGTGACTTGCCACTGGGACAGCTTGAACCACTTCCTGTACCTACACGACTTTGGGAAAGCGTCTCTCTGGACTTTATCTCTGGGTTACCTCAGACTAAAGGACATGGTTCCATACTCGTGATCATTGACAGATTCTCTAAGTACGCGACGTTCATTCCAGCCCTGATTATTTGTAAGGCAAATAAACAACGCATCCCTTTGTGAAACACGTTGTTAAGTATTAGGGCGTGCTGTAGGACATTGTCAGTGACAGAGATTCGAGATTTACTGGGAAGTTTTGGTGGGAAGTATTCAGATTACTGGGATCCACTCTCAACTTCTCAACCAGCAACCACCCACAGTCAGATGGTCAGACCGAACGCTTCAATGTAATGTTGGAAGAGTAGCTCCAGCACTTCGTCAGGGCGAACAAGAAGAACTGGGCCAAACTCTTGAATGTAGCACAATTTTGCTTTAATCTACAGAAGAGTTTCTCAACCAATAAGAGTCCCTCTGAGATACTATTGGGATAACAACTCCTCACACCGTACACGGTGGTCTCCGGTTACAAAGGAAGCGTTCTGAGAGCCTACCAGCTTGTAAGGAAATTGCAGAGAAATACTGATATTGCTCGGGCCTATTTGGAAAAAGCGTTCGCCAGAATGAAGAAGTGGGCAGATCAGAAGAGACGACCAGATCCTTTCCAAGTGGGAGACCTTGTTCTAATAAAGAAATCTTACCTCAAGCACCTAGGTGATAGAGTACGCCAAGGCCTGGTACCCAAGTATATCGGTCCAATGCCGATCATTGGCAAAGTTGGGAAGGTTTCTTACAAGCTTCAGCTGCCACGCTACCTTCGTTTCATCCATCCAGTGTTCCATGTCAGTGCCTTAAAGCCTTACCACCAAGACAAGGAAGATCCAAGCAGAAGTACCGTCAGAGCTCAGGTTCCTCACAAGCCAGTCGACCCTGTACAAGTTCCAAAGAGTGTTCTTGCTCACAGAGTAGCCCATGTTGACTCAGACACAAAGGGGGAAGTCTGCGAGTACCTAGTCAAGTGGAAGGACCTACCAGAAACAAAAGCCAGCTGGGAGCACCAATATTCTCATCCCCTTCTGGTCTGACTCTGGAAGATTGAGGCCAAGCAAGAAAGGAAAGAGAATAGGCAGAGGTGGAAGAAGAAGAGGAAGTCGACGAGGGTGTCTTCAAGCTAAGTGGGAAAGAGTGTGACGCCTTGGTCCTATCAAGCCCAAATTTTGTACAGAGTAGCTTTAGGATGTAATAAAGCCATGTATAAATTTTTGTTTATTTTTGTAAAGCTTATCTTAAGAAAAAGTGGGAGTACGCTTCGTCTCCAATTTTGATGTTTCCTTTTAGAACTTAGTCATTTACTTAGTAGCTATATATGTAGAGGACTTGACTCCGATACATCCAAGAAGGAATTTAAAGCTTGTAATAGTGCTTTGTAATAGTTGTTGATATATGAATGAAATGATGCTTTCAAAGACCCTTTGTACAATGTTTGTGTTGCCTTGAGATTATATGATGCTATGCGATGTTGTGTTGATAAACGATTGAAAGAGACGAATAATTAGGCTTGCCTTTTTTTTTAATCGAATTTATGATTTTATTTATTTAGCAAAACAATAATACATGTAGAGGACATAAAGCCTGGCCACTAGTTTACTGCCTAATAGTAGTTGTCCCTATTTTATCCAAGAAGTACGTTGCCCGAATCTGCCTTGGAAGCATAGACGCATTCCAAAATAGTTGTGAATGTTGGGAACTACCAAGTTTTGATAGTCCATCAGCTGTTTCATTGCCTTCTCTATAAGTGTGTATCATGATAATATGAAGCTCCCTTCCGAGCTGAGTAATAAGCTTTCAATTTGCACTGTACTTTGCAGGACATGTATGCTTGCACCTATACCAGTTGAACAAAAGTTTAACATTCACCTCAACAATGAGAGGAAGCCAGCCTTGTCTTTTGCAATGCATTAAACCATGAAGTAAAGCAAACATTTCAGCAAAAGTATTTGTGCCATTACCTAGTGCTATAGTATAACCAAGCTGAAGTTCACCAAGATTGTTTCGAATAATACCTCCCGCACCACTCAATCCTGAAGTAAGTGCTGAACCATCATTGTTTAGTTTAAAGTGACCGATAGGCGGCCGTATCCATCTAACGATAATTGGTTTTTTGAGATGCACTGAATGCTTGACGATTTGCAGAACCTGAAGAGAGGTAAAGTCACTGAAATTACAGTTGCGGGTTATCTTGAGTTTAGGCAGGCTCTCTTGTAGCGCTTTGGTAATTCTTTTTATAATGTCGATTGCCGAGAACCACCCTTCCTCATACCGAGCAATGCACCGTGATTTCCAAATTTCCCAAACAATGAAAGTAGGAAGTATACCTCTAATTATACCCATTTGAGACCCCAAATCAGCTGCCTGAAGCCATACACCCTGTCGAGTCCAACAACTATCGTTTAAACCTTGACAAACGCCACAAGCGTTAGCATAGTACGCCCAAACCCTCGCTGCAACGTTGCCCTAAACAAGCAGATGATTCAATGTTTTAGTTTCGCCCACTTCACAACATCAACACTTTGAAACAAAAGGAATTTGGCTCTGAATGAATGCATCAACAGTTACAATTTTTTTTCTGAACTTTCCAACTAAAGATTTGAATTTTTGTTGGAATGGTAGTATGCCACATCTATTGCATTCGGCTTTGTTTGTCCTCCTCGCTGCGCCAAAATTCCCAAGCTGATTTAACCGTGAAATCTCCTTTGTTGGACGGACTCCAAAGTGGAATGTCGTTGTCGTCGTTGAGGAAGAATTTATGTGAGAGCGTATGCTTCCAATGGAGTGGTATTTCATGCTCAAGCAACTCCTATTTCCAGGTATTATCGCTCACAATGACGTCTTTCACCAATAATTTTTTTGCGAACAATCAATTTCCAGAATATCCGTTAAACTGCCAGTTCCGGTCCAGTCGTCAAACCAAAAATTTTTGTTACCCTTTCCAAGACACCAAGTCGTGTTAGCATCTACAGTTGGTAAAAGACCTTTAATCTGCTTCAATAGGACAGATTTTCCACTTCTCAAGTTGGAAGGTACTCCATTAATGATGTATTTGTTCCTGAAGAAGGTTGCCCATGTTGAGTTGCTGTGCTGAAAATTCCAGCACTTCTTGAGTAAGAGGCTGACCTTGATGTCCGTAAGCCGCCGTATACCGAGTCCACCTTCTTGTTTTGGACGACATATAACATCCCAAGCAATCCAATGCCTCTTGTTTTGCCCGTGAAAACTGTCCCAAAAGAAGTTGCGAACATCGACTCAATCTTACGTATCACTCCATTAGGAACTAAAATGCATGATTGGAGATGTATAGGCATTGAGTTTAGGACATGAGTAATCATCACCAATTTCCCTCCCTGTGATAGGAGCTTTCCGTGCCATCCTTCTATTCGACGTTGGATTTTTGTGAGCAGTTGTTCGAAGTGGATCAGCAGTACCCGACCATAGCTTATGGGAACGCCCAAGTAGATCATTGGAAATGCTCTATGTTGAAACCCACAGGCACTATGAATAACCTATTCTCGTGCTACAGAGACATTATGGTGTACATACAAGCCGTTTTTAGCTTTGTTGATTAATTGGCCGGTGGAGTTTTTATACCTTTCGAGGAATTGCATTAACCCTGAAATAGAACGGCGACTTCCGTTTAAGAAAACCAGGAAATCATCAGCATATAAGAGATGTGTGATAGGTGAACATCCCCTGGCGGAATAGAATAGCCCAATTTCTCCCTTCGTAAAACATTTGGATAACCCTTTGGATAAGACTTTCTCTACAAGTATGAAAAGCAATGGAGATAGAGGATCTCCTTGCCGTAAGCCTCATAAAGATTTGAAATAGCCCTTGAAGACTCCCTGTAGGACAACCGAGAACCATTGAGTTTTAGCACATTGCGCTATGAGTGATACACACCTTCCTGAGAAACCAAATTTGTACAAGACCTGTTGTAAGAACCCCCAATCCAGACTATCGTAAGCCTTTTCCATGTCAATCTTGATCATGACATTTGTGCCTCTAACCTTTCTATGCAAATCCCCAACCATTTCCTGAGCTAAAGTTATTGTTTCACTGATGTCCTTCCCCTGAATGTAAGCTCCCTGGTTTCCTGATATTAGTTTGTGGAGGAGTTTGCTTAACCTATTCGCGATTATGGAGGAGAAAATTTTGTATACGACAGAGCACAAACTGATAGGTCTGTAGTCACCCAACGATGTCGGGGTCTTCACTTTAGGTATAAGTGTGAGAAACAAAGAAGTATAATACCTAGAGAGTGGGGCAACATTAAAAAATTCTTTGACAGCGCTATGTAAATCATCCTTGATAATATCCCTACATGAAGTAAAGAAAACCGATGTAAAACCATTACTGCCCGGAGCACTGTTACTGGGGATCTTGAACACACTGGCTTGTAATTCTTCCAATGTTGGGATGCATGTGAGACTAGCATCTTCGTATACAGTGATCACATTAGGAATGCACTCAAGTAATTCTGCATCTACAGTAGTGCTTGTGGCTTGCAGCACATCCCTGAAGTAACCCACCGCGTCATCATGAATGACATCCACCTCAGTAGTCACAGTTCCATCAGGGAGAATAAAGTCAGTTACAAAATTTCTCTTTCGGTTAACTTGTATAACAGTATGAAAGAATTTTGTGTTGGCATCACCTGCCGCAACCCACTTAATTCTTGACTGTTCTCTCCAAAATACCTCTTCATTGTGTAACATGGCCGCATGTTCTCTTTGTACAATGCTTAGCTCGGTGCCTATCTGTTCATCCCAACCGTTCTGCAGTATGTGATCCAGATGCACAATTCTATTCTGGAGAGCATGGATATTCTGAGTAACATTTCCGAAGACATTTGTATTCCAATCCTTGATTGCAAGCTTAACTTTCTTAAGCTTGTATGCAAAAGAAGATAAACAATTTCCGAATACCCCACTAGGCCAGTTATCTCGTACCAAGGATGAGAAACTAGCATGAGATGCCCACATTTTCAAGAAGCGGAAAGGTCTGGGCCCTTGATAAAGATTATTGGTGAACGATAGTAGCAGAGGAGAGTGGTCAGAACATACCCTTTCTAAATGCGAGATTTTGTGACTGGGAAATGATGCCATAAAGATTGAGTTCACCAACGTTCTATCCAATCTTGCCCACTGTCTAGAATTGGCTTGATGATTATTACACCATGTGTATCTTGACCCAGTAAAAGAAGGTTCCATTAGACCGGCTACCTGAATCATGTCTTCGAATTCCACCAAAGATCTATACGAGGAGCGTCTGCCCCCAAGCCTTTCCAAGTGGTGTCTCATAGTATTGAAATCCCCTATAGTACACCATGGAGAAATCATTGTCATTAAATTTTTTTTGATGTCCTCCCAAAGTGTTCTTTGTTCAATAATGTCACATTTGGCATAGACGATAAAATCATACAAACTCCATTGATTATTATAACTCATTTTGCAATGTAACATTTGGTTAGAAGTATAAACACATTCAACTTCAAAGTTGTGTTTCCACAACACCCAAATTCCCCCGCCATATGTTGGTTAGACATAAATGATGCACAGTTTATTCTATTACCTATGCTATCCCCTAGTGATGCATCTAGAAAAGGTTCAAGCAAAACCACAATTGAAATATGGTGTTGTTTGATGATCTTTTTAAGATGGCTTATTGTTTTGGCATTGCCAATACCCCTACAATTCCAAACTAGTAATGGACCGAACACCATTGAAGTTACTTGAGATTGGGGACGAGAGCACCCTTGCTCCTTGTAACCATGCTGAGAGGGATTCTCTGTGGTTTTGATCTGCCCTTTTTGACCGGAGTCCAGTTTGGTTCATCACCCTGTCCATAATACTCAATGTCCGAGTGACATCCACTCCCGAATTTCGTTATCACCACCTCATAAATCTGTTGAGTGTCGGTGTGCTCTATTACTTTAGTGCTTATGTTGTTTGCCAATGCAGCGCTAATGTTAACTGTTTCACTCGCTGCGTTTTGCCCCACTTTTTGGAGTTTAGTTTGCGTTGCCTTCTGCCCCACGGTAGGAAGCGTTATTGCTACTGTTCGTACTGTCTGCTGCCCCATTGTAATCGATGTATTTTGCCCCACTGTTAACGCCGTTTTCTGCCCCATTAATCCTGATTCATTTTCTGCCATTGGTGCTGCCTTTTGCCCCAATGTTGTCGATATTTTCTGCCCCACTGCACGCTACTCAGTTGCTGCTGTTGTGTGCCCCTTATCTAGTTCCAGATTTTCAGTTGTCCGAGGTTGGGAGACAGTGGTGTGTGAATGGCCTGCTTTTCCCATTGTTGATATTTTCCCGTGATTAATTTCCTCTCTTTTATCCATAGCATGAAGTTTGGTGCAACTTGCCGTGTTGTGCCCTTGAAGAACACAATGTGTACAGAACCTCGGAAGTCTCTCGTACAAAATAGTTTGTTCGATAATGAACGATTTGTTGAGGGCAATTCCTACTTTAGTCGGAAGTTCCTTCATGAGATTCACCTCCACACATACCCGAACCGTGCTAGGTCTACTCAGGCTGAGTGTTGTTGTGTCCGTGATCAAATACTTTCCAACGAGCCCGGCCAATTCCTTGACTATCCCATTGTTTTGGAGATGAAGCATCAAACCAGGAAATTGTATCCAAATAGGAGCAAAAGGAGAGTTCTTTTTGGGGTCGAAATCGACTGTCCAACGAGCGATCTTGTAGAAATAACCTTTGACTTGACGAGACTCTCTCTCGAGAGCTCTTGTGACGTCTTTTCCAACACTAGCATCACCATAAAATGCTTAAAATCCAGCACTGCCACTTTCGGTTCAGCCATGAGACCCCAGTGGGATTTGATGTTGCTTTCAATTACATCGAGTTTTGGTTTACCAGAAGGGAAACTCATAACAAGTGTTGTGTTGAAGGCTGCAGCAGCTTTGTTCAGATCTGAAGGTGAGAAGGAAATCACTGGCATACCATCTTTAAATGACATTCTTGTTTCTGGTTTGAACTCCTCAAGTACCGGTTTAGAAGTTTTCACAGTGGCTATGCTTGCGAAGGTAGGTTTGAGCGTCGCCAGCTCATGTTGCGAAGATTGGAACCCAAAAATTCAGGTTGAATAACAACATCATCTGAAGAAAAGGGTAAGGAAGTTGGGATGCTGATGCCATTATTGGGATTAGGGAGAGAAGAGGTGGAGGTATTCGGGAGAGAAGAGGTGGAGGGATTAGGGTGAGAAGAAGGGTTACATGTAGCCATTCTCAAAGATATGACAAAAAAGGATAAAATTCAAAACTAGATGAAAGAAGAAGAGGAGATGAACAGAAAATACGCGATGAACAGTAAATTCGAGGTATAAAATTGAAGATTAATACCTAGGAGGGTTAAAAGGTTGACAAACCTAGCGAGTGAAGCCGGCTAGGGTTTCGAAGGCGAAGGAGACGACTCTCATTCTCTCAATTTAGGGTTGCTTTTGGGGGATTCTCTTGGGTCGTGCTCGACTGTTGTGCTCCAGTCGGTGTGATCGAAGACCTAATTAGGCTTACTTGAGACAGGTGACTCGAGTGCCGCACGTGCCAAACTTGAGTTTAAGTTGGTCCGTGTCACAAGTGGTATAAGGCCATAAAAGAGGATGCCCAGACATTATAAGGGATTTCAATGGGGAGGCTGCGATAGCTGTTTCTGGGTCATCTATGTAACTGTGTCCCTGAGCAGTGGAAATGGGGTTCTGATTTACAATCAAACTCCATATCAAGAAAGCTTTCCTCTACTTAGACTCAGTAACAGTTGCCAACTATCTCAAACAGCCACTGAAGGTGTCTTAGGAAGCAAAGCACACAGCGCTCAGAACTGAAGTACTGATAGAGAGCTAAGATTACTTTGAAGCAATGCAAATACTCAGGAAAGCATTGTGGAAAATGTATGAGAGAAAAACTTGAGTTAACCTCTTATATTTTGATAATACAAGGTTAATTATGGTACCCCTAAGTATTTATATGTTTGAAGTCGTAATATGCATAGTATCGCGACAAATAACCACTAATGTTTATTTTGAAATTTGGTACATATCTAGAATTAAAACCTCCTAAAAAAGAACATATGTTAATAGATATATCTTCCGGATTATTTCCTATCAAAATTAAAATAGTATTCAGTGAAACCTGTCTTATTGCACCTTATATAAATGCGCCAAAAACTTTAGTCCATAAATGCAACCTATATAATTGCACGACCTTTATATTTGCGCACTTTTTGGAGGTCCCAAAGTTGTGCATTTATCTAGGTTTCACTGTAATTATTTGAGTAAGCTCAACTTTCATTTCCTACATGCCAAAATTATTTTCCATTCGAATATAAAGAGAAAGCTCAACATATTAAAAAGTTATTCATTCCCTGCATCAGCATGACTGGGCTCCAAAGTTCAAATATAAGCACCTGATCCCCGGTTTGTATGCTCTGCTGGAGATAGTCTTTTAAGAGTATCTCTAGCAGAGTGTGGCGAGGAACCAAGAAAATGAGGGTGAGTAATGTATAAATGAAGCTAAAAAAAAAAACTTGCCGTTAGGGAGATACAGGAGTCCCGACGGTGTTTAAAAGTCTGTGCGGCCTTCTAAACACCATTTTACTCGTTTTGACCTACCTTAAGGCAACTTAATTTCTTCCATATTTGACATGTGTATAGGGAAGCTAACAAAGTGGTTGACCATCTTGCTAGCCTCCTTATTACAACTTGGGGATTTATTGCTCTTATGCCAAATGACTTTTATGCTGTTTTACAGGGGCTCATTGATGTTGATGCTACAGGTAAGGTTTACTATAGAAGTATTAATCCTTGAGTATTTGCAGTTGAAGCTCTTTACCAAATCTTAGCCTTGGCTGCCTGGTTAGGAGTTATATATATATATATTTTTAAGTTTGTTTTTTATAGGGATCCGCAACCCTGATGGTTAGGAGTTATATGTGATGTTTATGATGTTCAGAATAATTATGCAAGGGTTGGATGGGATGCTCTGGTTACATGGTTCATTCAGTGTGGTCTTGCTGCCTTGGCATAAGTTCTTCTATTGATTAAAAATTATTCATGAGGATAGTGGTTTGTTTGTGGATGGGCTCAGTTTGCTGTTGCTGCTGGTTCTGGACTATGGATTTATGCTGTTATATTGCAGCTTTTTAAGGTGTAGTCATAGTTATGGATATGGTTAGTGTAGATTTTGGGATTGGGTTTGGGTTTGGGTGGTGGTCCTCTTTCAGTATCCTTCGCAGTAAGGTTATGAGTGCTAGCATGGGCTGAGATCTGTAAGAAGGTTTGACTATGTTCTATGAAGAGCTGGGTTTGAAAGCCATGTGGGATTCCTGCGGATGGTTTTGTGGATCCTGTATTTTCTTGTATGATGGAGAGTTGTTCCCCCACCATGTACATATTTTCTTTCTGCCTTTTATTAAATGCTCACTGTTAAAAAAAAAAATTCGATTTGGTTCTGACAATGCCACATTGTATGTCAGGCGAATGCCTGTTGTAATATTGCAAAATTGTAAAAACTCTTTTTAAGTTTTCATGTATGATATTTTAGTTTTTGCCTTCAAAAAACGAAAACCCAACCCAGCCTCAAAAACCCAATTGTTGGAAATGTTTTTTTCTTCTATAAATAATCGATTGCTAGAGATGCTCCTCAATTAATCTTTTTATATAAACACACGGTTAATAACATAACATGAGGTGACAAATCCCTCATTCTATCTCCGTGTGACCTATATTTATATTTATGTTCTTTTGATTCAAGTTGATTTAAGGATGTGCTTGTTTAATAAGGTTCCAATTTAATTAGAATTAGAGTGTGTTATATAGAAGGGGAGGTATAAGTTATTTGTTTGGCAGTTGATTTTGATTAATGAAAGTTGATTTGTTTAGTTGAAACTCTAGGTTCTCTAAAAGTTAAACTAAAACGATAATATTCTAATCTCTTATGCAGCGTGCGTTCCTAGTAATCACGTTATAATAGATCTCAGTTTTGAGTTTTCCCGCCTTTTCAAATCGAAACAATCGCTCATCAAAAGGTTTCATTTTAAATCACAATTGGGGTTTGAGATCAAAGCAATACATAATTAAGTCCTTCTAAGTCTCTCTGTTTCAGCGGTTCAGCGAAAAGATGCGATCTTTGTGTTTGAAAGACCAAGAAGCGCGGGTGTTCTACCGAAGAAGATTGTCATTACACCGAAGATTATTTGATTATATCTATCATTTTATCGAGTTTCTCTCTTGGATAATGCGGAAATATAATTTGAAGGATTTATGGACGAAACAGTTCTCTGCAATTAGGTTACTTGAGCTGTTTTGTCACGGCCACGATAACTGTACAGTGAAGCCCTTGTGCTTTCTGAACAATGGACAACTGCTACTATAGGTAGATGATAACCCCTGCTTGCTATCATACAATCCCACAACCGGTGAAGTTAAACGCTTGGGAATTGCTGGACTTCAGAAGGAGCCGAAAGTTGCTAAGCTAAAAGCATGCCCCTTTCGTGGCACTCTTATACTACCCATAGTCTAAGCCTAATCGATGAACACGAAGAGAGATCAAAGCAGGGGAAAAAATTTGGTATGGAGCAAAAGGTAGAAGTCACCACTAAAAAACCAATTTGAATTTTTGGCATAATTTTTACATAATATTGACAGACAAGTATAACAAAGATGTTTTAGTCTTAGGGAATTGTTGCAGATATCTGGAGAATTCTTTGAAGTACAATATAGAGATTGTTCAACACTTTCTGCTTGCTTTACTGTGTAAATTGGTTACATTTTCTCCATATTACCGTTAAAACGTGGCATTAAGTTGAAGTATATAGCAGAACATGAATCTATTTCATTCAAGGACACAAGGTTATGAGACTTATGTGGTTACAGATCTTCATTCAGGATATTTGTTGAGATTCCAGTAGGTGCAGCAACCACTGAAACTAGTCCTTTAATAGCTCCAGGTAAATCCAAGCTCCCCAGGAATGGAATTGATAATATCCGTATTCTTCGTGGTTCTTAGGAAGCCTAGAAGATTTATCTATCTTATTATGTTCCTTGAGGATTCTAGTTGCTAGGCAGTAAGAATATAAACGAGGAAATGTTTCCTGCTCTATCAATAGATGAGGAAATGTTTGCGCCTCTAGCAATATTTTACCGTTATCTAGAAAGTATAAAGTCTCAATCCACATAACTTTTTTGTCCTTGTGATAGTGCACTTCTTTGTCCAAGATTTCTTCCCATTGCAGTCCGTCATGATCCATATTTCAATGTGTGTCCCATAACAATAATAATCTGTTAGTGAAAGATGGGGAAGGATTCTCCTACACACCCAAACAGCTACACGCCTCTTACACTCTCTCCTCACCACACACCAATCTGACGTGGCTACTCACTCACTCACTCAAATAATTTTAACAGGGAAAAATTGTCTGACATGGATAAATTTGAAAAAAACTGCTCTCCGGGACTCACTACCGCAACTCACTCGTAACCCACTCTCACTCTCACTCTCACTCTCACTCACAGACTCTCTCTCTATCTATCAACCCACTCTCACTCTCACTCTCACTCTCTTCCTGATTCTACTAGGGCAGAAGAAAGTGGGAGTGTACCTCAGATGGCAGTCACACCTGCAGAAGTCCAAGATGTTGAAAGCCCTACAAGTGGGGGTGATTCATAGGCATCTGTTTCTAGTACAGATTATTTCTATCCCAATGCACCATCTGCTGCGAGAGATACTCCGCTGTATGAACCTTTTCTAAACCCTGCAGTTGAGGTCCAAGAACAGGGTACAAGAACTACTGACGAGGAAGGTGTCCAGGATGACAACAACGACGACTCAAGTGAGTCGGAGGCAGACGAATATGTCCCCAGGGACACCAGTTTGTTGACGAGTTTTTAGACACACAGAGCAAAAGTTCTAACTCTTGGCTAGGTAATCACATGTTTTAGTAGGGTTATCCAATTATTTTCTTCATCTCAATTCCTGCAATGTTCCCATGTTCCTTTGAATTATTTTTAGACAATGATTTCATTAATGGATTATATTATATTATGTTTATAGGACCCTGGCTGTCTACGGGTGTTTCACCACAGTCCTACTTGGAATATTGGGAAGGAGGTGGAGAAGGTCCAAAGTTTGGTGGAACTATAAGGGCTTGGCAGAATTGGAACCATTTCATACACACACTACAATGCAGCATTGATTATAGCCTTCGCTGGGCGTTGGCATCCAGAGACCAATAGTTTTCATTTCAAATGGGGCGAGATTACTATTACGTTGGAAGATGTGTTGAGATTAATTGGGTTGAGAGTTGGCGGTGATATGACAGTTGTTCAGGGCAAGTGGGGAGGAACTAATGTCAAACAAGTTTTTAGAGATTGTTTTTACCAGAGCGATCAAGTTTACCTTGACCTCAAGGCTGGAGGTGCAGGCATATCTCTTTTATTGGTGAAGATAGTCAATTTCTTTGCCTTCAAGGTTGGAACAGATACAGCAGCAGGGGCATCTTCTTCCTCTGAACCCCCAAGATTGTCCTCTCGAGTAGTTGCCAAAGCATACATGTTGCATGTTTTAGGAGCCTTTCTTTTCCCTACAAAGAAAGGGACTAATGCGTCGCCAAAGTATCTAAATTTCTTTGAGTCCAAGAACTCATATATTACATGGTCATGGGGAGCTGCGACCTTGGCTCACCTGTATTGCAGCTTAGGCGCTTCTTCGAGAGTGAATGCTAAAGCTCTTGCATGCTGTACTACATTGCTAGAGGTGAGTGTATGCATATATTTTTTAGTTTGTTTATGGTCTGTTGCTTTCTTTAAGTTGTAATTGAATGTTTATTAATTGCTACAGTCTGGATACTCAAGCACTTTCTGAAACTCCCTGGAATTCCAAAACCAAATGATTCCCGTGCTCCTGAGTACTGTACAAGGTGGTCTTGGAGTAGAACGACAAGCGAAAAATCTGGGGAAAAAGCTTTGAAGATATTTAGAGAAGCGTTGGACAACTATAAGCTTAAGGATGTAAGTTCCCTTGAACTTTGCTGGATTAATTTCCTAGACATTTATAAAAACTCTTTGTCGAGATTTGATAGTTCAGTTGAAATTGTTGAAAACTATAATTCGACAATTTAGCAGTCATTTATTGTCGTGGAATTTAAAACTTGACAATTAATCAATAGTTATTGTCGATTATTCATATAATCGACAATTTCTTATATACTATATTGTCATGGAAATTATAAATCGACAATTAGTAAATCATTTATTGTTGAGGAAATTATAAATCGACAAATAATCAATAGTTATTGTCGATTATTCATATAATCGACAATTTCTCATATACTATATTGTCGAGGAATTCATAAATCGACAATTAGTAAATCATTTATTGTCGATTATATGCATAATTGACAATTGATATTACTACTAATTTTCGACCTCCTTGCGTAGGCATAATGTTATCTCACTCAGTGGAAATCTGTAAAAATTAATTTGTATTTTCTATCGTGTTGTAGGTCGTCTGGGACCCGTACTTGGAGAAGAGAGCAGACAGACATGTGTTTAAGAAAGTTGCTAGTTTCACCGGTTTTATTCGTAGTCCTGAACACATTGAGGCATACTATATTGACAGAGTATAGCGCCATTTCAACCGAGGGCAATATGTGCCTAGGAACCCCATTTCTCTGGAGGATAGTGGTTTGCGTTTTGCTACTCAACCATGCGCATTCAAACCTAAGTATGAATGGGCAGATCTATTCTCTGGAGGGAAATGGAAGGAGTCTTTAATTACAATGAGGGGGAGAAAAGTACATGATGGGATTCCTACTTGTGTTGAAGGATACTGATCCAGGAGGATCTAGGAGAAACTGGAGTTTTTACCAAAGTCGTTCGAACGAGTTTGAGAGTCATTCGAACGACTTGAACCCTTGGGCCAAAGTTCCAGGGGAGTTGTTCGGTCGTTTGAACGACCTATGGGTTCGTTCGAACGACTATCGTAATTCCAGTTCTAGTTTAAGAGTTTTAATTACCTATTAGAGTTGGATTAGAGTTGGATTTCAAGTTGGATTGTAACTAGGACTTGTAACCTCTATAAAAGGCCAAGCCTAGGCTAGAGTTAATTATCTAGAGTTTAGATCATTGTTCTATGTTAGATCTGAAAGAGTTCTAATGGAACCTAGGGTTTGAGAGTTTTTCTTTTTGTAATTACTTTGTTCTTGAGTAATTGAATTCTCTATTTTTCTAAACCAATTGGTGTTCTTCAGATTCTCTACTAATACAGGCTTCTCAATCGTATTGTGGATTAGATACTTTGAATTGTTCAAAGAAGTTTCATTCACCAAACTTTTCCCTAGTATTGTTAATCTTGACGAAAATGATGATGAGAGGATATTGGGCGATGGTGGTGGTGGTGGTGGTGGTGTTGGCAATCATGTTGGGGGTAGTGGTGTTGGGAGTCCTGTTGGGGGTGATATTGGTGGTGGCTTTCCGCAACGTGAACATGCGAGTATTGTTGTTATATTGTTTGCCCCTTGGAGTAGTACATTTGTTGCTTCTTCCTCTAATATGCTTCTACTCTTTTACAGGATTAGGGCCAAAATGAAGATATCATCTCTGTTTGGAAGAAGAAATCTCAAACTTTAAGATAGAGAAGGAGGTGTCAGAATCAAAATTGCTTGAGGCTATCCAGTTGAAGGTAGGCACAGACTAACATTCAATGCAAGTTGTTTTGATGTGAACTTCAAATAAAGTATAGTTAATTTTTGTAAATTATAAGGACATTCGACAATTAGAAATCATTTATCGTCGACTTTAACCAAAGTCGGCAATTTATATTCATTAATTGTCGAAACTAGGAAGAAATCGATAATTTATTATGATTTATTGTCGATACTAAAAAAATCGACAATAAACATTCTAATTAATTGTCGATTACTTATAAAATCGACAATATGTCCTTACTCAATGGAAATCTGTTTGTCACTTAAATTAATTTGCTTTGACAATACAGATAGATGAATGTGAAAGATTGAAAGAGTCAAATGACATCTTGAAAGCCGACCTTCAGGTGAAGCAAGTGGTCGACTCGATATGCGAGAAAGACTTCATCGAAATAGAAAAAAAGTTGAATGTCAAGGTATTTGAAGTTTATTTTCCCTTAGTTCACCATGTTTTACCATTCCCTCCTTTTTATGTTGTTTAAAGATACAATACATGTTTGTTATCAGAACTTGGAGTGCAGTTCACTGAAGCAAACTAATAAGAAATTGTCAGAAGATGTTTCTTCGTTGAAAAAGACGCTTGCAGATTTGAACGTACAATTACAAAGGAAGTAAGTACTCTTAAGGTCCTTACTATTAATACGAATGACAAACGTGTTTATTGACGATTACAGATTTATTGAAGTACTCATTTCTGATTGATAACAGGTGGATGAGTGTGAGAGCTTGGCTTCTATCAATGAGAACTTGATGGATGAAGTTGCACATCTGCAACCACAACCCTTAGCGGTGAGTAGGAAATATTATATAAAGGAAGGCGAATATAGTACATCAAAGCCAATATGCCATATTGTTTCTTTATTATTCTTGATTATCATTCTTTTTATATGCAACTAAATCTGGATCCACACTCAGAGGCAAATGTCGTAGGAGCCGTAGATTGGAAGCAAATGTACGAAGAGTTAGACGTAAAATACGAAGAAGCACAAAGGAAGTTGAGTGAGAGAGATATGAATGTAAGTTGATTTAGAGGAGTGTTACTATATGAATGGATTTTTGAGAACAATTCATTTTTTGTTAGAGGAGTTTTTTATACCACTGGATTTTTTTATATATGTCTTTTAAATATGGGTAACTATTATTGTTGTCATGCGTATTGTGTAGTTGTTTATTTGTTTGTTTTTTTATTGTCGACAATATTATATAATCGATCAAAATTGTTGAACCTGGTAGGTCTCGGCAATATTATTGTCGACAATATGTTGACAGTTAATTGTCGTGAATTTCAAGATTCTGTCACTAACAAGTCTTTTATACTTTGATTTTATGAGTTTTAACTGTTTATGTATATATAAACCCATGTTTGATAGGTGAAGGCTACTCATGATAGGTGGTACGCCAAATATATTCACGAAACCAACAGCTTTGTAAGTTGTCTTCTGACTTCAATTTTCTTTTCACCAAATATTAATAATGTCTTTTAAAACGGGTATTATACTATTCAGGAAACCAAACTGACGATATCAGAAGAGATGAGATTTAATCTTCAAACTGACAACGATGAGTGGGTGTGTGCACCATTGTCATCCATCACTTGTACTTTGGTTTTAAATTACTTTATTTTAATTCCTAACTACATTGCTGTGGTTGTTTTTGCGATGCAGGGAGTGTGGCGCATGACACTAAAAGGTGCCATTGAAGGAAGGGAAGGGGATTTTCAAGATCCTGAGGACCCAACATGGGAGGAACTAGGCCGACAGTTTACCAAACTTTTAGCTATTGCTCAAGAGGGTCCAAAAGGGGAATATCAAGATGACATTACGTTAGAAGGGGGGGGGGGGGGGTATAACGAAGTGATTGAATCGAGGTTGAACAAAATTGATGATAAATCCAAACTAAGACGTACTTTGTTTCAACCATTCAATTTGTTCCAACTGGATATACGCGATGTTGAAAGGGATGGGAACACAACATTTAGGGTTGCTGCGTCGTATGCATATCAAAGCCAATTGAAGTTCTTGAATGTGAAGCAGTCCTTGTGTACCTTGATGACCAAGAAACCCTTTTATTGGAAGAGCGTGTTCAGTCAAACATTGGATGTAGCTTACAATGATTTGGGAGATAGACGTTATGATACTTTGCTAAGGGAGTTTAACTTTAGTGGCGTGTTTGTGGAATATTTGTATATGGGTCATTTGTTGGCAACACATTACGGGAAGGTGGTGATCTTCATCAGCAACAAGGAGGCGCTGACATTTTTACCCATGTTTTGGCCCAAAGAAAATAACAAGATTAACAAATTATAGAGATTCGAAAGCATTCTTGCCGATAGCTCAAAGTATTGGTGAGTTGGGATGACATCTGATAAAAAATTTGTGAAATTAAAGACTAAGTACTTATCACCTATTCCTCCGGTTTCTACACAATGGCGGGCGCATGTGCAAATTCCAGATGATTTTATGAAGCAAACTGTTAAAACCTATTTCAGCGAACCAAACCAAGCTTGGATGAAGTTGATGAAAGACAACAACGTTAATCCACGAGATTTCTGTACAAACGATTTGTGTTCTAGAATGTTGTACATATTTATATGTATATTTTTTATATGATGTAAAGATTCGTTCACATAAATCTATGTATATATTTTTTGTAGCTACTGGACTTAATTCGAAGAACATTTGTAATTGTCAGTTAGGTTATGGAGTGAATGCAGCAGTAGACTGATGGGATTGTCGATTTTATTTTGAATTCGACAATTAAGTGTCGATTTCACTTTGAATCGGCAATTTAATGTCTATTTCACTTAGAATTTGACACTTAAGTGTCGATTTCATGTTGAACTAGACATTATTCCTCAAATCCAATGTTGAATTCACAATTAAATGTCGATTTCATTTGCAATTCGACACTTAATTGTCGATTTCAAATTAAAATCGACAATTAATTGTCGATTTTACATTGAATTTGATAATTACTTGTGAATTCAACATTGGATTTGACGAGTAATTGTGATTTGTTAAAATCGACACTTAATTATCGAATTCAACTAGAATTTGACACTTAATTGTCGATATCATGTTAAACTTGACAATTAAGTGTCAATTTTAATGTGAAATCGATACTTAATTGAACGTAAAAACTAGTTTCAAGCTACAAAAACTGAAGTAATTACTGTACGAAACAAAATTTTGGTGACAAGTACGGGGAAACACACTAGTTACAACAACTGAAGTAATTAACAGAGGGAGTGACAAAAAGGGAAAAAAACACACTACTTTGAACTAAAACGGCAACCAACGCAAACATTACACATTCCTCGCCGCAAGCGCATCTTCTTCCTTCACCATCTTCTTAGCCCGGTTGATCAGACTAAGCACACGTTCCCACGGAGTCACATCACAGACTGCAACTAATAATGGTTGAGATAATCTTCCCTACACACCTTTGCCTCCTCCTCGCTCAAATCCGGGTAATACACCTCAAAAGGATGCAAGGTTGGATCATTGACAGTCTTTAAACCAAAGTATCGTTGCACCAATTCATTATACTTGTCATGCACACAACAGTTGATTACTTCAGCATGAGTTTGAGACCTAGTTCTAGCCATCTTAGCAAACTAAACAAGGAAGAAAGAAGAAGAGAAAGGAAGGTGAACCTCCTCAATATGTACAAGTCCTAAATTTACGTGTACAACTCGATATACTTGTCAACGCATATACCTTTTGCTTCAGCATGAGTTTGATAGACACGTAATATTTACGTGTACAACTCCTAAATTTATATCTACTTAGTCATTTATTAAATAAATGTGACACTAATATTGTTTTTGTTTGTATTTACAGAAATCGGTCACATGATAAGCAAGTCGTACATTTTTCCGGTCTTTAACGAAGAACAAGGGTGATGCACTCCAACAATGATTCTCATTTGAAGTTGTCAACCAAAGGTCCATGCATGGAGGCCCATTGAAGATAATTAGATATAGATATTATTCTCATGAGTTGTAATATATATGCATGCTTTTAGGCATTGTTTAAAGGATTTTATATTAATGGTGATATTTAGAAACCCTTCCTATACTCTATAAATAGGAGGGGAATCCCACCCATGAGGGATCATCTTAGAGAGTGTAAATCAAAGTTCATAGCAATAAAAGTTATTCTTTTTCTTATTCTTATCTTTTAATTTTATCGTAGTAATAGTAGTATGGCAATGATCAAAGGGATGAGTAGCTACTTTTGTTAGCCAAGGCTAGAGGAAGCTCTACCCAATGTAGCCTTAGTGTTGATTGTGTAGCTTAGTTAGAGTAATTACTTTCTCTTTATCCCGTAATTTTGCATATTCGTATTCCTTCATCCTATGCTTGACCATAGCTAGGATTAGGAGGAATAATGAATCTATGTAACCATCTTGTTGGACCATAACAAGATAGGTTAGGAGCATAGAGAAGATAACATAATTCATACTTATCAACCAGACCATGGTTGAGTAAGTTGGTTTATGGGTAGTTTCCAATTACTAAATCTCTTGTATCTTTTGATGTATTGCATATGCCCGACCAAGGTTATGCGATACGGGAACTCATAATTTACTTTAATTATTTATGCTATCTAACGGTTACAAAGGGTAGAGTGAAATCGATGCCTTGGTTTTTTACTCCAATTTACCTTGTAATTTGTTTCATTTTTCTTTTTATTTCAAAACCTGCACAAACTCGTTGTTATTGGATAAAACTAGTAGCTCGAAGTATAATTCACACCACAAGTCTTTAGGGATACGACCCCACTTGCCCTTGTACTTAACGGTACACCGTGCACTTGCGGGTCTTTTAAGACGTTGGTTTATAGTCGATCACGCCTCAAAAGGATGCAAGGTCGGATCATTGACAGTCTTCAAGCCAAAGTATCGTTGCAACAACTCGTTATACTTGTTATGCACATGATAGCTGATTGCTTCAGCATGAGTTTGAGACCTAGTTCTAGCCATCTTAACAAACTAAACAAGGAAGAAAGAAGAAGAGAAAGGAAGGTGAACCTCCTCAACTACAACATTTGGTATTTATAGTAGGGTTGGGGAATACTATAACAATATTAAGTGCATTGTTATCAGTACAGGTTGAGGAATACCTATAACAGTGTATTGTTATTAGTATAGTCTGGTATCCATGGGATATCAGTGCAGTATTGCAGTGTTCAACTCAGGCTCCCTCCATCTCACTTTAACAAACTTAATATCGTTAAAAATGCAAAAATGTAAACTTAAGTACAACAATAAGGGAAGTCCCAATGATGTAGACAGACATGCAAGCCTATAAAACTAGGGGTATTCAGCAACTCCCTACACCATGCTCGTCTGATTATACGTCTCTTCCATCACTTGTGCCAGCTCCTAAATAAATTAGAAATCTCATATTCAACATATGTTATCGTACTAGTTGGTTGGAAATACTTATTTCTCGTATTAGGCTACTCACCAGCTTTTGCTTTTTGAAATAATAATTTTAGTTGTGGGCAAGTTCGTTTGTCATGGCTGCCAAAGACTCCGCACCCTTTGCATGTCCTCTTCTTTTTTTCAGCAGCTATCTCCATTCCGCCCTTCCATCGTCCACCTTTCTTGTGATCACATTTTGTACGGCCTTTGGTTTGTGCTACAAGAGGGTCTAAAATAGGAGCTGAAGACATTACTGTCTCAGTGAACGGAGTTAACATTGATGGATCTGAACCTGAGTGTTGGGAGAGAGATGCATCGTACGCATCTAGGTGTAACTCCAGCTCATCTAGCCTTGAAATTACATATTCGAAGTTTGTTTTATTTTTAGATGCCCTCTCTAAAAGGTTTGCTGCACGCAGTGAAAGGTGGCTATGGCGTAAAGGTTTCCTCAAGTTCTCTCCATCTAAGAAACTTTCGTCGTATGATCGGGAATATTTGCTTGCACCAATCTTCTACCTCAACAGAATGAATGCATCTGGAATTTGGAGAACATCATATTTGGAGAAGACCTTGAAGAGATGACGACATGGCTGACATACATACTCGAGCAGCTTACAATCACAATTGCCTGTCAGGCTATCCAGCTGTTTCTTCAGCTCAAAACTTTCAGGTGGTCCGCTATGTGACTTCACAAGTATTTCTCAAACCCCATTGCTGTCTATGCTCTTTTATATTACTACAAAACAAACAGTTTGATTGAATTGCTCTTCAACTTTATGGAAAATCTGCTTAGTATAAATCTTTGCTGCATGTTTTAGTAGAGCATGATGAGGTCCAACTTGCCGATGTCTATGTTGGGATTGTAAGTTCTCGTCCTTCTCTCTTTCAAATGTGTCTAATAGAGCTACTGCATATTTCATCACAAAACTGTACAGACCAGTTGAAGGGAGCAGTCAACCATTGATGAAATTGTTTGTTGATTCGCTTCGACCAGTCGTACTTATGCCAGCATAAAAAGTACCTCTATTCCACAAAGGTATCCATCTTTCTCATGTATTAAATATCCCTTGCATTCAATTGTTGTCATCAAGATTATGTTTTTTCATAAGCTCATTCCACCTTCTATCGAACTTTGCAGGATCATAGGTATTGTGGATAATTGAATCTATATCGGTTTTGAATGTTGATGGATCTCGATTGACATGTCCAATTTTTCAGGGAACTTGTGTATGATGTGCCATAAGCAGAGCTGATGTTTGGTGTTTGGGAACACCTGTGAGAAAATGCAGATATTAGAGAACACTAATTGTCGACAATTTCAATTGTTGATTTTATGATTTTGGTCGAGATTATTGTTGACTTCGTGGTCTGCGAGAAACAATTAAATTTCAGACTCCAGTTTTTTTAACAATTTAATTGTTGAAGACAATAATTTCCGACAATAAGAATTGTCGATTTCATGCATATCGACAATAAGAATTTTTGATTTAATGATATTCGACAATATTATTGTCAAAAATTATGGTTTTCGACAATTAAATTGTCGAAAATCAGGAAATCGACAATTCTTAATGTCGATTTCATGATTTGGACAATTTACTCGCCAATCCCTGGAATAATAACACTGAGCCTAACCTTGGGAATGGCGTCACCCATTACAGCGCCTTGGTCAGTGATAATAGTTGTCGGGTATTTATTGCTCATCGCCTTTAGCCATTTATTGAATAACCAAGTAAAGGTGGTCTCTTGCTCATTCCTCAACAAAGAACATCCGAGTTGGATTGTTTGGTAGTGGATGTTTATTCCTGCGAATGGAGCAAATGGCATGTTATAAACATTTTTCCTATACGTGGTGTCAAAAGTCACCACATCCTCAAAAGCCTCATACGCCATTCGAGATCTGCCATCTATCCAAAAAAAAAGTGTTCTATCATTATCGTCGAGCTGAATGTCAAAGTAGAACAAATGTTCTTTGAATTCCTTTTTCTTGAACCAATCCAATGCAGCCTGTGCATCGCCGCTCGATAGACGTTCCTTATTAACCTTGTCTTTGCGGTTGTAACAAATCACGTTTGTTGAAGCTGTTGTCTGGGAATAGAGTAGGCACCTTGCTTACTGAGATGTTGTGCAGCTCAAAAGTCTCAGTTAAGTTTTTTGCAGCTTCAGGAAAGAAACGATTAATCTTCATATGGTGGTGGTTGCGATGTGACACAAGTTGGTGGTTATGCATATCTGAGAAAGTGGTAACAACAAATTTACCAAGTTTTTCTCTCCTATTGATATTCAAAGTAGCCTTACACCCGCATTGGTAAGAAGATCGCTTCTTACCATCTTGTTCACTTGTATCAGAAGTTTTATTTTTCTTTGACAAACCGTTGCTCACACAAATAAATGTTACTCGTCCTATCTCTTCGAATCTTGGTTATTTTTTAGAATTGCGCTTCTTTATGGAAAACCCTTGCTTCCTTCCATATTGCTCATAAAAGGAACTTGCGTCATCCACAGTATTAAAAGTTTGACCTTCATACGGCGTATCCATAAACAAAGAATCAATGGTACAATTAGGTATTCCGGAACCCACACCCGACACACGTTCGTTGGCAGCCCTTGCTGGTGATTCATCTCCGATTACCTTTGACCACTCTGGTTCAACCAAATCTTCCATATATAATTATCCTGTCATATATAAGAGGAATTATTGGATACAATCCCATTATACATCCATACAGTCAAACAAACATATGGAATCAAAAGTAAAATCGAAAAAAACACTGCATTACATAACAAGAACTTTAATTACATTAGATTTTATGGGTCACAGTTGTACATCACATATATCATTAGATTGTTCAAAACAGACACTACACTAACAAACCCAACATCAGTAAGTACAGTCTACAGGTCCCCGATCCCAAATATATTCCCTTCAATAAGATTTTTTAGAAGATCACTCCCGGCAGGTTTCCAGCTCTTCTACAAATCTATTTGTCTTTGCCTTTCTCATTCTGCGACTTCTAATACTTCCATACGTAATACTACTTCAGACAAAAATAGGTCATCAACCTCTTCATTACGGGGAGAGACTAGGGGAATTACTTCATTATCGCAGCTATCATGCTCCGCCAAAACACCCATGGAAAAAATTACACACCCATTCAATAAACCCCATATCTGTGGCAGACACAGGTTTCATCAAGCAATATTGTCGACAACCCCCTAAATCGGCATTTAATGTCGATTTTGGGGGGTTTCGAGAATAATATTGTTGATAACCCTATAAGTCAACATTTTTTTGTCGATTTATAGAGACCCTCTTATTGTCGAAAACCCTATAAATCGACAAAAAAGTCAATTTATTGGTTAATTTTAATCTTCTTATTCAATTTTTACAATAACAAGTCGACTATGTAGTGTACGAAATAATAGAGAAGAAATTTGCACACCACTAACCTGTTGGTAGATGTTAGGATGTTGGGGTTGCTGGTAATGTTGGGATACCGTTCACTAGCCTGTTAAATGATGCAAAATCAATTCACGTAGACAAATTACTTTTGTACCACAGTTCTAACATCACATTCAAAATTTTACCATAGGACAGAAACTGAGAAAGAATCGTACCTTAACCGCAGTTAAATAGAGAGAGAGTAAAATTTCAATGTGAATTTCCCCTTTCAATTTTGGAGATTACAAGAGAGATTGAGTGAGTCAGAATGGAGTGAAACCGGGAGAGATAGAGTGAAATTTGAATTTTGGTGTGAGAGAGGTTTAGAGAGAGAGTGATTGAGTGGAGTGAGTGTGTGACGAGTTGAGTGAGTAGCCACGTCAGATTGGTGTGTGGTGAGGAGAGAGTGTAGGAGGTGTGTAACTGTTTGGGCGTGTAGGGGAATCCTCCCCCGTGAAAGATATCCTCCCAGCAATCCCAACTTGTTGGTTTTTTCAAAAACTCCTTGGGCTTGGGTTCAAAGATTCTCCTATGGGCTTTGTTGGACTTAACTCCTTTGGGCTTGGGCCTGGGTTTAGAGATTCTCCTATGGGCTTTGTTGGACTTGGTCTTTCATCTATTTACGTTATGAAAATAGTTGTTGCTCTATTCATCTGTTTTACCCACTTTGAAGATTTACAATAACGCAGAACTTCTTTATCTCTGAGCACTATTCATCTCTATCTCCCAACTTGATATTACGGTTTACTTTGAGGTGCTACCATCAATTACGTAGACTTCCCGGTGTGGAGCTATAATATACTTACTCGTTGTATCCAGATAGAGTAGTCGAGTTACATCGAGATACTCTTTAAAGGGAGTGCGACCCACGCCTTGAGCAATCATAATTCTACTGTCTCTCTCTCACTTTTTTAACAGGCGGTGTTACCCTCCTTTACTTGCTACTATAGCAGTTCGAAGTTACTGTAGCAGTTCAAAGTACTGTAGATGTTAATAGTTTGAAGTTACTGCTGTTGTTCGATGTTACTGTAGCAGTTGATGTTCTGAATTACTAAAAAGGTGAAAGGTAATTATAGGTTCCTTTCAATTTATTCCACAATTTTAAAGAGTATCCTTTTCCTGTAATATGGCTCTTACTTTAGAAGTGCTGAAATTTGATTCCATCAAACCCTCTAAGTTTGATGGTCTCAACTTCAAGAGGTGGAAGAACAAAATGTTCTTTTATCTCATAATTAAGGAAGTGGTTTATGTTCTAGAACAAGAATGCCCAATTGAACCTCCCGTTCCTGTACCTGCGGTAGACCCTGACCTGATTACAAATGAATATGACAAAATCTTATAATCAATTTCGAACTGGACTGAGGCTGACTTAAAATGCCAAAATTTTATCCTGAACGGTTTAGTATATGAACTGTACGATTACTATTTACAGTCCAAAACTGGGAAAGCCATTTGGGAAGCATTACAGAGGAAGTATGATATGGAAGAGGCATGCTCTAAAAAGTTTACTGTAAGCTGATATCTCAAGTTCACTATGCTCGACGATAAGTCAGTAATTACCCAATCACATGAATTGTACCGAATTGCGCATGAGATCATGTCCGAAGGGATACCTTTTGATGAATAATTTTTCAGGTTGTCATGATGATTGATAAATTACCGCCTAATTGGAAAGACTATAAAAATATCCTACGACACAAGTCAAAGGAACTTACCATGGAGAACTTGATTACTCGTCTTAGGGCTGAAGAAGAATCTAGAAAAGGGAAGGTCCATCTGAAACCTGAAGGGAAACCTTTCAAGGCTAAGAATGGCAGTAATCGGAACAACCGTCCTAACGGTGGTAATCCGAATAGCCGTAAAAAAAATGGACACCAGAATCCTAACATGGGAATGAACCAACAATCCCCACCATATAACGGAACAGTTTTTATTGTGTGCTTCAACTATAACAAGCCTGGACACATATCTAGAAACTGCCGAAACCACAAACCTGTTGCTTAGGCGAACGTTACTGAAGATCCCTTAGTGGCTATGATCACGGAGATCAACATGGTCGGTGGAACTGACGGGTGGTGGGCTGATTCAGGCGTTTCTAGGAATGTATGCTAAGAATGCAATTGGTTTAAGACCTACAAGGAAACTGAAGACCCAAAGGTGCTACTTGGGGAATCCCACTGCACCAAAGTATATGGTACTCGAGATGCTGAACTGGTATTTACCTCTGGAAGGACAGTGACTCCGAAGGATGTGATGCACATACCTAAAACGAGGGAGAATCTTGTTTCTTGCTATCTTCTCAATAAGGTAGGATTTCAGCAGACCATTGGCTAAGATTTGTACATTTTAACTAAGGGTGGGATTTTTGTGGGAAAGGGTTTTTCTTGTAATGGAATGTTCAAATTGAGTATTGAAATGAATAAATCTGTTTCTGCTTACTTATTGTCTTCTTTTAATATTTGGCACTCTAGACTATGTCATGTTAACAAGAGGCTAGTATACAATATGAGTAAACTAGGTATGATCCCTAAAGTAGATTTAAATGATTTTGATAAATGACAATCTTGTAGTCAAGCTAAGATTACTAAAACCTCACATAAAAGTGTTATAAGGGAATCACAACTTTTGGATTTAGTACACTCTGACATTTGCAAAATGGACGGTACAATAACTTGAAATAGTAAAAAATATTTTATAACTTTTATAGATGATCACTCAAACTCTACTCAGGTTTACCTAATGCGTCACAAAAGTGAAGCTATAGATATCTTTAGGACATATGTAACAGAGGTAAAAAATCAGTTTGATAGACACATTACAAGATTTCGTAGTGATAGAGGCACAGAGTATGATTCACATGAATTTCAAAACTTGTATGAATCCTTAGGGATTATACATGAAACTACTTCTCCTTACTCTCCAAAATCTAACGATAATGCTGAACACAAAAATAGAACATATACTGAGTTAATAGTTTCTATTTTACTTAGTTCTGGATCCCCCAAATCTTTATGGGGTGAAGCCTTATTATATGTTTGTCATGTTTTAAACCATATTCCTCATATCACATATGAATTATCACCTTATGAAATTTGGAGAAAAAGAAAACCTAATGTTATCTATTTTAAGGTTTGGGGTTGTTTAGCCTATGTTCGTAAACTTGATCTTAAACAGATAAAACTAGCTAATAGAGTTTTAGAATGTGTTTTAATTGGTTATGCTATTAACAGCAAAGCTTACAAGTTTCTTGATATTAAGAATAATGTAATAATTGAATTACTAGATGTTGATTTCTATGAGGACAAGTTTCCCTACTTACTGAGGGACAGTGGGGGCAGTAGAGGGGGTTCTCAACCCTCTATGTCTTCGACCCCTAATGTACCTCAAGTAAATGTTCCTTGAGCTGTTGATTCTTATGATACAGACCCAGAACTTCTTAGAGGTAAACGTTTAAAGATTGCTAAGGATTTTGATAATGATTTTGTAGTACATACCTAAGAATCGGACCCCAATACTATCAGGGAAGCGTTAACCTCAGGTGACGTTGATTTGTTGCAAGAGGCTATTGATGATGAAATGGATTCTCTTACTACAAATAGAACCTGGGAATTAGTTAACTTAACTCTTAGTAGTCGTTCTATTGGGTGTAAATTGTTATTAAAGAGGAAACTTAAACCAGATGGTACTATTGATAAATATAAGGCAAGACTTGTTGCAAAGGGATATGTGCAAAAGAAAAATATTGATTTCTTCAACACATATTCCTCAGTTACTCATGTGACAACCATTAGAGTATTATTGGCCATTGCTGCCGTGCACGATTTGATTATTCACCAAATGGATGTAAAAACTGCATTTTTAAATAGAGAGCTTGAAGCGGAATTATATATGGATTATCCTAAAGGCTTTATGGTACCTAGTGAGGAACACAAAGTCTGTAAGCTGAACAAAACCTTATACGGTCTAAAGCAAGCTCCAAAATAGTGACACGACAAGATCGACCAATTACTTCTTTCAAATGGTTTTAAGATTAACGTTATTGATAAATGCCTATATTATAAAGTATCTGGTGAAAGTTGTACTATGATATGTCTATACGTTGATGATCTACCTATTTTTGGTTCTACACTTGATATCATTTTAGAAATCAAAACCATGCTTAACAATAATTTTGATATGAAGGACCTAGGTGAGGCTAGTATAATTTTAGGCATGAAGATTACACACATAAACACTGATATTACTCTTGATCAATCTCATTACATTGAGAAGATCTTGATAAAGTATAAATATTTTGACCGTAGACCTGCTTGTACTCCTTGTGATCCACAAGTCAAACTTTTAAAGAACTTGGGGGAGGCAGTTTGACATAAAGAATACGCAAGTATTATTGGTAGCCTTCGCTATGCTACGGACTGTACTAGACCCGATATAGCTTATGTTATAGGGGTTCTATATAGATTTACTAGTAAACCAAGTTTGGCACACTGGGGTGCTATTGATAGAGTTATGCGGTACCTGAAAAGAACCATGAACTTGGGTTTACACTATCAGAAGTTTCCATAGTCCTTGATGGATTTAGCGATGTAGATTACAACTTATTTTCGGATGATTCCAAAGCCGCCAACGGATACATGTTTAGTATAGCTGGAGGGGATGTTTCTTGAAGATCCAAGAAACAAGTGATTCTAGCTCAGTGGACTATGGAGTATGAGTTAGTAGCACTAGTTGTAGCTAGTGAGGAGGCAAGTTGGTTGAAAAACCTCTTGTCTTATATTCCTTTGTGGAATAGGCCTATACCGCCGATACTGATCCACTCAGATAGTACTGTTGCGATAGCCAAAGTACAAAACAATTACTATAATGGCAAGAAGTTAGCGATACGTTGATGAGAGGTCACCTCACATCTAGTACTGTTACAGTGGACTTTGTAAGATCAAAAAACAACTTGGTAGATCCTTTGACGAAAGGACTGTCTCGTGACAAAGTGTGGAGCACATCTTTAGGGATGGGGCTAAAGCCTGTTATAAAATCGCAAGTGGTGGGACCCCAACCTAAATGACTGGAGATCCCAAGAAATAGGTTCAATGGGGAAAACAAATCGCTGTGATATAGAATCATGCAAATAAGGAGCTTGTCACTCCAGAGTTCATCTCGCTATGCCTGAATATAAATATGCATGATATCTTGAAGCGAATGCTAGGCTGAGTTTTCTTAAACTCTTAATAAGTTATATATCTCATTGTCTAGCTACAAGAACTGGTGATTGTAAAATTATAGCTGCTTCCTATGAGAAATTAGGCTAAATTCTTTAAAACCTTCACCTATACTAGGATAAAGCACATGGCTGAAATGTGTTGGCATTTAGGAATTGAACCTGGTAGGGTTGTATGTAGTTTTCCTTACTGTATTAAAGCAAATAATGAGTTCAAGGCTCTGATCACTTATTATTCTTATACGTTGAAGCTTGTCCACTACGTAAAGGTTCAAGTCTAATGACACCTTTACTTATGTACATCTCTATATATCGAAACCGTTATCTCGTTTCTTTTCTCCTTCAGAATGTTTTTTAAAAGTGGGGGATTGTTGGTTTTTTCAAATACTCCTTGGGCTTGGGTTCAGAGATTCTTCTATGGGATTTGTTGGACTTGGTCTTTCATCTCTTTACTTCCCAAACGGCTAATATTAAGATGACCTGATCTTTGAGCTTTCATAACGCATATACGTTATGAAAATAGCCGTTGCTCTATTTATCTATATATATCATCTGTTTTAGCCACTTTGAAGATATACAATAACACATAACTTCTTTCTCTCTGAGCACTATTCATCTCTTTCTCCTAACTTGATATTACGGTTTACTTTGAGGTGCTACCATCGATTACGTAGACTTCCCTGTGTGAAGCTAATGTATACTTGCTCGTTATATCCTAGGATAGTAGTCGAGTTACGTCAAGATACTCTTTAAAGAGAGTACGACCCACTCCTCGAGCAATCACAATTCTACTGTCACTCTTTCTCTTTGTTAACAGGTGGTGCTACCCTCCTCTACTTGCTACTGTAGCAGTTCGAAGTACTGTAGCTGTTAAGAGTTCGAAGTTACTGTTATTGTTTGATGTTACTATAGCTGTTGCTGTTCTGAATTACTAAAAAGGGGAAAGCTAATTGCAGGTTCCTTTTAATTTATTCCACACAACTAATAACAAAATGACTCAAACAAGAGTACGAGCGTTGGACAATATCGAGATGACATTGAGCTCAACTCAGGAGTTGGTGTTTTTCCAAATTCCTCATAATCTAGGTCGAATGACGCAATGCAATGCATAAGCCTAGTAGGGATTTCCCCTTATGGTATTTTTAGCGATCCCTTGCCATTTAATGGATCCTTGTACTAGGTTGCAACGACCACTCACAATCGTACCACCAAGTGTTCTTACTTCAATTCTTGATTCCATTATTCCTGACTTCATTGAATCGTACCTTGAAAATTGTAACAACTTAAACTCTTGACTGTGCACACAAAACCCAATACCGAAACTAGTGGAATCGAGATAATTGTAAGCTTATTAGCTTTTCTAAACACAAACAAGATAGAGAAGGATAGAAAGATGAGATCATTCTTAATTAGAATTACTTGATTACAAACCCACACATACATCCCTTTATATAGTAGAGGTGAAGACTCAAAGCATTAAATACAAAACTATTCATATTTGAAACTCATACCATTAATCTATCATTACATAAGTAACTCCCATTAACTAAGATGAAGAGTCTTACTCTTAATGTGCATTATTTCAACACTCCCCTTAATGTACAATCTTCATTACTCCCAGCTTCTCTCTCATGTAGAAAAATCCTTCCTTTGGAAGACCTTTAGTAAAGATGTCAGCAAGGTTATCTTCTGTCTTGTAATACGTCAACTCAATTTTACCTCTTTCAACAGCATCTTGGATGAAGTGATACCTCATTGGAATGTGTCTTGTCTTACTATGATAAACTGAATTTTTTGCTATTGAAATCGTTGACTTGTTGTCACAGTAGATAACCGTCTCTTTGCAATGTTTTTCATTTATATCTTCAAGAATTTGTTGTACCCACAGTGCTTGACATGTTGTAATGGATGCTGCCACGCATTCTGCTTCTACTGAAGATAGTGCAACGGTATCTTGTTTCTTTGACAACTACGAACAAATTCCAGATCTCAAAGAGAAAACATATCCGGATATGCTTTTTAAGTCGTCTATAGATCCTCTCCAATCACTGTCAGTATATCCTAGATGCTTTGAATCTGAAACTGGACTATAATGGCATGTTTTTTAGGAGGAAAACCTTCGCCAATACTTTTTCGTAAGGATTGCTCAATAAAGAACTAAATAACCAAGATTTTATGTGGAAAACTCAGCAGAAACTGAAAAAAACCACGACCTCAAGGTGGATTTGATATAAAATCTAGTAGATGCTATTTATTACAAGTTTTCAGAGTGTTGCTAGTTTTTAGGATTGAGAAATGTAAGACTTGCGGTCCTATAGAACCTATAATCTGCCTCTATTTATAGTATATACAGGCAGTTTACAAAAAGAAAGAAAGAATCCCCTATTCCGGGGGTAGTGGGCAAACTTTACGGATCTCTAGCAGTTCCTTCTTGACTGGGCTGCAACGGCTACTTTTGGTAAGTCGGGGACTCACAAAATCTTCTAGAATGTTTAGCTGTCCTCGACTATAAAGTGTTGAGCTGTCTTTGACTGTAGAATGTTGAGTTATCTTCGACTATAGAGTGTTGGCTTATTCTTGTCGAATCTGGGGAATATGATACTACAATTTCCCCATTCTCGACAAAAGTACTTGCAGTTGTGTCGAGAAGAAAACTAAAATCTGAAGAGGTTACTAAATATTCTCAGAAGTCCGCATATGGCATTACCGAGGTCAAGGTAAACTGTATCTGGTATTGGTGGTTTTGAGGCACATTTAATGTGGTTCATGGAATATAGTTTAAGGATGTTAGGCATAAATAGAAGGTTTTTGGAAGGTGTATGGTGGTGTTTTGTTGAATGAGGTCACCCCAAGTATGGCTTATTATGTAGTCTGGGGCTGAAGACGGTGAGTGTTCCGACGAAATGATCAGGCGTAAATTGATAGATGAGAAATTAAAATGTGAATGGATCAGAACATTGGGGTGGGAACAGAGATCAAATAGAGATGAGATGTGTCTGTTGGAAATAGTGGCATCATCATGTGGTTGTGAAGGTAATGTATGAAATCAGTTGGGGGGTGAAGGGGGAACTGTCGGTGTTGGTGATGAAGATTTGAAGCTTGGATGGGCGTTCAAAGATCTTGCCGAACGTGTGAGTGTTCTTGTAATTTTTTGTTGTCTGTTTCCTACTTAAGCCCCTCTTAAAAGTTTAGTGACTTGAGAGTCAGTGAGCTTCGAGGACTAGAGCGAGGCTTTAATGTCCGATTCTAGCGAAAAGCAAACATCAAAATTAGTGACATGTCGACGTAAGTTAGTAATAACAGATAAATTGTAATGGAAGAAATATCAAGTACTAGAAATGAATCTACTCGAAAGAGTTAGATATCGAATGTAAAAAATGAGAATGTAATCGAATGAGAGAGATATCGAATGTAAGAAACAAGTTATGAAATAAATATGTATTGTTAATTTATTTGTGTCTGTGTGTTGTATCGAGTACTGAATATTATGAGAACATGTTGGTATAATGCTGTCGAATATGTGCCATGTGCGTAAAGTCGAAGGTAGTAACTGTGTGGGGTCAATGACTGATTTGGAGGATGATTGATTTGACTCTGACTGTGTAGAGTAAAAAGAAGTGGTAATAAGGTAGTTAAAAGAAGTGCTTGTCGAATTAGATTTAACTTATGTCAAATATGATCCCATAAGTATAGGAACTGATAGGATAGTATGAATAGGGAAACGTACATGCAAAATAAATATGGCAAGATGTGTTCCATTAGGTGAAGATATGAAATATAAGGAAAATGATGTAAATCAGCTATTGGATAAGATAAATTGTGCACTGATGGATATGAATGTGTCTACAGAAACTCTTTGAGGATTTAAAGTTTGAAGTATGAATGTAGAGATTTATTAATGGGAAGAAGATTAAGAGTCAAAGAATTCGAGAAAAAATGCATAAAGTGTTATATTCGAGTAACTGAACGGTCGTGAAGTGGTGCGACGAACAGTCATGTGAGGTCTATAAATATGTCAGAGGTGGGCGACTATTCATATCTTTTGCTAACAGAAAAAATTTAAGGGAGTGAATTACTGTTTCTCGTTGTTAAAGGGGTTAGATACGATTTCTAAGGAGGAGATTAGTGTGTTGATCGAAAGGGCCAAACGAGCAAAAGAGAGAGATACAGAATCGACGCGTAAACAAGGTTAGTGATGTTTTCCAAATTATTGTCTAATTTTATGTAAATTGAATAATATGATAGTGAATTGGAAATGAATGAGTAGTTTATACGTTTAGATAGATTGGAAATGAATTGTTGGAATAATATGATAGCTGAATTGCTAAAATAAATGAGTATGAGTAATTTAGATAGTTTGATAGATGGTGATTTTTGGGTTTTTGCTAGAGGAAGAAGGAGATAGATAGGTAGATGGTGGGCGCTGTAATTACGGCGCATATGGAGGAAATGATGGTGATGTAACCGGATTTGCCAGAGATTATGGTTGTCGCCGGATTTTGTACTGGAGAAAGGGAATTTGTAAAATGGAAATAACTATTTTTTGGCGGGAAAAGGTTAAACGTGTTCGAGAAGTTGCTTAAATTCCTGTAATTCGACAAAAATATAGAAATTAACAAGTTATCGAGGTTACTTATGAAACATAGAAAAACATCGAGAATTTAGCAGATGGCTATTTTAATGAAAAATACCAAGATGAATTAATTAATATGAACTAAATCGAGAACTGTGGTAATAAGTACAAATGTAAATGATAGTAGCAGATAGTAAAGCGAATGAGGTGTTGGAGAGTGATCTTGACAACGATATCTGTATGAATATATGAACTTAGGAATATATATATATATATGACATATGAAAGATTCTAATTGTGCTAAAATATGGAATCTGATTGATAGGTTCTATTAATGGCTGAACCCATTTTAAATGATGATAAAGACATATATGTGAATCTTGAAGATGTAGTGCCTTTGATGATCGATGTGAGGACGTGTGTGCCGCCACTGGGTGGGGAGAATATAGAGTAGGTTTGAGCAATACAGATACAGGGGGTGTGGAATATTTTGAGGTAGTACCTAGTGTTACCAAAGTATCTGAGGAGGGAGTGATGGTGACTGAGGTGGATCATGAGCCTCAGACGATTGACCGAGAAGGGAGTGGGGATGGGGAAGAAGATGTGGAAGAGGATGAAGAAGCATGCTATGGAGAGGGCTCAGAGACCAAAGAAATTATAAAATTCAAAAAGAAATATGGTATTCCTGGGGATGTGAGACTAGAGGAGTATCAATATGAAATGATAGACCAGGAAATACCCTTAGATGGTATTCTGGTACATCGAGAACAAATAAAGAAAGGGCTGAAGCTTCCCCTTAGGGCAGACCAAAAGAAATTAATGAATTTATTTGATGTAGCCCTAGGTCAATTCAATCCCAATATATGACTTATTTATGGTATGTGGTGCAATAAATGGTAGACTTAAGGCCAGAGGGGAGGAGGTGATAACTATAGATGACTTGTGTGTGTACTACACGATGAAAATGAACCCGAAGTTAAAAGGGTATCGTTACTTGGCAAGGTTCTTAAAGAGGCCGATGTTTTATGATATGGTGTCAACTGGAGGTCGATACACCTACGAACGTCTACTAGTGTCTGGAAACTATGAGTTCGATCAAAAAGGTCCAGGGGAGTCACTAAAAAGAAAAACGTTTCATCTAGATCTGTGGTTAGGTAACTTAAATGATTATGTTTGATGTAATTTTGGGTTAGATGTATGTTGTATAAATTTGTGTTTTTTTTCTTTATCTGTGGTGCAGCATTGAAGGAGAGCTGGAAGAAGGCAGAAGTGGAGGAAGAATTGTATAAGATAAGAAGAGGATTTTTTGGCAGGATCGATAACTTAGAGATTGATCAAGATCAGTTAAGTGAAAATTTTCAAGAAGCAGGGTTGAGAAGGTTGAGAACTAAAGGTTCAGAAGTGTTAGTTATCGGGGGAAAAATGTCGGCGAAGAACAAAAGAGTTACAGATGTGAGTTTTCCCCTGAACAATCCTTCGTTGACAGGGTACAACACAGATACGGAGATCTAGGCTATGCTGGGGGAATTTTTTGTCAAAATCAAGAAGAAAAGGAATGTGAACCCGGAAGTGCCTCCATTGTTGAATCCAAAAAGGAATACTCGATAATCGACAGCTGAGGGTGTCGAAGTGACTGCCAAACCAGCTGTCGTGGGTAGTGGGCTGCCTCCACGTGGTTCGAGCAGTGTACTTCCTAAGAAGATGACTGGTGGGACATCGAAGAAGAAATTTGTGGAAGAGTTTGACAAGGAGTTGGAGAAGACTATGGAGTCGTATTCGGTTGGGGCAGATGTGTTGAAAAAAGATAAGGCGGATTGCATGGTGGGGATTGATTGCTTGGATACTTTTTTCAGCGAGGGACAAAGAAATTTGTCGAAGGTGAGAAATCTTAAAGCTTATGTTCGAATAATAAATTTGGTAAGTCAAACAAATACTTATTATATGACTTTCATATATATTAAGACGGTGATGGGTAAGGCAATGGGTCATGTTGAGGGTAGTGGTGAATTGGTGAACTGGTTGGTTGCCTATAAAAATATAGAAAAGGAATTGACCGCAGAAAATGCCGACCTGAATGCAACTTTGAATAGGTACAAGTTGGAAGCAAACAAGGCGAAGGAGGCAGCGTTGGCTGAGATGAAAAAATGCTAGATAAAGAAATGAATGAAGCCTTGGTAGTGCAGAAAGCCACGTTCAAGAAAGATGTTGCCGATGTGCGCAAAACAGTGGAGTTGGAGCATAACAAAAAGTTCGAGGAGGTGACAACTCAGTTGAGCAAAGAAAAATTGCAAAAGTGCCCAGAAGTGAGGATGCACTTTAAGGAACAGTTTGATAAATCTGAAGAAAGGATAAAATATTACAAAGGAATTGTAAAAGCTGGTAGGTTGCCATGTGAAGACAGTTCAGATGATGATGTTCCCCAGACGCCTGATATTCGCAGAGTAACTGAGGTGGCTGACAGTGAAGTGACGGTGGAGGTCGAAGGTCCTCGTCATGGGGAAGTATCAGATGTGCAGGTGCCCGAAGATGCCTTAAATGAAGAGACATCTCCTTCTGAAATGTTAAATCTAGTCTAAAGAATGTTGTTTGAATTGGAAGTATGTAACAATTGGTCAGTGGGACCAAAAACTTTTTAAGATGGTGTGTGTGAAGGATTGTGGTGTTTGTTTAAATATTTTATTAAATAACTATTTTGTATGTGTAAATAAGTGATGTGATAAAGTAATAGTAGACTCGAGCAGATAAGTAAAGGATGCTTGTGTGCTCGAAATGTGAAAGATGGCCAACAAATGGCAAGTAAGGAGTACTAGATGTATACCCGGAGATAGGTATCTGGATTTAGATTTGGAGAAGAACAAGAGCTCATAAGAGATGTTTCGACAAGTAAAGAGCGTAAAGAAACTATCCTGTAATGGGATAGTATTCGCGTAAAGTTGATTGATAGGTTGTAGGATACTTGTGTAAAGCAAGGACCCAAAACAAATCAAGATTGTAAGGAAACTGTTTGTCTCAAGCATACTTGATAAGTATTGATCGAGATTACTTTGAAGTAGTAAAGAGATCGTCTGTCAAATTTATACTTGAAAAGTATAGATTAAAAACATATCGAAGTTGAAAGAGATTGTTTGTCAAATCGATACGTAAAAAATATAGATCGAGAACAAATCGATGTAGAAAGAGCCCGCTTCTCAGATCGATACGTGAAATGTATAGATTGAGAATAAATCGACGTAGAAAGAGATCGTTTGTCAGACCGATACGTGAAAAGTATAGATCAAGAACAAATCGACATAGTAAAAAAGATAATGTAAAATAAATTGTTTATTTGATTCGAAGTAAAAGATTATAGGGCATCATCTGTAGAAGAGTTTTAGCTTAGCAGTGTTCCATGGGTATTCAAGCTGAACTTTATCTTCAGCCATAAGCCTATAAGTACCGCTATCTATTTTGTTGTATACAATGTAGGGTCCTTCCCAGTTTTCTGATAATTTTCCATAATTCTTAGGTCGATTATGGTGTTGTATTCATCGTAAGACAAGGTCTCCAATACCGAATTTTCGTTCTCAAACTTTCATGTTGTATACTTATTTCAGTGTATCATGGTATCGTCCTAAATTTTCAATGGCCTTATCTCTGGTTTCCTCGATCCAATTGAGGTTGCAAATGAGACCGAGTTCATTGTCTTCATCTGAAACTTTGTGTCGAATACTTGGGAGATCGAGGTCTAAGGGTATGACTACTTCAGTACCGAAGGCCATCATAAATGGAGTGTACCCTATTGATACTCGAGGAGTAGTACGGTAAGCCCATAAAGCATTGAGTAGTTCATCTCCCCATCTACCTTTCTTGTCGTCGAGGCATTTGCGTAAGCCAGATTTGATGCTTTTGTTGATGGCTTCAGCTTGTCGGCTGCCTTGAGGGTAATATGGTGTGGAAGTGGTCAACTAAATTTTGTATTTATGAAGGAAAGCAAGGACTTTAGCGGAGATGAACTATTTTCCATTATCAAAGCGTATCATTTGCGGACAACCAAATCGGGTAATGATGTACTCCAAAAGGAACTTGATGACTTCATTCTCATCAGTATGGCATAGAGGAACTGCTTTAACCCACTTGGTGAAGTAATCAGTGGCAACTAAGATGAACTTTCTATTTCCCGATGCTGGATGGAAGTGGCCAATGATATAGATTCCCCATCATTTAAATGGCCAAAGGACATTGCTAACATGTAAGTCAAGGGCCGGGCTCTTGATGTCCTGAGCGTGGATTTGGCATTTGTAACATTTACGAACAAAGTATTTGCAGTCTTGTCTCATCTTGGGCCAAAAGAGTCCTTGTGTGAATACACGTTAGGCTAGTGATCTTCCGGAAACAAGTGCACCACAAATACCTTGGTGAAGCTCTCTAATCTTGATCTGAGCCTGTTTTTGGGATATACATTCGATATGTGGCCCTCCTCTAGTGAGTCAATATAATATACCATTTTGGACTATGAATTGGGGGCACTTGGCTAACAGGGATCGAGCTTCTTCTTTGTTACTGGGGAGGATGTTTGAGTTGAGGTAAGCATAAAAGGATTTTATCCAATCATCAGGGTCGTCATCTTCATTAACGGATATGTGGAGTGTTGACAAGATATCGAGGCTGGAATGTTCGAGGATCTCAATTTCTAAAGATCTTTTTTCACTATCTCCTAGCATGGAGGCAATGTAAGCTAATGCATCGGTATGACAATTTTCTTCTGAGGTAAATACTAAATGGTTGCATGCTTGAATTTTTTTTATTTTTTCTTTGACCAGGTCTGCGTAATCAACCATTTTTCCTGTTGTCTTGAAAGTTTTATTGTAATGATTGGCGACGAGTTAGGAGTCGACACATACTGTTAATTCCTCAGCTCCTAGAGTAAGTGCAAGATCAAGACCGTGCAAGATTCCTTCGTACTCCGTTTCATTATTGGTAGCATAAAATTAAAGTTTGAGAGATTTCTCTATGAGATGATTGGAAGGTGTGACGAGGACTATGTCAATTTTGGATCATTGTGGTCCTACGGATCCGTCTGTAAAAAATCATCATCCGGAACTCTTAGACCAGGCGTCTGGTTCTGCAATTGAGTCGTCAATGAAGATTTCTTTGAGTTCTTCCCAATCATGGTCGTCGACAGGAAAATCTGCCAAAAAGTCGGCCACTGCTTGTCCCTTGATGGATATTTGAGGTTTAAAAGAAATGTCATATTCCCCAAGGAAAATATACCATTGTTGAACTCGTCGAGATTTTTCCTTTTTTGAGAGTACGAGTTTGAGGGGGTAATTTGTAATGACTTTAATGGGATGAGCTTAGAAGTATGGATGAAGTTTTTGAGAGCTGTAAACCAAGGCGAACAATTATTTTTCAGTGGTAGTATATCATTTTTTAGCAGACATTAGAGTTTTACTGATAAAGTAAATAGGTTTCTCGATGCCTGTATCTTCTCGAATAAGGACAGAGCTGGTGGATTCATCAGTGGCAGATAAGTACATGGTGAGTGTTTCACCATTAATTGGAGTACTCATTATGAGAGGACGCCCAAGTATCGTTTAAGATCTTGGAATGCCATTTCACAGTCAGGAGTCCAAATAACTTCTTTTTGTTGCTTGCTTGAAAGAGTAGTGGGGTTGCCACGAAGAAGAAGGTAGAGAAGTTTGCATCAATCAGATGACTTTGAGATGAATCTATGAAGAGCGGCGATTTTACCGATGAATTTTTGAACATCTTTTTCCGTTCGAGGAGAGGGCATTACCATGAGTACTTTGATTTGAGCTGGATCGATTTCGATTCCTCTTATGCTGACTAGATGGCCCAAGAATTTTCCAGATGCGACACTGAATTGACATTTCTCCAGGTTGAGTTTCATTTGGTACTTGCGAAGAATATCGAAGATAGTTTTGAGGTTTGTAAGATGATATTCTCTTTTCAAGCTTTTACAGATCATATCATCGATGTAAACTTCTATGATTTTGTCGAGCTGATCTTTAAACATTTGGGTGACCAGTCGTTGATAAGTAGCTCCAGCATTTTTTAACCCAAAAGGCATTACTGTGTAACAGCTTGGATCCAATGAAAGCTGTGCATCCTAGGCCATCGAGTTCAACAGTTTTGACCATTTCAGTGTCATACTGCTCAAAGGCGGGTGGCACTTCATTTTGTAGTTGCTATGCCTTGAGAAGTTTAGCTGTATGAGGATTAATTGTGGTATTTTTGCTCATTCGTGTGACTGCTTGGCTACCCTTGATTTTATAGATGCCGTGATCCGTAGGAAAATGCAGTGCTAAATGATAAGTTGAGGGTACTGTTTTGATAGAATGTAACCAACTGCGTCCCAAGATGCCCAAATATTTGGACTCTGCATTAATGATAAGAAATTTTGGCGAATATGGTTTCTGAACCTGCTTGAACTGGCAGGGTGATTTCTCCTGTGGCTGATTCTTTTAAGCCATTAAAGCCTGTGATTATAGTTGTCGAAGCCTTTACAGAATCTGTAAGACCCAGGACTTTGACCGCTCTGCGGAATAAGACATCTGTGGCACTTCTAGTATCAATGAGAAGTGTATGTAAGTAATCTTGTCCAAGTTTCAGCATAATAACAGTAGGATCATCATGAGGGTATTGTACATGACTGGTGTCACAGTCCTCGAACGTTATCTGATTAGGACGTTTTGATTTGCTTGCGCTTGGGAGAAGTTTTACCAATTTTTTTGAGGAGGTCATTTTACAGCAAGATGTAATACGATCATTTTGTTTTCTTTTCTTCCCTTTTTCAATCTAGATCATATACAGATGTCGAATTTGTCCTTGGACTTGATTTTGCTCGACTTCAGTGGTTTTTGCTTGTTCTTCAAGAAATTTCTAAATGTCGATGACATAATTGTGGAGTCTTTGAGCTAAAAGGATACGATAAAAAATATGTATGAGGGAGTAACAGCTATCAGTTTCATGACTATGCACATTATGATACTGACACAAGGGTCTGTTCGGAAGATCTGTAATAGCCTGTGGTGCTCGATAACACTCGTCTCCCTTTATCGTCGGCAAGATCGCGGAGAGGGTTGTAGTCATTGGTAGCAGAATTGGGACAGGTCTGTCGGGCTTGCCCTCCTTTCATCTAAAGTTATCATTGCTGTTGTCGCACGGCTTCAGTACTAAAGTAGTAACTGCTCTTTGGGACGGGGTCGAAGGTGCTTCTCGAGAATGTATGACAGAGGAGCTTTTAATCTTGTCTTTCTTCGATCGTTCCAGTTCGATGCAACTATTAACCACGTCAATCACTTCGGTGACCGTACGTGGTTAGTGTAGAGTAAGTTCTTCGCAAACTTTTGAGTCGATGTGCAATGTGGAGGTGAATGTTGGAGCCACGATTTTGGGGTCTGAATTTCTAATCTTCTGTGTTTCCTATAGGAAATGTTTTTAAAAATTTGCCAAGGTTTCTTTTGCGCCTTGCTCGAAATAAAAGAAAGAGTCCACGGTGATTTCACACTCCCTAGTATGAGCGTAGTTTGATTCGAAAAAATTTGCAATTGGCTGAAGGTAGTGATGAAGGCTTCTTGGATAGTGTGGAACCATCGAAGTGGTTCTTCATTTAGGTTCATATTGAATAACCTATACAACATATGGTCAAGCTTGGAGTATAACCTAACTGTGGATTTGAAATGTTGAACATGTGTAAACGGATCAGTGAGGCCTGCATACTGGAAGAATTTGGGTATATGGAATTTTTTTGGAATAGGCATATTTTTGAGGTATGGGGAGATGAGGTTTGTTTCGATCCTATCAAGCGTAGATCGTCAGTCTGGGATGTCAGAGTTGATGGCTTGAATTTTGTTGTTAAGGTCATCTAAAGAGACAAATTGCTGTGGGGGAAGAGGTAAGGCGGTATTCTGAGGAACAAAATTGCCATGACCCTCTGGTCCCAATCGATCTTTGACGGGCTTCCTTTCTGGTGGAGGGGTTTGATGATGCGTACGTCAACTTCCTTGGGTTGTCGAGGCTAAAGAAGTTAAACTAAAGTATAGAGAGGCTCTATTTATATTTCTAGATCTGGATCGAGATATTCGTTGGTCGTCCTCTCTTGGCTGATCATCACGTTGAACTTCCCTTGATCGATGTTCACTTTGGTCCAGTGGCGGTGACCCTTGGTGAGCTGTGATTCGATCTTGTGTTCTTTGCAATCTTTTCATCTCTTTTTGATGTGTTTAACTTTGCTGATCCAGGGCTTTTCTCCGTTTGTCTCTTTCAGTCTGTAACACTTGAGCGTGAATGCGTTGATCTTCCAGTCTCTGAGTTTTTTCGGTGTCCATTTGTTTGTGAAGTTCAAGGACTACACCATGCTGATCAAGAGCTCCCGGAATGTCTTGATCTCTTACGGTACTAGAATGACTTCTCATGTTCATGTTTGTCATCGGATGGTATTTAGATTATAAGTGGTAGAAAAAACTATGGATTTCCCACAGACGGCGCCAATTATAATGACGTATTTTGTGGGAGGAAAATGTTCGCCAATACTTATTCGTAAGGATTGCGTAATAAAGAGCTAAACAACCAAGATTTTACGCAGAAAACTCAACAGAAACTGAGAAAAACCACAGTCTTGAGGAAGATTTGATGTAAAATCCAGTAGATGCTAGTTATTACAAGTTTTCAGAATGTTGCTAGTGTTTAGGTGATCCAAGAGGATCTGACGAAGACATGAAGATTTTCAAGTTTTATTCGAACAGACTTATTTATGTTCAAATACATTTCTGTCTGATGGGTTTTATTCGAGCAGACTTGTTTCTGTTCGAATACATTTATGTCTAATGGGTTTTATTCAAATAGACTTGTTTCAGTTTGAATACATTTTTGCATGATGGGTTTTATTCGAATTGATTTTTGTCTATTCGAATACACTTTATTTTATTCGAGCAAAAACTTATTTTGTTCGAACAGTGGCGCAATTAAGTCATTTTCCTTTAGGCGGTGATTGTATTTTTGAGGAGTATTTTCCCTCGAGATGCGTGCATTTAGTATTTTAGGTTCCCTACTATATAAAGGGGACTTAGGTTATTTATTTTTTATGTAAGATCTAAAAAAGAGAGAGAGAAACCTAGGGTTTTGAGAGATTTTAGGTTCTCTACCTTTTCCAAACCGATTGGTGTTCTTCGTTATTTCTCTACTAACACAAGCTTCTCAATCGTATTGTAGATTAAGTGGCATCAGTTTTCCAATTGCGATTCTCGGGGGGTTGATTTTGGTTTATGGTCTCTACACGTGACTGTCTCAAGCAAGCGAAGGGGAAGCTCGTGAGTCTGTTGAATATCCATCGCAAGCCTAATTCTAAGAAGAATGACGATTTGGAGATGAGCGATCCCAATGAGAGAATCACGGTTTTGGAAATGGCAGTTTCTGCCCTAACTTCTAATGTAGGGGAGTTAGTTGAACAATTGCGTCTCACAAACCTCGCGTTGGGTTCTGTTTTGGTGAATCGGCGAAGCCATTCTAAAAAGAATGGAGTTATGGAGGTGGATGGTGACGAGGATGTTTTGGTATTAGATGATTCTAGTGATGCCAATTTCGTCAAGGAGCGCCCAGGCTCTAGTAAGTCAACGAATCCTATGCGTAATCTTCATATTGGCTTTAAGATTGAGATTTCAGTTTTTGATGGTTCCGTCGATGCTGAGAAATTAGATAATTGGTTAGATAGGTTGGAGATCTATTTTTCCATTGATGAATATTCAAACGCTCAGATGATTTGCTTCTCTTCTTTAAAATTCACAAGTCACTCACTAACGTGGTGGAAATCCTATCGGAATCGACATGATGTCGGAAGTCTGAGTTGGAAGGAGTTTAAGGTTTTGGTGATGATGCAATTTTATCTAATTGGGAATGAACTTGAGCGGTAGTATAAATGGCATAATTTGCGCCAAAAGTTTGGGCAATCCATACAATAATTCACTTCGGAATTTTATAACATAGCGTTGGTTTTGGATGTTGATATGGATGAGTACGACGTGTTCATGAAGTATACGGGGGGGGGGGGGTTGCTAGAGTTCATTAGAAGAGAATTTAAGCTCTTCAAGGTGGAAAATATTGAGGACCCTACTGTTAAAGCAATTGCCATTGAAGGCAAGTACTTGAAGAGCGACAAGAAAGACGATAAGAACAAGTCGGGTTACAAGGCTAATTGGAAGTTTGATCAGAAATAGGAGTCGAAAGGAGAGGGGTCTTCATTCAGGGGGACTGTCTATAGTCATTGCGAGGTTAATGGGCACAATTCTGATAGATGTTGGAAACTTCACCCGGAGCTTCGGCCGAAGGAGGAGAAGGGCAAGAAAGAGAAACGTGCACTAGCCGCACTGATTATGGATCTTCCGGGTTTAGATAAGCCAAATCCTAAGTTTACTCTAATATTTAAGAAACCTCTAGCTATCGACGAGGCGAGTCGGGAAGAGCTATTCTTTGTCTGCATTCAACTGAAGCAGAGCTTAGTCGAGGACATTATTGATCCGGATAGCCAGAACAATTTAATTTCTGAGGCAGTGGTGAAGAATATGGGATTCAGAAAGGCGCGAAGTTGAAGATCACTAAATCGTGTACGTTTAAGTTTGCGATTACTGAGAAGTTTATTGACGAAGTGATATATGAGGTGGTTCCGTTGGACGCGCGCCAAGTCATCTTGGGTAGCCTTTATCTTTAGGACTGAGATGCAATCATTTACCGTCGTGCTCGCAAGTATCGTTTGGTTAAGGATGGGATGGAGTTTCATATTAATGCGTGCAAGGAGCATATCACTACCAGTAATTTGGTAACGGCGACTCAGGCGAAGAGGTTGGTTAATGCGAGTGGCAAATTTGTTTTGTTGTTGGTGCAACAGGTTCAAGGGGGTCCGTCGGCTATAGTATTGTCTACTTTGGCAAGTCTCCTAAGCAACAAGCCGATATGGGAGAGTTACAAGAGGAGTATATAGACTTGTTTCTGGGCATAGAAGGGATACCGCGTAAGAGGAATGTGGAGCATGATATTACATTGGTGATGGTGAGCCACTACTCAATACTGGGTTATATCAGACTTCTATTATAGAGTCTGATGATATCAGGAAACAGGTACAGGAACTCCTGGAGCAAGGAGTTATTAATCTAAGTTGCTCACCTTGTGGCTCGCCGGTGTTACTGGTGCCGAAGAAGGATGGGTCTTGGAGGATGTGTGTGGATTATCGGGCATTGAACAAGATCACGGTGAAGAATTGTTATCCGCTTCCACGAATTGACGAGCTTTTAGATGAGTTACAGACGGCTCAGTTTTTCACCAAGTTGGATCTTAAGTCGGGTTACCATCAAGTTAGAATCCGGGAGGAGGATACTTGGAAGATAGCGTTCAAAACCAAACAGGGTTTATTTGAGTGGTTAGTGATGCCTTTTGGGTTATGCAATACTCTGACGATTTTTATGCGGCTAATGAATGAGGTACTTCGTGCGTCTATTGATGATTTTGTGACTGCTTATTTGGATGATATCTTGATATATAGTCGTACATGGGAGGAGCATCTTGGGCATTTATGCAAAGTGTTGGGCGTGTTACGATCACAACATCTTTTTCTTAACGGGAAGAAGTGCGAGTTTAGGAAATAGGAGCTAGTCTATTTGGGTTTTATTGTTTGTGGCGGCGAGCTTAAGGTCGATCCAGAAAAGGTCACAGTTATTACTAATTGGCCTAGACCCCGCACAATGACAGAGGTGAGAAGTTTTATGGGTTCTTGTTAGTACTTACGGAAATTTATTCGGCATTTTTCACAAATAGCCGCACCGTTGCATTCTTTGGCGAAGACCGGGGTACAATTTGTGTGGGAAGAACACCATAAGAAGACCTTTCTGTTACTAAAGTAGAAGATTATGGATGCACCAGTGTTAGCATTGCCTAATTTGTAGCGGCCTTTAAAGGTTGAGACAGATGCGTCAGACTATGCATTGGGGTCAATCCGTTTACAGGATGGGAAGCCGGTTCCTTACCATTCTGAGATGTTTACAGGAGTAGTACGCAACTATCCTACCTACGATAAGGAGTTCTACGCGCTATATCAATCAATTAAGCATTGGTGGAGTTACTTATTAGGAAAGGAGGTTGTAGTACATTCCGATCGCAAACTATTGCAGTTCTTATCTATACAGTCTAAGCTTCAGAAACCCACCATATGAAGTGGATGTCGTACCTTCAGCAATTTACCTTATTGATCAACTATAAGAAAGGAGTGGACAAGAAGATGGCTGATATATTATCTCGACCCCCATTACTAACTATTTATGCTTTGCTGGTAGCTATGCAGATACAGCCGATTGTTCTTTCTAAGTACGTTTCAGGGTATGCCGACGACAAAGAGCTCAGTGTGATTCACGAGAAGTTGCTCCAGGGCAAGACGTGCAAGTATGTTCTAAAGGATGGTTTGATTTATAGGGGCAGTCTACTATGTATTCCTGAGGGTGGAGACCATTTATAGTAGATTTGAGAGGCGCATTGTTCCCGGGTGGCATGTCATTTTAGGGTAGAGAAGACTCTTCTAAATTTGTGGCGTTATGTCTATTAGCCGAAGTTGTAGGTGGATATCTCTCATGTGGTTCATGGGTGCGTGTTATGCAAGACATCGAAACCTTCCAATAGGAAGATAAGACTGTACTTACCATTGACACTTCCTAGTCGACCTTGGGAGAGTATTTCGATGGATTTTATGGGTGGTTTGCCCATGACCAGGTGTATGAATGACTATTTGTTTGTGGTGGTGGATCGATTCAGCAAGATGATTGTTCTTATTCCATGCCAGAAGACAGTGACAGGGGAAGGAGCAGCGCGATTGTTTTTCAGAGACGTCTGGAAGTATTTCGGGCTCCCTTCTTCAATTATTTATGATAAGAATAGCCTCTTTTTAGGGCATTTCTGGAGATCGTTATGGGGGATGATGGACACTAAGATAAAGAAAAGTACCTTTTTTCATCCACAGACAGACGGGCAAACAGAAGTTGTCAATCGCACTTTGGTACATTTATTACAGAGATTCCATTTTAATCATCCTAAGACTTGGGATGAGAGTTTACCGTATCTTCAGTTTGCGTTCAACTAGGCGATTCATGGTTCCACGTTGAAATCTCCTTTTGAAGTTTATTTGGGGTACTTGCCACAAAGCCCTTTTGATTTGTCGTTTAGTTTTGGCGATAAGACGGGGTCAGGGAAGGAGGAAGATGAGCAGGTTAAAGCTCAGTGTTTCATTGAGAAGATCAGCAAGGTTCATGAAGTAGTTGAAGCTCAGTTGATGAAGACTCAAGCGAAGTATAAGTCTCACCACGACAAGCATCGGGTTGAGTATACTTTTCTTGATGACGAACTCGTTAGGTTGCATTTGGGTAAGGAACGGCTTAAGGGGGAAGGAAAAAAGCTCAAACCTATCCGTTATGGTCCATTTTTTATCCTCAAGAAGATTGGTGACAATGCATTCCAGATGGATTTTCTACCCTTCATGAAGATGTATTCGGTAATTAATGTCGAGCATTTAATGCTATTTGAGCCGTCTCTTCTGGATGAAGACTCTGATATTGATACTCGCCTACCGTCAGTTGATGACTTATGGACGGAAAGAGAAAATCCATTGCCAGAGGATGGTATTCTAGAGAGGAAGGTTCATACGACAAGACGGGGTGTTATTGATTCCTTCCGAGTTGGGAAGAAGGGTACACTACAGAGTAAGTCGAAGTGGTACAACAGGGAATTGGGCATCGCCTTATTCCCTCATCTCCAGTTCTAGCTTGAGCGGGAGCACATGGCTCTTAAAGGGGGGAGCCATGATCTAGGGGAATCTGACGAAGAAATGAAAGTTTTCAAGTTTTATTCGAACAGACTTGTTTATGTTCGAATACATTTCAGCCTGATGGGTTTTATTTGAATAGACTTGTTTCTATTCGAATACATTTATGTCTGATGAGTTTTATTCGAATAAATTTTTGTTTATTCGAATGCACTTCATTTTATATGAACAGAAACTTATTGTGTTCGAGCAGAGGCGCGATTCAGCCTTTTTCCTTTAGGCGGTGATTGTATTTTTGAGGAATGTTTTGCCTCAAGATGCGTTCCTTTAGTATTTTAGGTTCCCTACTATTTAAAGGGGACTTAGGTTATTTCAATTCTATGTTAGATCTAAAAGAGAGAGAAAAAAACCTAGGGTTTTGAGAGATTTTCTTCTTGTAATTACTTCGTTTTGAGTAATCGAATTCTCTACTTTTTCCAAACCGATTGGTGTTCTTCACTATTTCTCTACTAGCACAAGCTTCTCAATCATATTGTGGATTATTAGGATTGAGAAATGTAGGCTTGCGGTCCTTTAGAACCTATTCTATGCCTGTATTTATAGTATATACAGGCAGTTTACAATAAGAAAGAAAGAGTCTCCCATTCTAGGGGTAGTGGGTGAACTTTGAGGATCTCTAACAGTTCCTTTTTGACCGGGCTGCAACGGCTACTTTTGGTAAGTTGAGGACTTATGAAATCTTCTAGAATGTTAAGCTGTCTTCGACTACAGAGTGCTGAGCTATCTTCGACTATAAAATGTTGGGTTGTCTTCAACTACAGAGTGTTGGCTTATTCTTGTCAAATTTGGGGAATATGATACTACTAGGACTATACATTATTCTAAAATCGGTGGTTCCTTAGATATATCGTAATACCCATTTTTCTGTGCCCAAATGAGTTTGATTTGGACAATGCATAAATCTCAACAGTAAACTTGTTGCGAACATGATGTCACGCCTTGTAGAAGGGAGGTATAAAAGATTTCTAACTATACTTCGGTACAATACCTCACTTACTTTTCTGACCCATCTTCTTTAACCAACTTCTCGTTCACTACAAGAGGAGTATCAACTGGTTTGCATTGATCCATGCGGAATTTCTTAAGAACCAATTCAACATATTTCTTTTGACGAATAAAGATTCCTTCTTCACCTTGGGAAACTTCAATACCCAAGAAATAGTTTATCAAGCCAAGATCATTCATCTTATATGCTTTTATCATGTTGCCTTTAAACTCTTGCAACATTTTGTGATCATTTCCCATGAAAATCAGATCATCTACGTACAATAAAACAATGAGAATAGATGTACCTTCAGTTTTAATGTACAGGGTCGACTCACTCTTGCAACGCTGAAACTGATTTTTTAAAAAATATCCGTCTATTTGACTGTACCAAGTGCGCGGCGCTTGTTTTAGCCCATACAAAGCCTTCTTCAATCGATAAACTTTGTCTTCCTCTCCATTGATGATGAACCCTTGGGGTTGAGATACATATATTTCATCTTCAAGCACCCTATTTAGAAAGCTGATTTTACATCAAGTTGAAATATAAACCACTTCATTTGAGCCGCAAGTGCGATGAGTGTTCTTATGGTTTCAAGCCTTGCTATAGGAGTAAATGTTTTGGTATAGTCGATCCCTGGTTGTTGTACGAAGCCCTTTGCAATGAGTCTAGCTTTATACTTTTGGACGACGCCATCTGCATTGACTTTCGTCTTGTAAGCCCATTTTACCCCAATAACATCTTTGCTACTTGGTAGATCAACTAACTTCCAGGTGGAGTTTTTTTCAATCATGTTGATTTCTTCGGTCATAGCCTTTGCCCAAATGTTAAACCGTGACGCCTCTTCAAGGCTTCCTGGCTCCATGGCTATAAAATTGCAGCTTTCATATATATCTGCGAGAGACCTCATTTTTTTCTGAGTTGATTCTGGAGAAGAACTAGATGCTGATGACGATGTAAAACTATGTGATGAAGTTGATGGTCCTGTGCTCGTCGATGTAGATTCATGTACAAACGGAGTTGTTGGTCCATAGTCATTATGTTGCTCCATTTCCACCTCTTGAGTTGTTTCTAAAATGTCTTCCTGAATATGCATCTTCTGTTCCTGCACCTTTTTATTACTCCAATCCCAAGTGTCAAATTCATCAAACACAACATCTCTACTGATTATAAGCTTGTTAGTTTAAAGGTTATAAGCACAATAACCTTTAGATTTTGAACTATAACTAGTAAAGATGCACAAATCAGATTTTTTATCTAACTTTTGGCACTTTTGAGAAGGATTGTGCACATAACATAAGCATCCAAATACTCAAAAATTTCTTACCGAAGGCTTGTGACCTGACCATGCTTCAATGGGTATTTTGTCGAGAACCGCTCTTTTCGGACACCTATTAAGCAAATAAGCCGAAGTTGACACAGCATCTGCCCAAAAAGAATTTGGAAGTTCTTTCTCCTTTAGCATAGAGTGAGCCATCTCAACAATGGTTCTATATTTTTGCTCTGCGATACCATTTTCTTGAAGTGAGTATTCACAAGTTAGTTATCGCTGGATTCCCATATCTTCACAGTACTTCTCAAACTCGTTTGACATGTACTCACCTCCGGGATCGCTTCTCAATGTCTTGATATCCAGACCACTTTGTCATTCAAATTGAGCCTTGAAGGTCTTGAAAATGGAGAGAGCTTCTGACTTTAGCTTAATGAAATAAACTCATATCATTCTTGTATAATCATCAACAAAAATGATAAAGTACAAGCTCTGACTAAGAGAAGGAGTTTGCATTTTCCCACAAATATCAGTGTGGATCAACTCTAATGGTGCCTTCGATTTCCATGCACTTCCATTAAAGGGGCACGATGATGCTTTTCTACTACACATCCCGAACATATGTGTTTCCTCATTTCGATCGTTGGTAAACCTTCCACCATCTTTTTCTGAATCAACAACTTCAAACCATGAAAGTTTAAATGCCCAAACCTTCTATGCCACAGCCAACATTCATCTACTATTTCAGCTTTCAACGCACTATCCAAGGGATAACAAAATTTCATAGGAAAATTTCAATTTTTTTCCATGTCAATTTTTACAATGACATGATTCTCACAATTTTGATCAAAAATGGTGCAAGAATCATTTTTGAAAAGTAGAGAATATCCATGTTGAACAAGTTGTCCAACACTTAGCAAATTTGTATTCAAATCTGGAACCAGTAAAACGTCTTTATGTACCTGGATCCCCTCTTGGTTTGAATAACTATTGTTCCTTTTCTATTTACGTGCACAACAACTCCATTTTCCAATATGATTTGGGATTTTACCGACTTGTCAATATTGGTAAAAATTCGATCATCCCCCGTCACGTGATTTGTACAACCACTATCTAGATACCATGTATCTTCATCTTGCACATTGGTGTTATGCTTTGCAAAAAATATATTTTATTCAACATTTCCCTCGGTGTATTTGGCATCTTCTTGATTGTACGTCTTTGCTCCTACAATCCATCTGTAAATGCCCATACTTCTTACAGTTAAAACACTGAGATTTCCCCTTATTCCAGCACTCGCTTTCAGCATGTCCCGCCTTTTTACAGAAGTTGCAAGTTACGTTTCTATTTTTACCGGTGTACTTTTGTGAATTTCTGGGATATCCTCCTTTCTTCATGTAGTTTGGTTTCTTTCCAGGTCCTCCTTGGAACTTCTCGTAAAAATTATGCCCACCACTTGAAAGTTATGTTTGAAAAACAGTTTCTACTGGAATTTTTTTCATGCCTTGACATTCTCTGTTCATGAGAGTCTAAAGAACCCATTAACTCAATGAGAGATAAAGTTGATAGGTCTTTTGATTCTTCTATGACAGCCACCGACGCATCAAATCTTGATGGTAGGCTAATCAAAAGTTTTTGGACAACTTTCACATCCGTAATAGCATCACCTCATTTGATTAACTATCTCGGTAACTCGAGATAAGTAATCTTTAATTTTCTCCGTATCCTTCATTTTCAAGTTTCATACTCCCTCCGAAGAGTTTGTAACTTGAGTGCAATCACTTTAGAAAACAGTTGAATTCATTTTGCAAGGCATCCCAAGCTTGCTTTGCGCTTTGTGATAAAATAATTCTTGAAAAAATGGTATGGGATATACCTTGTTGAATGAAGAACAAAGCCTTTGCATCTTTCTTTTTGGTTTTCTTCAACTGCTCTTGTTGTGCCGCCGAAAGAGTTGTTAGATCGGTAGGAATTTCTATGCCACCTTCGACCATTTTCTATAATCCTTGAGACTAGAACAACATTTTCATCTTGATGCTCCAATAATCATAGTGCTCACCTTCAAAAACTAGATCGAGGGTTGAATCATACCATTGTTTGCAGCCATTGATTTTACTTCTTTTAGAAGTTTCTACGAACACCTTCAAATCTAGCTCTGACACCACTGTAAGCTTATTAGCTTTTCTAAACACAAACAAGATATAGAAGGATAGAAAGATGAGAGAATTCTTGATTAGAATTACTTGATTACAAACCCACACTTACACCCCTTTATATAGTAGAGGTGAAGACTCAAAGCATTAAATAAAAACTAATCATATTTGAAACTCACACCATTAATCTATCATTACATAAGTAACTCCCATTAACTAAGATGAAGAGTCTTACTCTTAATGAGCATTATTTCAACAATAATTAGGATTGAAAATATCCTTCACTTGAACGTGGTTACCCGTGGCGGGGTTCAATATAAAGCACAATAGATTGTTACTTTTCCCACATATTACCATAAGGAAACCACAACTTATATTCCTCAGTTCAAAGATAGAATTATGAAGATCTCCATTTAGGGGTGGAACCAAAATTCTAGGTGGGGGGGGGGGGGGGGGTATAAGATATTACGGGGGCTTGGCCCCCAAATTTTTTTTTGAGGGTATATTAGTAATTTTAGAGGGATATTTACTAATATTATTGATTAATTACTAGTATATTACTAACTTATTTCTTCTACTTTGAGAGGAGCACCAACAAGCGGTTCAATAGGAGAAACAATTTCTTCTAATTCAATAGGAGCAAACACATCAATTTCAATCACAAAGAGATAAACCCCAATTTAATAATTAGCTGGACTTACAATTGAGCTCAAAGGAAAGTCTCACTTCCCCTATTAAACATAAGCGACCGCTATTCAACATCGCCCGCAAACTCTGATCGTGAATCACATGGGTTTCGACGGCTTATATACGTGTCATACTCCGATTACCCAACTCTGGCAAATTATCAACAAAGACAATCCATTATTGTGGTAAGAGAACTTACAATGAATCTCAAAACCGAAGTACTTAAACCAATGGCAGCAATAATCACAACAAGATGATCGATAACAACACTAACAAAGAGTAATTAAAATCTATGAACTCCATTAGTAGAGTTGCCTTCCATTTTTTATGAGCTCCATAGGGATATTATACACTAACAAAGAATAATTAAAATCTATGAACTCTATAGGGATATTATACACCACAATTTCAATCACAAAGAGATAAACCCCTAATTCAAATCAGTAAAATTGGAAAAAAAATTCAATGTTGGGGGTGCAAAAAAACCTAATTAAGAACCTAGAAGTCAAACACAAATAAAACCCAAACATAATCGCATAGAATTAGAGAGATAGAAAGGTTCAAACTTCAAAGGTATACCTAGTTTGGTAAAATCAGAAGAAGTTAGGGCATCAACGATTCAACGAGTTATTTGTCATTGTAAACAACTTGGATTTAGGGATTCAGCGATTCAGCGAGTTATTTGTCATTATAAGAAGCTAGGGTTTGTTTGTGGTTGTGGAGGAAGAGAGGGCTTTTGTACGAGAGAGAACAGAGGAGGAAAGGCAGAGTTTCAATGAAACTAGTTTTTTTTTTACCAAAATTTTACCCCGGGCTATAGCCTGGGTGAGTCTACCTTTGGTTCCGCCCCTGCCACTAATGTCTTTTCTGGTCCCATTGGTCTTTTTTTATTTTGGAAAACTAACTTTTATGTAAATCTTTAATCATATTCTCTTTCATTCAAAGGAGAGCATTTTTCTCAAAGAAGGATTTTTCATTATAAGAATGGAACAAAAATAATATTCATGAAACTCTTGGAACCTTTTTTTGCTATTATAAATTGCAAGTGGAACCTTGAATTCGATTTCTCATATGTAAGTTTCTTGTGTTAACTTGAATTTCTTAAAAGAGTGAGTTCGTGGATTCAAACTATCCTTCCTGCATATGACAATGACTCACTTTTCCAGTAATATTGAAATTCATTTTAAACGTGTGTTGCACTTATATAACCTTCGCTCATTACATTTGCAGGAGAATGACAGTGCTGAAGTCCAAAAAAGCGGTCTTTGTGAGTCAACAGGCCAATATATCCTGTAGTATATGGTTTGTCTGCAAAGGGCTTCTTATACAGACCAGGTACTTTAGAGTAATTGTCAATAATGAGTTCAAGACTTTGATCACTTATTATTCTTATATGTTGAAGATTGTCTACTACGTAAATGTTCAAGTCTAAGGACACTTTACTTAAATACATCTCTAAATATCAAAATCGTATTCTCATTTCTTTTAAAGTCATTTCTCTTTTATGGAAGTTTTTAAAAGTGGGGGATTGCTGAAATTTAACAAAAGCTTCCTTTGGGCTTGGGCTTGGGCTTGGGCTAGGCCTAATATTTTTTTGTTTAACAAAAGCTTTCTTGGACTTGGGCTTGGCTTAGTCTTTGGTCTTTTGTCTTCACATTCTTATCTCTACTTCTTTAGAGACCTAAAGATCAGGGAGACACGTCTCTCATGCGTTTGAATTGAGAGAGAGCCGTTGGCAAACCTTTCTATATATATTTTTTTGTTACCACCTTCTAAAACAACACAGAAAAACCAAGTTTCAACTCTTCCTCTCTGTGTATTCAAACTCTCTCTCTCTCTACTTCGTTTGTACGGTTTTCCTGAGATATGAATACTGCTGTTACTGTACGTAGACTTCCAGTACGAAACTACCATATATGCTCGTTGTATCCTGGGAGAGATCAGACCATTTACCTGTACCCGAAATAGGTTAAAATACTCTTTAAAGAGAGTGCGACTCACGCCTCGAGCTGTTACTTTCTACTGTCTCTTTGTTACAGGAACTGTTTACACATTACGAGGTGTTAACCGGAGCTATTATTGCGCTGAAACCGGAGCTGTTCTTACACTGAAATTTGCCGGTTTCTTGCGCTAAAATCTGCCTGAAACTGCGCTAAAATCTACCTGAAATTACTGCTGAAATTT